>CM059604.1:31566050-32766050 GCA_030412105.1 Cyclura pinguis | reverse complement strand
ACTTAATCTGCATAAATTATTAAAGTATAGAATTGTTAAATGTCATTGTGTTCCTTCAGGTCATTTCTAACTAATGGCAACCCTAAGGCAAACCTATCACAGCAATTTCTGGGGGCTGAGTGTGTGACATGCTCAGGGTCATCCAGTGGGGTTCCATAGTGGAGTAGGGAATTGAACTCTGATCTCCAGGATCATAGTACAATGCTCAAACCACTATACCATGTTGATTTTCAGAGGGAATACAGTAATCCATATATGAAGACCTGTGCACACATTTGGCTTGAAAAGGTGCTTAGCTTTTGCATCCAAGGAAGCTACTCTTTAAAATCTGAATTAACGCAGGAATCATCTAGCAACAACTAAAGGCAAAGAGAGCTTGGAAAAGTTTCCTTTTTGGATCAGAGCTCCCAGAATCTCCTAACCAACATGGCTACTGCCCATCATGGTGAAAATGATGGTAAAATGTGGTCCTTAATAATACAGAGATTGGGTGATATATATCTTTTTAAAAAGTGGAACACAGTGTGGTGAAAGTGACTGTAAAATGTCATGGTTAATAATATAGAGATTGGGTAGTACAATATTTTTTTTTAAAAACAGAAACATATTAAAACTTACACACACACACACACACACACACACACACAGCCTGATGTGTGTAAAATATGCACCAGTCAAAGCTTTGTTATTTGCATTAAAGCACAAACAGGTGCCTATTAACACATTTCAGAAGAGACTGAAAAGTAGAGATTTGTATATATTTCTGGTGACTTCCCATTACCTCTTTAAGTCTAACTGGACGTAAAGCATTTCCCTTTTAATAGAACCTTTCATTATTCAGAAAGTTGGTTCTAGATGCTTTTTTGATGCTTCTTCCTGATGAGGAAGTATGTCTTTTCCTCCCTGTACTTTCCCTTAAACTCCACTGTGCTGAACTTAAGGCACTGATTAGATGTGCATGGATACATAAAAAAGAGGCAAAATGCTTGTCAGCAGTTTTGTACTAGTACACATACAACAGATAATAGATTCTAACCTAATTTTATTCTATTTCTCTGTTTTTCAGAGAAGAAAATGAACTTTTATTCCTGCCCCCTTGCCCTAATAAATACACTAGATAAGGCTGGGAAAAATTCTTTGTCTGAAATCCTGAAGAGCTACTGGCAGGAGCTGCACGCATTGCTGACCTTTCACTGGTCCTGTCAGAACAGAACTTGGCAAAAGAAATCCAGAGTCTTGCTTAGTAGAATAAATGTGTGTGTGCAGGGCAGGTTTATCACATTTTAAAATAATACTCATTACCATCTAAAGAGAGAGGACATATGACCAGTACATTCAAATGTATCTAAACTGCACTACTTAGAGCTAAATGGACCAATGTTCTTCTTTTTTTCTTTGTAAGGCTGCTTCCTGTGTTTCCAGTCCCTTCAATCAAACTGCCATTATTTTTGTTGTCACTGATTATTTATGTGTAGAATACCTAAATCATTCACACCATAGCTGTTTTCTGCTATGTTTTTCAAGATTGTTTTCTCCAGTTATATTATTGCTATTAAATTGTTTATTTTAGAGTATTATCTTTCTTCCTTTTTCCATGTTATTTTTTTCAACCATTGTTCAAATAACTGCTACTTGGAGGATACATACATACATCATAAGATGGTTCAGGTTCTGTAGGAAACTAAAGTCACAAAAGGTGTGACATAAGACATGGATTTAATCAGGGCCACATTTTGTCAATCGCAGTTAGCCAGAATCTGCACAGGGGTGGAGGCTTGTGCAGCAATTCCATTCTAGCAGGCAGAAAACTCAAATAAACAACTAGACATGTCTACCCACACTTGGGAGCAGGGGTGGGGGCGACACATGGACAATTCCACCCTAGGCTCTCATTGATATAGGAGGACCTTCTGTGTCATCTTAAGAGCAAATGCTTCTGAAGTTTGAATTAGTGAGTAAAGTTGGTCCTAAATGTGATCTCCTACCCTTCCATGGCTCCTGAAACCTCAAGATATAGGACTTGGACACCACCAGTCATCTTAAGGATGCCTATGAGTGCTTTGCAATACTGAGCCTTGTCAGCCATAGCCGTTCATAACAGATCAGATGCTGGTAATGCTGTTCCTGGCTGATGAATACCCAAACAATGGTGGCAAAAGAGAGGAAGAGAGAATCTTTGCTCTCAAAAAGGCCATAATAATGACATAGTTGTTATCTAATTAGATAAATCCCTGTTGTGATTCTTAGGGATATATGTGTAACAGATGCTGCTGTGTATAGCATTGCCTAGGGAATATTATTTGTCATGGATACCTGTGTGTTTATCCACAGATATTGAGTTTAAGCAAGATGTTTAAATTCCTCTGTGTATTATGTATAGAGATGCCTGCTAGGAAGAAAGCAGAGGATATAAAAATAAGATTCCTTACAAGTGTGAGACTAAGGTATAATGCCTTTAGTGAAGATAGCTAAGGTGAGCATGAAAGAATCAGATGATGCTAAACAATGAAGATGTAACAAGCTTGATGCTGTGTATCAACATAATGTAATGTCTATGTTCTTCCTAAGGGGATTGCATATTTGTATACCTGCTACTATGTTATTGAAATAGCCTTATACATGATAAGGAGCCTGCTTATTCTTCCATTTTAAATATCTTGAGATTCCAAAACTTAAGAGTGCTTAGATGGAGTGTTGATGCTGACTCTGCTTGTTTGGACTATGCCATTCGCCATGAGTTGAGGGCTGTGGGAGTGAGAAGGTGATGAAAGAGACCTCCAAACAGATACAGATTAGATGACAAATAGCAAAGAAACCTCTGTCTCTCAGTCTAAAGAGATCAGGTAGGGCACCACACCTGTTTCACTAGACTTCTTTTGGTTCTAGTACAGGTAGGCATATTCAGAAGAGTAGTATCCAAACATGTTGCTGATGTCAGGTATCCTAGTCATGGTACCTACAAAACCATATGTGTCTTTCAAAGATGTATCTATTAGAAGGTGGAGGGAGAGCTTCTCTTGTTGGTTTTATGTGTTAATTGCTGATTCGGCAGCAGAAGAAACATAGGGAATAGCATACTTGTCTGACTTGCCAATGTTTTGCGCACCAGAATGTCAGTATATCTATAGCTGGATACTCATAAATTTGTTAACAGTGTTGAAATCCTGTCTTGCTGATTGTTTTGCTTTAAATGTGTGGATTTCCATGCCAAAGAAGAAAACTACTTTGAGGTCACTTTGTTTTCTCATTATTTATACAGTGATATGAATTCTGAAATTTTAAACCAGTTTTCCTATCTTATGTTAGCTGGAATCTGCATCTCTTTCCAAAAACGTTCGAGACCTCTCTGCTAGAGATCTGCAGTTTCTTGTTTGACACGTGCTGAGATTTCTTCAGCAGGCTGAAGAGTGCATTTCTTTGAGGACAAGATGAGGTGCATTCAAGTCAGAGCAGTGCAATATTCTTTGGCTCTCCTTTACCCTCACTTGACCTCCCCTCTTCTTTCATTGTCTACTTATAATCTAAATTTATTGGAAGGCCAAGAAGTGGCAGGGATGAGGGAATACTGAAACTTCTTTTGGATCATTTGCAAGTAGATTGTCTTTTGATGTATTCAGTGCACCTGAGAATTTTATACATTCTCTTATACAGATTCTGTATGTAGATCAGTGATGTTTTTAACTTAAATTTGACCTTTTGCATTTTGGCTGTCAGCTATAATCCACATACTTTCATGTTCCAAACTCCTTGTTTATTATTCACGGCATTCAGAGAGTCCTCAGTTTTTTCCTCTTTTCACTTGAAATAGCTTGCAGTTATGCTCCTGATAAAATATACTTAACAAGCCTTTTTTTTAAAAAAAGTACTTATTTCTGTTCACCTTCTCACTGTAGTACCTTCTTTTAACTTTCTCATTGGTGATTATAGCTGTGTTTTGTGTGTAAACTTAAGAATAAAAACTTCTGAAAAGAAATACAACAATTGATTTATGCTTTATATTGTATATATACTCCACATTGTCAGATCCAGGTTTACTCACACATGAGTATGAAGTTAGTGAGGGATTTATATTGGTCTTCTCTAACTAATTCTTGATCTATTCCGGTATGAAATAGTAGAGTTTGGTGTTATTTCTTTCTGTTGGTAAACATTGAACTTGAAATAGGAACCATGTTCTGTCTCGTGTGTGGTGTTGCTATCAGTATAAATGGAGAGCAGAAGAAGGTGAGAAATGTTGAGAACTCTTCTGAACGTGCATTAGAACCAAAAATATACAGATAAGTCCAGCTACTGCCTTTGCAACATCAAATTGCTCTCTCAAATTTGTTTGAGATGGTAGTTAAGCTTTAAACAAAACAAAATAAAACTTGTCTTTTTAATTGTTTCTATTAGTAAGTTATTCCATATGCAATAACAGCTGAGTTAGTACAGAAGGAAATTCCACCAGAATTATATTTCAGACAGACTATCTTTAATATGAGAGTCAGCATGGTATAGTGGTTTGAGCTTTGGACTATGACCATGGAGATCAGGTTTTGATTCCTTGCTTGGCCATGGAAACCCACCTGATGACCTTCTCTTACACACTTTCAGCCCCAGAAAAACCCCTGTGATAGGTTCACCTTAGGGTTGCCATAATTTGGAAATAACTTGAAGGCATGCAACAACAACAACAACAACAATCTTTTATATATATAGGGAATGATTTATTTTTCCTGTTAGAAAAGGACTACTCATATTGAGAAATGATTTATTTCATCTTAGAAACTTTGGTGAATACTCTGTGGAAAGGAGTAGCCAAGTCAGTGCCACTGTCTTTGTTATGGAAAAGAGAACTAGGCATATTTGAGCATGGTTTAATGGGTCGTGGACTACTCACTTCACCTTTACCATTGTCAAAAACCACTTTTAAGATCAGGACATAAAATCACTTCTACATGATTTAAATTTTGATTTGTGTGTTACTTTAGAATGGCATATTTTTCCTGGAGTTGCACAGTGTACCTAGTTACAAATTTTTTAAAAATCGGAACAAATCTGCCTTTCTGTGTACTAAAGTTACTGAGATAAGTAGACCCGTCGTCTCTGAAATGTGTAAACTGAGTCTACCCTTGTTTTCTTTCACAGTGCATAGACCTTGTGTACAGATGATCTTTTCACCTGTGACTGAAATCTTTCCCTAGCTTACTTCACCTCTCTAGTGGCCACTAGGCATGCTTAATCTACTTGCGCATCCTGCAGTCTGCCTTCTTGTTTTATTGTCTAGGCAGCACACAAAGGACATGGGTAACTTCACTAACCCAAATACAGCATCTGCATTAAGAGGAGAATGAAAAAGACCCACCTGGTCTCCAGGAGAAAAGAGAAATTAAGACTTGCTTACTTTCTTAAAACTGTACATACACACTAATGTCATAATGTCCTCTGTATGTGCAATTCCTCTAAGTTGCCTGCTGACTTGTGGTGACTGCATGAATTTCATAGGATTTTCTTTGGCAGGAAATGCTCAGAGGTGGTTTTGCCATTTCTTTCCTCTGAAATATAGCCTACAGCACCTGGTATTTGTTGGCATCTCCCATCCAGGTAACCCTGGCTGAAGCTGCTTAGCTTTGAAGATCAGATGGGATCTGGTGCCTTTAGGGTATTTAGGCCCACAGTGTCCTCTAGGCCTTAATAAAAGTGGCACTGCCACTAAAATCAGCTCTCTGTTCCCACCTTTCATTTGCTCCAAAAAACACTCACTCACTCCCATGCCAAACAAATCAGGAAGTAACATAGCAACACAGGGTTGTTCTGAACTCTTCCTAACACCTACTTCCCTGTGGAAGATATGATACTGAGTTTTTAAAAACCTGGTGGAATGCCCACACTCTCAGCCACATCCCCACCACTTCTGGCACTAGGGGTAAAATGGTGGACATTATTTACATACACTGACAGACTAATTTTGAAACATTTAGAAACTCAACAGGAGAACATTAAATAAGATGTGAACAGGAAAGACTGTGAACTTTGCTACTACTTCTTATTTGGGATAGACATAGCTACACTGAAACACTAAATTCCTGAATTATTTCTTCTATGGCATTAAACATTCCCCACCAGAGAAGATATGGGTTTTTTGAATACTTGAAGGAACTGAGGTGTTACTTCTCCAGATATTGCTTGGGTTAATCGTTATGATTTCATTGTGACTTCATTGTTTGTATAAAGACACTTAAAAGTGGGAGCAGCAGGTTAGCTTTACAAAAAAGTCAGAATAATGACATCACATTTTTTGCTCTCTGTCTTGGGTTCTACAGGGGCTAGAAGGGCTTTTCCCAACCTGCTGGCTTCCAGGTATTTTAGACCTCATCTCATGTGATTATTATTGCTGTGTGAGCTGGAGATTGATGAGAGCCGTAGTCTAAAAATGGCTTGATATGTCTGTAAAGCTTTGTCCATTTCAAAGAAGCATTTGTGCGGTCATTCACAGTATATAGCAGAGCTAGATGACATGTGATCCTGCAAATGTGCTGAACTCCAGTCATCATCACTCATCATTGGCTATGCTGGCTAGGGATGATGGGAATTGCAGTCTAGTATTTAGAGGGCCGCAGTTTTCTTTTTTTTCTGCTCTATAGTTGTAAAGTTATGTAAGTAGTGTAGACCTTAAAATAAACAGTTTTAGTTTAGTCTATTTGTGTGTGTATGTACCTTCAAGTCAATTTATGGTGATGCCATGTATTTCACAGGGTTTTCTTGGGCAAAAAATACTCAGCAGAGTTTTTCCAGTTACTTCCTCTGATATATAGCTTAAAACATCTGGTATTTGTTGGCGGTCTCCCATTTAAATATTGACCAGAGCTATCCTTTCTTAGCTTCCAAAATCAGACAGAATCTGGTACTTTTAGGGTATTTAGGCCCCTTGGACTCAATTTACTATTTGATACCTATTTAATAAGACTGTTCGCATTATGCAGTTCCACGCTGCTACCATGTGGTGGCTCACCAGTGATGTGGTTGGATATGGCCCCCGGGCCTTTGTTATCTCTCCTTGATTGAGAGCGTTCTCTGTCTGTGAAGTACACTTGCAACAATTAGGAGTTTTAATCAGCTTTGTACTTCAGTTGCATGGCAATAAAGTTTTATGACACCAGGTGCAAGACTATGAAAGAATTGATCCTTAGATGTCAGTAGGGATTTGATACCTTGAATTAATGTAGAAATTTCACTTCATCTTTTCTAATTACTGTTTCTAGAATTATCTGCAGTATCTTTGTTTTAAACATCATGTGCATGAAAATGAAAGTCTTTAGTTCAAAAACAGGATTTAATTTTTGATTGACTCTGAACAATTTAGTTAAGGAATAACTTCTGTGATTGTGACTACTGTGAAGTATAAGTATTCTGAAATATGAGACGTTTCTGGTCTTTTGTTAGAATTTAGTTGTTTCTAGTATTCTTTAAGGATGCCAGAACAGCTGGATTAGACCAAGGCTCTATCTTACCAATTAGCATGTTGTAGCAGTGGCCAGCTGGTCTGAGACAGATTAGGAAAAAAATATCACCTAGGCCATATGTGTTTCTAGCTGTTCATGGATTTATGGACTCTTATGCAAGAGTGGAGCTTAGGACCAGAGAGTGGAGGCAGATGTCACTCTAGGTTTTGGTTCAAACTTTAAAGGACCTTTCTCTGTTTTTTCTAATATTTCAGTACTTGCTTTTTAAGGAAGTTGCTGGTGTGGGAAGGTGCCCTCAGACCCTTTTTTTTAAAAAAGGTACCCCATTCAGAAAATCATCAAACCAAAAGCGATAATGCTTGGTTTGATAAAGACTGCAGGAATCTAAAAAGGCAAATGGGAAAAGCCATCAAATTATACCAATCCACTAACTCCTTGAAATTCCCTCACACTTCTATGATCTTCGTAAAAAATATAAAAGATTAATTAGTGAGAAAAAAAGGATATACTACAAGGAACAGTGGAAGGAACTAAGCCTAGCACTCCTGCAAAAGAATCCATCGAAATTCTGGGATACAATTGCAAGGCTCGAAAAAAGGTCATCTCCACTTTTAGAAGGGACTATTTCTAAAAACAACTGGGAAAGCTATTTTGGAAAGATATTTAATGATTCAGACCATCTTAAGGTTATTCCCCAGGACTATACTGGATCTAGATGGGAACATAGTTGGCAAAATATTTCTATAGATAGGGCTAACTCATTAATACTAAGACTAAAGAAAGGTAAAGCACCTGGTGAAGATGGCCTCCCATCAGACTTTTATATTGCATTTTCTGACTGGTGGGCTCCAATTTTTGCTTCATTATTTTCTTTAATTAATAATGCAGGAGTTACACCACCTAATTGGTCATCTGCTATTGTAGTTCCAATCTACAAAAAGGGTCCTAGAAATGATCCAGGAAATTATAGGCCCATTAGTCTCTTGGATGTTTCTGGGAAAATTTATGCCAGGTCTCTTCTAGATACATTGGAGGATTGAGTAGAAGAGCATGCATTGCTAGCCCCAGAACAGGCTGGCTTCCGTTCAGGCAGGTCAACTCTGGATAATTGTTTTATGTTGAAATATGTTATTGATAAATATTTGGCAGGAACTGTAAAACATATTTTTGTGGCATTCATTGATTTGAATGCTGCTTTTGACTCTATTTCGTGGGAACGTCTTTGGGTTAAATTACAAACTATGGGTATTGATAAGAATCTTCTAAAATGTATAATATCCCTTTATTCAAATACATCCTTGAAAGTCAGAGTTGATGGCACATACCTTTCAGACTCGATACCTGTCTCTAAAGGAGTAAGACAAGGGTGTCTGCTTGCTCCCCTTCTTTTCAACTTATTTATAAATGATGTAGTTGAGTTCTTAAAAGGTGACCAATTTTTCCCAGTTAAAATTGGAAATAGGAAATATTCAATCTTATTGTATGCAGATGATGCTGTTCTGATTTCCTATACTCAAGTAGGCCTGCATAGATTGTTGAATCAGTTTAGTTTATACTGTAAGAATGAACAACTTTCCGTCAACTATCAAAAAACAAAAGTGATGGTATTCAGTAAATCCAAAAAAATTTATAACTGGCTACTTGAAGGGAATAAATTGGAACAAGTCCCTTCCTTTAAATATCTTGGTGTGGTCTTCCACTGGACAGGTAAATGGTCCTCACAGGTTCAATCAAGTACCTTGTTAACTGAAAGAACATTAAATGGATTATTAAGATTCTATCGCACAAGAGGGGGTAATATGATTCAACCAACTTTAGAACTCTATAGGCGCAGAGTCCTGCCAAAACTGCTGTTTGGAGCACCACTGTGTGCTCTGGCCAATTTAGATACATTAGAGAGAGCACAAAATAAATTTCTGTGCAGACTTGTGGCAGTTCCCACTTCCATAAAATTAGCATTGCTCCGTGCAGAGTTAGGTATAATGCCAATTAAAACAGAGGCTCTTAGATTAGCCCTCCTTTTCTGGTTAAAAATTATTTTTAAGCGGGTATCTGAGCTCCTTCTGATGTCCTTTGAAGAACCTGGTCCAAATTCATGGATGCATAAAATGCAATTGGTTGTCATGAATTTGGGGTTCTCTGTTCCTTTTTTCCTGACTCAAGGGTATGATAAAGCAAAATTACTTATACTTCAAAGACTCAAGGATATAGTGATGCAATCCCAGATGACTGAGATTAAGTCCTGCCAATCTAATACATTTTTTATTTCTTTCACTCCGCTGAACTCATCCCTTCCTCATTATCTGGTTGATCTTCCAACTTTTAAAATGAAGTTAGCCTTTCTGCATGCTAGATTGAATGTTCTCCCACTGGCAGTTCGGATGGGCAGGTACAAGAATGTGCCTATGAAGGACAGAGTATGTGTTTGCAAGTCTGTTTCAATAGAAGATTTAATTCATGTTCTGCTTGAGTGCCCTATTTATAATGATCTTAGGAGCAAGTATATTTTTCCTTTATTGAAGTCTTTTAAGGGAAATTCCTCCTTTGTGAAGGTTTGTTTTCTGCTATCTGATACTGTGAAATATGTGTCTTTTAGAACATCTAAATTTCTTGTTAGAGCCTTACAGTTACATGCTATAAAGAACAAAGAGGGGTATGGAAAGCGATTTATCTATTGTTGATTATATATTACGTATAAATTGGCTGAATTATCCTTTCTCATTTTATTTTACTTTATTTTTATTTTTGTGCAATGGCTGGCTGCTAAAATGCAATAAACTTGACTTGACTTGAGTAGGTGTGGGAAGGCGAAACTTTTCCATATATATTTCAGTAGCCTGGAGTGGGCCCTTCTGCCACTCTGGCTTGCTTCTTATATGTCCAATCTTAGAACCAGTGAAGAGTGCACATGCGCAGAAGAGATTGGGGATGAGACTCTAGTCTGGAACATTCTGAGCATGTGCACATGCTACACATTCTCTGAAGTAATCACCATCAGCAGACAGAATGAAAAAATAATAATAATTGATAGACAGGATGGATTATTCAAGCATTTCCATAATAGCATTGCAGAGTGCGGTAATTTAATCTTTATTCCCTGGGCACACCATAGGATTGCTAGGAGATTTGGGACAGCAGCATCCCAGCACTACAGGCTCAGGGTTGCCACTGTTTGCTCATATTCTTTCACTGGATAGCAGTTGGTAGCACTTTTTCTTCTGGCCAATGGATGTGATCTTTTAGAGTGTGCTTTCCGTCTTGCTGCAGTCCCAAGGAAAGAGGAAGTGGGAGGACCTGAGGTCTCTTTCTGGCAGGAAGAAGAGAAATGAGCTCCCTGCAGCTGCACTTTCTCTGGCCAAGCAATATGCCTCATTGATTTCATCCTTGACCTTGGTGGTGTTCCTGCTATTGCTAATTTTTCCCACTGATTTAAATGAACTAAAGTGTGCCTAATACAATGTGGATCCAGTACAGAAATGCCTGGGGCTTAAAGTTTCCTTGTGGTAGAGGTGCTTCTTTGGGACTTCTCATTGCTAACATATGACTTAGTATTTATTTCTTTGATTTTTAAAAATTATTGTGAGTTGTTATATAATTCATAATCAATGGTGGAACAACTGTAGTATTAAAATATTTCTTCCTTTTCCTCAAATGAGATTCCAGTAAAGTTATGGATACATTTAATAAAAAGAAAACTATGTTTTGATGTGTGCTAGTCACATGATCTTCAAATCTCTTGCCATTACTCACCAAAATCTTCATTCAGTTTGGTTGTGTGTGTGGTTTGTGTTTGTGGTTCAATAGGCCCTTGCATAATTTTATTGACATGTTGAATTCACCATATGGATTCATGTGGAACAAATTTGTCTGTTTTAGATTTAGACATTAGCTTTCTTGGCAGTTTAAAACTTCTCTTGTATGACATGGTATAGAATACAGGCATGTCAGTCTTAGAAATCCCCCTGAAAACATAAGCCCTGTTTAAACAAAAGGAAACTAACCCCAGTCCATCTTTTTCAGGATTGGATCCAGTCAGAGTATAGAGAATGCATGTGCCACTTCTTGTTTTCATGACAATTAATGGTTCAAATCCTTTTTAGAGCCCCCAACATCCAATTTTCCATATAAATGTTAAGCTTGGGCCTATGTGGACTCTCCTTTTTCTTCCACAGACAATAAGCCCGATGTTCATCAGCTGTACTGCACTGCTAAGGAGAGGAAGCAAATATTAAATGAGCAAAGACTTTTATAAAGATGAAAGCTGAGGAAAAATGCTTCATCATGGGAAATCAGTGCCAATATCACATGATCTCATACCTCCTTGGCATTTGTATTATGTAAACCATGGGATTTTGTTTGTGTTGCTAGCTGTATTTAAAACCCTGGGTTGAATTAATTCCCTCTACTTTATTATGTTTCCATTAGTTGTATGCCATGTATTTTATTAAATACATTAGAGTTATATGTGAGATTTAATTCCAGTTTTCAGAATGTTTTTCTTATAAATTCAACAGTTTAGCGTCTTAGAATGCACAGTTTATTTTTTTTAAGATTGCTTGTCATGTTTGGGCTTAGCATTTGGACTTCAAGATAATTGGCAAACAAACAAAAAAGAATAATAGTAAAGACCATTTTCCAGGGATGTCTTCTGATTTACTTGTTTCTGAATATTTATTCTTTGCTCATGCTTCCTAAAGATGCAATACCAGGGGTTTCAGATTTTCTGACAGATGAAATATAACAATTCCAGAGGTCAGCTGAAGGTCTTTCATGAGATTCGGTACTATCAGAGGACAGTTTATACGGGAAAAATGCAAGCAATGTACACTTTTTTCTTGCTTTATAATAACTTAGAATTGGCTGTAATTTAGAGGTGGAGAAGTAAAAATGCTATTATTTGATTTTCCAATAAGTGTTGTTGCAATCACTGATGTTTATTATTGTCATGTTTGGTGTGTGTGACTATACATGTATAGATATAAAAATGGTTGTCAAATTTAAATACAAGGTGGCAATTAGACTTTATGATTTTGTACATTTTGTGTCAATGTTCTCAGTATGTCAGCACCAGGGAGTGAAAGTAGCAAATTACTTATAATTAGTTCTCCCCCATTAATGAAGGTATAGTTACATTACATTGCAACTGTGACTTAACAAAGGATAAATTCACTCAAATTGTGGTATTACTGTATATTTTTAGTTTGTGAGCACACTACATGAAGGAAGGGGAGGTTCCAGTCCTGTGCCTTGTGGTCTGTTGAAAGTTTTGAGGCAGCAATGTGGTAAACAGAGGGCAAGTCTGTTTTGTCCCATAGGTTAGTGTCATGTATTTTTCTTTTTTTTTTATCATTTTATTCAGTTTCACATATAAAACATACATTTATAACTGATAACTTAATTGAAATATTTCTGCTCGTCCACACTGATCTAGTTTCCGTTATCAATATTTCTTATGCTTATATTATTGAACTACATTTAACTGCTAATATTACTCATTGATTCTTGCCTTTCCATCTCTATATTCTTCATGATATATAACCTGTAGCCCCCTCCTAACTTATCTTAAATCATGAATTACAGATTTCCATCTGGTTACCCAGCAATTACCCACTACTGTTTACAATTTGCCATTCTCTTTGTATCTCATCGTCTGATTTCCCTTTTAATCTCTGAGAGACCATATCAGCATTTTTATTTTCAATAAATGTACCCTACCATTGTTCTATTGTAGATATTTGCTGAGTTTTCCAGAACTTAGCATATTCAGTACGTGCTGTTGTTATCATATACAGCAATATTCGCCAATGTTTCTTTATAGCAGCATCTTCTAATGTATCAGTCATATTTAGTAAATACAATTCTGGTGTCTTAACAAACTGAACTTTCATTAATGCACATATTTTGTTGTGTATTTCACTCCAATATTTCTTAGCTTTTGGACATGTCCACCACATATGATATATCGTACCAACCTCATTCTGACATTTCCAACAATGTCCATTACCTGTTTTGTATATCTTTTTCAATTTATCTGGTGTCATGTACCATCTATGAAATAGCTTATAATAGTTCTCTTTCAAATTCTGAGCTACTGTAAATTTCTGTGTTTTTTCCAGCTCTGCTCCCAAGACTCTAATTGAATTGAATGTCCAATATTTTGAGCCCATGCAATCATTGTTGCCTTTACTGTTTCTTCCTGCCTCTCTTGTTGTAACATTTCTTGATATATTTGAGCTAGTAAATGAGGCGGATTTTCGAACATCCATCTAATAGCTCCAGTTTTTTCTTTGAAGTCAATTCCATATGTTTTTAAGTCCATCTGAAACCTTTCTGCTAATTGTCTGTAAGGGAACCAACTCAATGTTATTCCTTCTTGTTCTAATAGTGTCATGTATTTTTCAAGGGTTTAAATGTTAACTGAAAAGACAGTGGCCCCTTGACTTGCATGAGGGTTTGGAGTGCAGAACCCTTGTGAAAGTAAAGAAACTATGAATAACTCCCCCCTGCCTGAATAAGTGGGGAAGGAAGGCAGTGTGCCCGAGCAAAAGGCAAGCAAATTGGAGGGGGCAGCCCTGCACATGGAGAGGGTATGCAAGAGCCTTACCCCTATTCCCCGTTCTCATTCCCTTGCCTTTTGCCCAGGCACCATAGAAGGAAGGCATGTGTGCCCAGACCAAAAGGCAAGGGAATGGTAGGAAGGCATACACAAGCGTTTTTTCCCCCTCCTATTACCTTTCCTTTTGCCCAGGCACAGAGAAGGAAGGCAGTGTGCAGGGTAAAACTCAAGGGAGTGGGATGGGGAGAATGGAGGGGAAGCAAATGAGCTCTTGCAAATAATCAAATTTGATCCTGCAATTTTTCCACTTTTTCAGGGGTGCTATGCCCCTAACTCTAGCAAATGGTGAGGGCAACTGTGTTTTAATTTGTTATGAGAATCAAGCAACCTAGGTGTTTCTTAAAATCAACTGGAATGGTAAACTATTTTGGGGAGTTGGCTCTGGAATATCTTTATGACTGTTTTAAAAATACAGCTTTCCATGACATGGCTTTAGTGAATAATACCAAAAGTGAAAGAGGCCAAAATTGTTCTCTGTGAGAGATCTTAAGACCAATGGAACAGTTCTTGTGTTTAAGCTGGATGACAATGGTCTTGCAAGCTGTCTTACAGGAGACTATCTAGGAATCATACATGAAATGCTCTGAACTTTTCAGAATTAAAATAGGATAAAAGAAAAATTAAACTAGAGAATAAGAGGTAATAAAATGAATAAATAAAAGAATAAAAGAAGAGAACACTCAGGTGACTTTTATGCTCTTGGACGCAGGTTACTATCATTACCTCTGATACATTTTAACATGTTCTTGCCCAATGTGTGGGAAATTTTGAAGGTTGTTTCTGGTAGCCAACCAGTTATCCTGGTACCACAGGTGACTACCAAAGGAAAAGCGTTCTTAGTAGTGCCTCCCTCTGTCCCTTGCAGTCTGTTGAATGTGCTCCAAGAGGCTGGTGTGGCATCCACATTGTAACATCTAGATTATAGGCTACAGACCTTTCTTTTTGGTTAGGGATCTGTTTACTGATTGTTGTATTTCATTATTCCTTTTATTGTATAAATATCATTGCTGGCAGTTCACATTCTAATATGCTACCATCCTGATACCAAAGTGGTGGATTCATTTGCTTTTATTATAAAATCTGTGACCTTAACTTGTTTTTTTCATATTTGTAGTTTGAGGGCCACTGACAGTTGGGTGTTGTATTTTACATGAATGATTATCCATGAACTGTTCTATAAAGTTTGTCTTCTTGACCAAAATAACAGAGGTGCCCCTTGATAGACAAGTTTTAAAGACCTGAATGAATCCCTGGAAAGGGCAAATCTCATTAGAATGCTCTTTGCATTGTTCAAGGAAAGAAAATTCATAGAGATTGCAGCACAAAACAAAACATGCCAGTGTTTGCTTAGATGCTTTGCATTCATGGCAGCTACCATGTGACTTAGTTGTTACCATGGTAGCTATGCATTTTTCATTCCATAAGTTGCATAAATGCTGAGATTGCCCTTGTTGGGATAACTTATTGCCTTCTTGAAGTTGTATACCACTGTGCAGCATAATGATAATGAAAGCAATGCCTGGAGAGAGGAGAAGAATCTTGCTCTATTTAGACTGATAGAACTACAAATGATATATAATTCTGTTAGATATGGATAAATCAATTTAAGCTATTTTGCTCACGATGTTGTGTCCTGTTTTAAGCTTGTCTTCGTTTCTGTGGAATAAAATTATTATTGGAAGTAATACTAGTAGAAGTAAGATACTATTGCATTGTTACATCTTCAGATTTATCCTTCCTCCTATAATTTTGCCCATGTGGAATTTTAGAAGTACAACCAATTGTAGTTTATGGCCACATGTTCTCATTCTCAGCAGAATGTCTTGTGCACATGTTTTACTGACATGAATGGAATGCTTATTTTCCATCCACTGTAGAGGAATGTGTGGATGAAATACAGGAAATTATGCTCAGAGTCTGCACTTAATGCAGGGCATGGAAATTGAGAGCAGTGTTTCTATGCTGATTGCTGTGCCAACATATCAACAATTGCTATTTCTTATTTTTCCTATTACCAAAATGTTGAATGAATGAATAGGATTTGTTGTTTTAATTTTGAATATGATTTTTTTGTACATGTTAGAAATGGTTCCTTTTTTAGAAAAATAATTGTTATGATCATTTGATCTTTTATCAAAGTTTGTTCAGACCTGGGTAGGGAGAGGGAAAGATACTGGAACTGCTGAAATTGCAGACCAGATGCAAATATAGTATTTGTCCTTTTTCATAGGTATACTGTAGTCAGATTTATTTAGCAGAACTATTTAATATAGAACTGTATCACGCTTGTTAACATTGTTTTATGCAAGAAGTTCTAAACCCTCACAACCAATAAAAACTGATGAAGATTTGCAAGGGCACAATCTCGTAAGTAATATCTTGCACAAGTGAATGCAAGAAACACAACAGCAAATGGTGGTTTTTCAAAGGAATGTTGCAAAGCTCTGTTTTTCATTCTGCATTCTGAGGTAACGGAGTTTTGTGGAGTTACTGTGGTGTTCTTAAACAACTCGCCCCCCTCAAAATGACAGGAATATATCATAAAATAAGGATTACTTGCCTCTCACGTACAATTTATTTGTGTCTGTGTCCAATTGCCATGCAATAGCATGAACATCTTCTTTATTTAGTCTCAGAGGAAAAAGAAGCGGGGAGACTTTTTTATCCTTCTTGGTGCCTGCAGAAATAAAAGAGACACAGAGCCCTCATTGCTATGCCAAATCACACAGGTACCTGAGCAAGCATTTTTTTCCCAGATTAAGAAATGATGGAGTAGGCCCCAGTGATGCGAGCAGGATGCTAATTCCTGTCTGTGTTCAACTCTTGCTTCCTATTCCTGTAACATGTGTGTAGTTTTTCAATTTTTGACAGCCTAAATCTGTCTACTACTGTAGTGATTGTAAACAGAACTTGAGTTTTAGGAACTTGAGCTGCCTTTGTGGGAAGAGTGGGATAAAATTGTTGACAGCTG
The DNA here is from genome assembly GCA_030412105.1 of Cyclura pinguis. Taxonomy (NCBI): domain Eukaryota; kingdom Metazoa; phylum Chordata; class Lepidosauria; order Squamata; family Iguanidae; genus Cyclura; species Cyclura pinguis. Next base: position 32,749,021 of record CM059604.1, on the reverse strand, counting down.
CATCCCACTCCCTTACTGCCAACATGCATGTGCAGATAAGTGGAGGAGAGCAAAGTAATTTAGGAAGAAATGCTCGTTATGGTTTAAAGGTGATCCTTCCGCTCATACATTCCCAGAGTCCTTTGCACTGCATTTGAGTATGTTCCTATAGACGTTTTTGTCATATCTCACTTGTGGGCTTCCCATAGAGATCTGGTTTGCCTTGTTGTTGCTTTAATCTAGCATGGTTCTTCTTGCATTTAAAGAAAGCACAGTGTGTATTTGAGAGATAAACTGATTGCAGCAGAAAGGCCCTTGCTGTCACCATTACAACACCCCTTGAAGTTAACAAAGTAATTGCATACTTTCAAATTATAGCATTTATTACAGTATTTTCATAGTCTGAGTGGTTTTAAGATCATCTCTTCCTTTGAAAGAGAATGTACTGGAGTTTATTGATGGAACTGCTGTGAGCAAACAAAGACTTGATGGAATAGCAATGTTTTCATATTTAGAATTTGTCTTAAGCCAGGGGCCAGCTGCAACATAATTGATTGCTCAGCATTTTATCATGAAAAATTACTCTTTGTCCTGTAGGCACTTGGAAAGCAAAGTCCAGGTGGCGAAAGGTTGAGTTTCACCAGGTTAATGCATATCCCATGTACCTTGTGGTGACATCTTGAGTGTGGGTGCTTGGAAATAAGATAAATTGAGGTAGAAGAGGTGTATTTCCATGAAAATTTGTTTATGTCTGTCTGCTTAATGTAATATAGTTCCTAGTCATGCAGCATTATGTTACGTAACCTTGTTAGCACAGCCTCATGGTAGATCACTACAAGGCATTTTTAAAAAATGATGTCAAGGGAAATGCATCAGAAGCTTAAGAAGAAGGTATGACACAAAGCAATGAAAGACACAGTGATGACATTCTGAGGGCCACATCATCTGTTTTGCAAGTGGTCCATCCCTGAATTATACATATTTTATTTAGAATTTATTTTTTCCCCTTTATATTCTACTTTTCTCCCAGGTATGGGACTCAAGGCATCTAACAATATATTTAAAAATAATACAGATTAAAACTATACAAAGCCATTAATGAAACTATAAATATAAAAGTTATTCCCATAAAAAGTGATTAAACAACTTATAAAGTAATAGCATTAAACAATGAAAACATTAAAATTCATTAAAAGACCATACGATAAGCTTAAAAACAGTACTGCACAGCATTAAAGCCCCACCCCAGTCAGTTTTTAAAAGGCGGATGATATAAAAATGTTTTCATAGAATCATAGAATTGACCACCTCCATCCTGGTCTGTCTAGAGAGAGTGAGTTCCAAAATCTGAGAGCAGCTGCTGAGAAGGCCCTTTCCTTTGTTCCCACCAAACAAGCCTGGAAAGGCATTAGAACACAGAGAAGGGCCTCTCCAAATGATATTAGAGCTCTGAGGGGCTCATAAAAGGAGATATAGTCCTTTAAATGTATTTGAAAGGAGCTGTGAGGGAGTATTGTTTGGATTAAGAACAACAGGGCTGGGTGGTTGGATAGCCCTTTCCTTTGGGTCATTTCCCCCATTTATGTATTAATTTCGTTAATAAATAAACCCTCTACCTCCCAGCTGCTGGAGATGATGTACAAAAAAATAATTTAAAAATTAGACGTTGTATAAAACAAGGAAACAATGCCCCCTGCAATAAAGTATAAGTGAGAATTGGTACATATCTCATTACTTTTAATTTTTTTTTTTAGTGGGACACAAAAGGATTTAGACTGGGATAATGATGTGGGGAAAATAATTCAATGCCTTCTTTCCCACTGCCATTGTTATAATCGACCTCCAGTGAACACCTGCTCTTACCTCTGAATAAATGTGTTAAAACAATTAATTCTAACTAAAATATTTCCCTTGTAGGAGAGATGGGGATTGCGTGGCCTGTGGGTTCGTTTTGTAGCCCACGGGCCACAAGATATTGGGACAAAAATTGGAATTGCCATTGCAGTATCTTTCCAGCAGCAACAACTCTTATTTTATGGCCATTTTTTCTTTCTTTCTTTCTTTTTTTATTAATGAGTCTTTATTATAATATTTACATAGTAAATAACGATTAATATTTGGTTGCAGGTAACATCTACACAAATTATGGGGATAACAAAATATAATAGAATATTATATCCGATACACATTAACAAAGAAATACTGGATTAACTCCAGTAAAGATATAACTCTGTTTTAACAAACTCAATCTCTGAAGGCTATAACAAATGCATCCCCCCAATTCTCCTCAAAGTATGTAATTAAGTCTTCCCATTGTTTTTTAAACTCATCTAGTGATTTATCTTTCAATAGCATTGTCAACTTATCCATTTCCAATAGTTCATATATCTCTGTAATCCATAAATCAATAGTAGGGGCTTCCTTTTTCTTCTATACTTTAGCGAAAAGAACTCTAGCCTTAGTTATCAAATTTAATATAATTTTCTTAAATGTTTTTTCTCAATATAGCCCACTATAGCATATGGCCATTTTTTCTAAAGAAAAAACAATCCTAATTTTAAATAAAACCACAGTGGCTGCCTGCACTTTTTCCCCCCCACCCTTGTCCCTCTGAAAAAAGAGGTTTATAAAATCAGAAATGGGACTTCAAACCATTTCTGATTTTTTGGGGGGCAGTTGATGGGTCCCACAGTAGGTTCCAAGGTCTTGAGGCCACCAGACCAATAGAACTTGTTCAGTTCTGCCATATAACATGTAGTTTGGTTTGCCTTTGACCAGCTTACGGTCTTTATGCAGTTGGCCAGGTAGAAGAGGCTGAAGGGCTGGAGTGCTACTGGACACGGTGGTCTCCAAGCCATCAACCATTAGAGTTTCCAGGAAGGAAAGAAACAACTTTGGACAAGGTGCATAAATATGGTAACAGTCACACATTTGGGAAACCATGCCCCGCATCACGTAACTTAAGAAGCAGTGATACAAGTAGTTGCAAGGCTGAGAGATTCTGAGGGCCAAATGGCCCTGTCCCTTTTATTGCTCCAAAAGCTCTGGGCAGTATCATCAGTACAGTGGGGCCTTGGCATCCACTAGAATTTGGTTCCAGGACTTCTCCAATGGATACCAACATTTGTGGATGCTCGAGTCCGGTTATGTACAATGGCGTAGTAAAGTTGTTTCCCTTATATAAAATGTCAACATCAAAGTTTGCTTTTTAAATTTTTTTGAATATTTTCAAGCTGTGGATGGTTGAATCTGTGGATACAAAATCTGTGGATCGGGAGGGCTGACCGCATTATTATTTCATGCTTTGCAAATGGGAGGGGAAGAATGAGGCTAAAAGAGAGTGGCTTAAGCCAACAAGTAAATCGATGGCACAGGTGACTTTCATATTGAGGACTGCTTGATCTCTAGATGAATGTGCTTCATTTTAAAGACTTGTGCATGTGGATGCAATTTTGATTCTTTGCATTCCTTTGTTTAATCAAATTTCATTTCTGTACTCTGTAAAATCAAGTAAACCAGAGTTGTAAGTTTTAGTTCTCTTGAACACTATGCAGTTGTAACATTCAATTATCAGGTTAGCTGTCATGGTTCTGTGTGTTGGAATCTGGAGAACTGTAGCTTTGTGAGGTTTTTAGAATTCTCAACAAAGGTGTTCCAGTGTTTTAGCAAAATATAAATCCCAGCATTGTATAGGATGCAGCCATTGCAGCTAAATTGGTATCAAAGTGCTATAATTGTGCAGCATGAAAGAGACCTCAAACATGGTTTGCCTGTTGGTAATTTCTCTGTAGTGCTCAGAGAAAGTCGAAGCTTAATGATAAGGAGGCACTAGAGATTAGTCTGTTTTCTCCCTTGCATTATCTTCATCAGGCTCTCATGCACAGACCCAGGTCCTATAGTTAAGTTTTGTAACTATAGTTCACTCTTTGTGTGGGACTTCCTGAATTGATTAGGGAATATAAAAGGAAGAAATCAAGAAAAACGAAAGAATTTATTACAGAAACCAAAGTACTCTACCAAACAGTACCTAACATAATAGTCTAAATTTAATCTTCTATACATTCAGTAATTTACCCAAATAAAATCCAAAGGTTGCTGTGCAGAGTTGAAAGGTGTTGTTGTTTCAATAGCTAGTAAGAGGGATGCCAGGCTTCATAGAGATAGTTGTATGTCTGATTGTTTCTAGATTCTCAAATCAGTCAATAAGATTTTACACAAGAGCTCTGACCCCAAGTTTATTTAACCACTCTGCAAATGTAGTGACTTTACAGTCCTTCCAAACTCTGGCTAATTGATTCATTGATGTTTTAATTTATTAATTATTCAGGAATAGGCAATGACATTGACCTCACACCTGCCTCTTTTCACGTCTCTTTGATCATCTTGGGCAAATGTGAGCAGCTTTTAAAGCTGGAAGGTTTTTTTACTTCTTGAAGAATACTTTGGTATGATACATTAATGTAGAAGATATGGCCTCTCTGTCCTCATTCCATTTAAAAGGATTTCATTAATAATACCTTTATTATAAAGTAACCATCAAGGTGATTATATCAGCTGTTTGGGAAAAAGTGCTTGGTGTGCATGTTATCCCATTTGATCTTGTAGGCTTGTTTGTTTTGTTTTTTAATTCTTGGCAAGAAAGCAGTTTTGATTTTAGATAAGCAGGATTTTCTTCTTTTGACATTGTTTTTGATAAATGTTGATATTTCATGGTGGCTGGGTTTTGCTAGTATAAGATTAGTTTTGGTTTTTTTAACTGAAACAATGCATCTGTGTGACCAGATGCCCACACCTGTTTATCCTTCAGTTATTAAACAGTATCAAACTTGTGAGTGAGTTTGCTTGAGGAACTTTTTTTTTCATAACCCAAAGACTTCATGTAAACCAGTCCTAATTCTCAGTGCCTTGGTTTACATTCCAACCAAAGTTAGAGTCTTGTAATGCTTCTTTTTAGCCCTAAGAATGCATGCAGGCTAGAGCCTGTTTTTATCTGAATAATATGAAGTCAGCCTTGCAGATAACTGGCTTGATTTTGGAAATAGAAGCCTACATAGGAGCTTTTTGTTTTTTCTTAATGTGAGAACACACTTCTAAGAGACCATCAGTCCATTTCTCCTTGTTATATAATGTTCTAAACATGTGATTCTTCTTAAGTTTTTTTGGGGGGAACAAATTGATATACTTCTCTAATTAGTATGTGTTTCTCACGTCCATCTGAGGCCTTACGTGTGACCTGGAAGATATTGTACCCTTATGAGTATTTCATTCATAGGCCTGAATCTTGTTGGTTAGTCCTATTGAATTAACACATAGGTAATTCAGTTGGTTCAGTGGACCTGTTCTGTTAGAACTAACATTAGGATTCAGACGATATTCAAACTCTTTAACTTTTTCCTGAACTTTAAGTGCAATCACTTACAAAGAACTCAAAGGGCTTCTCTTACCTCAGTCCGCTCTAAATGTACCTTAGGACTGAGCAGGGAAACGTAATAGTAAGGGTACCCCAATTCCCCATGCAAGGCTTTTTCCTAAATATAAATGGTATAAATTTTCTACTGGTACCTGGTAGGGGGGAAATGTTCCTAATCCAGAAAATTATATTTCTTATATAGAGGGAATGGTTGACAAGGTTGAGTGTTTCTCTTAGTCCTACATGCAGACGCAAAAATCTATCTCTAATTCCAGCTTTCTCTGGCCCTGGGCCAAGCCACTCATGTTATAGTAGATCCATGACTTTTTAGATCATCACCTTCAGAGTAAAACTTTTGGTTTGCTAAACTATTCCCTTCAAAGGTACATTGCAAAACATGCTTGTTTGTGGGAGCCATAATTATGGGAAGATGAGGAGCTGCTTACTTATTTTGTTTTCCAGAAACTATAGTTAGGTTGACCAGGAATGTTAGGTCTGAATAGCACAGTATCTTGTAATAATTTCTTTATTTACAGCTATACAAGGGGGCAGTAATAGAAGCAAAAACAACAAAATACTTTAGTCTTAAAGACTAAAGTAATTAATTGTGACTTTTTAAGGCTACAGCCTACTTTGTCTGATGATAATTTATACTATGCTAATTAGGGATGTGTGAGAAATTCTTCCTGTCAGGGTTTTAAAAATGCATTTACCTGAACGTCACCTTCCAAATGAAACACAGGAACAGGTGCAATTTGCAGTCAGAAATTCATACATTTCTATGCTTTTGATGCATTCTATGAAAGTTAAAATATCTTCAACAACAGGCACACTTTTATGCAAAAAGTACCCCATGCCTTTCTAAAATGTATCCAGATAGACACATGCCCATTTGAAAAATAGGGTAAAGGGAAAGGAGAAGACCTAACTCACTGAAATAACAAGGTTGTGGGAAGTGAAGGAGAAGAAGCATTTTTATTTTGTATAAATCTGTACTCTGGCCTTTTGTCTGGAAGAAATACTGGACAACATAAGATTTAGATTGGCCACTGATGAAAACTGCTAGTTGAAACGTATCTGGCTTCTGTTTAAGTGAAGAATTGGGTGAGATCTTGGGCCATCTTTTTTCCTTCAACAGATGATTTATATCCTATGGACCTTCTCCCACAGTGCTATTTATAGTGTGCACTGCATAGTGTTAATTTGAATTATTATTTTAGAGATTTATTATATTTATTATATGCCTTTCTACACACACACATGTGTATGTATGTATGTATGTTTATATATATATATATGTGTGTGTGTGTGTGTGTAAGGTATATATAAAATACCTTGATGTATTTTATATTCATATCCTCTTTCTGTTTACCTCCTACTTGAAAAATACTCAGAAATTATGTATATATATTCATTTTTATTTAAAACAACACAAAATTGTGGAGAATCACATCATACCAGTTCACATTAATCAATTGCTGCTGCTTTGCTCCTCCCTTCACTGTGAAGATCTGAAGTAGCCAGGAATCAAAAGCTTAGTGTCATGTTTGAAGCAGGCTTTCTTGTTTCTTGCTTCTCTGACAAAGTATCTGAAGATTTTCCTGCCCTTTCCTCCCTAGTTTCAAGTTCACAGCTTCTTTAGAAGGGGCAACCCAAACGTCTTAATTTGGACATAATGTATGCTTCTGCTACCTGATTTGTTTCTACATCCCTCCTCCAACAAGCAAGCAGTTGCTGCTCACTTCACTAAAAATATGCACCAATTCACATGTAAGAGAGAGCACTGAAAATTACATCTTTCTTCACTGTGCAAAAAGACCCTAGTAAAATGACATCCAGCTTATATAGGCCTATGAACTTCAACACTTGTGAAAGCAGAAAGTCTTATGGGATTCCCTAGCTGTGTGAGACTTCATCCCTGGTTTCAGAAGCAATAGGGCAAAATTCATCCTTGGCTGAACAGAGGGAGATGCAGAACTACTGTCAAGACATGCAGAAGTGAACCAGCCATTAGTGTAGGAAACTGGATAAAATGTCCTTCCCTTCCAAAAACTCCAAACTTCTCTGATTTTCCAGGTTGAAAAGGTAAAGCTTGTAAAAGGCGGATTTTACCAGAGTGTGCAAAGCTAGATTAAATATTTTTTCAAGAAGTCACTTCCAGTCATTTAAACTTAAGCTTAATCTTTAAACTTAAGTTTAAATGACAAACACTATGAAGAGAAAAGTTTAATTACTCATAGATTTCAGAGAAATGTAAGGCCACTAGCATCTGTCTCCTTTCCTGGGCATGCTACTTTTTAATAGGGGCCCTCTATGCCTGTTAGTACCTTCCAAAGATGCTGGCAAACATCTCTGAATGTACTGGATGTACTTTCTGCTTTATCGCTCAAGGTCATGTGCTGGTACCAGCATCAAATTATGGGAAGATTAGAAGAGCGGATCAGCAGGAGATGCATCAGCAATATCTAGATGGCTGCATCAGTTTCAGCAAAGGCAGCTGTGAAAACAAAAAGTTTCATACTCTGTGTGGTTTATACTAAAGGTGTTTTGTTTGCTAATGACCACAGTTTAAAGCTGATATGTTTATGAACACTTAACTTTGCTGTCTCCTATGATAAAGGAGCCTGTTTGTATTTCAAAATCATTATTCATGATTCAGAAAGTAGACATACAGACTTGTATAGTTGGCCCTCCATATCCACAGATTCTGTATCCATGGATTCAACCAATGATGGCTTGGACATATTTGCGCCCCCCCCCAGCAAGATTTTATTTTGCAGTTTTATATAAGGAACACCATTTTATTACACCAATGCACATAATGGGACTTGAGCATCAACAAATTTTGGTATCCGTGGGGAGTCCTGGAACCGAACTTTAGCAGATCCTATGGGCTCATTGTATGGCTTAAATGTCTTGTTAAGTTCATTTAGCCACTCGAATTAGGGTTTTATCCTTTCCTCCAGCTCACTGGTTGCTCAGGAGGGTCAGAACTGTTCTCCTAATTCTCCAGTAGGGTTCTCAGATCTCAGGGTCTGGCCCTGATTCTCAGGGCTTGGGCTCTTTTCTCTGGTCTGTGGACCAAGAGAGAAGGAATCTCAGGGAAAGAGCCCTCCCTTGAAAAAATGTTTGTGTGTGTGTGTGTGTGTGTGTGTGTGTGTGCGTGCATTTTTTTTATTTGTTAGATTTTCTAGATTTGTTCTTAATTTGAATGGCACACTCTGAGCAGCTGCGGTTGATGTCTAATGTATCATGCTGAATGATGCCATTGGGGGCTATTCCTTACAACATAACTCTTGTAACATCACAAGGGGCTGTCCACAAGGGGTCTCTCTTTGGTTTCAGGTTTGGGCCCTAAAATCTCAGGTCCTGAGTTAGTTTTTTTCAGGGAACTCTACTCATTTCACTGAGAACAATAATAGGAAAAGAATACATTTAACTTGCAAGTGGTGTTCTAGGAACAGGGGGTGGCACACGCTATTTTCATGATCCTTAGAATACTAACAAAAGTGACCCACTTTCAATAGTTCTCTCTCTCTCTTTCCCCCTTTCCTCCTCTTGTGCTCTTCTCCCCTCCCCTTTTGGTTTACCAACCAGCTTTATGTTCATGAAACAACTAACTTACCTTCTCCAGTTATTTGAAGGAGACCTATATAGCTTTAAAATCTGCCCTATAAAGAGTTTTAGTTCAATGATTTAGGGATACACACAAACACAAAATTTAATCATGCCAAAGTTAATCACTTCTATGACCAGTATAGTGCAAATGAGCAAAATTTAAATACGTGCTTAGCTCTCAATTGACATCAGTGGGAAATTCAGTTGGATTGGGTCCTTTACGTTCTCGTTAGGTACATGCAGAAAACTAGGATTGAGAGAGCTCTCTGTGTCCTTTTTTAAATGTACATGGGGGAAGGAGTAGACGAGTTGTGTTCCGGCTGTAGACCTGCCATGTGTTCTGATTCTATTCAGGTGTCACTGAGCCCTTGTGGGGTCATGTCAGGGATTCCAGGCAGGGAACCCTGGGAAAATGATCAGCCCACTGCAAAGATGTTGCATCATGCCCCAGCTGTGGGTAATTGCAAGGTTGCATAAGAAACGGGTCGTGTGCAGATGGTAGAGGAAGGTGTGCAAACCTCTACCTGATTGGTTGTAGATATGTATATAACAAAGCAACACCAGTATGTATTTTGTCTGTTGACCAAACCTGGTGCCTGGCGCAAGCTTTTGTCCGTCTGTCCTATGTTTTGTATATAACGGAACTTTGCTGCAAGATAAAGTGCCTCCTGTTTTGGAAGAAACTCCTCTGTGTGTGAGTATCCTTACTGGGGAACAAGGCTGCTGCTGTTGGCTCGCTGAACTCTGGTTTTTCCGCTGCGTTTCCGTGGGGCTGAAACTCCTATCATCCCCAATAGTGGTTATGGGCCCAGACCCAGAGTGCACAGCATCCAGAGCGCACCTGTAGTTGTTTTTCCCCTGGATACTGGGACTGTTTTTGACTGTTTGCCTGGCTCTCCGGTGCTTCGGGAGTCTGTGTTTTGGCAGAGAGACAGTTAATCTTCAGTCTGGAGCTCATCAAGGTCACTGTGGCCAGCTGCTTTGTTTGTTGAATTTTCCTTACAAAGGCAGCAGCATGGCTTAGGGAGGTTATCTGCATTTTGAAAAGTTGACCGACGCTAATTATCAAAACTGGCAAATTTATGTGAGAGCCGCTTTGACGAAGGAAAACTTGTGGCACGTTTTGGAAAATGAGGGACAGCCCCCAGAAGAAGCAACTGCTGCTCAAATAGCAGCGTTCAGGATTGCTGACGAAAAAGCCAAAGCAGTTATTTTGCTTACTTTAAGTCCTTCCCAGTTGATTCACGCTGCTGCTGCAGACACAGCATATCAGCTCTGGGAGGCTCTGAAGCGTGTGCATCAATCTTCCTCGTGTTTGTCCAAAATGCTATGGATGAAAAGACTGTATAACACAAAGTTATGTCCCGGAAGCTGTGTAAGAGAACACCTCATGCTGATGAAACGGTTATTTCAAGAGTCAGCCGACAGGGGGGTAAATATCCCGGAAATGCAGAAGAGTTTTATTCTGCTGGGAAGCCTCACTAAGGAGTGGGACTTTTTGATGTACAGCCTCCAGGGTGTGTGTGAGGAAGAGCTGACTGTAGATTTGGTAGCTGGGAGGATTTTGGAGGAAGTCCAACGTAAGCAGTTCGATTCCAGACTGCAGTCGGAGGGGAGAACAGCCAGTCACCAGGAGGGAGAGGCAGCTCCCAAGGAGGCATCTGACCTGGAAGAAGGAGCAGTGTGCAGCTTTGCCAGACGCTGCTACAGCTGTAAGAGAGTTGGCCATCTCCAGAAGGACTGCAGAATGCCAGCGCCGAGCAGAGGGAAGAAGACAGCCCAGAAGGGGAGGGGCGTGTCATCACAGGCTGAAGGCCATGTGTTTGTGGCAAAAGAACAGTCTGAGAGTGGTGTGTGGTTTGCTAGACAGTGGTGCAACTCACCACATGGTGAACAATTTAAAGCTGTTGAATGATGTTACAAATGCAAATATAACAGCAATTTCCCTTGCAGATGGGGCACCAAGCAAGGTGCAGAAGATGGGTACTGCATATGTGCCATGTTTTGGGAAATCGTTTAATAATGTATTGTGCGTGACAGATTTGCAGAACTGTATTTTGAGTGTCTCCCAACTGGCCAGTGAGGGTTACAAAATGGTGTGTGAAGGGGAGAAATGTATAATTACTGCAAATGGTGTTTTTTGTGCAAAAGGGGTGAAAAAGCAGGGGTTGTACCACATGTTGCCCAAAGGAAAAGTGGCAAACGTTAACCCTTTGTGTAACAAACCTCTACATGAAAAGTGTGTACATTATCTCCACAGAGTGATGGGACATGCCAGCTACAAAGGTTTGCAAGAGTTGGCAAAGGTATGCCCTGGGTTACAGGTCAGAAATTGCCCTAAGTTCCTAGAGTGCTCTGTATGCAAAAAGGTTAAGGTAAAGGCTCACCCCATTGCCAAGAAAAGCAAGTGCGTCACCCAACGGCCTTTTGAGGTTGTGCATGCACATTTGGCTGGGCCATTCAAGCCAACTGAAGGGCAAAATAGGTTTTTCCTGGTAATTGTAGACAGACACACCAGGTACTCCTATGTCTATCTGCTGAAAGAGAAAAGTCAAGCAGCTGAAAAGTTCCAAGAGTGGGTGAATGCTGTTGAGAGGGAATTTCCTTATAAAGTGGCCAGTCTTGTGTCAGATCGAGGGGGAGAATTCCTGTCCAATAGCCTGCAAGCCTGGATGCGTAAGAAAGGCATAAGGCATAAAACCACCAACCCCGCATCTCCCGGGGAGGATGGTCTTGCAGAAAGAAGAATTGGGCTGTTAAAACAAATGAAGGACTGTATGATGGAGGATGCCCAAGCCCCAGCAGGACTTTGGGGAGAAGCAATAGTGACAGCAAACTACCACTTAAACAGGATGTGGAGTTCAAGCGTGAAGCAAACTCCATATTACCTATTGTATGGTAGAGCGCCAAACCTGCAGCATCTACGTGTTTGGGGTCAGTTTGCTAGTGTGTATGTTCCCCCATGTTTCAGAAAGTCTGGAGAGGAGAAATCTAGACGGTTATGCTTTGTGGGATATGAAGGTAACAAATATAGATTTCTACACCATGCTGGCAAAATAATGTATTCTAGGAGTGCAAACTTCGAAATCCATTCAGGATGGGATAGACTGCACTGCAACCAAGAGGTTTTGATTCCCCTGGGTAAAAGTGTGAAAAGTTTTCCCGAAATTCCTGAGAATGGAGGGGCAGTGATGTCTGATGAGGAAAAGGACAGTGTCCCAGATACACTTGAAAGCTCTGAAGATGGAGGGGCGGTGATGGCTGATGATGAAGAAGAAAGTACTGAGGAAAGTACTGAGGAGGAGAAGCCAAAAATCTCACTCAACGTCACACCAAAGAGTTCAACACCGCCACCTAGTGCTGAACCTGCCTTTACGGTCAAGAGAGAGCCTCGCACTGAGGTCAGCACTAGTTCCAGCAGTGGTTCCAGTGAAAGTGGGTCAGGAAGTACCCAACTTGCTGAGTCAGGAAGTCAAGTTATGCTTATCCCTAAAAGGTCAGGAGGAGGGTATGGTATCAAAATATGAGGCAAATGGTCCAAGATGGGATTTTGTGCTTGCGGTATTGTCCATCTGCGGATCTGCTCACAAAGGCACTTCCAGTAGTAGGCCATGAGAAGTTGGCAGGTGAACTGGGCCTTGCCACCAGGATGTAAGGTGGAAGATGAGTTGTACCCTTGTATGTAACATGTATTGTATGACATGTATGGATTGTGAACATGCCCTACACAGTGGCCTGAGCATTTTGGAGGTGATTGTCAGGGATTCCAGGCAGGGAACCCTGGGAAAATGATCAGCCCACTGCAAAGATGTTGCATCATGCCCCAGCTGTGGGTAATTGCAAGGCTGCATAAGAAACTGGGGTCGTGTGCAAATGGTAGAGGGAAGTGTGCAAACCTCTACCTGATTGGTTGTAGATATGTATATAACAAAGCAACACCAGTATGTATTTTGTCTGTTGACCAAACCTGATGCTTGGCGCAAGCTTTTGTCCATCTGTCCTATGTTTTGTATATAACGGAACTTTGCTGCAAGATAAAGTGCCTCCTGTTTTGGAAGAAACTCCTCCGTGTGTGAGTATCCTTACTGGGGAACAAGGCTGCTGCTGTTGGCTCGCTGTGGGGCTGAAACTCCTATCATCCCCAACAGGTCATTAGAAGGCTGCATTGGAAGTGGAGAGGTAAAGAGAGTACAGTAGTGCCTTATAGCCTGGTAACTATCCCTTTCTGTGTAATTTTTATAGATTGAAGACGTAGAAAGACAAACTTCATAATCCAGAAAGAGTTCTGTGATAGAAAAATTAAGTTTTTTCAAGCATCAGATTAAATAGTTCTCTTTATTAACATGATTTTATTTTGACTGGCTTGCTTCTTAGAGAAGAAATATTTTTTAAAAAAACTTGGTAAATTACGGTTCAGTCCCTATAGGTATATGGATACTTTGAAAAAATAAATTGTAAAAATTGTGTGCAAAAACTTCTTATAGCTGAATAATTTTAGGTTATAGGCTGTGCTTATCTCATTATTTTATGGCTGTGCTGTAAACTGTAGGCAGCAAAAGCATATACCGTGAAATGGAAGATTACAATTATGCATCAGTATTCTTGCAACATGATGTCTTGCTAATGTCCTCTGGGAATTTTTCAGCAAATATCCTATGTTAATTGGCTCAGTACCTTTATGTCTGACATGGCAAAAATTTAATAATTTTAGAGTGTGTGTGTGTGAGAGAGAGAGAGAGAGGGGGAGGGAGAAAGAGAGAGAGAAGGAAAGAAAGAAAGAAAGAAAGAAAGAAAGAAAGAAAGAAAGAAAGAAAGAAAGAAAGAAAGAAAGAAAGATTAAGTTCCTGAACTGAAAGCTCTTTGAGGCAAAACTATATCCTTGTACTGGTTCTTCTTATGTCTAACAGAGCGTGGTTCAACTGCTGATTAGTTTCTGAATTCTTTCATGTCATTAAGATATAATGGAGAAGAAGAGAGTTAACCGTCAAATGATGTTGTTCTGCAATATTGCTGTTCCTATCTAACTTAACATTTTCTTTTGCACAAGACCAGTTTAATTATTTAATTATTCAAGGTTCCTTTGATATCATCGATTATTGATATTATTTCAGAGTATACAAAGAAACATCTTATGTATTAACCAGTATGATTGCAAATCAAGTTACTGTTAAGTATTTGACTTAATTAAAATATCATCCAGCTGTGGTTGTTTACAAAGCCTCTTGACACTGGGTTTTATTTTGGAGGCTCTTAAAAGAAACTAATGAGACTTTGTCATCGGCCAGTGTATTTCACTGCAGAGTGCTCAGTTGGTAACCTATGCTCTGCATAGTCACCCTTTGAGACGGTTGCATTAAACAGTATGGGCAAAAATAGCCACATGCACTTCCTTTTAGTTTAGGATGCTAATAGTGGGAAAAAGTCACCCTTGTTATGCTTTGCTAGTCCACGTTAAAGCTTTGCTAGAGATACCCTTTTTTGCATAATTTTGGGCCAAAGCTTAAAAGGTTTTGTTTTCAAAAAATTGGCTGTAGATGAAGTGAGCTTTAAGTGCAAGAAACAATATCATACTTTTTTTCCTAACTGGTGTAACTGCCTGTCTCCAAGAATGGGAGTAGCTCTACAGGATGGTGTGTTTTGTTTGTGCAGTAGCAGGTGCACTTCTGTTGAAACGGCTGTAAAGCGCTCAGTGACGGCTGCAACTTCCTTGTCAGTTTTAGTTTAGTGTTTAGTGACTGCTGAACAACCAGATCAGCAACAGCAAAACATAACGTGGATGAAGCAAAAAAGACAGATTGTCTTTCTTCTATTAACTCTGCCCTCTCCTTTTATGTATTTGAATGTCATCTTTTGTAGTTACAACGTGTTCACAGCACTCTCTGGAATGGAAAGAGCTGCTCAAATTCTGGTGCATTGTGAATTTTAAGAATGTAAATCAAGGGCAGCAGTGGCTGCTACCGCTGCATATGGCAGCAATGTGATAGAGAGAAAATGTAGCTCTAATCATGGTTTCCTCCCACCCTTTCCCTTCCACAGTCCCCTGGAGATTTTACTCATTTTCCCCCTCTTTGTTGTTTGTTCCCCTCTCCAAATTAAAGGCGGATGATGAAGTGACTACCGTTCAAGTGAAGGAACTGGACCAAGATGTGCTGGTGCTTAAGAAGGTGTCGTCACATAGCCCAGCCCCCACAACAGGGAGTGCCGAGAGTGATTGGAGGTAAGAGGGGTTTTTTTCCTTGGGTGCTCAGCCACAGCCATTCTCTCTTTCTCACACACACAGTCACAAGCTGACTGCAGAGCGCTCAGCAGCTAGATGAACTGGCTTACCGGGAACAGAACTGAGAAGGGAAGATACAGCAGCATGTAGGGAATGTCTTTGTTATTTGCCCTACAGTATGGGAAGTTCCAGGCTGAGGATCTTTGACCCTGACATAGAAAGGAAAGATTCTGCCTTATTTGTAGGCAGAGAGCTGCCTCTGCCCACCTTTGACGTGCCTTATTTTAAATACATTGATGAAGAGGATGAAGAGGATGAATGGAGCAGCCGATCTCAGTCCTCAACAGAGGATGACTCTGTGGACTCTCTCCTTTCTGACAGATATGTGGTGGTGTCTGGGACTCCTGAGAAGATTTTGGAACACCTCCTGAATGACTTGCACCTGGAAGAAGTACAGGACAAAGAGACAGGTAAATCACAACTGCACTCTCTCCTGAAAAACAGCTGTGTCTATGGGTTTTTTAAAGTGCCCATAGTTCTATCACCTGCTGTGCAGGTGTTGTGTATTATGGCATTTTCGTGCCAGCATTTGCATTTAAAATGATTAAAATGATGCCAGTTGTAGAGAATTCAGGATACTGTTGCTTCATACATGCTGCAGTTAAATCGATTTCCAGCCATCTTATGTTAATGTGTTGTTTGTGTTTGATAGGCACTAAAAAGTTAATCTTAACAGAATGTGCCCACTGGCAGGCCAATATATAAAATGCAAACAACTATACTGAGGTTGTGTGACATGCAGGAAGTAGTAAGCTGAGATATATTGTTTCAGGACATATGTCAGCAAGTATTTAAAGTATTCAGCATTTACTTGTTCTGACTTCTGCTTCTTAAATTTGTTATTAATAGTTTATCTGTTGCATATCTGGCACATGCAATAGTGTATTGAATACAGTATTAAGTATCCTCCCTTTTTATTATGATTCTTTGTAGGCTGAAACTATCACTCTGTTGATCAGATGACTTAACGTATATTTTATTTGGCAGTTCCATATATATATGTATGTGTGTGTGCGTGTGCGTTACACATTTTTTTTATTTATCAAATTGCTTGTGATTTGATACAGCACTTGACTTTCCCCACAGCACAATATGCAGCATCATAACCTTCTGTAGTACTTGGTTGTCTTTAACCTGGGATTGTAATTTTGTTCCAGCCTAGAGCAATTATTATATTGATCAGACTTCTTGACATGCAGGTTATTTTTCAGCTTGATCCTCAGCTTTAATGTACACTTTGCTGTCACCAAAGCTCCTTTGGTAGTTTATCAGGATCACTTGCAATTTATTTACAGTTTTAATTAAAGCAGTCCTGTGGCTCTCTTTAGTTCTTAGTATAATTGCAGAAGAGCTGTGATATGTAGCAGGTTTTCATGGGGCTGATATGGTGTTTTTTTTTTGTATTGTTCTTAGCGGAGCTACAATGCACATTCTTAGTGCTCTTTTCCAAATGAGATTACTAAAAATAAACACATTTACCAGGATTAAAAGGATTAAAGCAGAAATAACATCTGTGAATTCCTTTAGCATTCTTGAGTCAGGTTCTCTGGTTCTCAAATCAGTACAATATTGTTAAGCAAAAGACATTTGTGCATAATTGTACAATGTAGCTTTCTTAGAGCTAAAAGAAAGACCATGTATCTGATTTATTGTTCTGTCCACTGAACTGTTTCCCTGTGTCTGGAGATTAATATTTTGTGCAGAGAAAGCACTATCTGATGGCTGTGCCTCCTTAGGTTTAATCATAATAATGTATGTAATTGCACTGATGCCAGATCATAGGCTATATAATAGAGGTGGTTCAGGCCAGGATGCTCTTGGCTGTGTTGTGTGGATCCCCTGGAACAGAGAATATCCTTTCTGAATATTTCTATACTTAGGTTTAGAGCAAGTGGTTAGCTCTCCTGCAGACTGCTGTCTGCTTTATTCATATTCTTTGGGGGTTTTATTGAACAAGGATAGGGTCCTTACTAATTTCATACATTATTCTCAGATACTCTTTAACTTCCAGAAAGTCTGCTTCAAAATAATTTTACCTGACTCTAAGTTTTAAGTGTCCAGAAATTATCATTTTATTCCGTGTTTGCCTCCTTGTTTCTCAAACTTAAGCGCAGCTGCTCATTAGCATTTCATTGTTCCAGACTATAGGTGAAAAATGGCTATCTGAGCATGACTGGCTGCGATGATAATGTATTCACTGGTTGGTTGATTTCCTCCAATGTTTTCCCACCCATATTTCGTTCCCTTAAAAGAGCTCATGCTGTCAGTCCTATCATAAGCTTGGTGTGTTTCTAAGAGTGATAAAAGAACTTAAAGTTGTTTTATTTTAAATTAAACCTTACTCATAGTACACAGAATGAAGTAGCCCAAGAAGCTGAAAAGATGTGTTATTTCAGGGGTACATTGCAGATATAGACATAACAAGAAGTTTGTAGATGTTCGGATGCTCTTTATGTGGTGGCATTAGCAGAGCACCATCTCTTTGCTGGGGCTGCAGTTCTCTTTGTTTCTTCTGGACCCTGCAAAGGCTCCTTCAATTGTGGTGGAGACTGGTGCCATCAAATTCTGTAAAGCTGCTCTGTAAATGTGACTCCTTCCCCTTTGAGAGTCAAGACTTCATCTAGCTTAAACAGGCTGATTAATCTAAACAATTCACTGATGACCAGATGCACTCCCTTTAAAGGTGCTCCCTGTTTGTGCATGCACACATATGTGCTTCGGTCTTCTACACTGCTTTGCCCTTTGACAGAAATTAGGTATTGCTACGTGCCAGCTTCTTTTGGACTTCTAACATAAATCCCTGTTCCTGTGCTTGCTTTCTGCTTACACTGCAGGATTCGTTTGGGGAGGACACCTGATTGCTGATCATGTAGAACTGATTCTTCTCTAATAGGTTGAGTCTCCACAAGCCCTTCATTTTTTCAGTTGTCACCTGATCCTGGCTGGGAGCCCAGTGATACTTTGGCAGTATTCCAACAAATTGTCTCATTGCTTTATTCACCTTGAAATTTGCCACAATTTGATTTCAGAAATAATTCCCCAAAGTAGCATGTGCAGTTTCAAAACTAGGGTCATTTCTGCACTACACTGTTATAGTGCTATTATTCCACTTTCAACATCCTATGGAATTCTGGGGTTTGTAGTTTACTGAGGCTAAAGGGCTCTCTGGCTGAGAATTCGAAAGGCCCCTCCCTAAACTGCAAACCCCAGGATTCTGTAAGATGTTGAAAGTGGAATAATAGCACTGTAACAGTGTGGGGCAGAAATGGCCCAGCACATGTGATTTTTGAATGGAATGTAGAGTTGTACTACTTGTTAGGCTTTTTGGGGACCATTTGGCTTCCTCTGGAGAAGTTTTGATTCAGCATTTACTTTTTTTTACACTTCTACAAAAGAAAGGTAATGTTATTTAAGCTCTGAATTTAATTTATGCATCCTTCATACATGCCTTAACATCAGAATTCAGAAGATCTACTGTAACATTCCCCAGCTAGCATGGCTGGGGGCTTTTTCCAAGTCCTTTGATAATCTTGTTGAGCTCCACAACTTAATTTCATGTCACATTAAACCCGGAAGGTTCATGAGGTGGAGGTATTCTATATACTGAACCACACAAAATGACATGTTTGACCCAGTATTGGCTGTTCTGACTGGCAGTGGCAATCCAAGGCCTCAAACAAAAGTTTTTCCTAGACTTGCCACGAGGCAATTGAGTGCTTACATCAAGAGGCAGAAAATAGGAGTGTATTACATTTCCAAAATGGATGGTGTTCCCAAGGATTTGTGTTGGTGCCAGTGATTTTACAAACTTATGCATTAACAGTATTGAAATAGGACTGATGTGGCCAAGATAGCAGTATATATTATTAAAGATGTTAAGAATAGAAAGGCACTGCAAAAGGTTCAGGAAGGATCTCTCCGTACTAGGTGATGGGCAAATGCAGTGTAGTTTAAACAAATGTAAACCAAATCCTGTCTGATATTGGAAGTTAAGCAGGGTCGTAGAGTCTCAGAATTGGAAGGGACCTTAGAATTGGGAGGGACTTCATGAGCCTTCTAATTCAACTCTCTGCTCAGTTCAGGATCTTCAGGTAAAGCATCCCCAGCCTCTTTTTGAAGATACCCGGAAAAGGAGACTCCACCACCTCTCTAGGCAATTGGTTCTACCCCCATACCACTCTTATTGTCAACAAGTTCTTCCTAATGTTCCATTGAAATCTGTTCTTCTGTAACTTCAAACCATTAGACTTGGTCCTGTTCTCTGAGGAAGTAGAGAACAAGCTGGAACCCTCCTCCTTCTGTGAGCATGTCATCCTTCCATCATCTCTTCACCAAGCTGAACTTGTTAAAATCAGCTTTCCTGAGGCAGTAGAGAAAAAACCGAGATCTAGAATCCAAGAATCCAAGAAGAATCCAAGATCTAGATTCTTCTTTGCCTTGTCCCACAATTGTGAATTCTAGCATTACGTAGTCATTTCCCTCCAAAGAATTGACGACTTTGATTCTAGTGACCAACTCCTCCCTGTTGGTTAGGAGTCCAGGGTTGTCCAGGATTGCCTTTCGCTTTGTTCCTTCTTCTGCCTTTTGAGACAAGAAATTATCTGCAAGGCACATCATGAATTTATTGGAGAGTTAGCCTCCCAGCAGATATCAGGGTAAGTGAAGCCCCCCCATGATTATTAATTCTTGCATCTTTGAGATTTCTGAAATTTGTTTCTGAAAAGCCTCTTCTTGGTTTGGTGGCCTGTAGCAAACTCCTGCCACAGTGTTGCATGTATTTATTTCTCTCTTTATTTTTACCCAGATGGTCTCAAGCCGGTCCACTCTGATCACTCTTATGGTTTTCTGTCTTTTACATATAATGCCCTGTAAAAGATGCAGCCATTAGCATAATGCACCAAAAGGATTCCAGTCACTGTATTATTTATTTATTAAAATATTTATTGTATTCCATTTTCTGTCATGGGATTTCAGGGCATGATACCTGCACAAAACAATAAATAATGTAAAACAATTCCTGATTGAAAAAATAAAATAGCTGAAACAGGATAAAAACACATTAAACACAACAGCAAGTAGCAACAGCTTAAAAGACTGCAATAGTCAAAAGCCATGCATATGTACATTTCAAGTATTGATCCTCAAAGGCTTTATTAAAAAGTCATGTATGCAGTCCTGGTTCCAAGGTGCAGAAAATGACAACCAAACTAATCTAGAGGTTGGAGCAAATCTAGAAACATTACAGTGTTTTTAAAACTGTTCGGTTTAGAAAAAGTACGGAGAAGGAGAGGGGACATAATAAAGGTCTATAACATGACAGCTGTGGAAAAAATGGATAGATGTTTTCTCTCATAATCTTAGAATGCAAGTTCATCTCATGAAGTTGAATGGTGGATTCAGGACAGATGAAAGGAAGTACTACTTTGTACAGGGCAGGAATTACTGTAGAATTTGGTTTGTATGCTGTGGTGATGGCCACCGAATTGGGCATTTTAAAAGGCTGATCTAAAGTCAAATTTGTGGATGATAACCCTCTCCATGGCTGTATATTAGCTCTAGTATCAGAGGCATTGTACTTCTGTGTATCAGTGGTTAGAGAACGTGACTGGGAGAGTGCTTCTTCATGCTGCATGTGTTCTGCTTGTGAGCTTTCTACAGGCATTTGTTTACCAACTTAGAAGATCAATGTGAACTAAACAGGTCTTTAGCCTGATTCACCAGGGCTTTTCTTAACTTGTGTTTAGGTGCCTTCTGCGTTCAGAGCATGTGTTCTGGATGTGACCTCTCCCAGGATATGGATATACATTATGTCTCCTCCCATATCTGTGGGGATACATTCCCAAACTTATTGTAGGTAGTAGTGGGTAGTAGTGAACACCACTGTTTAGTTTGCCTCCATTTCTTGGGCAACCACTTTGCTTTTTGCCTCTGGCTGGGTAAGCATGCTGAGGGCCCAACCACTGGCCTCCATGGAGCCACCTCAGCAAGCATCCATGAGGGTAGGCTGATGAGGCCTGGAGGAGCTGGAGTTGATGAGCAAGGAAGTAGAACAGCTGGCCAGGGGCTTCTAGGATGAAGGCTTTCACAAACTTTTCACTGAGTATGTGGCCGAACTGCTCAACCTGGGCCAGTGAGCCATCTGTGGGGCCAAGGTGACAGTGCTGGAGTGGTATCAAGGTGTCAAGGCCCTCTTCCGTCACATGAAGCCCAGCAGGCACCCAACACTGCTACGTCAATATCTGCAGAAACACACAGCTCAAGGCTTGGCTGGGTATTGTATGAAGATACTTTCAGACTGCATTTCAGGGCAAGTGAGTGAAATCACATACACCAATTGTGTGGATACAGGGGATATAGTGTATACTGTTTTAAGTAAGTTTATTAAAAGTTTTCAAGATACATATGAACAAAATACAAAAAGAAACAACGAATTACAAGCACACAAGAAAAAAATAAAAAATAAAGAGAAAGCAAACACTAAGTGCTACATACTAAAAATAACTGAAGACATGAAGGTACTAAGAGAAAGGAAATATACACTGATTTCCAGTTTCACTAATGTAGATTATAGATAAGTCTATAAAATAACTTCTCTAATTACAAATACCATTCAAAGGCTTCAACTACTACTTTCCCAATGTACTTTTTATTTTTAATGGATATAAACAAATGTGTGCAGAAGGTGGTAGCAGCAGCATTATTAATTCTGCATCAGAGGTATAGGTGTCCTCAGTGGTAACTGTATATTCACAAATGTCGAAATGTCCCCTTCTGGAGAACTTGAGAAACTGGCTATATCTAAGCAGAGATGGCTTCACTGAACCAAAAAATAATGACGTTGTTGTGAAGATCTGATCTGATCTGATCAGTAATATCAGGGCCCTGTGATGCCTTCTCTCAGTCTTCTGCATTTAAGGCAGTCTGCTCTGCCCTTGTATTTACTGTTTGTGGGTAGCCATTATTTTCACTATTATAATTTGACCAAAGTGCTGGTTGACAATGTTTTTTTCCAAATAGTCCTCTGGATGATCAGTGGAAATCTTAAATACATCCCTGTCTTCTAATGATTTCAGTCCATTCCTAGTCATTTCCATGTCCTGGTAATAACAATGGTCCCTATTTCCATTACTTACATTTCATTTTCAATCCAGCTTCTAAAATTAAAGAAAAGAAAAGAAAACACTGTCCATGATTAGCTAATATGAGTTATATTAAATGCATCGATTCCATGTCTTTTCTTGTTTCTGATAATCATTGTGAGTTTTCTGTTCTTGTTAGAAAGCATTGTAGATTTTCTTTCCTCTTCATGTTTGTTTTCCACAGCTTTAGTAATGTTACCAAGGGCAAATGTTTCCAAGCCTAAAGTTCAAGATTTTTAAATAAACAAACTTCCCAGTACTGTCTACTGTTCTAGCAGTTTTTGAGATTCTTAGACAAAGATCTGTTCAACTCCTCTTACTGGAGACATCAATGATAAAGTCTATAAATTGGGGTGATTATTTCTTTTTTGTGGAATTGGAGGGACAGAAGGAGCACAAGGAATATATATCTTTTCAGTAAAGATGTGTCTATTCATGACTGAAAAGGATTAATTACAATAAAAATGTTCAAGCCATTATCTGTTCTGTATTACAAAGAACACCTTGCAGATTAAACTTAATGTAATGTAATGTTATCTCTCTCCTCCTGAATCTTCTTCTTTAGACAGAGCTGAAGGGCATTCTTGAGACCTCTAAGGTTGCAAGGCCATGGTTGTCCATTCTGATGCCAATAGCAGCTTGATTCTTTCTGAGGCTCTCTTTCTATGCCCCGGTCCCAGCAACTGTAAACACTTTCTTATATTCTGTTACGATTGCTTTGGTTTTGAACTATTTGCACATAATATGAACAACGCTCCTCCTCCTCCTCTTCCTGTTACCCATTTCCTTTGCACACATTTTCCCTATATACTACCTGTTTGCTAGGTGACCTAGAGCCACTGAGAGGCATGTCACCCTTGATCCAATCTGCAACTTGGAGAAGAGCAACCAATTCTTTCGTTGGCATCATGGTCAATGGAAGAGGGAGGGAAGGAGGGAGGGAAGTGGGTTGCAGAGAGAAGAAAGGGGTGTCTCCATTTGCTTTTTACTTTGCCTCTGCCACTGTTAGCTTTGGCCATACTCATTGCCAGCATGTTCCGCAATAAATTACTGCTGAAGAGTGGTATGTTGGCAGAAAGAAAGAGTTCTGGACCTCTGCTTTATGCTTGCTTTCAGTGTGATAAAAATTGTGCATGAGATTATCACATTTCTGTGTATTTCTGTTCTTTCATGAAAAAATCTACTAACTACATTTTCAAGATTAAGAGTATGGTAATGTTTTATATGCAAGGAGAACCTATCCTTTCACCTTGGTACATGTTTCATAGTCTATAAGTGTCTGGAGAATAAATTGTGTATTGATTCATTATTTATTCCACCTACTGGTTAAGCAGAGGATGGCAAGCAAGAGAATTCTCCACAGTGAAGCATCCTCACAGGTAACAAGTAAAAAAAATCTTATGAATTTTTAGTGAGAATCATGAACTATTACAGGAATGAGCTCTGAGAGGCCTTATCCTGGTATCATCAACTACACTCGTTCTAAGATTTCAATATGTTTTAAAATCCTTCTATTGCCAGAGAAGGCTGGCAGAATTTCATAGAATGAAATTGGCTGTCAGGAATTTCTAAAACAAAAACAGGAACCCACAATTGTAGCCCCCCACCCCCAGTCCCCTTTGCATCTTTGTGGAAATTCCTATGACCTCACTCAAAAGTGGAAATAGAGTTGTGAGAATATCTGCCTCAAGACTTCATTGCCTCTTTCCTTCCTGGATTCAGTTTTCTAGCCCTTTCAAGCCAACCGGCCATTCTGTATAGCTCACATTTATCTGAAATTTCCTAATAAAACCTTTAAACTTTCATTTACAGTATGACTGCATTGCAACTGCTTTGCTTAATTCCTTGTATTGCACCTGAAAAAAAAAAGTTGTTGACAGTGACAGTTGGTGGCTTCGATGTTAGCAGAGCACTACTTCCTTTCCTGGTTTTAGTCTGAATTTTGTAGGAGCTATTCAAGATTCTGAACCTATTTGGGATGTAAGGTTTAGCACATTGGTGTGATAATAGGGTTTCCCATTATCTAGACTTAGCTGAAGAGGGATACTTCCCTCCCCAGGTAGACCAAAGATTAATGAGGTGTTGGGTTAAGTTATACTTTTTATTGTGGGTCAGCCTCACAGGTCACGGGGAGAGAATTGCCCAATCAAGGGGAAAAAAGTGAGAATTTTCTACATGCTTTGACGGAGAAGTTATAAAATACCCTCTAACACCATGTGGTAGAGAGACAACAGAGAAACATCCTGGAGATGAAATATATGCCAGTAGCAGGCTGCAGGCCCTAGGCCTCGCCTCCTGGCCTCACTCTTCTCTTAGACCATCTAAGCCTGTGGTCCCCAATGTGAATAACTAGAATATTAATTAGTTAGTTGTGCTAGGATATTTCTGTTTATTTTTAGTCCTATGGCTGGAATGACATAGACTATCTGTAACTTGTAACTACTAAGTGAACCTGAGGGAAGGTGCCCTCGTGTACAGTGATAATTCTGTTATATATATTCCTTTTTCTTAGAATAAATATTTTCCTGTTTCAAGAGCTCTCAACTCTCCTATTTCCTTGTGCCTCAACCGTTATACAGGATTTATCTTTCCCAGAGGGGTGTGGGGAGGAAAAGAATCTCTAAGCTTAGAGATTGGTGGCTCCCTTGCAGCATCCCACTGTGCTGCTAGATTGGGATTTAATGCAGTGAGTGGTGGCAGTGAAAAATTAATGAAAACTGGGGAATTCCTTGCTCCTATTCAAGGACAGAAGTCAGTCTTGGGGGGCTGGAAATTGGCTCAGTATGACAACTGGATAAAGTTCAAACTAAAACCCTGAATGGATTCACTGCCCCACTGCTGTGGAAGCCACCAACTGCTACTGACCATTAAATCAGAATGTTGGAAAGTCAGTACAGGCAGTGATCAGGGAACAGGGTAACTGCTGTATGATAAAATAGAATTTATATTGGTGCCTTAGTTTAGAGGAAGAAATTAATTAAGAAGTGATTAAATAACAGAAAAAAGTTATACATGGCGCAGGAAAAAAACCATAATAGAAACGTCTGTAATTTTCTCCTGTATTACCAGGATTTAGAGTCACTCAATAAAACTGAAAAGTGAAAGACCCAGGATGAGTAAATGGAAAACAACTTTACACAGTGAATAAGTTGTAGAAGTCAGTACCAGAAAATGTGGGCGATGGCCCGTGACACTAATGGTTTTAAAAGAAGATTAGACAAATTCATGGTTGGGAAGCAAGTAGTAGTGAGTAGTGTGGTGGCTATGTCCTTCTTCCCAAGATCAAAGACAGCGTGCCTTGCTAGGGAGCAATGGGGGAAAGGGCAATTACTGGATTCCTACCAACATTTGGTTGGAGATTGCAGGTCCTGGATTTGGTAGAGCTTTTGACTGATCCAGCAGGACTTTTCTTATGTTATGGGATGTTAATTCTGAAGTCTACATGGTTGTCTAGAGAAGAAGGGTTGAAGAGAGCAAGAGAGTAAATATAAAGATTACGGTAGGATAGAGAGAGAATGCAATGAAGAACTGTGTGTTTGGAAAATAGGGAAAAGTAGAGTTGGGGACACAGAAGTATCTGTAGCAGTCCCAAGAGAGCAAAAAGGAGCAAGAAGTAGGAAACAAAAGGTAACAGAAGTATATAGAAGTAAAAAAAACCTTAACACATAGAAAATAACTGGGTGGATGAGGCTTGGAAATCTAGTCCACACTTTATTTTCTAAATAACCACACACTTAATTTGAAGACTGCTAGTTGCAGGTCTATTTCCTTCTTCACTATGGAAGCTACTTGATCTTTGTTTAGAGGAGTTCTTTCTGTGATGGCTACCATTCTAAGGGGCCTCCATAAAGAATCCTAGGTTCTTTTGTCTTCTCTTGTATCTATGAAGGATTTCCTGAAACAGTAAAAGTATATCCTTTACAACTTTACAGTAAGCATCCAAAGTAGTAGTTTTGTAACCATCGGCTCATCACAGTAGCCTTCAGTATTCAATTAATATACTCAGCTTAAATCCATGATTCTGAGAATAGTTGCTATGTATACTAACTGAGTGCGAGTCTGGTGAAGAAAATAGGAGTTAGCTGAGAAAGAGAGATGCAGCACTGAGGTTGCACAGGATGAGAGAACAGAACATGTGCTATGAATAAGAGGGAGTGCAGTACAGAGGGAGAGAGATTGTGTACAAGTGTTAACCTATAATGGATATTAGTTACTCTTGGTTGCCTCCAAGTAGTTTTTGGGTTATCCCCTAAGATTTGTTCAGAGTGGCTTTCCCATTGCCTTCCTCAAAGGCTGAGAGAGTGTGACTTGCTCAAGGCCACACAGTGAGTTTCCACGGTGGAATGAGGATTTGAATGCTGGTCTTCTGGTGTCCTAGTTGAACACTCAAACCACTGCACCTTGGTGGCTTTTGGAATGGATATAGGCAGGAAAAAATAACAACTAAGCTGAAATAATAGTGATGAATTGCCCCAGCAATATCATAATGTAGCTGTCTTGAGCTGTTAAAAGTAAAAAAGTGGCCCTCAGCTTGACTTGGCTTGTACAGTACAAATTGAAAGTGAATTGAAATTCACATTGCTATTGTCAAGACAGGACAAGTAAGCAATTCAGTTAGCTGTTGTGGAGAAAACTCTTGGGCGATTGCCTTGAAGCTATTTCTTCCTCTTAGTAATGCACTTCCTTAAGCATTCCGTCTGCAGGCCTCCAACAATGAAGTCGCTAGAATGTAAGGTAATGCTGTCCCTGAGGTATTGAAGCCATTACTTTTCTGGGATGTTGTAACCTCGCCAGTAACTGGTTCAGAGCATTTACTGTTGGACTTCCACTGAGAAATGCTAGCTGTGTGTACTAGCAAAATGTATTTTTGTTGCTGTTAATCTTAAACGGATTCCCTTGTTTGACAAGTGTTAGTCGTTTATATACTTTAACATTCTGTTCCTGCCGTATTCTTTAAACATCCTGTGGGCAGCAACTATTTTAAAACACCCAAATCGGCTGGATTGCTGGAAATGAAGCAGACATGAAATCTATCTCCTAATGTTACCCAGCACCACAAACAGAAGCAAGCTAAGCCCTATTCGGCATGGGTTCCAGGAATGCACAGTTATTTAATGTCTTATATATAAGAATACTGTAGGATATGTTTAGTCTTTAAGGATACTGAATACACCAAAACTACAGAACAAAATTCTTACTTGTAGTCTGACAGCACAACCAAGTTACTGTGTTCATTGTGTACATTCATTGCAGTGTTTCCAGTGTAGTCTAGGCTCAAAGGTTTTTAGTACAAAGATTTTTTTGTTTGTAATGTTTTCTGTCAAATATAAAAGAGTATATTCATTCCCCTCCCACAGCATGTGAAGAATGGCAGAGTTAAAAAACACCACTCCTTTGCAACATGTGTATTAACTTCAACCAAACCTTTTAGCCATTCTTCTCCTATGAATTGTGTTCATTCTGAAAGCAGCCACAGCTTTGTAACATTTTGAAAGTACCTTGCTGCACAGAATTCTCTTGCCATGAACAAAACATGGCATTTTGCTTTTAAATTTAGTTGTTAACATTTATTACTTCACTGCTACTTGTCTAATCTCAGGATAGCATCCCCCACAATTCCCCTTGCCATTGACCATCCTGGGTGGGGCTTCTGGGAGTAAATGGATAATTTATAAATAAATTATGCAATAAATAAATAATATGAACTATATTTATGCAGTGAAAAGATAATTTTTCTGCTGTATATGTTAGTGAGAGTTCTGAAGAGATAATGGACATAGAAGACTGTGTGTTGATATAAATGGTGGGCAGAATGATCTGATTCTCATGTCCTGTTATGTATGTCTTATTTTATTTAACATTCAGAATCATTAATGGGAAATTTCTCAGATTGCTCAGTAGGTCTGAGAAAGAATAACTGAACCAGTATCACAGCTACTGTGTGCATAGACCATGGCCTAAATCCAATAGTTAGTCTTGACTAGAGTAAAGCCATTGAATCAAATACATTTAATTATGTGTTGACTCACCACTCAACAATTGATTGAACGAGTCTACTCTATTTGGGTTGGTCTGTGTGTGTCAGTTAATTCAGCATTCAGCAGCAATGTGTGGAAATTGTTGCATGTGGAAATACCTGAAAGATTATTGGCACTAATCAGCATTTTCTTGGTATTCTTGGATGAATGAAACTACACATAAAAATATCTTCTTTTTTTATGTAGTTTTCCAGTCAGTATACAACATAGGATCATACAACCCATCCTTTTTCTTGTGCCAGTTCCTCCTGATTCTTTAATTCAGCATTCTTTCTGATATTTGCTAATCAGTCCTGGTTACCTGGGTTATATCTTCCAATTTTAAATCCAGTTTTTAACTAGAGCAGAGCTTTCCAAACTGTGTGTCGTGACACATTAGTATGTTGGCTGCAGTGTGTAGGCGTGTTACACAAACATAATGGGTAGAGGGGCTGCCTCTCCCACTCCACGGCAGGCCAGGCCCAGGTGAAGGGGCTGCCTCTGTCACTGCTACAAAGGCTGGCAGCGGGCCAGGCCTGGGTGGAGGGGCTGAGTCTCCTACCGCCGCTACCCCGGGCCGAGCAAGACCCCGGGGAGGGCAGTGGCAGTGGGCCAGGCTCAGGTGAAGGGACTGCCTCTGCGTACTGAATTACTGTGTCATGAAATGATGCACTAAAAAAAGGTGTCTAAAAAGTATGTCACTGACATCAAAAGTTTGGAAAGCTCTGAACTAGAGGCATGGTAAGAAGATTTGGCAGTGATAATATACCACAGAGGAGAGAATATGTGTACAATGGAGAAAGGAATGGATGGGTCTTTTCTTCTAATTCCAGAAAGACGTTTACCACTTTTAGGGGCATAGGTCTTCTTAAGAAGTGTTAACACTTGAGAGTGCAAATGAAGAAATGGCAGTTTTTTCTAGGAATATAAATTCTTTGCTTATTTTTGTTCTTGCATGCAAGAATGAAAAAATTATCCTCAAGAGTGCAAGAATTTGTATTTCTTGCATTTCGGAACTTCTAAATTAAGAAACTACAAAATACTGAGACATAAGGTGGTGGTCGTCGTGTACTGGATGGGCACACTCTGAAGTTTCTAGTAGTTTTTTATGCAATAGATTAACATGAGCAGCACACTTCCATAGGATTTGCTGAAACTGATTGGCATAGGCAGCATACCTCATTTAGAGGTTACCCATACACATTTAAGCATGCAAAGCATTTATTAGTTTTGCCATATGACTGATGCCCTCTTAACATTTTCCATCTTAGTGTCTGTCTCCAACCACCTTGTCCTTGAACACTGTTGAACTGTCTATATTCCTTCCCCAGTTATCTCCACACCATCCTATTCTCATAAAAACCCAGCACCAGGCAGTATTCACTTTCACTTTCCACAATTCCCACTCGCTCCCATCCATCAGAGACAAAGTAACAGCAAGTGATTCTATTAGATACAATGTAGCAGCAATCACTTATGGTTAATGTATGGAGTATGTAGTAGCCTTCAGCAGTAGTTGCATATATTCCAAGCAACTTGCAAAATGTATACATTCAAATACACATTCAACTATGGTGTCCCTTGCTTCTTGTTGCCCCCCTCCTCACTTCATTACATGGCCGGGGATGCCTTGTGACCTGATGGGGTGAAATAAAATTTCTATCAGTATGAAATTTCACTTAACATAATAAATCATTTAAAGCTGGGATGTTTTGTGACCATCAATCCATCAGCCCCCCCACTTTTTAATACTGTGAACTGCATATCCTGGAAACCAACAGGGATGTTGAGTTGCCATTTTTAACAGATTGCAGGATGCTGTTGCAGTGTTTAACATAAAATGCCAAGAATAATTTTTCATCACCAGGGTGGACTTCTGTCCACTTTCAGGTTTTTTGGGTGGGAGGGGATCCTGGAAGGTCTCCTAGGCAGAAAACAGGACCTGCCTAATTGAAGCCTATCCTGTGATGTAAAGAATCGTACAAGCCACAACAAATCTAAATTAACACTATACAGTTTAGCACACAACTGAGGTCAAATCTCTTTAAAGATGGGAATGTAACTTGACCGGCATCAAAATAAAAGAGCTCTTTCATGAAGGTGTAGCGTTAATCTGTTGCATGGAGCAGATGGCTGGAAAGAACAATGAAGGCTGCACAATGGATCCTTGCACAGTAATACTGTGCTTTTGCTGTTTGAAATTGTAGCTTTGGCAGTTGTTGTGAATAGCCTTAGGCAACTAAAACACAAATAATGTTTACCCTGCTTGCATCTCTGTGTATCATCTTTAAACACAACAAGCAAAGACTTTTATTGCTCGTTTTACTGCAGAACCAGTATATGGCTGTAACATCAGCCTGCAGTTGGAAACTGTCATGGATTTCTTGCGTGAAAGGAAATCTCCAAATGTATTTCCTTGGCTTTGTCATTAATAATGGGGCAGGATGTCTTTTTAATTATGTATTAGAGTGCACTGATATGGCATATTTGCATTTGTGTGCCATACTGTTTCATGTCTTCTGTAATAATTATGCATATAATACCTTCATTAATGTTTACAGGATATAAGAGAAACTTAGGTTGGAATAATCAGAGCATACATAGAAATTTAGTTACTTTGTTGGTATAGTTTGATGTTCATTTAGATAAGATCTAGACCATTTTCTGTGTGGAATAACCAGGGGAGCAAAGCTAATGAATTATTTTCTTTGAGCAGAAGGCTTTTAACGAGAAAGGCAAAGTAGCTTCGGCTGTCATCTCAGTGAGACCTTTTTTGAAAAAAAGTTACAAGACCACTTCATTCAATGTAGATATGGAGGGGACTGTTTGTGGAAAGTGTGAAAGCAGCTTGTTGTTCTTGACCCTGGCTCTGGTATCTTGTGCATTCCTGGCCCAACCTCTTCATGTCAGCCTCTGTGTGCAGGTAGTCCATGGCACGTAGGTGTTCTGCTTGATAGGACCCTTTGTATTTTAACTCATTTACACTGACTTCTTTGCTAAATGCGTAGTAGGAGTGAGCATAGAGTCAGTGGCCATGCTGACTAGGGGAATCCCAATTTTTTTTCAAGGTGTGCCACTGACCATTTTCATTATGTAGTAATAGTAGTTTTCAACATGAGAATTCTTGTGCCAGTGGGTGTAGGTCTAGAGAACCTCAGTCATCCTACTCTGGAATTTCAGACTTTTTACCCCACTTTACACATGATCAGTATGACTTGGGGTGTGTGAATCTACATGCCTAGAAGGAACGGGGGGCTACGTTGCTGCTCCTTCCTCTCATTTGTATAGCTGGACTGTGGATGTCTATATAGTCACCTCTATGGGCATAGAGCTCTGTGTGCATAAGCTTTTCTTGCTGTTTAGAAACCAGTTTACATAGTATTCATACTATATACAAATGTTTAAGTCTAATGTCTGAGTAGGAAAGCCTAGGCTTTCAGGCTTTCTGCACAAAATGTGAGCATTGATGAGGCAGAGACAGGCACCTCAGTCCTTTCTCTGCATAGAATCCCTTCCATATATATAGCACATGAAGGGAAGTGTTGAGAACATCCTGAACTTTTTGGTCTAGCAGGTTCTTGAGGAGGAGGTTGTCAGGGAAAAAATATTCCTTCCTCAAAATCATATTGATTCATTACACAGGAGAAAGGGGCAGGTGCAGTCAGTGTTGTTTTGGACTTTATGATCCATTTGTTCATTCAGCTAACAGCAACTGCACATTTTATTGGATAACCTTTGAACTGTGAGGAGTTTCAGAACAGAATAATATATCTTGTGGGTTGTGGTGGTGGTGGTGAAAAATATCCACAAAGAAATATACATTGTCTATTTGTGGCCTGAGGCCATTTCAGGATTAGTTGTTCCATGGAGATGGTATGTCTCAGGTATTCTCTCTCTCCTCCCAAACACCTTATTAACCTATAAAGAAATGCAACATAGAAATTCTTGTTACTTGGGAAAATACAGAAGAAACAATACAGTATGCTGGATGGCTGCAGTTGGTTTTGCAGTATGAGAAATTGCTGTAGCAAG
This sequence comes from Cyclura pinguis, assembly GCA_030412105.1. NCBI lineage: Eukaryota > Metazoa > Chordata > Lepidosauria > Squamata > Iguanidae > Cyclura > Cyclura pinguis. The sequence goes on along the minus strand of CM059604.1, from coordinate 32,716,549 downwards.
GTGTGGTAGCACAGCACCTGTTTCTCTCCCATCCTATCTTATCTCATGTAGCTTGATGAAAACAGCCTTTTCCCAAACAATATTGAACCAACATTACACTTCTGCTAATTTCAAATTTTTAAGGACTTTTTAAAAAAAGCTTCAGTTACAAAACATAGAATTCAGAAGTCAAATAATAAAGTCCATTTATAGTTTTGTGCTCTCTGTCTTCTCTTCTAAGAAGGAGTTAACCATTTGCTGCCTGCTGAACAGAAGGGAACCACTTGGTAAATCTCATTTTGTAAGTGCCAGGATCACAAGTACTACTTATTTTAATGCACTGTTTGTTGGCTTGCGGTATAAACTGATGATGCCTCCTGTTCGAACTAAAGGAAGTCAGTTCTGGCACAAGTAGGCGGTAGTTCTGTCCAGCTCATCATTAGCATCTTTATTCTTTTTTAAAATATCTGTACTGAAAAGGAATGTAGATACCAGCTGTGAGCAAAATAAATGGTGAAGCTGAGATGCTTAGATTATAAGGCCTCTTGGCTGACATGTCTAAGTCTTAAATCAATATGAGTATGGAGAAAATAGTCAATAGCAGCCAAAAGAAAACACTTTGCCAATTTCTTTCTCTGTCAAATGCTGCAAATTGAGGTGCTGGTGCAACTAAGACTGGTTGCTGGAGTCTTGCAGGGAGTGAGCAAAGGTGATACATTTTATTGTGTCTCAGTCTTAAAGCAAGTATAAGCAATATATAGCTGCTCTGCAAGGGTGTTTTTGAATTGCTTGCAAGCCCTAGCTACCTTTCTAAAATAACTGGAAAAAGGAAGCAACTTGTTGTGCAATACTGAGATAAATTCCAGTGAGTCAGGGAGGCTTAATTTCAGATAAAACTAGGATTGTAGCTATACCTCATTTCAACTTTCATGATTTTTAAGCTGATTTATGAAAAAAAAATGAAGATAATAGCTGATTAGAAGTAGAATACAGTAGGTATAAATATGTCAACAACAGTATACATAAAACTGCAATATTTATGCAAGCGATCTTCATTTTTTAAAACTTTCCAGTAATAAAATGTTTGTTTGGCTGGGCTTTCCAACTCATGATTGATTGTTGATGAAGCTCTTTCAGTGATAGTTGGTACCCATAAATGGGTTAGAGGGCAGGATCCTTTTGGGAGAAAGGATCTCCCAAAAGGATAGAAGCACTCGACCTGGAGGATGGGGAGCAGGTGAGGAAGGGGGGGGGAATGCAGCACAGAATGAGTAGAGAAGTAGTACAGGAATATTTGGCTAAACTAGATGAATTCAAGTCTCCAGGGCCAGATGAATTACATCCAAGGATATTAAAAGAACTGACAGAAGTCATTTCTGAACCGCTTGCAATAATCTTTGAGAACTCTTGGAGAACAGGAGAAGGCCCAGCAGACTGGAGAAGGGCAAATGTCGTCCCCATCTTCAAGAAGGGGAAAAAAGAGGACCCAAATAATTATTGCCCAGTCAACCTGACATCAATACCAGGAAAGATCCTAGAGCAGATCATTAAACAGTCAGTTTGTAATTACTTAGAAAGCAATGCTGTAATCACTAAAAGTCAACATGGATTTCTCAGAAAGAAGTCGTGCCAGACTAAATATTTCAAGGGCTGTCATGTTGAGGAGGGAGTGGGCTTGTTTTCTGCTGCTCCAGAGACTAACACAAGGAGCAATGGATTCAAGCTGCAGGAATGGAGATTCCACTTGAACCTCAGGAAGAACATCCTGACGGTCAGAGCTGTCTGACAGTGGAATATGCTGCCTTAGAGTGTGGTAGAGTCTCCTTCTTTGGAGGTTTTTAAGCAGAGGCTGGATGGCCATCTGCTGGGAATGCTTTGATGTGGGTTCCTGCATAGCAGGGGGTTGGACTGGATGGCCCCTGTGGTCTCTTCCAACTCTATGATTCTATGATCCCAGAGGTAGAACCCCCCTGCATTCCTGCTCAGAATTAAGAGACAGAAATAGCACAGTAGTAAAATCCTGATTATACGGTTCTCATAAGCCAGAAGGAGTGAATTATTCAGAAGTCAGCAAGGGCTGAAAGTTTTGAACATCCGAAATATGCGTCTCTTTACATGACTGCATAGTTCTCCATTGTTAGATACGAGATATAAGACAACATTCCAAATACAGCATGCACGAGTCTAGAAGTGTGTTTTGATTGGGAATAAACATGGACATTGGGTTGTGAGCATCTCTTTCACTAAGAGGTCTGACAGACACTGCTTGCATGCTCTACCCAGATGTAACAACAGCAGTGTAGTACAATAATCTAGCACATCCATGACCAAGCCAAGAGCCTGCAGCAGGAAATGAAAAACAAGGGCAAGTCTTTTGTGCTGTTTAATCAGCATATAATGTATTATTTCCCTTTGCAACTTGCAGAACAATTGGTTCTGGATAACTTAGTAGACACCCATTCTTTGGATAAAAATGCTTTGGCATAGGGGAGGGGAATCAAACCCTTTTTTACCCAGGAATGCAGGCAGTCCATCTTGATGCCCAACCTCATTGCATCTCTCAGCACACAGTTTAAGGAAGGACCTAGCTACATCGCTTGCATGCCTGCTCAGTATCAGACTGGGAAGCCAGGTCTGGTGGGGAAGAGGAAGTCAGCATTGGATGTACTGTGTTTGCTAGCCAGAAGTAAGAAAAGAGAACCTTTGTTAGGAGAAAGAGAGGCAAGGGATTGTGGTGAGGGGATCAGTCCCTATAATCCTATGATGGAACCACCACTGGGTGCACCAGGTACAGGGTACACCTGGGTGAATCAACTGGGTGAAGTCTTGCTGAATCTGTTTTGCCCACCTCAGTACTTGGATTAGCACCGGAACATCAAAGAATGGTGTTATATATAGGGATTCCATTGTTCTCACTAGGGGACTATCTCTCCAGTGTGGTACTGGAGGATTTGTATCTAGTGTTGGGATTATAGACATAGAATAGGGATGCTGGTGATGTAGCCCCCACTCTACTGTCTAGCAGCCTCTGACAGCATAACCATGGAATTTTCTCGATATGTCATCAGCCTAGAACTGCTTCCAGTAGCTATCCAGCAAAGTGCTTTTCTGTAACGTGGGGACTTTTAACATCTCCTTGACAAATAAGGGTGATGGAGCTTCCAGGCAACTGGTAAGATACATTACCAAGCCATTTTGTGGATAGATTTGTTTGCCTTCATTCCAGTTTGGATGCTATAGTTGGTACAAGTTCAGCTGATGTTTCCAGTGGTCCAATTTTGTGGGATCAGTTTCAGCTCTTGAGGCTGGAGGAGATGGGCACAGTGATTGAGATATTGCATCTAGCTGCATGCACCCTCAACCCTTGTCCATTCTCACATTTGAACCAGCCAGAGGGACTGACATACTAAGTCTGGTATGTGCTAAACGTGTCATTTCAGGTTGAGTAGGTATCTGATGCCTTAAGAAACACATATGAGACCAAGAGGTTCCTAATGATTGCTGCTGGCTCGTTTATATCTTCTTTCCAGGGATGATGTTTAAGAATGTGGTGACAGCACAGCTTCAGATGCCTGTTAAAGAGGCAGATTATCTGAACTTACTCCTTGTTTTCCTAATAAATGTCCAGTTCTTCTTGGCCGTCTTTGTGAGTTGGAATTTTGGAGCATAGTGAGAAAGTGAATACTTTCCAGTCGGTAGAAGCAAGCCCCTAGGATAGCATTGGGTGACATATTCTGTGCCAATTAAATTGTGGGGCAACATGAGTTTCCATTCTGCTGCTAATGCTATTTAACATCTGTATGAAAGTATTGGAGTTGGGTCCACCTTCCCCCCCAGTTATACCCACCACTAAATCTTAACAGCATTAAGTGCCATAGTTTTGATTATATTTTATAAATGGCTTTTTAATGGTGTGTGTGCTGTTCCCTGTTTTTATTGTTTGGTTGTATTACTACATGATTTCATTATGATTTATTGGTATGTTACTTATTCCTTTGTGCATTTTTTTTCATTAAAAGTGGATAACAATAAACTTCATAAACAAAGCAGATTATTCCAACATACTTGGAATAATGGTGGAAGTGGATGCAGACTAAACTGGGTTATTACGGAAGATGTTACTTTTCCCCATATGATTGGGAAATGTGGAAGTAATTCAAAAGCAATTTATAAGGAATTTCTCATTATATAATGAAAGATGAAAACAAAATGGTGAACAGGAACGCAATGACTGATAAGTGAGTATTTGTAGGCTGTGGATACTAAATAGCTATTACCTGTTGATTGGCGCAAAGAATTATAAAATGTGGCCTATCAATTTTTATTCCATTTTTTTCTTCAGGCAACTGAGGTCTAGCCTACTTTAGTTCTAGTCAGTAAAAATAAAATTCAAAAAATATAGTTAAAATATATTTGAGGAAGAATATGCATTTTGTCTAGTATTCATTATACTCAAGAGTAGTAATAAGATATTTAATAAGCTGTTCTTGCTTACACAGCAGTGTAAAAGTTTAGATAATGTATTTTCAAGTTGATGGACTTGAGAATTTGTCAGCTGTATTTAATCACAGCAGTTGGAACTTAACTGAAGATCTTTGAATCTTCCTTTCAAAGTGATGGTTTCAAAGTAATGTTGGAAAAATTGGGCATCGGCTTCTTAAGCATTGTCAGAAATGTGTTCTGTGCTGTTAAAGATTTTTGGCAATGCAAGCCAAATAACCTAATTTTGATACTCTAAGGTCTGAAATAAATTGCTTGCTCTTTTGGGGCATAGAGGCTTCAGTACATTCATTGTTATAAGATGTAACTGTACAGCAATTACTTTAATGCATTATCAGCACATAACACATTGGTGTCCTTTTGTTACTGGCCTTTCTGTCAATGTTAATTTTCATTTTTTCCTTGTGTTGTGCACATATTTTTTTGTATTACCACCCAGTGCTTCACTTTCCTCATATAGAGAAACAATACCTATATAATTATACAGATCTGCAAAAAAAATGCAAATGCTAATAAAAATTCTGAACACAGAGTTAATCAAAGATCATATCCAAAATTGTGTGATGCCACAAGTCTAGTTCAGAGGTACTCTTAACCTTCTTTGAACGGAATTTCACTATCCCTCCTTAACAATAGTGCTGAACATTAAAACCACCCAGAGTTCCCACTTAACTAGGTTGTGAAACCAGCCTGAGTAGGATGTGACACCAAGTAGTAAATCTGAATATAAATCTTGATTAAATAAAAATCAAGTTAGCTTGAAGCATAATTAATCGGGGTGCTAACATAAAACCTAATTGCAACAGGAAAAATTCATTTCTGAGAGGTGTGGAAGTGGTGAAAAGGAATTAGAATGTCTGCATTGATCCAGTGAAATATTGACTAAGAGCAGATGTAACCGGTGTCAGCATCATGTTGCTCTCTGCAAGATGGATTTAGGTGTTATTTGAAGTCTTATCTGATACCTTTCTAGTTTACTAATATAATAACATAGCTGTAGAATAATAAATATTTAAGTGTTTTGGTACTGTCAATTTCCACAGTTGATCCCTTGGGAAAAAACACACCTTGTTAAAACCTGCTGAATGTGCATTCACACCGCTGAAAGTTTAGGAATATTGCAGAGGTTTTTAAAGAAACCTCTCTCTGGCAATTTCTGCTTTTAGGCATGATTTTAATTATAACATTTTTTGAGTTTTATTTTAGAAAGATAACCAAAAAACCCCAAACCCTGAGAAGAGTAGGAATCTTAAAAAGAAGAAGAAGAAGAAGAAGAAGAAAAATTAAATGCATTGCTGAAACCCTTGCTGAATTTTTTTAGTCCAATAAGCTAATAATTAAGATAGCAAGAATGAATCCTTTTGGGTGAGTTTGAATGGTTGCAGACACATCTCACAAATATATATATTTTTTTCTGTTGCTGAAAGTAACAGTTTTCAAAACTCCTAGGGATTGAAAGAAAGTAGCATATCCACAATATTTATACAAACTCAGTCTCAAACTGCTTAACTAATTTACTGAAACTCTGTCTCAAATGTAGCAGCTCACTACAGTGGAGAGAGACTTCCAGGTAGTTTGTCTGCTGAACCATTTACCAGTCTGAACATACTCATGACTTACAAAATGTACAGTAGATGGACAAATATAGAAACAAAGCTTTGCTAAATCTGCCACCTGTTGTTGATGCTCTTGATAGAAAAAGGTCATTCACTGGAGTTTAATCTAACAACAACAAAGACATCATATTGGAAATGGAGTTTTTATAACTAATACGGTAAATTATAGTTAGGATGTTATGGATCACAGTAGGAATATGGTACAGAGCGTGGCACGTGTTAATGGTTTGAAAGTAAAAGTACTTGGTACTGGAGCCGTATCTTTAAATCAGTGTGTTATCCCACTACTCCTAGGAAACTATGTATGATCTCTTTCCTCTGCAGTTCCATGTCTGAAAAAAGAAATGGCATTCTACTTCATATGATGGCTCTAGGGTTTTAAATACATGTTCTGATTTGGTATGTGACTTACAAGAAAAAATCCCACAAAAAACAGCTCCAGACCATAAGGCCAGCAGCAGGCATTGGGGAGTGGAAGTTGCAACACACAGTCTGTGTTTTCTTCCCAGAGACTTGCATGGTTTTTGCAGGCCCCCTGGCAGAGGTGGGCAGCCAGTCAGTCAGGGCTGGCCTGGTTGTCTAGCCAAGCAGGGCAAAATCTTTACTCTGGGATGGCAGGGGAGTATAAAAGCACTCCCCTACCATTCTGGCTTCAGTTGGTCTTTAGCCTTAATCTCACCCTCTCTCCTTCCCTTTCATTGTGAGGAGTTTGATTTATTTTATGGTGCTTGTCACAACTTTGGGACAGTTTGCATGGGAGCAGATCCAGGTCGTTGGGCAATCCAGTTTGTTATATCTGGGGGGGGTGGGTCCTCTCATGGGAACTTGGGAATGAAGACAGAATGAGTTAGGCTCAGCTTGGGGAAAGGGAACCCAGCCTTCACTCTCAGCTTGTGCCCAGATGGCATCCAGTCTCAGCCACTCCAATGGTACTAACATGTGAGCTTGTGGTTTTGGTAGCAGTAGGTCAGCAGGTGGATCAACCAATATTCTGGATCCAATCACATGTATACTAAGCCTTTTCTGCAGCTGTAGCAAATAAAAGTTGTGGCCTTTTGCCAACTCAATACATTGTGTAAGTATGTTTAATGCTAGAGCAGCTCCTCCAGACTAACTTGCAGCTGGCTACCATAAACATAGCACATCACTTAAAATTTTACTTAATTTTGGATAGAAGCAGAGGCGGGGAGGGGGGATGTTGATTTACACTCTGGAGGTGCTCTCTGGAATACAAAACGAGTTACTGTTGTTATCCTAGCCTACAATACCAAGTTTTTTAGGGCTTTTTGCCCTGTATCTTTCAGAAAGTGTACCAATTCCTCCTCTGAAGTGCAAGAGTCTGAGCCACCAAAGTTTAAGAGTTTGAACAAGTCAATGAATCACAATGGTATTACTACTTGCAATAGGCCTCAAAGAGCCCCAGTATTTCTGCAAATGCCATTATTTCAGACAAACTCTTAATTAGAGGTTCTGGGTCATTTTTATGATTTTTGAGTGCTTGTGATTTAGCTTGTTACATGTAGTATTACAAGGTAGTATTCTCTCCCTAGCTCCCGGCTATGGCTTTGTGTAGAATTAATGAGAATTATAAGTCTGTATTGCATCTACATATTGAAATTAGAAAACCTAGTGTGAAACTGTCTTAGGTTCAGAGTGCTGTTGAGGTTTCAAAGAAAGCTGATTATCATGAGCTATTGTTCTGCAGAATGTAAAGATGATATTATAAAGCTCTCATCTGTCAGCAATCCAGGTGGTCTTAAGATATGGATGTACGGAAATGGCTGCTTAATGTTGGAAATTACTTTTGGTAATTTAAATTGTTTTCACTAAAATGAAAATATGCAAATAGAGATAAAAGAAACAGAATTAAGATTTCTAGGAATGGCAGGATAAATGGAATTATGCAAAGCAAGAACATCAGTATTCTTAGGATTTATCAATTATCAAGAAACTTTCCCAGAAAATTCAATTTAGAATTTTGTGGGGTTTTTTGGTACTACTCCATTTACTGAAAGTACAGTTGGCACAGTAAGAATTATGTTCAGATGCCAGAGTATTGTATTCTCTTTATTGCCAATTCCTAGTTCACCTTTGTTTTTACCTCCAGTAGCAAAAATGCATCATGGCCAGCACACTTTTTCCTCCAGGCTAGTTTCTCACCTTCCAAATGTTTCCCTCTTTTGAAATATGTTCCTTGCTAGAGTTCAGTCTCGGCCCAGAATGTTATGAATCTATGAGTTATAGAGTGCTGCTGGATCACATTAGGGACCTATCTAGCCCAAAAGCCTCTTCCCATTTTTAAAAAATTTAATTTCTTTATCTAAAGGATAAGAATACATAATAAAGGTCTCAGTTACATGTCATAATACTCTAGCATTGAGAAGAAAGAGGAAGAAAAAGTGAAAAATTGATATTCATACCATTGTTCATGCCATGTGAAATAGAAACAAGCCAAATGTCTAAATATAAATCCATTTGTAAGTTGCATCTGTATACCACTCTGGCTCTTACTCTCCCAGTTAGAGCTTTAAATTAGGTTCAGATCTTTCCCACTAGGGCTTCCTGGCCTAAGGAGGGCACTAATTCAACCTGTGAGATTTCCATGTGTCCCCCTATGCTTGTGTGTGCTCAGGCTATCCCTTAGGGTTTGATTTCTCTGTGGATGTAGCAGACAAACATGGTCTTAAGGGAAGTTTGGCCCAGGGCCTCTTGGACCAGTGTCCGATTGAAATCTGTATCTACCAAAGCCCACATTTCCTTCTTATTTACCTTACTAGGCACTACCTGGGCTCTGATGTAGTTTCCACTTACATGTATGGCTTCCCAAGCATCAGCCCATGAACATTCAGTAACTGGGCAGCCCCTTCATATATGTCCTTTGAGGCCACAGGAAAAAGAGATTAATATTTTGAGAGGTATTCCTTGGCCCAGAGATGTCAGCTTATCTTGTTGGGCTGCCCATTTGTGCGTGTCTTTTAGAGGAGAGATATTAGTTTCTGCAGGAGGCTGTTTCCTCCATCTGGCTAGGGCCCATCTCCTGCTGGGGGGCCAAACTGGCTTATAGAAATTAAGAGGTTTTACTCTTTCCTCCCGGTGTCCACCAGAAACTGCCGGTCTCCTTAACCCTCAGTGTAAGCTTCCAAGAGGGTAACTGCTGCCCTTGCAGTATGGAGCCCCAAACTGGGGCTGGACGGGCCAACACATATTGTTCTATCAGAATGAGTTCCACCACCTCTGCTACTCAGCATACAACTGGTTTCGCTATCATAAAGCATTTGTGTGGACCTGTTGTCCCAAAGTTTGGGGTATATCCTGGGCCTCCATCTCAGGTGGCATGTAGACTCTGCCTGTAAGCATCTTCCAAAATATTTTAAAGTGTTTAGGATGGCTTCCTTTACTTTCACATAATTGTCTACTTCTTCCAATACATCTTGGTCAGGGCTTTAAGACAAGGCATAAAGATCAAAGCCCATTGTACTAGGAACCAGCCAGTGGCTGTGGCCAGCTTCTGGATACTTGTGAGGCCCATTTTTGCTATTTATACTCCAGCATTAGAGGAAACTGCACCCTTGGATCTGCTGAACATTAGTCATGTTGGGAGTCTTCAGTATCCCTGCTATCTATTTCCATAGCTGGGTCTGGACCAGTTGTTGGGCTTCAAAGAATTGATCCAACAATTGGTCTGGTTGGTTGACACTTGTTGGCACATCTGTTGCTGCTCTTCTGTTAACCAACCAAAGAAATTTTCAGGTTCGGGTGATGTGGCCCTGTTCATGGACATTGTGCTCACTTTCACCACTGTGGCTGTGTCTCTCCCTCTGTGAGGCCAAGACCAATTTGGACTTGCGGATTTATGTGGCTGGAAAGATGTGGAAAGATGTGGAGTGGTCAAAGTTCTGCTTGACAATCTGGTTTATTGGCTTACTGACTCAAAACTGTCAGTAATGTGAGTTCTCTTTCACTCTTAACAGGTGATGAGAAACAAAGTGTAAACCTAAAACCATAACAGGGAATGAAGGGGGAATGCTTCTCTGCAGAGCTTAATGCTCTTCCTTTGGGATGATTTGATGTTTCCTTTGAGTAACCTTATCCTTCCTCTTTTCCCTTTCCTTACTATCTCTGTTCTTTCCCTTTTTCTATCTCTTCCCAGACTTCTTGCTCTCCCATGACCTCTTCCACATGACCACCATACTCATTCTCTTCCTGTGTCTCTGCTTCCTTCAATCCCTCTAGGTCTCATTTGCTATTCCCTTTGGCTTCTTCCATTTCCCACTGCTTTAACTCTTTCACCTCTTAGGTCCACAAGTGCCCTTTGTTGGATCTTTCCTTTTTCTGTTTCCAGCTTCCTGTCCACTTGCCTCTCTTCCTTCCACATTCTCCATTTTCACTCTCTCCAATTCTGTGGCTTCTTTCCAACACCTTCCAAACATTGCTGCTTCTTCTTCCGTTTTCCTGGATCCTAAGCCCCACTTAACATGTCCACCTCCTGTGCTCCTTCTATGTCCTCCACTAACTCTCACCAGAACCATCTCGTCCTCATCTTTCCCAGCAAACCCCCCAGTTACACTGTTAATTCTTGGCTCATCTGGCCTCCATTCTGTTCCTTCACATCTATCTCCCTCCCCCTTCACTCTTTCTTCCTCCCATTTAAGTTCTCCATTGTTTCCCTGGGTATGTGAGGATGGCAACAGTAAGCATCTCATACTTCCACCCCCACAGTTTGTCACAACCCATCTTTCAAATGTTGCAAGCATTGTTAGGTCTTCTGACTATTGCGTCATGGGTGGGGAAAAATTATCCTTCCAATACTGAAGTTTCAGTCTCTTGTCAGTCAAGAAACGGAGAAAATCCATTTCCCCTGATGATGCATTAAATTCCAAGACATAGGTAAATAATTTTTAAAAATGTGCAATGCTAAATCTCAAAGAGCTTTCTAATGACAAATGTACCCATATGTAATGACTTCTATCCAAAATGAGGCTAGCAGAGGGCACTTCCAGAACATATAAGTAAAAGAAGCATTAGTGGTATCACATATCCAGCCATTAGCTGATTTGGATAATTCTTTATTGAAAAGACGTCGTCGTCACCAACATACTTGAAACAACTGTTTCTGCTGTATAAGATGTAATCAGAGATCTATAGCCATATTTGTTATAGATGCTAAAACAGCAGATTATTGATTGGTCAAAGTTGGACCTCTGGTTCCTTATTCCATTCCTGCTGTAAACCTTGCATATCATATTTTTTCTTGAGTAGTAGAAACTTGTTGGCTGAAATACTTGAGCAGCTTCAATTAATATTTCCAATAGTAGAGGTGTTTCAGAAGCACTAAAATCTGTGGGATCAACTCTAGATTATAACAAATGTTGCAATTGTAAATAATACCATTTAGCTGTTGAAGGTAAATCTGATTTTGCAAAGCTGAAAAAGCTCACTGGCACCATGTAATTGACTTAAAGTTAACATCCCACTATCTGCCCATATCTTCCTTACAAATGTTTTCTTACCAGTTGTTAAGTTAGAATTTCACCATAAAGTCAATTTAGTGTGGGCAGATGGGTCAAATTATAATTGATACAACAATATTTGCCACCCTGCTCTGACTGGTGGAATTATTGGTAAAACTCTAACTAGCCTGTTAAATTGGGAGCCTAGCACCATTTAGATAGAGGTACCAAAAAGGAGAATTCTAGTCTTAAGTAGAAAAGACGAAAAATTGGTGAAAGATAACAAATGTGCTTGATATGTGATGAGATCTGGAAAAACATATCTGTCTTCTTTAATTGAAACCTGCATACTTTTCATCAATATTCTAGGAGAAAATCTCCAAATTTACAGAATGGAGCATTACATTTTTTAAAACATTTGCCAGATATGAGTAAGGGAATTGCATGTATAACATCAATGATTCTAGGTATGATATTGGACTGCAGTCTCCATTCTGATTAATGACTGAGCCAGGGTGATGACCAGCAGAGGCTGAGAGGAGTAGCAAGGAGCTCTGCTTAAGGCCAGATAGTTTTTCTTTTATCTAAACCTAAACTTGAAAGTTTTCTTCTTCTGCTGGAATAAATAGATAATTAAATACTCAGTGCTGTAGATAAGAAGCACTTAAGTGGCTAATTATGGGGCGAAGGCAGCGCCAGAGAGATGCTGAGGCAAACTCTCAATCAACAGCTAAACAACCTAAAATTGCTGACTTTTATAATATTCAAGCTCATACTGCGAATCGCTTCTCAGCTTTAGCTGGAAATAAAAATGAATGTGAGGAACCCGAGAAAGACAAGGCAGACGAACGACCATGTGGAAACGTAAATAACACTGAAGACCTAAATAGCACTAGTAAAGAGAAAGGGGTGGAGGCTATCGAACTGCTGGATCAGTCTGACTGTTGTAATATATTACAACTTACTGCCATAACAGTTGAGCATATTTACAAGGAATTAAGGTTACTCAACTGTAAGATGGACTTTAGTATTAAAGAACAGGAAGAGAAGAGGCTGAAGAAGCAAACTAAGGGCGAAATAGCCTTGGTTAAAGCTCCTCTTAAGGAGACTACCTTGGTATTCCATGAAATAGGAAAGTCTGCAAAATTGGTGCTTACCTCCACTAAAGTTTGTCTGGCAATATGTAAATACAGAGGAATTGTCCCCGCCTGGAACACTGTACAGCTTGCTAAGAGGCATTTGCAAACTCTGCTAAAGATGGAAGTGAAACAATTAGATCTTCATACAGTGGAAATGCTGACTCTTGGAAGTGGCCAAGCAAGTTATATTAAGTTTTTACTTAGACTGTATACCTACAAGGCTTCTGCACTTGAGAGCTAAACTAGCTACCAAAGGTATTTTTCCAAGCCGTATGTTCCACAATGATGCTATACTACCTTTAGTTTCAAGAGTAAAACAGCTGCAGCTGGACTCAGGAACTTTAAAGGGGCATGTTTCTGAAATACAAAATCAGATTATGGAACATAAACATAAGGACAATTCTTTAGCTCCCTCTGTGCTAGAGCAACAGGTGACTCCTACAATTCTGGATCTGCTGTTGAATTGTAATTTGTCTCCGAGTAAAAGAGCCCAGTTTGAGATTCCTCAGTGTATACAGGGTTTAAGCGACTCTCTGGACAAAGATGTTTTTTCCAACTCAGCCCCACTGTCATCTAAAGAGATTATTCCTGTGGAAGGAGCCCCCCAGATAACATGTCAAGCATTGAGCGCTGAGTGTCCTTGCAAAATAGAGCTGGATCCATATCCTGTTAGAGTCCTACCTTACGATCTATATAGTGAGGCGGTAGGGAAAACATGGGCCCAGGAGTTGGCTGAGTTAGCCCAAAGAACAGACCCAACCCCTGTGAAGGATCTGAATAGATGTGGCTCTATACTGGGTAGGACAGAGTCTAGACAGTGTAGCAGTTCGGGGAATAACGGTTGCATTTATACTGATCAATCGGGTCAATTGAATGAAATCACATTAGATTGACTAAGTGAGTGTACTGGGCCCGAGAGCAGTATTCGTTTTCTGACCTGGAATATAGCAGGATGGAGAAATGGGGCTGCCAGCGGCAACTTGATTGATTTCTTGACTAAATTTCATATAATAGCACTTCAAGAAACGTGGCTCACTACGGCAGATGAGCAGGTAAATCTACCAGGATTTAAATCCTGGTCCAGGACAGCGAGAAAAGATAAAAATAAAGGGAGGGCTTCAGGGGGCTTAAGTGTACTAGTGAATGAGACCTTGGGTTGGCAGAGCGAGGAGTCAATCCTGGATCCAGCTTCGCGTCATATATTAGTGGTAAAATTCCAGTTCAAATCAATGCACATAATATGTTTGAATGTATACCTGGCCCCAATTACTTCGCCTTCTTTTACTGGTGACTTGTGGGATGGTCTGGAAAATTTAATTTTAGAATTAAATTTAAAATATCGTAGGTCCATTAAAATCCTGCTGGGGGATTTCAGTGCTAGAGTAGGGTCTTCCTTTCAGGAGTTTGTTCATAAGGGGGTCATTCTGGCACATTACCTTCAAAATGAGACGTCATAGCATTCTCGAGATTTGATAAGGAACCAAGCAGGTTCCTGGTTTCTTTCTTTAGTGTATAACTGTAATCTTCAGATATTGGGTGGCAGAACAGACAGCTTTGTTTATCCATTTACATTCCATTCCAGAGCCTCCAGCAGTGTTTTGGACTATATCTGTGTCTCCTCTGAAAATACTGGATTATTCTCAGATATTAAAGTGTACGTGAGGGAGGACAGTGATCACCAACCTGTTACTGTTGCTTTTCAAGGTTATTCAGACCTCAGACCTGGTAGCCCTGGGGTAGGAAACTTGTTGGCTAATTCGGAAGTTGATCATGACAGGAGGCTCAAATGGAGCAAAGTTGATACCAAGTCAATTGCCAAATTTTTGACCTCTGTGCAGAATATGCCAGAATATAGAACTATAATGATAGGCAGTGTAGATAGAGATGAACCCCTTCTTGGTTTTACTAATCTCTGTTCCCTATTAAGGAAGTTTCTAATTGATGAGTCCCCACACAGCAACCCCTAGATTACAAGATCTACCTGGTTTGATTATGATTGTATTAGGGCCAGGAAACGTTTAAGATCTGTCATGCGTCAGACCCAATATCACCTTTCTTTAGCTAATCACTCAAGGATGCTAACTCTTAGACGTGACTATAAGAAGCTTTTGTCACTGAAGAAGGCTAATTATACAGCTAGGGTATGGGCGGATCTGGAATTATCTGCTATAGGTCCGAATTCAGCCTTTTTCTGGTATACAGTAAACGGGCTGTTGAAAGAACGAAGATTTTCTTCAAATGTCCCCATCCCAGCCTTAGTTTGGGAGGATTTTTTCTCAAGACTTTTCCAAGATCCCAATCAAGGATTTACAGACAATCTAACAAATGATCACTTACTCTTAGCAGAACTGCCCCAGTGGTCTCCAGTCACAGTTGCTGAAACTACAAAAAGTATACAGTCCCTGAAATCAAACAAAGCCCCAGGTGAAGATCTACTTCCTCCAGAATTGTTTAAGACGTATGTGGATTGGTGGGCGCCTATCCTGGCCAGTCTGTTCACTGTTATTGATAACACAGGCCATTTTCCATCTGGATGGAAACTTTCCATCATTGTGCCCATATATAAAAAAGGTGACAAAGGAGACCCAAAAAATTACAGACCTATAAGCCTTATTGATATTGTGGCCAAAATGTATACAAAACATCTGTTAGGCAAAATTGAGGATTGGATTGCCAATAAAAACTTGTT
This sequence comes from Cyclura pinguis, assembly GCA_030412105.1. Lineage (NCBI taxonomy): Eukaryota > Metazoa > Chordata > Lepidosauria > Squamata > Iguanidae > Cyclura > Cyclura pinguis. The sequence continues at coordinate 32,701,176 of CM059604.1, read as the reverse complement.
AGTGGAAGAACAAGCAGGTTTTAGATTAGGAAGATCCACTATGGATAATTGTTTTATTTTACATCATCTTATAACAAAGTATATGTCCGAGGGAAAACAACTCTTCACAGCGTTCATAGATCTTAGAGCAGTGTTTGACACAATTAACAGGGATATTCTTTGGAGCAAATTGGCAGATTTGAATATGGAGCCAAGACTCCTTTATTTGCTGAAGGCCCTCCATACAGATACTTGTCTTAAAGTGCGTATTGGAGCCAATGGTGCGCTGATCAAGAAAGTTAATGTGTACAAAAGAGTTAGGCAGGGATGTATTTTAGCTCCAACTTTATTTAACTTATATGTTAATGACATCCCAGGCTTCCTCTCTTCAACAACGGCTCATACACCCAAGATAGGCAACACATTCCTCAATGTTCTCCTCTATGCTGATGACGTAGTTCTGATTGCCCGCTCGCAGGTCGGTTTGAGACAGCTTTTACAGAATCTAGCTAATTACTGTTCCCATAATGACTTAGCCATTAACAAAGATAAATCTAAGGTGGTGGTATTTGGGAAAAGGTCCAAAAAATATAACTGGTCCCTGGAAGGAGTCCCGATTGAACAAGTCAGCTCTTATTTATATCTAGGGTTGTCCTTTTCAAATACAGGGAAATGGACAAATCACCTTAGAAGAAATAAACAGAGAGCTATGGCCAACTCCAATATACTTTATAAATTGATAAACTATAACCACCCCTCCAGTTTATCTCCTATTCTAAAAGTTTATAAGGCTAAAATCGTGCCTATTCTGTCCTATGGGGCAGAACTGTGGGGTCAAATGAAAGTACCCCTTTTGGAGCAGGCACAGAGCTGCTTCCTAAGAAGGATACTAGGATAAGAACAGATAAGAACACTCCGGCTCAACAGATAAGAACACTCCGGCTCAAGCAGTGAGAGCAGAACTAGGGGCACATTCTATTCAGTGCCAGGTTATGATAAAAGTTTTTAACTATTGGCTAAGGATCCTTAAAATGGACCCAGGGAGACTCCCTAAACTTTGTTTAGATGAACAGTTAGATCTCCAGCATTCAAATTTTTGGATATGCCAGCTGTTTCAATTAATGCACCAGCTAGGCTTTTCCCCGTCTTATTTATTTTGTGGACACCCAGCTCAGGAAATATTAAAATAAAGAATTTTGGACATCAGTGCCCAAACAGATATAGCTCTGCTGGCTGGTTCTAAGTCTCTAAATTGGCTGGCCAAAAATAAAACTATATTTGGTCTAGAAAAATATCTTAGGCTGAACCTAACACAGAGACAGAGAATAGCTTTCACCAGAGCTAGATTTGAACAACTTAATTCTATGGTAAGAATAGGACGGTTTCGAAAAATTCCATACCACAAAAGAACATGCATCTGTGGTACACCAGCCATAGAAGATATTGCGCATATCTTGTTTGATTGTTGTATGTATACCAAGGTGAGATCCCAATACTTACAACCACTTCTGGTTAGAACGACCAATTGAAATCCAACTGTCAAATTGTCTTATTTTCTTTCCGGAGAGAATTTACACTCAGTCCGCCGGACTGCAAAATTTATTACAAAAGCTGCTTACCTGAGAGATCTTTTTATCACACAAAATGGGGTCCCCTGTCATGGCGATGAGCTTATTTAAATGCTATGACTGAATTTTTATACTTGTTATTTTATCTTTCTTGTTTATCATGTATTTTACTTTCTATATCAAACCTACTGCTTATTAAGTTTAAGTTTATATGTTTTAATTATTTTACTTAATTTTATATGAATTGAGTTTATTTGTGTATGTAATTTCTGTATCTGTATCTTTGTATTATGTACTATGTATTTTATTGTTGATATGGTCAGCTGACTAATCAATAAACGTTGATGATGATGATATTAATTTTAAGGGTATCACCCTTACCACATAAACTCAAGTTTATGGCCACCTATCTGTCTACATCTTGTGTGATGCCTTTTATCAACATGTTAATATTTATTCTTAATCATCTGAGATACATCTCTAGGAATGACTGTATCCAAATAGGTAATCATGTTTGGGCAATATTGAGACTGACCAGTATGGTAAAAATAAATAAATGTCCAATACATTTTGTCAAAAGGCTTTTCAGCATCTAAAGAAATAAGAAATAATATACTCTCTCTTCAGATCATATGTATCTTTCACTTTTTACTCTTCCCATGTTGACCAGTCAGATACATCTAGAAAATCTAGACAAGACATGAAGCTAACAGACTTAATCTTCCCTCAACAATTACTAATTAGTGCCCTAGAACTTGGAGGTTCTATTTAGCTTCTCCATACAGAATGTATATGGTTTTAATGTGGGTTAAAGAAGGGTAAGTGAATAGTTTCCAGCAACATATCTTATAGCCTTAGCATTTCACGCTGGGGGACGTAGAGATTCCTAGTGAAGTGTTCTCTCAGGGGGAAAAAAAGCACTCACAGTTTTTTATTTATATTTATAGTTTTTCCACTTTTGTGGGGATCTTGCTCCCCTAACTGCCTGCAAAAGTGGAGGTCCAATTGTGCTTTTGTTATTAAACCAGTGTGTTCACTTGATGAAGCTGGTGTCAGCACCTGGATACTGAGGTCCCAGGAGATCCCATTGGCCTGGGTTCCAAGCAAGTATTGTGTCTAGCTTCCTTTTTAATTTCTCACAATGCTCCAGGGTGTTGTTACATTGCCATTGTGGGAAAATAAAATGATGGCTAGGCCTAACTGCCTGGCTCTCTATGGAGGCAGTGGAATTTAATTGCTTTACCATTGCGAGGTGAATCTACACATAGAGGAGGAAGCATTTCCAGAGCAACTTCAAAACTGATGCTGGTCGTGCCAGTATTGCTTGAATGGAACTTATAGCTGTATGTTCCTGTAACATCCATGTTTTCTATTTGTTCCACTTTTCTGTAGTAATAATGGGCAGGAATTGGAGCCAGAAGCAGAAAGAACATCAATTCTGATTGTGCCTGGTTTTACCCATAAACCAACAGTGAATGTTTTCCCTCCCTCTTTTTTAATTCATAACAAAGAGAGTAGAAAGTTAGGATGTTACTGTGCTTTTGATTGAACCTGGAAAAAGGCCCAGTGGAGGGAAGAAGGAGGGGAGGCTGGGACTGGGAGAATCTTGTGATAAATTATATGCAATCTACAGTCCCACATAAGGGTCACAGGAGATATGATGGTAAAATGACAGTCTTTAAATCTCTGCATACTAAGCTTTGCTTCTTTTATGTGAAAGCTGTCAGTTGGCTACTGTTTCTGCCATGCTATCCTCTCTTTGCATTAAACTTTAATTCTGTCACAATCCATCATGAAGGATGAAAGCTGCAACTGGAATGTATATACATAGTTCTTGCAGAGAAACATGCCTGAAACCTGCCAAGGATAAAAGAAATCCCAGCACGGTTCCTCAAGGCACTTCCAGGACACAAAATGTATCTTGTTTTTCTTATCCCCGTACCGTGAACAGTTTAAAAAAGTAAAAATATGTTACTACTTTTGCTATATTGGCTTGTACTATAGAGTGGATCAGTTATAGGCTTGAGGTAGATCAAAGAAATACTGTATATATTACACAATTAGCATGAACTTGATGGATGGTAGTCCAGTTTGAAGAGCTACTATGGTGTACTGGTTTGAATGTTAGACCATTACCAGGGTTTGATTCCCCGTTCAGCCATAGAAACCCACTGGGTTACCTTGGGTGCATCACACATACACAGCCTCAGAAAACCCCATTACAGGTTCACCTTAGAGTCACCATAAGTCAGAAATGACTTGAAGGCACACAACAACAAATCCTCTTTGATATCTTTGGCAACTACCAGAGGATTAAATAATTTTAAGAATGATAGGCCTGTTAGTGGCTATTAGCCATGGAAGTCCTGTCACAATACCTAGGAAAAGAAAAGTCGCAATAAAACAAATTATGTATTAGACTGTCTCTGGGAAACCTACTGATTCTATTCGCCTATCAAAGGATAACATTGGTGATAGTACACAAATCATTTGCTTCCATTTCTCCACCTGTGGAATGTAAATAATTCAAACAGTTTATTGAATCACAACATCTTGAGTCAGTTCCTCTCCACCTCCAACCTAGCTGCTGATTTGACTTGAATCTCTGGCAAATTGTAATCCTTATGCATTTGTCCTACCAATTTTACTTATTTTTGAAACGGGTTTTATGAGAAATGTAGCATAAAACTAATCTAAATAAATTTTGCAGTGACACTCTTTAATCCTGCTTGACTCTGCAGCCTTGTATAGGTTGGCAGGTGATGGTAGCTGCTCATCCCAGAGTTGTTCCCTTCTTTTTCTGTTTGGCATTTACCACCATGATTTCCTAATAAAGAGTGGCTATTTTTGCTTTGTTTATATATGTATTAGAGTAATGTGTAACTTGCACTTCTTTCAAATAGTTTGATTTTACCTGAGATACAGTTGTTTCTGTTACATGTTTTAGCAAAGTCTCAAACATCTAAACTGTATTCAAAGTAAAAATCTTTAGGTATTAGCTGTATATTTTTAATATAAACCCATACAAATAAAGAAAATTGAGAAGAAATATAAATCCTCTTACCAAATAATTGCTGAAGGAAAACATTTAAGTAAAAAAGAAAAATGTAAGGCATGATAGGTTGTAGCACATATGAAAACTTGCTTCAAAGGTTATGTAGCATTTACATGAAATTTATGTGATAGCTTTTGTGTGTTTGATAGAAATTTTATGTCCAGTATTGTATTATGAATATTACCTATTATAAATGTATATCTGAGGAGGAAGAGAGAGAGGTCACTTTTTAAAGCCACCATAATATAAATGTTACAGTGCAATTTTCCTTGTATAGAAAGTAGATCATTACTTGACATTGTCTATATCTGCATATCTGATTAAGACTGTAGTTGCTGGAATTTGTTCAGACCAAGTTGCCCAGTTGCAGAAATTTTGGGAATGAATGATTTTCAAAGTATAATTTGTGGTGAATATAATTTCCATTGTGGAATATCTGTCAGCAGAATGTTTATAGCAGAATGTTATAGTCATTTTAAGAAACATTGGCCCTTTCCGCATGTGGAGGGGGAAACGGGGGAAAACGTGCTGAAATGGAGCTTACCGGCAGCCGGGTAAGTCCGTCCCCATGCGGAGCAGCGCGAGCTCGTTGTTCCACAGTCCTCCGGCATCCAGAATGGTGGCTTCCGGCTGGCGGACGCTCTCCACGAACCGGAGAAGCTTGCCAGCCGGAAGCCTGGCCCCGGCAGATCTGCAGGCATGCACTGGTGCGCGCCTGCAAGTCTGCACCAGAGCGCAGGAATGGAGTGGCATGGAGTGGTGTGCTCCGTGCTTTTGAAAAACCTGTAAAAACAGGTTTTTAAAAAGCACGCTGCGCGACCACTTCGGGTCGCTCCGGAGCGGACTGAGATGCGGAACTGCGACAAGTAGTCCGACCCAGTCCGCTCCCAAGGTGCGGACGACCTCCGTCAGAGGTCGCACCACGCTGTGCTACTTACCCCGTGCGGAAAGGGCCATTGTTATGGTCTTTCTGATATAAGTTGGCTTTGAGAAGAATGCAATCTTGAAAGGTGGCTAAGAAGTGAACTAACTGAAGAAAAAGATACCCACAATAAAATTACAGCTTGTATAAATATGTGTTGCTCCTAAATGATCTGGGCCTTAAAGATGTAGTGTTATATGTTTCACTATAATTTACAAATATTACTTGTGTGATTATTATAGTCATATAAAGCTAGATACTAAAATATAATGATCAATTATGATTTTTTCAGAAAGACAAATTGTTCAGCAAGGTAGATCAGCTTGCTCATTAATATCCTATAACAGTAATCTAACTCAAGTGGTCAGGTTTTTCTCAGGGCATTTAAATCAGTTCAGAAACTATTTCATGAGCATAAGTCTGTATAGTTGTTGTTACTAACTTATTCTTGCAGTTCTGTGATTAGATGTTCTTTAATGTTTATCTACCGACTTGCTATACAGAGTTTATAAATTATGGTCCTTGTATATTTAAGGGATATCTATTTGGGCATTTAATTTTACAGTATTCTAGTCTCAGTGATACATTGGTGAGAGGAGGTTAATATGCAGCCAACTGTTTATGATATGATATTCTGTTGACATGTCCATTGTCATGTGAAACAGAAATTTCTGAATAGGTTTAATGCTTAAAAGCTTTTGGTAAGGTGAGAAGTAATAATAGCTTGGTCAAGACTGACATGAACGCCCAACTGTAGGTAGTGCAGATTCCTCATAACTTTTTTACATACTAGAAGCTCTAATAATAAAAGTGTAAAGCTGCAGTATGGGTTCATATCCAGGTTTAGGGGAAATCTTGATGCAAGTTCAAGCATGTAACATACTGCTTAATTTTGGCTAAGGTGGAAACTCTCCAGAGATACAAGGTGCCTGAAGCTATCATCAGATGGAGTGGAAGCAGTTTGAGGGAAGCCTATGCATCAGTGCCTCAGAATAAAATATAAAACTTTTTAGTTGTCCAGGGTAGGGGAACTGGCTCCTGGAGCATTAGAAGTTGCCTCCTATCCAGTACAGGGGCTGCATACAATGCACATGTTTTTTCCTACATCCATACTATCTTGATATAGTAAAAATAGATTTTTGCAGTGTTTTCTATTAAGACTAAGCCAAGAAGTTGTGATTAAGTATGTCAGGATATACAGAGTGGCATGAACCTATGTGCTACATGGGAGCCAGTATGGTGTAGTTGTTTGAATGTTGGACTACAACTATGGAGGGACAGGGCTCTAATCCCTGTTTGGCCATGAAAACCCAACCAGTGACCTTAGAAATGTCACACTCTCTTAGCCTCAGAGGAAGGAAAAGGCAAAAGCCCTCTGAACAAATATTACTAAGAAAACCCCTGTGATAGATTCACCTTAGGGTTGCTATAAATTGGAAATGACTTGAAGGCACACAACACCAACTAATCTACATGCTGCCTTTTTCCTATTACATTCCTTCTCTCTTCATGCAAGAGGCCTAGCAAGCCAGGTCTTTTATTGCCTGTGACAAAAGCTTGCACTTGTAAGCCACAAGCTTTTTGTTTCCTGTGACAAACGAGCATGCATTTGTAAGCCATTGTTGAGCTAGAGTTTAAATTTGGCTCATAAATCTTGGCTTATTTGCAAACACCTTGCCACTGTTTGTAGTTCACATGTTAACAAAACTTAAGGACAGAAGGAAATTTCGTTAGACTTGATAGTCTCAACAAAAGTAGAGTCTTTGTACTTTGCAATAACTTGTTGTGAGAAAATGTGCACTTCACCAACGTGCTTGCAAGGCTTACCAATGCACAAAATAAGGCACATATTTTAAAATAAGAACAGATACAATGGGAGAAATTGGGGGAAAAAACCCCTCCAGGAACATGCTTTAGTCAATGGGAGAAAGTTCTCTAAATTTGGAAAACTGAGCAGATAAATGAGCATATTAGGAAAACTGTATTTTTAACATGCAGTCAGACTTTGATTTTGGAAGTCCAATATGAGGGATGGAGGGCAGGAAAGTACATGTGGAATCTCGGCAAAACTCAAAGAAACTGAGACTGAAAGATGTTGGCCTCTGAAAAGGAAGCTATGGCCCTTTCCGCATGGCATTTTCGATGCGAAAGGGCCCTTTGAGCGTCGTGCACATGTGAGGAGCAGTCCACACGACGCACTCACATTTGCACGACGCTCAAGGGCCTGATGTGGACCGCGCACACCTTTTTTCATTTTCGGCTTGAAGCCGAAAATGCTGCGCGGTCACACATCGCTCCAGGACCCCGTGCGCACTTACTTTGCATGTGGAGCCTCCGGAGCCAGGCTGGTCGTGCTTCCTGTCCAGTGTAGGCTGGGAAGGTCCCAGGCTGCACTGTGAAAGGAAGAGGCGGGGCTCTCGCATGAGCAGGAAGCTCCTGTGGAGCTGAAGGAGCAAGGAAGTGAGAGCCTCTCTCTGGAGGCTGCTTGCGGGAGCCCCGCACCCCAGCATGGTGAAAAGGTAAGGTGCGAAAAGGGTCTATGTTTCAGGGCTTTTCTGCATATACTGTTATAGTGCTATTATTCCACTTTCAACATTCTGTGGAATTCTGGGGTTTGTAGTTTCCTGAGGCCATAGAGGTCTTTGGCTGAGAATTCTAGATGCCCCTCTCTAAACTGCAAGCCCCAGAGTTCCATAGGATGTTATAAGTGGAATAACAGCACTTAAATGTAGCATGGAAAGGCCCTCAGTGATGAATGCTTGTTTCATTAGCTTGGTCGTGAGAAGAAGGAGCTTGGCCGTATGATGCCTGTGTCTGTATTGGCTTTAGGGCTTATTAGTCATAGCATCAGAATAGGCCAAAATTGCCATAAAATAATTGTTCAGTTTTTGCATCAAAAGTGATCACTAGGGTTGTCCTTCCTTCCTTTACCCTCTCAATTCCAGTGAGAGCATTTGCAGTCAGCATTCTTGTTATGCGCCGAGGGTCACTCCCACTCCCTGGAAAAGAACATGCCCTTCTTCTTTAGAATGGTGATTAGGAAATTCTGAAAGTTAAACCTCCCGAGGTCTTATTATCCAGACGATTTCACACACACATGTAGAGTTCAGTGAAAACAGGAATGTGCAAATGATGCAGAAATTGGACCCATGGAGTTTCATGGCTTTAACATGGCACTCTTTCCATCTAAGGCATAAAAACCTTTAGATGGTTTTAACGAGAAAATTCTGCTTTGAAGTTGCTGGGATTGAAGAGACTGCCAGAATAATATAAGCTCAGTTAACACACCTTTTTCTTAATTATTATCTGTTTTTGAGTTTCAGTTGGTAAAAAGACAATGCTAGATGATTTAATATTTGATATTATATATAGAATAGATTGCCACACTTTGGGTATTAATATATACAGCATTTCAAAAAGCATTTGGTTTCATGTTGATTATGCGGAAGAATATCATTGTGTGCATTGACTATACCCAAGTACTTGTTTAATAGCAGTAAATCTAGTATCATACACAAGACTCCTAAATCCTTTATCCTAGGGCTGTCAACCAACTGGATTTTTTAGAACTGATGAATATTTATTTTGAGGTAGTTAAATCAAGTACCTGTACCATCTGCAAAATCACAATGGGATAAAATGTTGAGGATAGTGAAGGAAAGGGCCAATAAATTCTGCTATTTACAATTTCATAAGCAAAAGCTATCATTCTTTGTTAGAAGGCATATATAAATTCTTACTAATAATTGGGGAATCAACCAATAAGGTTTCATGTCTTTATTATAGTAACTTCAGTGGGCTTCACCTTTTGTTCCTGAAGTAGTTCTTTATTTTGAACATGAAAGTAGATAGTAAATATTACAGACATTCCATCCTTTGCTTCTTTGCCATCATGCTTATCTTCCTCTGTTTCAGTCATAGGCCATTTCCGCCCTACACTGTTAAAGTGTTATTATTCCATTTTCAACATCCGGTGGAATTCTGGAGTTTGTAGTTAGGCCAAAGAGCTCTCTGGCTGAAAATTCTAAATGCCCCTCCTAAAACGGCAAACCCCAGGATTCCATAGGATGTTGAAAGTGGAATAATAGCACTATAACAGTGTTGTGCAGAAATGGCCACAGTTTCTCTGTTCTGGAGCCAGTTTTCCTTGAATGTCAATTCTTTGTTAAAACAGCTTCCTTACTCGGCTGGCCATTTCCACAATTCATAGTATTAGTATTCCACAGTTCATAGTATTAGTTGCAACTTGTAAAGTTCTAGCCAGGAAATAGTAAGGTTAACTGAAGCAGCACCTTCTCTCGTGTGAAGAAGCAGCACCTTCTCTTCAGAAGAGACTGTTCCCCTATCAATATCTGAAGTTAATTTGGTGGAAATGTTCTAGTGGCTGGGCCACCAAACAGAGGCCTTTCCATTCGAGCCTGTTCGATGTGTTGTCTGGCTGCCTTTCCAGAGACAGGTGGAAGCTGTGGTTATTTAGATACGCCGTCGAACTGTTGAGTTGATCTGCTGCCGTTGTTAATCTGCTGCTGCTGTTGTTATTGATGTGTTGTCCTGCTTGTTCTTATGCACTGTTTTATACTTCCTGGGATTGCTATAGGTTGTGTTTTGTCTTACGTATTGTTGACTTTCATGGACACTCTTGGGGAAAGGTGGGATGCAATTTTAAATAATGGATAAACATGACTTGAAATAAAGAAATTCAGAGTTCAATTACATGCCTTCCAATATTCCACAGATGAAAACCAGAACATGTGTAGTTGAGCAACATCAGTGAGTAGTCAAGATGGCAAAAGTTATTAATGGGGAAGAAAAAGAAAGCTGGGGAAGGCTGCAGCTCTTTGCTTTTGCCAGAGCCTACAGTGAAGGGCAAGCTTCTGCCCTTCCTCTCTTTCCTCCCCCTCCCCACTGAATTAATTGAGTACAAACTAGCCTTGAACTCAGTTGGCAGCAATTCTGAGCTGAGGAAAATGTGGAAAGTGAGACGAGGAGAGAGAAACTGGGACATTTTTAGAACAGCTGAAAACATCGAGTGACAGAGTATTAATTGGAACTGGCCCTGCCAAATTCGGACAATTGGAGGCTATGCAGTCAGATGAATTAAAATATATTGTATGCCACTCTGATATTTTTGGATGTAGAGAAGGATATAGCATTTTAATAAACAAACAAACAAACCTCAGTGGAGCTTTCACTGCATAGATATGAAGAGGACTGTACCATTAGTGTCCTGAATGGAGCAGTTGTACATAAGTAGCCTGGAAAGTGCTTTAACAGGCTGAAGTCTTATTTCCTTGCTGTTAATCCCACTGGCAAGTTAGGATTCACAGTTCCCTATGAAAATGTGTATTTAGTTGATTCGATTGCTGAAAATCTAGCTCACGTGGAAAAAGAGGTTGAAATGTGCAGTATTTTTAAAATAGATTCAAAATCATTAGGACCACAATCCAGCAGTGAGACCTGTATGTGGAAGCATGTTTCTGCATATAAAATATAGATAAATTTAGATTCCTTGGATGGATAAGTTGTGTATTAGAGAATTTTGTTAATTGTAGAAAATTCAAGATAGAATTGCAGGGAATTTCAGTGTAATTAATGGGAAGATAATCCGTTACCTCTCTCTGAATACAGAGTTATGTGCATGTTCACTGTGGTTAAAAATTTTGTAGTGCTGACGTCAAAGTTATGAACCATGAAAATCTAAACTGTGTTAACATATTTTGGGTGTGGTTCTTAATTTTGTAACTTGGAATATCCAAAACAAACGAACAAGATTAATTGGATAAAGTTAAAGGGATACTTACAGTTTTTGTCTTGAAAAGGAAATGAATTTGATTACGGAATGACACTTTAATGTATGGTTTATAAATTTACAGAAATTCTACATTGCCAGTGTTAATTTTTTTCAGATATATAATATTGAATATTTGTATAGTTACAGCAATTTTTTTTTACCATCACAGACCATTTAGTTGCTCTTTGCCTTTTTTAAAAAACTGTTTTTTGTAACTTCCTTGCAGAGACTCTCCTGGATGACTTTCTTCTCACATATACAGTCTTCATGACAACAGATGACTTGTGTCAAGCTCTCTTGAGACAATATCCTTTACTAGTGCAAGGAGATGAAGTTCATAATCTTCTTGTCTTTCAACATTGTGCCTGCTGAGCTCTACTGGTTGGAATTAGTTGCAATATTTTCATGTTTGCTCTGATTATTGACAGATATATGTCACTGTTTCAGTTTGTTTGTTTATTAGCATCAGTTTATATCCTGTTGTTCCTCCAGTTAACTCAAGGTGAGGGAAAAGACTCCTCTGAAAACCCTATGTAGTAGGTCAGGCTATGAATGACTTGGTTCAGGTTCACCCAGTGAGTTACATGTCTCATTGGGGATTTGAACATGGATGTTGCAGGTCCCAGTCTGTATTTGCCACAGCTCAGTATTATGGAATGCCTCTGCTATAATATTATGCATGTATGCAGTGAAGTGAGATATAATCCATGTAAACATATGCCACAATAGTTGTGTTAGTGTGTAAGGTACCACAACAGTCTTTGTTGTTTAAAATGAGTTATGATGGAGGATTATAATGTGATTTAATTATTTTTGCTTTATTTATTTATCTTTAGTATTTTAGACTAGACAGCCAGTGTAGTGCAGTGGTTTGGGTGCTAAACTAGGACTTTGGGAGACCAGGGTTGAATCCCTGCTCAGTTGTGGAAACCCACTCAGAGAAAGGCAAGGGCAAACCCAATCTGAAGAAGTCTTCTGAAGAAAATCCCATGTTAGGTTTACCTTGTTGTTGTTACTGTGTGCCTTCAAGTTGTTTCTGAATTATGGAGAGCCTAAGGCAACCTATCATGGGGTTTTCTGGGGCTGAGAGTATGTGATATGCCCAAGGTTACCTGGTGTGTTTCCATGGAGAATCAAATCCAGGGTAATAGTCCAGTGCTCGTACCACTACACCGCATTGGCTCTCTGATCACCGTAAGTCTGAAGCAATGTGAAGGTACACAAGAGTAACAATTTTGGACTGCTTTTCGGAATTAAAAATGTACAAATAGCAACAACAAGAAAATATTAAAATAGTAATACAAGATAAAATAAAAATTGTAGCAAAACTCTTGAGGTATTGAAATACATCCAAAATAGTCTTGAGTTCATGTTCCTTAGCTTAGTTTACTTATTGCGCTAAGAACCATCAAGGGAAGGAAGAAATGTTGGATGTTCCCTGCAGAAAGCGAAAAGTCTTACATTTGGTATCTCAGTGGACTTCATTATACAAAGACTGGTTACATGAAGATGAGCATTTAAAGCAGTTTCTAAAGGTAAATCTACCCAATTCATTTCAGTGCCGTGTGATATTTTTGTTTACATATGTTTGTGTCTTGGAAAAACATTTACAAAATAAGTAAAAAAAAATTCAAATGAGATTGGGCAAAACATTTGCATATTGACTTTGAATTAGTCGTAGGAAGTGACAAGATAGTAAATATCAGTATGCTTTATCCAGTAGAGGCACTTGGGACCTAATGCAACTCTTACTAAAACTCATAGCATGGTATCAGTTAGTTTGTGGTAATCCTGATACATATTGGAAAAAGTGTCCATTTTAATTTTTAAAAAATTTTGCCCAGTTGGTGGTGCAGCAATTCTTTCAGGCTTAAAACATCTTTGGGATTAAGATATTGTTGTATCTGGCAACTAGAGGCGAAAAGAATATTGTCAAATTTTCTTGGCCTGGGTGAGATAACCCAGCAGGAGAAAGGATGTCAGTACTCATAAGATTTTTTTAAAAAATTTTTTAATTAACACAAAAAAGCAATTTCTGAACAACTTTATGAATTTTTTTGTAACAAAAAGTCGTGAAATGTGAGAAAACTCTTCTCATCTCACTAACAGAGATAAAACTTTCAATTTTTTTTCTTGTGTACATCAATGGCTTAAGTAAAGTTTTGCATCCCTAGTGATAACAGAGCAAGGAATAAAGACAGAAGAACAGGACTGTGTGCAAGGTAGAAAATGGGTAATCATTCCTCCTAAGTCCATTACATTCTTTGTAATATCTGGTCAGATTATATATAAAATCTCTCTGTGATTTGTCTTCAGTGGATACAATAATTGAAATATCCCACCTTAATTCTTTAAGTTCATTACACTTCCAGCATAATTGATGACCCAACAGCTTGTGTGCCTTTAACACAGTGGGCTCAAGGCAGACAACTGGGCTGTGTTGTCCTCTTTCCTTTCCTGGACCTTCAGAGTTGCCACTCCCCTTCTCCCCACATTTTGAAGCAGATGCTTCCCAAGACCATTTTAGCGCTCTACTTTTGGTCTTAAATTTGTTTTGCTGTTAAAAGTAATCCTGTAGTTGATTTGCCTTCTGTTGTTGCTTTAAAAGACAAGAAAGAGAAAATAGTAAGGTTTTACACTGGCAGCTTCTCTCTTGAGGGGGAGTTTTGGAAAAGCAACTGCCCTGTGGCTGGCATCTTGTTAGGGATATATGTTCACATTAAGTTTCCCATACACGGATGTATGTCCCTTTTCGGATGTTGTGGAGATGGCTATTTTCTTCCTCCTTCTGTAGCACCCCCAGTGTCCCATCTGATTTACTGAACAATTTCTGAAGCCCTCTGCATGACCATTGTGTGCATTATGAGGAGAAGTGCTGAGTATGTGAAATAATGACGTCAGTATTGAGATTCACCAGTGTTGAAATTCAGCACAGGTCTCAGTGCTGCTGTAATCATTTTGTGTTTGGTTACAGAACATAGCCAGATGTACCTATGATCTGCCTGCTCCCCACAGAGGATGGAGTGGCTGTGCAAAGGAGGAGGGCTTCAGAGGCTATTCAGTGATTCATCGGGTTGTGTACAGCTCAGCCTAGTGTGGACCCCCATTCTACACTGAGCTGTACATGATTGTAGCCCTTGTAGGCTGATAGGAAGAAAAAAGGATGCATGAGAGAGCCAAATCTCTACCAGATTGAGTTCTGTTCAGAAAATAATGCTACAACAGGCTTAGAAACTAATGCTGAGGTTGGTGTAATGTTCTTTAAGTATTACAAGGCTAAGGAATATAAAGCAGAATATCAATATTTAAAATTAGTTCCTATGTTTCAGACATTAGACTGATTGCTGAATGGTGGAAGTGTGCTGATTTTAGTGTATTCATGCTGAAAAGAGAAATGGTTAGAAGCTTATGGAAGGGTTTAAGTAGTATTCTGAAATGTCATGTTAAAATGTTGGCACAGACTAATAAGAGCTGACACCTGTACTAAGGGATGATACAGAGACCGCCTCTTAAGACATCAACTATCATTGACTGGTGGGTGTTTTAAACATAAATTATGCATTGAGAATTTTTTCTTGAAAGCAATTTTGAAGCTTTGTTTCAACAAGCTAACAATAGATTTGTTTCTGAAAGGCAATAGTATGATGCTGTATGCTTTATCCTCAAATCAATTTGTTTGATATTTCTCTCTCTCTTCCTCCCTCCCATTTTGTACTCTTTCCCCATATTAAAGACAATATACAGGAATGTGTTAGATGATATATATGAATATCCTGTGCTTGAGAAAGACCTAAAAGAATTCCAGAAATTACTTGGAATGCATCGTCGCCAGTGAGTTCTGTTTTTTATTTCCTTTTGGAGGGTTATAATTAATTTTGTGTTGACAGCTTGTTTTCTTTTTATTTGAGTGAAGTGATGCCAAATGTAGAATGAGTATAATTTCATGCACTTAATATTTGTTCAAGCAAGCTTTATTTTTCCAGAGCTACAAAGGAATAATTTAAAATGACATATTTGACACACACAGTGCTGTCAGAAAGGGGAGAATTCTCGTACCAACAAATAATAATTTAATCTTCCACTATGACTATATATCATAAACAAAAGATTTGTAGCTAGTTGTTCTTGCTTTTAAAAATACTAATATTTACAAGAAGTATCCTCCAGAGCATTTGGACAATAGGACTTGTCTCTAATTTATCTCTGTGAATTCTTTTCACTATTGAAATTTATTATTGTCACTCCTTCTTTCCCATATATTTCAAAATTTATGAATCAAAAGAAATAGTTTCACTCCACTGAAAGCAAGTAACTGCTTCATAAGCATTAATGTCATATTCTTCATGATTTTTAAGATTCTCTTGTTACCTCTACTAATGGTTTCTAAACTTTTGTGTGGTGCCTCATTTCCTTTTGTCCATGCATCAAACATTCTGAGTTATTATCCCTTTCTTTAACCATATATCATTACACAATTTTGTTGTTGTTGTTATGTGCCTTCAAGTTGTTTCCAACTTACAGTGATGCTAAAGCAACTCTATCATGGGGTTTTCTTGGCAAGATTTTTATTTTGTAGGATACGAAGAGAAACCAGAGTATTAGACAATAGTCAGTCATGATTGTCTTACTGTTTTGATTTTTCCTCTTAAATAATCTGTAAATATTCTGCTTTACTTTAAAGTTCTTCTTTTAATGGATCTATGGATTGTAATAAATAAATAAATGACTGGCTGAGATTTTATTTCAGTCTAAGATGTTAAACTTGCGGACAAACTGTGTTTTCTTACAGGAAAATTAATTTTTGTTTTTTTACTTTACATCTTAAGGTTAAAAACTAAACATTTAATTAGTTTTAAAGATTTAAGGAAGAAGATATGCATTTGTTATTTTTGACACATTAGTATATTTAATGATCAGAGATATACTAACAAATTTTGTCAAAGGACAAGCAACCTAGTTGAAAATTACAATGTACTATGTATAGTATGTAATGGTTTGAGTGTTGGACTAGAACACTGGGAACACTGGGAGACTGTGGTTCAAAGGTCTACTTGGCCATGAAAAACCACTGGGTGACCTTGGGAAAATCATATACTCTCAGCCTTAGATGAAGGCTAAAGCAAGCCCCCTCTGAACAAATTCTGCCAAGGAAACCCTATGATAGGTTCAGCTTAGATTTGTCATACGTCAGAAATGTCTTGAAGGCACACAGTGACAACAACAACAGCAATCTTTGATCAGTTTTAAATGGTGCCTGTTGTGTCTGCTGGAGGCTCTGTCAGAAAGAGCAAGCAGAGGGATGCTGGAATGCCTTCTGGAGATTCTTGTGAATATGTACACATTGTAATTGAAGAATAAATTGCCTCCTTGATGGAAGAAAACAATTGGCGTGGGTGAGTTTTTCTGGCTACAGTGCATTGCTGCTAAGGTATTCTCTGCTGCTGGGCACGCTTCCAAAGCTGTGGGAGCAATCTCTGCTATATTTTGGGTGTGACAGTTTCCTAATAAAAATGCATAGGACTAGGTTACACTTGTCCTTTGGGTATAACTTTTAATACCCCCTCCTTTCTGAACCTGCTAAATTTAGAGTCTTTTGGGAGACAGAACATAATATGTTGTCTTTTTATTTCAGCACTGTTGATGAATATTCACCTCACAGAAAGGCAAGTAGCCATAAAACAAAACAAAGAACAAAACCTGGGCTAGACTGATTGCATTGCTAAAATCATTCGGTCTTGTCACTGTAACTCTGCTTCAAGCCTCATAAATTAACCTAAAGTGTCTGTGCCATTATTAGTATTTAACAGGTAGTTCTGAGATGCCACTGTCCCACAGAAACCAGTCAGCATGTCATTGCTGATCTATAGTTAGATAGCTTTGAATCAGAGTAGAGTTGGTTGAGCAAATCTGGGTAAAGATGTTGATTACAAATGTCAAGTACTCAATCTGAGTGAATGATGTTAGATAGTGATGGAAAAAGAAAGAGACAATACCTGTTCAAGTAATGTAGAGGAAAAGGTTCCCTAATGTTTACACTCAGATTTGTTGATTTAGAAATGTGGTGTTGAGATCAAGAAATTTGCTAAATTGAAGTGTATTGGTATAGTAACCTTTAAAATACATTTAGTTACAGGATGCAGCAAATAATATAGAACTAATATTTTTCACAGAATCTATTTTTAATTATTTTTGAGGGTTGGTCTGTGTTTTACCTGTTTTGTCCACTAATACATCTCCCAGATGGTTACACATTCCTTTGCATTTCTTTTTTTAAACCACTGAAGAATTGGAGGTAGGGGGAGGGAGAGATTTATTTTGAAGATTTTAATTAATGAATTCCATTCATTGTTCTTTTTTTTCCCCCCATAGCATAAAGCCGTTTTGCATCAGTTCAGCCTAAAGGAGAACTGGCTTCAGAACAGAGGAACTGTGACTGAAACAGAGGAAGGTAAGCAAGATGGCAATGGAACCAAGCAGGGAATGTTTTTAATACCTACTATCTCAGTTCATGGCCATTTCTGCACAACATTGCTAACCGGCAGCAACAGTGGATTCTTTCCAGTCCAGGAGTTGTGCTGCTGCATGACATAGTTGCTATCCAGCTGCTATCCTGTCCCCTAGCTTTGCAAAACTGCCTCATATCATTTCCAGAACATATCCATTAAGAACCTTCTTTAGTGCTTCAACCAGTTACTTCACTGCAGTACAATAATAGCGCTTGATAGTGCTTCCTGCCCTCCCGGATCCAAGAGTGGGCGGGGTGTGGGCATGCCCAGCTTGTCCCTCCTTCAGCTACTCCCGTGGCATGGTAACTTCGAAATCTATCATCAGTCTGTGTTTATTTTAAATTTCTCATTTGAGTTAAAACTTTTTACTTTTTAAATATATTGTGAAGCTTTATAGCACAAAAGTGCAATTGTGTACTGGCGCGTCGTACTGTTAGACCATGGCTGCGCTAGTACGGCTTCCAAAAAAAGCCTGACCAGGAGTGTTGGGACAGAGTGAAGGTGAGAGTGGCCAAGGACTCTGTGGTGGAAGGAACACCGGTGGCAATACCGCTACTCATCCACTTAAGATGGAAGGGAGTGGAAGAGAGAATTTCTAACCTGCTACCATTGCATGAGTGGCAGTGCTAGGATTGTAGCAGAAGAATGTGCTAATGGGGTATGGTGTGGAAAGGGCCCATGTTAGAAATAAGGAACTGTTTTGGGAATAAATAGCTTTTCAAAAAAAAGAAGAAGAAAAAAAAGAGAGAAAAAAATAAAAAGAAGAGAAAATGAAATAGAAATATTAATATTTGTGGCATTAGGTTTAACTTAATCCAAATATTCCTGTTAATTCCTCTTAACATTTTCATAAAGTTTGCCTGGCAACATTAATGCATGTCATAACTTCAGCTACACATTGGCCTGTCATCAAGGCCTTTAGATAGCAAATAGAAGAAATGCAGCCTTTAGGATGGTAACCCCAGATGTTTGGAAATCTCTTAGTGAAGGTGGGCACATATCTACATCTGAGTTTCAGGGGATATATTCCTTATGTTTTGAAAGCTGGATTTATCTATCATCTGACTTGGTATATATAAGACTGCTTCTTTTTCAGAGTTGGTGTTCAACTGCTATTGTTTTATATGACTTTGGGGAGTTTACTATTTATTGTACTCCTTTTAAAAAAATATTTCTATAAGCTGTTCTGAGATACCATTTTCCCTGAAAGGGCAAAATGTTTTAATAAAAATTAGAAGAATCTTTTATTTAAAATAAACAGTGAGTAGATGGGTAAATTTTCCTTATCTTTGAAAAAGGCTCACCATTATGCAAATATTACATATTGTACAATTAACTCTAAACACAGCTAGTGGTAGTACAGCATACAAACTGTACTTTGGGATTTGAAAATATCTGTTAAGAAAAATGTGCCAGTAGGTCAGTGTAGAGCAACTGTGTGGCTTTGGCTGTCGAAGAATGACTGTGATGCATGGTCATAGCCAAACCACTGCATAAATCTTTGGTTTATGGATATCCTTTAGTAAAATTTGTGTCATTCTGTTAATGGAATTCTCTCCTCTTTTTTGCAGTTTTTTGTCGCGTATATATAACAGAACATTCTTACGTCAGTGTAAAAACTAAAGTATCCACTTCAGCTCAGGATATCTTAAAAATTGTAGCAGAAAAGCTCCAGCATTTGCAGGAAGATTTGGCTCTAGTAGCTCTTTCATTCTCTGGAGGTAAATGGTTTTCAGCTATCAGTATTCCCAGTTTCTTTCTTTCTTTCTGTATCTTATCTATGAAGAGAGGCTGGTGTTTTCTAGTGCAAGGATAGGGCTGTTCCCTTACAGGCCCACAGCTGGATGACCTGAGCTCCAAGAAGGAGCTGCTTAGCAGAACGGTTTCCATGACAACTGCTAATTCTTCAGTACTGTTGGATAATGCATTTCCACATCAGGTCTGGATCGTGAGGGACTTTTCCTGTTCTAAGGCTTGCCACTACAGATAAGTCTCCTAGTTCACAATTTAAAATAAGCTATGAAACTAATTGAAGAGACCTTTAAAAGAAGAAATTATTCCAGTAGGTCGATTTTCAACTTCAGACTAGCTAAAGTATATTTGTTGTATTTGGACCAACAAGATAGGAGAAACTGAAAAATACATCATCTGTAAAATTAGTCTTCTCTGGAGGAGAGCAAGTAACGCTTTTTTCAGTATAAAAGACCCTTAGTCCTTTATACTTAGATACCATTTTTACAATTATAACTTAGATACGATTTTTACAGTTGTCTTCATCTTTAATTAAAACAATAAATATAAAACTCAGTGCCCAGTCACCTGTCTATTTGTAATGCAGTTACATACCTGACAAGCTGCTGCCCTTGCTCTATTTGAACTGCCTAATCTCATATTTTCTTGTAACATTGTGTGAGTCTCTGGAAGGCTGTTTTATTGCATCAAAATGTTATAAAAGGAGAACACAAAGAGGTGTGGCAGAGATCCTGCTGGGGTAACTATACTGGAATAATTGTGCTAGCATATATGGTGGTGCTGTGGGAAGGATGAAGAAGGGTTTGGGCGAAGCAGTGAAGAAGGCGGCAAAGTCATCATCAGCAGGGGAGGCCTGCTCACACTGAGTGACCTGTTTCTGTGGGAAATATGTCTCTATGGGCGGGTGTATCCTTGGAGCCTAAGAGCTCTGAGAAGGCCGTGTTGGGCAGGTGATTGTGTAAGGTTGCATTCTCGGAGTACCTGGCTCTGAAGACATACTTCAAGCACCAAGGAGAGCAAATAGGCTGCCCAGAGCCAGCTGCCATCCCTTCCTGATGACAATGACCTTTTCTTCCTTACTTTGCCACGGCTGTGTGACCCTGGAAAAAGTGCTGCTGCTTGTGTAATTGGCCATTATGTGAGAGGAATGCACGAACTCGAGGCCGGAGAGTATTTTTAAACATAAATATGACAGTCAACCAACTTGTCGAAAGGTTACAGAGTGGCCTTATTACAGAATTTTGGGAGAACTCTCCAAATGGTAAACACTGTTCTTGGATTAAAAAAACAAAACAAAATCCTGCTGCTGTTCTTCTGAAACTTGGTAGACTTGATTACCCTGAGAAGGCACAACCATTCCTGCAAATGTTATGCCAAGAGATAAAATGGGTTTTTTTAGGAAAAATAATGTACCAAAATATAAAAATGCATGGCACAAGTCTCCCCTACACCTACCTGTCTGAAGTTTGTCAGGCATAATCCCTTCATAAGGGGTATAGTGTTTCCAATTTTCGAAGAATATTAACAGACATGGGTGAAGAGTTCTTGGTTCTCCAAACGTTTTACCTTGCAGCAATCTGCAGCTGCACCAAGGATGTAATAAGGGATTGTGAAAGCCGTAGTACAAAATATCTGGAGAGCCAAAAACTGTCCATCACTGCTAGAAAAGTAAGATTGTCTTTTTTGCTGTTGTTTCTGATGTTACATGCTTTTATTGATTTCCAGAGATAGTCAATGGGTGGCACAAAAATTCAGATTTCTAAATCAAGATCCAGTTTTGGTCCACAGTGATTTTCTGAATTGAGACCTGAGTGTACTTTTGGGGCAGTGCTCCCCTTTATAACAAGGGAAGAGAAGAAGAGAAGATAAGTCCCCAAGAAACATGATGGCTTCAGAAGTTGAGATGCATGCGTAGATAGTAACTATAGGTTAAGTGACTTTTGATTTTAAGAATTGTTTCTTAATGGTTTATATTATTTTTCTATATCTATTTTAGAAAAACATGAATTACAACCAAATGACCATGCTATCTCCAAGTCCCTTGAGTTGTCAGCTCGTATGTTTGTGTTTCGAAAGGATCTAACAGATACTTTGGTAAGCATTTGTGTTCTCAGTTGAAAAGATCTCTGCTTTATCTAAAAACCCCAGAAGGGTGTGAATTGCCAAAATTACACTATACAGCCTCCTTTCATTTGTTTTGAACAAAAGACTATCATAGAGATGTAGATTTTTTGCTGTGTTGTCCTGGTAGGCAAAAATGAATGATTTCTGTAGTATTCTCATTTTGTGGGAGAAACCAAATATTTTTGCACAGTATTCTTCCCATATTTGAGCATCCAAAGGTATTCTGGGGGATTTTTCTTTCTCTGTGCAGAAAACCATGTGAGGTGTTCTGTACAAAAACCACTTTTGGGGGGCAGAAAATGCTGTTGTGTAGTAAGTGGGATTTGCACAAAATCCCCACATGCACAAAAAATCCTCTAGAACACTTTGGAACATTTGAATGTTTGAAGAAAACTGTGCAAAAGTCTTACTGCTCTTTTTTTTTAATTCCTAACAAGGTGTCAGGAAAAGCATTTTCAACTGGGAAACAAATAGAGAATGTTGGTCAAAATCCTCTATGGCAGTTACGAATGCATAGCCTAGTTACGTGCTTGTGACTGTTAAATATTCACAATCCCTACATAGCCTTTAGTTTATGGATTAAAGTCCTCCAATCCACACTGACAGGATAGCAGCTGCTGAGACTGGTGGGGATCTGTCCTTGCATCGATTGGGAAACTAATGTTCCCACTCCCCCTCATGTAAGCCGTCTCTGGCAGCAGGAAGAATTGCAACAAGAGTCCTCTTGTGCCAGAGATTGCTTGCAGGAGAGAATGGAAACAGCAGTCAGCTGTTTTCAAAGCAATAGGGGAGCAGGTCCCCATCAATCTCAGCAGCTGCTTCCTGGTAAGTGGGAATTGTGGAACTTGGTCCAGGATTCACTGCATAGCGCTGTAATTATGGTACTTCTCCATACATATCTCCCACAAAGGATTTGGGGAATTTTCTCCATCGCCAGCCTAACATGTTTGTTATCTAAGGCTTTCTCCCCCTTGTAAAACACATGGCTTTGTATATCTTTGTCTTTGAAATTTCATTTTTGTAGGTTGCCAGATGCCATATTTTGTTTGTATGGCCATGGAGTATAACAGAATATCATTTTGCCCAAGTTTGAAGCTTTAAAATTACTTGCTCAGTTAAATACTTCATTTTTTTTTTTGGTCACAGCGATGTTTTCATGCAAACTTGACAAACAGGAATAAGTTTCTAGAAAATAAACAAGGCAGAATTCAAGTGTTGGTGTAGCTGATCAACTGCCAAGGGCCCATGTATCATTAGAAATCCCACTGATGAGCACTATTCCTTCTACCATTCCAAATGTCTGGTTCACCCACCTCTTGCTCAGATCCAGCGGATCTGAGAAGACAAAGAGATAAACTGATTGTCAGTGGTAACAATTGTCTGCTTGACCACCAGATCTATTCCTGGCAAGCAAGCAGGTGGTAGAAAAGATGAGGAAGATGAGCAGAAGCTCTGAGATAGGACTTTATTGCCTGGTGGCTTTCCAAATTTGGAGCTGGTATTGAAGATAAAAATAACTGTACTTAAGATACAATTTTACTGCATACAAATGCTTTGTGGAAATGGAAAGGATTTTTAAAATGACCTATATTAGGAAGGCTGTGTATTGTGTTTCTTATATGGCTAACAGCACTTGCATCCTAAGATACATTAATTGTCAGTTCACAGGAAAAAAAAATACTGGTGCTAACCACTGTTGTGTTGCAACTACAGAAATATTTCTTGAATATTAATTGGGTGTGATATATTAATTCAGTGCTATATAACTTTACCAGATTATTTCTTTCCATTTAGAAAATATGACTGTACTTTGAATCTGCACAAGCAGTGGGTTATCTGACTTTTAAATTTTAATTAATTTAATTTAATTTAATTAATTAATAATTTTAAATTATTTTGTAGCCTACTAAGACTATGATCCTACGCATGCTTGTCTGGGAATAAATCCATTTTAGCTTAGTAGGATATATATCTAATGCACAAGATTGGGTTGTAAGGTTCACTTCCATTTGAAAAATTCAGTTATATGCAAAATTCATTCCATTTTTTATAGAATTGTAAATCTCTGGCAAGATTGAAACAAAATAAATGAATTGTTAAATAGCCAAGATAGTTTTGTACTTTTAATAAAGTGTTAAGAGGTGTTATGTATTTGGAAGCACACTTTTTTGTTTTAAATTTCTGCTTGTCAAGTGTGTTTAAAATAAGTCACTCTTAT
This sequence comes from Cyclura pinguis, assembly GCA_030412105.1. Taxonomy (NCBI): domain Eukaryota; kingdom Metazoa; phylum Chordata; class Lepidosauria; order Squamata; family Iguanidae; genus Cyclura; species Cyclura pinguis. Next base: position 32,677,261 of record CM059604.1, on the reverse strand, counting down.
CATAGAATTGACCATTTTATAAAGTCTGTAAATGAAGTCATGTTGAGCAAATGCATCGCAAAATCATGGGCATTTGAAAAGTTGGTTTCATTATGATATTCACTGTTGTGTTTTTGGTTGTTTTTTCTTATATCTGCTTTAAATGTGGTGGAGTTTCCAGAGGTAATAAGAATCCATTGATTCTGTTTAATAGTGAAGCTGTTTCAATCTTTGAGGACATAAATATTTCAAGACAATAATATTTAGAGAAAACAAGGTACTCAACTTTTATGGTTGGTATTTCAGTTGTGTATGACCTCTTTCCATCTGTCCATTGGTTTAGAACCCTTTTGCTGAAAATGATGAAACCCAGCAACGTTCAGTGAGGATTCTGGGAATTAACACTTGGGACCTTGCTCTGGAATTAACAAATTTTGACTGGAATCTTTTCAACTTGGTTCATGAGGTAAATAAAAATGGCTGCATATGCTTACTGTAAGTGTAGTTTGATACTCTTATTGAATTTGGGCTGAATATGATATCATGTTTTCTTTTTTGGTGCTTTGTTCAATCCAGTTACAGTCTAGGGCCAGAACCCATATGGGTATATTTGCTGAGCAAGGTAGATTCAAGAAGAGATGATTCCCGCCTCCCAGAAACTTCACACACCCTCAATACCTCTTCTGGAGGTTTGGAAAACCTAGATTGGATTTTTATGTGGTGTGGAGGGCTGCAGGGGATGAAGGCAAGCAGAATGTGTCATGTACCAAGATATACCGAGCTGCACCAGCAGATGTACCCAATTGGATTTTATTCTAGACTTTGTTTTTGGAAATGATGTGCATGTCAAACTTTGTGTCAAATTTGATGAGTTATATCCAGAATTTATCATGCTTAGAGGGAAAACCATTGAAATCAACAGGACTTGAGTAAACCAGAAGTAAAGTCCCACTGATTTCAATTTCTTGTAAGTATGGCTGAATTTCGATCCACTGCAATTGTATAAGTCAAAAGGAATGAGAATTCTTGTTCTTCACTGTTAAGAAGGTTTTAAAAAACATATGTGAATAATGAAGAAAAAGCCCAACAGATTTTATTAGACTCTCATTAGTTGTCTAACAGCAATTAATGAATGCTAGTTCAGAAACAAACTGTTCTTGAATTTTTCATAGCTGTGACTAGAGAAGTAATTGCTGAAAATACTAGGAAATTACTTGTGATTATGAACTCCTTCTGAACTGCTTGAGGTGACTTCATAAATTATTAAGAAGAGATGTCTAAGCAAGTATAAACAGTCACATTTTTTAGATGGTTTTGTATTATTAGAGGCCTAATTACTCCTTAACTGTCTTGCAGCAAGAGTTGATATACTTCACCTTCAGCAGGCAGGGCAGCGGGGAAAACACTGTGAATCTTAGTCTTCTGCTTCAAAGATGCAATGAAGTTCAACTCTGGGTTGCCACAGAAATATTGCTCTGCAACCAGCTCTGTAAACGTGTACAGCTGGTGAAGAAGTTCATTAAAATTGCTGCTCAGTAAGTAAAAAAGACAATATGAATAACAACAAACATAAGGCTGCTTGATGAAAGTATTCAGTATTTTCAAAGTGCATTGAATGATGTTGAAAGAAAATGTGTTGGCAATACCATGTTTTGTCTGTCTTGTAAAGTGCATGTAATATGTTACAGGGAACTACAAAATAATATATTTTGTCAATCTGATTCCTTTTCCTACACCTCCTGTGCAACTATTGTCGTACCTGCATTTGAGTTTTCAAAGCTCCCATGATTACTATAAATTATGTTATATAGATTTAGTTAGAACCGTGGCTTATCTATATACAGCCTTTTCTGATGGTGTGCCAACAACCACCTTCTGATTTCTGGAACGTTTTCTGCTCCCTTGAAAGCTTCAGGTTTTTGGTTTTGTTGTTTTGTTAGTTTTGCCTCCACTCTTGAAGTGCTTTAGAAATTCTCTTGAATTCCTTTGGTGGTGTGTTTGAACTTAACTGATTGGTGAGAGGTGGCCCAGGGTGCTGTATTTGAGGGATTGTTTTCCCCTTTTTTCCTCTTCCTGTTAGCCATTTCTCTATTGCCTAGCAAGCATCCTGTACTTCCTAAACTGAAAAATGTCCACTGGATGAGTTACCTCATTACATCATGAGGAGTTACCTCATGAGGTCTTCCCCAAGTCTTTAACTCAGGAATGCGCAAACTTTGGGCCCCTAGGTGTTTTGGACTTCTTTTCCCGGAAACCTGCCCACCTTGACCAACAGACAGGAATTCTGGGAGATGAAGTCCAAAATAAATGGAGGACCAAAGTTAGGGAATAACTGCTTAACTGAAACACAAGAAGCAAGGCCACTGGAGAGCTAATCATAGAGTGAATGTCACAAATGGATGCTCAGACACATCCTGTAACAAAGTTAAACATTAGAAAGGGCAGAATTTCCTTTGGATTTTTTTAAAAAAGCAATTTCTTTTTCATTACAAGGAAAGAGACTTTTGAAAAAACTGTGGAAGAAATTTTTGATACGGTACTAGTTTGAATTTTTAGTTTTTATATTCAGAGGCTTACATGCAAGTGCTATTCCCTATTACAGTATGCCCACTGAATCAGTTGTTGAATAGATAAGCTAACATTTATGTAAAACTCAGATTCAGTGAGTCTACTCGTGAAGCTAGCGATTGGATTTAGGCCACTATATGGGTAGAAAGCCACATCTCATTAAAGCTTTATTAATAAATGAAATGCATTTGTTGCATTATATTCCCTGTTACTGAGAATTGTTTCAGTGTGCTGCTTAAAAGCTATTGAATGTTCTGTCATCTAAAGTAAAATCTGTCATGAACAGCCTTCTGATAAATCACTCAGAAATGCAATTGTCTGTGAACATGCCACTGAGCAGCATATTTATTTCCATATTTATCAAATGTGAACTTAGATCATTTTGCATAGAAAGGGTTGGGATTTTGTACAGGGTGCCATATTCCATTACTTTTATATCCTTATTAATTTTTTTTAAAAACCCTGAAATTATAATACATAAATAGAGATAAGTTTGTCTGGTGAAATTAGAAATATCTGTGTCTTTGGGAAAAGATAAAAAATTCAAGCAGTAGGCTCGCATTTTCTCAGTATTCTAGAGTTCTTCTATATATTCCTAATATATTAACAAACTGAATGTAGGCATAGACAGATTGTGATATAGATGTAGTTGAGCATTAAAGTTGTGAACACTGATGCAATAAACAAATCTTATTGGAAATGCGCATATCTCATATTTACTTCCACCTTATTTAAAACAATAACAACGAATAATTCATCAGCACCAGATCCAATATTTTTGGCAGCATCAAAAATATTGATAGCTTTATTTATATATCTTTTTTCAAAAAAATGCTTTTAATACACTTATCACCATGGAAGTGTATGCTGTGTTTACACCTTATCCCAGGAGGGTGTTGAAGGATGGGGTATGAGAAAACCTGTGACTAAATAAATGCTTGGAATAGAAATTTACAGCTGAGTAACGTATTGTTAAAATTGCAACCCTGCAGGTAAGCTAAAGTAAAACTTTTTCCAGATGATCAGTTCATGGTTGAATATAGTGTGCAACTGACACTTCTTTGATGAATGACGTGCATGCACATTTGTTCAAGGTACTGCCATCTATACAGGGATAGTATTTTTTCCAAGCATGTGTCCTGAAATTTTGTACTGATAGGAAAGCAATATTCTCCCATCAGACAGTGGTACAACTGTTAATACAATTGCTGTGTGGAAAACAGTCTGTGCCAGTATTACAAAGACACCTGCTTTGATAATGCTTCTTATATGAGTAACCAATAATATCTAATAATTACTCAATAGAATCTAAAGACTGCACATTAATTAAATTTTCAGCAATAAAAAAATCCCTGCAGAAATATATTGGATGGTGCTGAAAAACAAAATGAAGACTGATTTAAGGATTGTAAGGGTATGTGCAAACACCACTGAGGCAAGATTTAATTTAGATAAACCCCAAGCTGTGCAACTAGGGAATACTAATTCCAGAGTAAAGAAACAGCATAAAGGAAGAGGAACAAGACTGTGTATTAATGATCTGTACTTTGGAGGAGATCTTTAAGCGTTAATAATGGATAAATGATGCATTGGAAAGAAGTATGCTATACTTTCCAGTAAGTGTCTGTGATTCATGTGTAAGAGAATTAATTGCATAAACTAAAGGTAGGGCTCAATTCTGTTCAATGTAAATCCATCTAAAATTTGAACAATCAACAAATTAACCAATGCCAAATAGAATTGGGAAGAAAGGTTTTTTGGCACCCTTTGAAAAACACCCCAGCATTTCATGGGGGGACCAGTAGACACTCAAAAAAGACATGAAAAATGTAGGTGGCAATGGACTGGGTTTTGAAATGGACTGATGAAATGGCAATGTCCTTGTGAAACTTCAGCCCCTTATTCCACCACTTTTCCCATCAGATGTAAAATTCTGCCTAAAGTTCTACTGCCATCATATGTGAAGACTTCCATAATTTCACTGCTGTCACCAAGAGGTGAGGGCTTTGCCTTATCCCCACCATTGCCACTCCTCCTCTCCCACTGCTGCAGCTACCACTGTGGGGACTAAACTCGATGCCCACAAGGTTTCTGTGTGAAATATAATACAACTTCTATCCCCACTGGACTCTAACTCTCTTTATCTTCTGGTGCCACCATAGACACTGTATTTGAACCCAGTCCTTATACCAGAGGCCAAATGCATATGATATACCAAAACAATACTTTATTAGCAGAAGTTGAACAAAATTGATTAATAATTTAATATATTTAAAGCAAATATTTACTCTCAGTCACACTCTTCTCTTAAACTCCAGTCATTAATTCCTGCATCTGACTTAACTTTAATCCTCACTCATTCATCCCACATACTACATCAGTCTCTTTCAATTCTCAACTCAATTGCCAGACTGTCAGCCACTATTCTTATTCAAAACCCTTCAAACACTCCGCCAATCACCACTCATTCTCAACATGCTATTTGCTTATGCCCTCCTACAACCTCCTTATATGATTACCTCTGTTGTTCCATAGGTACAAAATCAAATTACCTTAACATAAAACATTTTCTGCAAAAAGTCCATAACAGCACAGCCATCACTTTCAGCCAGGGCTTTTGCCTCATATCGTGATTCCCCTGAAACCATTGTCCTTGGCTCTGAAAATAGTCAGTTAATGGTAGCAGTTCCTACTACAGCTCTGCTTCTTTTGTCCTTGCCAGTGAGCCACGTTAGTTGTTATCTACTTTTAGGTTCATCTGACTGGAGAGAGGTGTTTGGGGAGCAGGTGTTCTATGTGTGTTTGGGCAGTCGATGTGATTGATATGCATACCGTATACCATGGAAGCTTTCTCAGTTCACTTCTGGCAGGAGACCTAAACAAATAATTGTAGTTAGTGCTGATGGGGGGGCGGGGGCAGTTCAGTTTGGTGTGAACCAACAATGACACAATGCAGGGGTTTATCAAAGGTATGAATTTACAGCAGAGTACTGTGCCATCTCCATTGGTAGAAAAAGAAGCAACCTTGGACTCAGTGAAATAAAGTCAGTGTAGTCTTCAGTGGCGGATATCACACAGAGCCACAAAAATTAAAACTTCTCTTGAATCCCTGAAGTCAGGAATCAGTTGGAGCATTGCAAAGTGCTGCAATCGTGTGCTTTTTTCCCCCTGCTAAAATGGGCAGGAGCTCCATATATCATGCTGTCAGGGGATGAAATGGTGTGACAACACATGTTTCAGCCACAGTTTTAAAAACTTATATAAAGCAGTATATTTTCACTAGTAGAAGCTTTCACAGATGCCTGAAAGTGTGTTAAGGAGTGCTGGCATGGAGAAATGCCATAATTGCACACTTCAGACACATACTTTTTAAAAAAGAAAAGTGGTTTTAGTGTGTACTTACGTTTTCCTAGTAAGGCAAAGAGGCTGGATGAAAAATGGTATGGGTTTAACTGGAAGTGCACTTCCAGGGAAGAACGGCACAGTGAATGGGTAAAATGTGAGATTCCGCAGTCTTTCTGTGTTGGAGGAAAAGGTGTAAAAAGTGCAGTACTGTTGCTGGAATGAACCTGGAAAATAATAAACAAATCCAGTTCCAAACTGACGAAAACAATGTGAAAAAGCTCTGTTGGTGACTGTTTAAAAATAATGCATATCAGTAGAGAGTGCTCAGCAGCAGTCTTTAAAAAGACCTTGTGCTAGTTCACTACAACTGCCATCTTGGTAAAATTACCTTTTAATGTCAGAATTGGTTTTAAAATCGGGTTTTTGAATGTTTACGTTTGACAGGATGGAAGGGGGAATATGAGTAACTTACACCAGCTCATATCAGTGTAGTCATGGTGGACAGAGAGAATGTGCAACCAACGCCCTTCTCATTTTTCCCCCAGGTGACATAAGAACAGCAGTAGACTGGGCCCATAGAGGCTGATACAGACACATATAAGATTGTGAAAGCACAATTTTACATAAAAATGGCTAATAAGTTTTGTTTGATATGTTTGTGTATGTGTGTGTATATATATGTGTGTATATATATGTATATTTTATATATATACACACACACACACACACATACATATACATATATATACATACATACACACACATATACACAGACATACATACATACATACTTACATACATATATATTACTGTTTGGACATAAAGGCTGACTTCCAAAAGCCTTACTCAAATTGAAGAAATGAAAAGAAAAATAATCTTAGGGAATTTTGTTGGACTTGAATCAGCACATCTAAATGAATCACCACAGAAAATAACTTTTTATCAGTGTTATTATAATTAGATCCATTAATCTTGTGTATTTCTCTAGCTCAATAGTAAAAGATTTTATATTAAAATGAACTGACACTATGCTCTTTTTTTTTTCATTTCCTAGCTGCAAAGCCCAAAGAAATTTGAATTCATTTTTTGCCATTGTTATGGGTCTAAATACTGCATCAGTCAGCCGACTTTCTCAGACATGGGAGGTAATAAGAGCATCTCATTATTGTTTTTAATTGGTCTATATGTTTTTTGGTAATTTTGCATTGGGTCCACACTTAGTCATCTGCAGAAAAGATCCACTGAAATCATTGGAACTTGATAATCATGGCTCTCTTAGTATAAATTATGACTAGGTAGTGTGGCTAAATCTGGATCCAAGCCACTGTCTTTACAGTGTCTGAGACCTGGGCAGGGGGAGTATACAGTGGCCCCTTGACTTTTGCAAAGGTTCGGAGCACAGAACCCTCATGAATGTCAAAAAACCCATGAATAACTCCCCATCCACCCAAGTAAGTGCTCTCCATCCCTTTCCCTTCCAGGGCTTCACCCAGCCATCACTTGCATTTTGCCTGGGCACGCTTCCTTCCAGGCTCATGGGCAATAGCCAAGTGACTAGGAGGGGGTGGCAGCTGCACGTGTGCTCCCCCCCATTCACTTGTGTTTCACCTGGGCGTGCTGCCTTCCAGGTACCCAGGCGATAGGCAAGCGAATGGGAAGGAGCAGCGTCACAACAAGAGAAAGCATGCACACAGAGTGGCCCCCTACCATTCTCTTGCATTTTGCCAGGTCTGTGGAAGAAAGACATGCACACCTGAGCAAAAGGTAGGGAAATGAGAGGGGTAGAAGGGGCAGAGGCAAGTGGGTGCTTCATGAATAATCAAGTTCGCAAAGGTCAAACCCACAAATGTGGAGGAAGGACTGAATATTTAAACTGAAGGCATAGGTCATGTATAGGTAAAAGTTTCTCATTAAAATGTTATTAAGGATAAAATAATTGAAGGCCTGAACAATCATAGTATTAATTACAATTAAGAAAGTTTAGCCTTGGCCTGTGTTGAATGTAATAAAATGCAATTATGACAGTCATGAATTAGCTAGTGCTTTTTACCTGATAGATAGCAATATCCTTCTAGTGTGTTAAACCCTGAAGAACCAGTTTCCATACAGTGGCCTCTTATTGAAAGGTACCACACTTTTCCCGTTTTTGTTTGCTCTCCCATCTGATGACTAAAAAGTCCATTTCCATTGATGATGATGGCAATTGTCATTATTATCATCACCAGACAGGCATTTTACAACCATCAACAACCAGTGTAGAATCAAAAAAAAAAAGAGAGAGAGAGAGAGAGAGAGAGAGAGAGAGAGAGAAAAGAAAAGAAAAGCAGAACACAAGTACTGTACTGTAGAGAGCATGAAGGATTTACAGAGGCTCACTTGGGACTGTGCAAGTGCTGCTTGCAAAGTCTCTCAGCCAGCTTAGTGCCTTTTGTACCCTCTCAGCTCGCTTTGCAAGCAGTGCATGTCTGTGAATGGTTCCAAGCGAGCCTCCGTAAGCAAGAAGGATGGATTAAAGAGCAGACCCCCTGTAAAATTGATGGAAATTGCCCTTAATTTGGGAGCATCAAAAGAGCAATCATGAGATAAAGGGATGTTGAAAGGTGGGGGCTTCCTGTATTTCATCTGAAACATTGCTTTTACCTCTGCTTCAGGAACATTGTCCTACTAGTGCAGAGTTGGGTTAACACTAACACTTCTTTTAAAAAGCAATTCTAAAAATGCAACCATCAGGACAGATCTTAAGACAAATGACACAGGGAGTAAAGAAGCTGGATGCAGATATCATGAAACAATTGTCATAGAAGAGTTATGAATGGGGGAATCCCAAAAGACAAAAAAGCTTATATCGCTCTTAAACATTATTCATAATTGGGAATTGGAGTTCTAAGAGGAAAACAGGCGCTGCTAGAGGAAGTGGCATCTTGATTTTATTTTTTATTTGATGTGCCACATATGAGTCACTAAAAGAAATATTAAATATTTTTTGCATACTTGATTTCCTCCCCCTTTCACATTTCTTTGATTTACCCTTCTGTATTACAGAGAATCCCTGGAAAGTTTAAGAAGCTCTTCACTGAACTTGAAAGTCTGACAGTAAGTAGTCTTTCTGTGGAAAAAGATCTTCATTTTCCTACTGTGCCTTCTTATTGCTTAATGGAAACATCATCTACAGTTGAAGTTTCCTACCTTCACATTATCTCAGATGATGTATCACCTTGTGTGGCTGGTATCCCAAAACTCAGTGAATGCACCTTAATCCTTTTTTCTCATCTGCTTTGTTTTCTAAGGAAACTTTCTATATTTAAATTATTTTAAGCTTATGGATACATCAAATTGTTAAAAATGCCCTTCTTAAAAAGTGCATTGGTTTTTTTCCATTCCTTTCATTGTAATCAAATTCTTTTGGCAGGATCCTTCTTTGAATCACAAAGCCTACAGGGATACATTCAAAAAAATGAAGTCTCCAAAAATTCCCTTCATGCCTTTACTCCTTAAAGGTAATACTACATATCCATATTAACTCCTTATATACAAGTACAGCTCAAGTGCTATGCCCATGTTTATTCAGAACTAAGGCCCTTTTCGCAGGGCATTTTTGATGTGAAAGGGCTCCTCGAGCACATGTGAGGAGCGGCCCACACAATGCACTCACATTTGCGCGACGCTCCAGGGCCTGGCAGGGACTGTTCATGCATTTTTTCATTTTTGGCTTGAAGCCGAAAATGGTGCGCATTTGCGCATTGCTCCAGGTCCCCACGCGCACTTACCTTGCATGCGGAGCCTCAGGAACCGGGCTGGTCGCACTTCCTGTCCAGTGCAGCCTGGGAAGGTCCCAGGCTGCACTGTGAAAGGAAGAGGTGGGGCTCTCGCACACACAGGAAGCTCGTGCGGAGCTGAAGGACCCCGGACACAAGAGCCTCTCTCCGGAGGCTGCTCGCGCGAGCCCCACACCCTGGCACCACAAAAAGGTAAGGTGCAAAAGGGTCTGAGTCTCCCTGGAAATTTTTAGAATTCCCTTATTATACTTATATTCTGCCTGTTCTTCAGGAATTCATAGATATGCATAGGATTTTAATGAGGTCTCCTGTAGATGGTTTCATTAGTGGAGACTACAGCCTGTTGTTGTTGTTTTTGTTGTTATTTTGTGTCTTCAAGTCATTTCTGACTTATGGCAACCCTAAGGTGAACCTGTCATGGGTTGAAAGTGTGTGACATGCCGCAAGTCACCTGGCAAGTTTCCATGGCCAAGGGGGGAACTGAACCCTGATCTGCAGGGTTGTAGTCTAGTGTTCAAACCACTCCACCATGTTGGATCTCAGCCTATATTATTTATGGAAAGGACTCAGTCTACCACTGAGTCCCTTCCATGGTTCATTAGCCTTGCCTGGGTATTCCAAAGAACCCTGGCATGGAGAAAGAAGAAAAAGTAACACCTCCTAAGGATAAATAAGTAATACAGACTTCCAAAGGAAATATGAAATAATGCCTTTTAACCACAATGTCCTCTTTAAGGTTACAAAATTTCTACAGCAAATCTTGCTGTTTTACAAATGCTGCTTTTGAAAGTCTGGCTGATTTTTCAAATATTTAATAAAACACTGTTTTGTTCATACAGCGTAGCTGTTATGCAATTTTCTGCTCCACTGAATTTACCTTGGTTCATAGTTGTCAGCAGTGAAGTAAATTTATTTCCTTCTTCCTCTCCCCCATTTCTCCCATCCTGAAATGCTTGCAAGGCTCTCATAGCTATCTTAAAAGAGAGAAAGAGAAAAAAACCCTGCCAGGCTTTTCAGTAGAAAACATTCTTTATTAGCACTGACAGTAACAATTTCAACTCCTTCATTTGCTTTAGTGATGGGGTAGGTAATAAGAGTGTAGAAGATCCATTGCAATAGGGGTACATTATATGAAATGATTCTGGGAATGAAAGCTGGAGAAAGCCCACCAAATTAGGAAGGAGGGAAGGGAGTGAGCTGGAATCTAGGCATCCATTTTTTGGGGGCCAGCTGCAAAAGAACTTGAGACAGCAAACGCTTTTAGGAGTGCACTAATAGTCTATACAGTGGACCCTTCATATATGTGACCTCTGGATCTGCAAATTCCAGCAATCACAGAATGGCAGTGACATAAATGCAGAGATGCTGAAATGTTCATGTGCACATTGCCATCATTTGATAATATAGGATGTGAACATTTGCATTTTTCACCATTCACAGCAGGTCCTGGAATGAACCCCCACAGATATGGCGGGTCCACTGTATAAGATGGCCTAGCCTGATATGCTAACACTGGGAGCGTGAGATGAGAAAGCAGGTGTAAGGTGTAATACAAAGGCATTTTCCAGAATTTCAGCATTTACACTGAACTAGAAGCAAACTTTGGAAATGTTACCCTTTTGACTGTTATTGTTATTGTATGTCTTAAAGGCATTTCCAATTTATGGCAACCCTAAAGTGAACCTGTCACCTGTTTTCTTGGGAAGATTTGTTCAGAGGGAATATGCCTTGGCCTTCTTCAGAGGCTGAGAGAGTGTGACTTACTCAAGGTCACCCAGTGGGTTTCCATGGCTGAGCAGGGACTTGAACCCTAGTATTAAGTCATAGTCCAGTGTTCAACCCATTACACCATGCTATTTAACTCCCAACCTCTGTCAGCCAGTGGATATGCTGGTTGCAGGATGCTGGGAATTGTAGTCCAATAAAGATACTTAAAATCTGGCCAGAGGGATGCTGCCATACATGTATGTTCTCAGGATTCAGATGAAGAACCAGATGGTCATGTAGAGAAAGGAGTGGCAGCTCTTATTGACAAAGCTGTTACTACCTTTGTAACTCTCCTCTATTAATCAGCTGGCAAATGGCAACCTAAGCTGACTTAATTTAGTGGCCCTGATTTTGCTGATGAGCTTCCAGTTGCTGATCTGTCTGTCCTATGTTTTTAGGACACTGCAGGCACAACTAGTTTTAGCTCTTGTAATACTTAGTCAAGGCAAAAGTACCATACCTCATCCACATATGCCATGGATTCCTCTCATTTAGGAATAGTTCTGTTGGGGACCGCTGTTCTGTTGGATTTTGTTTTAATTTGTAAGCTCTGCCTGGAGTTCTGATTTGGTTAAAAAGGCAGGATGTGAATAAAACTAATAAAGATGAAATGAAGAGCAATAGGAGGATGTAAGATATTCATCTTCTCATAATACTGTGACTGTCCATCTTCTAAAGGATCTGAACTATGTGAGGACAGGAGAAGCTGTCTGACGTGAAATAATCAGGAGTTCATAAATTGTGAGTTTCAGTGAGAAATTTTTAACAAGTGATGTAATAACAAATACATCAATCATATTTATTGACGTGAAGCATTTAAAGTGTACACAGTTAACATCATTTTACAAACAATAGACATCTACATTTGCATTCCAATTCCTACTCCCACTTTCTTTCTTTAAAAGATGAGGCTTTTCCATTTCTTATAGTTTTATGTAGACAAGTTTCTTTCACATAGAAGGAAAAGGACAGAAGACCTAACAAATTTAACTAATATGTTTTATTATTGTCATCATTGTAATCCTACCAGAGCATCAAAGCAAGAAAATGTGACTTAAAATATTTATTTGCTTTTTAGATGTAACATTTATACATGAAGGAAATAAAACGTTTCTGGACAACCTGGTTAACTTTGAAAAACTGGTATGCAAAATTTTCAGTTTTAAGTACACTATATTAATGGGGGGGGGGGAATTGCCACATTGTCACTGACCCTACTTCCTTTCTTGCTCCTGTAATTCTATTTCTTCTTCCTCATGAAAAGTGTGGCTTATTCCTCATGTGATTCCAAATTCCAGTGAGTTTCATTAAGATTTACTATTAGCAGGCTCGTTGTTGTTTTGTGCCTTGAGTCATTTGCAACTTCTGGTGACCCTAGGGTGACCCTATCATGGGGCTTACTTGGCAAGATTTGTTCAGAAGTGGGTTGCCTTTGTCTTCTGCTGAGGCTGAGAGAGTGTGACTTGCCCAAGATCACCCAGTGGGTTCCATGGCTGAGTGGGGCTTCAGACCCTGCTCTCCCAGAATCCTTGTCCAGAGTCTTAGTTCATCACACTGACCACTGCACCACACTGGTTCTCTAGGAGAATCATTAGCTTTAACCAAATAATCAGACTGAGATAGTTGTCGTTTCACTGTCTTTACAACATTTCATAAGATATTAATCCAGTGCTAAAAAAAATCTACATAAATAAATCACAGTATAAATTGGGGTTATTTGATTTTTTTCTAGAAATGTCATGTGGTAATCTCTCCTGTTGATTTTTGTTCCCTGCTGATCAACAAAGTACCCCATTATTCCCAACACAAAATGGCTGTTCTGTCAGTGCTGGACTACAACTCCAATCTCTCTGTCATAGACCGGGTAACTCACAGTCCAGGAACACACTCTGAGGCTAACACTAGTTTATTCATTGGATTAACATGAGTACCAACGACGCACTTCTCCAGAAGTTGCTGAAATTAGTTAGTATAGGGATCATACACCTTTTATATGATGTTATTACAAATTCACATGTGCAAAGCTTCCATTGGTTAGTACAGCATGGCTCATTGCCCCATTCTTTTCCCAGGCTGGTGCCTGCCTTGGCTGGCTTGTCTTTGCCGATTGTTGACCCATCTCCAAGCCTTTTCCAGCTATCTCCATGCCTCCCCATTGTGACAGAGTCTGGGGATGTGACTAGCAGAGCATCTCTAGTAACAGAGGGTGAATATAATCAGATTGGCTTTGTCTTGAGAAAAACCCAGCCCTAGTAAGAAGGAGGGGCTGTGGATGAGACAGCAGAAAGCAAATATACCAGGAGCATGGTTTAGAATCTGGCTTCCTTTAGTGAGATGCATAGAGAAAACTCGAAGTTAGAATGTCTAGTAAACCAAAAGAGGGTTTTTCTGGGAGAGGGCTATCTTCTCACTGGCCTAGTGTGGAGGCAGAGAAGTAACCAAGCCACTTCTGAAAGGGTCAGAGACTGGAACCCTGGATGGAGAAACAACCCAAAGGTCTGTCTGCCTCAGTAGAGTATTTTCTTCAGTTTTATTTTTAATAACATGCTACCACAGGTTATGCATTCCTTTTTGGAGCAACCATTTATCCACAAAGATGGTGGGTTTTAGGGAAAGCAGAATTGTGATTAAATGTGGGGTTGTGAGTAAAAAGGGGTGCTGCTATCTCAGTGAGGAGGGAGAGAAAGCAGGCTTGGTTTGTCTGTGCCCTGGCCTAGCCCAAGCAAGTCTTCCTCAGCCTGCCTTTCTTTACTTTTGTACCCTCTCCTCCCACCACACACCCGTCTGTGATACCCATTTTCATAACATCCTTGCATCAAATATTTCTTGCTTTCACTTTCCAGCCTTGATATTTCTCCCTCAACCATCAGCTACAATGTAACAGCAGATAATCTATTAGATACAATGTAGTAGCATTTGGCAGAGTATCATATGGGATACATAGTAGCAGTTAGTGATGATTACATACCTCCAGACAGTTTCAAAGAATACACATGCAAATGCACATGCAGTTATCAGGTAACCATCCCTCTTGATCCTAGCTGTCACCATGGCAGGGATGCCTTGTGACCTGAGGCCATTCCTAGCCACCAGTCTCTAGTAGCTGGAGATACTAAGATCTATAGTCAATTCATCTGGATGTACCAGCTTTGGAACGACTGTTCTTAGTAATTTTGGCTTGTGTGTGTGTGTGTGTGTGTGTGTTTGGAAGGGATGAGGACTTTTTTTAAAAAACACTTTTATTTAATGTTTTTAAAACAATATAAATGCTGCCACTGAAATTTGTTCTGAAGCTATAGAAGTGCATATATATTCATTAAATTCGTTAAGTTAAATACTTCCCTGCCCAAATTGATTTTACTCTGACATTTAGGTGTTGTGCAAAAGATTGTATTAATATTCTCAAATAACTCTTTAAGGTCTGTCAGATTAACATATAAAGTGACCATTAATGCACTGTTTATTGTGACACTATTCCCACACTGTCCTATTGGCCTTTTTGGTATTTTTGCTGATGGCATTAAGATTTCAACATGCTTTGTAATTTTTCTTTTGTTTTCCTGTTTAACTTAGAAATTTGAAATCTCAGCTTGGCAATGGAACTAAAATGCATTGCAGTTGTGGAAATTTTTTTTAAAAAATCAATTTGAACATATTTTTTATAAAAGTGGGTGTCAGGTTTCACATTAAATTGAAGTCAGATGTTTAAAGAACATTATTTGCACTAGAGAAATCTAACATTACCACAGAGATTTGAGCTATTTCATTCAACAGCACTTTTGTAATTCATGTTTCTATAGAATAAGCTATATCATATTATGACCAGCAAAGTATATTCTAATTTTCTAATCAGTTGTGTTTTTTGTTTTTTGTTTTTGATATCACGCAGTGCTTTCTCCCTCCTCATCCTTTTATATTGCCAATGTAGCCGTGGCTAATTGCAGATATGTTGCTTCAGTTTAGTTACTCTGCAACATTGAATTGTTTTTGGTCCAATTGATTGTGTCCTCTGCTTAGATTGCAACTGTGATCAAATAATAATTGCAGAAAAACATTACACCAAGCCCTCAACTGGAGTAAATCAATATAGTTCCATGGATCTATGCCAGTTCAAATCAGCCTGAGATCTGACCATACATTTCCAGTGAAATTGAAAAGGTTTCCCTCTTTCTCTAATCGGTGCAGCCATCTGTGACCTATATTGCCTAGGAAAAGAACAGCATAGGAAGGAAATCTTTTCTCAGCAGCTATTTATACTAAGCCATTGCAATTCCTAAGGCATAGCAGATAGAATGTTTTCTCTGACTATAAGAATTCTTTGGCTTTTAATGTTCTATATCTGTTCCACATTAAATGGAAGCTTCATTCATCTGAATGGCAGGTTTACTTTAAAAAAAAAAAGCATACAGAGGCTGTATTGTTAGTCACTGTTTAAAAAAATACTTATGGTACACATGCACATAATGTTATCTTTATCTTTCATCTTCAAAGCACATGATTGCAGATACGGTCCGATCACTGAGACACTGCAGGCGCAACCAGTTTGGTGAGTAAAATGCGTTTATGTCATCTCCAACCTTTGAGGAATACATACATACACACATACACACACACATACATACATATATATGCATGCTGCCTTCCTTCGGGTGTAAACAATAAACAATAAAACAATAAAACAAAATTACTGAAGAACATAACAATAAAATTAAAGGATGAAATATAAGCTGCTTCATTCTTTCTAGTTGATTAAAGAGACTTTTTAAAAATAAAGCATATTTTTACCCAAAGCAAGTGAATCTTGTGTGAGGCATCCTAAATGCATGCACTCACATAGAAATGCAAGAGATTTAGCATGCTATTTTTTTCCTCCAATATTTACAGTTTGAAAGCATTGCTGTCCTTCCTGGTACTTTGACCTAAATGTAGTCCTATCTAGAGTAGATCTGTTGGGTCAATGGGACTTGGTAAGTCAACACTTGAGAGCCAGAATGGTGTAGTGGTTTGAGCATTGGACTGTGACCCTGGAAACCAGGATTCCATTCCCCATTCAGTCATAGAAATTCACTGGGTGACACACACTCTCAACCCCAGAAGACCCCTTGATAGGTTTGCCTTAGGGTCACCACAAGTCAGAAACAACCTGAAGGCACACAACAATCACAAGTCAATGCTTGCTAAAGTCTATAGATTTAGTAGGTCTGATCTAGACTTTAAAGCTCTTAAACCTACATCCTCTCAGCGTAGTGTAAGTATTTGCATGCGGATCTATGCTATGCTGAGACATACAGCACCCCCAATATAGTGTAAAGTCCAAAATCCATCTTGCACAGCCATTCCATGCTCCATGGCAAGCAGGCCGGATTAGTGAAACATCTGGCCTCTTCCCCATAGCCAGAGACACAATGATTATAGAAGCGCTGACACTCTGAGGACTACCGTGGATCTCAGTGCTAACGACATCATTGTCTGCTGGGAGGGGGTGGCCAGAGGCTTCTCTGATCCTTCCTGCTCACCATAGAGAAGGAAGAGCCACGTAAGGAGGCTTCAGGGCTTTTGGTGCTGCCCAGGGAGGAAGAGAATAGCAATCCCTACAGGGCATCCATACACATAAGGGACACTTAGTTGTGTGGATGTCCCTAACTGAAATTCTGGCCACCAAGTTTTGAATTCACTGTTGTTGTGTGCATTCAAGTCATTTCCAATCTACAACAATGCTAAGGTGAATCTGTCACAGAGTTTTCTTGCCACAATTTGTTCAGAGGGGAGTTGCATTTGTCTTTCTCTGAGGCTGAGAGAGTGTGACTTGCCCAAGGTCACCCAGTGGGTTTCCATGGCCCCGCAGGGATTGAAACCCTTATCTCCAGAGTCATAGTCCAATGCTCAAATCACTACACTATGCATTAAAGTTCTAATTAATTCTCTGAGTCTAGTGTAGTTGGGATGATTGGGTTTAGGCTGTTATTTTTAAAAATTAGGCAGGGAAATTTCAGGGTGATGGCAGTGCCTCCCTGGCCCACCAGGGACTGTCCTCTTCCACCATTGCCAGCTTTGATCTCATGCTGCTGAATTTTGGCATTTTGGAAACTACAGCATAACATCCCATTTTCACTTCAAGAACAAATCACACATGAAGTATCTTGTTTCTAGGCTGAATTGTTCTTCAAGGAGCTTTCATTAAAATTAAAAAAAAAAGTAAAAGGATTTCTGTTGAAAAGGCTGAGAGATCAACTCATGTTTTTATTTTACTTTTTGTAAAAATTCAGTTCGTACTAACAGCTTCATGTCTACAGGCATAACTGAAAAGAATGATGTTTATTTTACCCATCTCAGAAGAGTCTTCATTGTGCATATATGTATAATATGTTATACATATTACATAGGAGTCATTGTTGCTTGAAATGAAAGCTATACAGTTTTGGAATGTTCCACTTTATGGTTGATAGCATTTGAGGTATGAGTTCCAGGAGAAAAAAAATGCACGTTGCTGCTGTTTTATTAATTTTTCTGTTCTCGAAACTTCAGGAAATGAAGTGCCCACAAAAGAGCATCAGGAGCTGAAGTCCTATGTCCATCACTTGCACATCATCGATAACCAGCAGATGTTATTTGAGCTTTCTCATAGGATAGAGCCTCGTGTGTGAATGCAGGCAGACTCTCATAACTGCAGCACTTTCAATTAAGTGAATGTTTATGCCAAGCATGTTGCTTCCCTAGGAGAGAGATGATTTACTGAGTTTTATCAGTAGCTGATGCCACAATGTACATGCACCTCTTAGAAAGTTAAGAAGAGGAGCTGTTTGAAGCAGCCTTCCAGGAGGAAGAAATGCCAAATCCATTCAACAGAAGACAGAGAAGAAAGGAACAGCAGTCTCCACTTTCCGATGCTTGACTTCTTTGGAAACATATCTTGGTCCAGAGTAGCTTTCAGTCCAGATTCTGTCAGTGTTAAATTGAAAGAAAATGTCATATCACTATGAAGGAACTTTTCAGCAAGCAGCACTGTGCAAGAAAGGTGCAGATGATTTTCTGCATATAGATGTACACCTCACTAATTGTTAAGCTGTTAAAAGTATTGACTGTTGCCAAAAGTAAATAATGGGGGTGGGGGGGTGGCGGGGGTGGCTTCTGAGCAGTCTTCCTTGGACAGATGTATCAACCACTGCACAACTGAAATACTGAAAAAGGATGACTTGTAAGAGATCAGCTTACTAACAGAATTCAAATGAAGTGTAAAATTATAGCCAAGCACCAGCTGATAATTTATTTTAGCATGCCTTACACTTCAGAATATACTTTATAGCAAACTTTTCATGGTATAGTTTATGGTAATAAGTGCATTGCTTTTACACTGGATTAAGTATCACATCAAACAGTGCTTTCAGCATTTTTTATAGCTAGTGCTATCTAAATTACAGAATCATCTCTTTTCCCTTCCTTGCTCAGTTATTCTAAGTCAGTTTCCACTTCAGTTCACTGTCACATTCTAAAGCCATTTCCGCACTAGACTGTTATAGCGCTATTATTCCACTTTCAACATCCTATGGAATCCTGGGTTTTGCAGTTTAGGGATGGGCCAGCCGGTCCCTCCCTAAACTGCAAACCCCAGGATTCCATAGGATGTTGAAAGTGGAATAATAGTGCTATAACAGTCTAGTGCGGAAACGACCTAAGATGTCACAACATGACTCAGAAGTGAACATTGTTAGAAATAAATGCAGTAGGTTTTGCTCCTTGGTTGCTGTATGATTAGGCAGCTCCTGCAGTCAGCTTTACATAGTTACCATCTTATTTCAGAACAGTGGCTAACTAGACAGGCAAGGATCTATCAGGAGGTTAACAACGGAATTGTAATGGCAGGAAATAGCAGAAACCTTTAGGCTGTGATTTCACAAAAGAGAAATGTCTGTACCTCAGTGCTGGAGAGTGTTCAAGAATATTTAACCTATGCCTTACCCTTCATGGGTATACATGGAATGAACACCTGGAACTAGTTTACTGTAAAAGCCTCATGGCAGTCCCTTAAAAAATCACGTCTGTACAAAACTGGAGTATGCAGTTACTACATGACAGTTAAGCTACTCTGTAGTATACATAACAGCCACTGAAACTGATCATGGTAATATTTTACTCTGTTACATTTTACATATTGAATCTAATCTTCTGTGCATGTATTCTTCCATTCTGAAATACCAAATAAGACCTAAGAGATTATCTAGGCAGTTAGTTGAAACCTCAACCCTATTGCTTCTTAATTTTCATGGGGCAGTCCTACCACTTCGTCTTCAGAGCTGAAGGAGATAGTGTTGCCATGCTTGGGGGAGTAGCTGTGGTGCTTCATTCTCCTTAACTGAAAACTGCATGTGGAATCCAGCACACCAAATGTGAAGTGTTCAGATTACAAAAAGGGAAAATCCTGCTGGAACTAAACTGGGACTACTTTCAAGTTAAAGTCTTGGGAAGATCTTGGGACCTCTCCCAAAGTAAAGCCCTAGGACTACTCTCAGTGTGAAGTCTTTGTCAGTTTTCTCTCATCAGGGTGCAGCTCAGTGATTTAGGCACAATTTGAATGACTGCTGGAATTAACCTGAGGGGAGAGAGGATTTCATTCTGTCATGAGAGTGGTCAGCCTCTTTTAGAAAGATGAGTGGTCCTCTTAAAACCACAATATGATACAATGTGAAAGGAGGGACATGTGTGATTTCATGGGTACTATCAGCAGGTTTTGGGCACTTACATGAGTTCTGTTTCAACCAGCATGCTCTTTCCATTTGGGAAAACATGGTAATTCCTAAAGCAAAAGACCTTTGAGACATCTGGGTCCCATGCAACAAATGTCAAATCCTTGCCCAGATGCTTGTGTCAGAAGGTCAATCCTGTGATATCAAAACATAACTTAGAAGTGAACATTTCCATCTAAATCATTCTCCTTCTGCAACATCTATTTGCAGTTTTATAGATCAAAGCAACGTTAATGTTCCCTGAAACCATGTGTGTAATTTCCATTTTAATAGAGAATGTCTTCATTGCCATGGCAGTAAGTTTTGCACAGAATGATTGGTAAATATAGTGCAAGGCAATGTATTTCACTGTCAAAACCTATTTATATGTAGCTTTGTACATAACTCCTTTATAGAAGCTGTGGGTATATATTGCTTTGAAAGAGAAGAGAAGATCTGAGTAAAACTGCAAATCTGTTGAAGCATTTAAACTATCTTTTCCCCTTGTTTGTGGTTGTTAGGGCGTCATCTTAAGAAACTTTTTTCTCCACAAGATCATTCGAGGGGATTAAGTCCCATTAGAAGAAGCTTTAAGTGGTTGGGAGTGGAGGACTTTTTTTTGTGTGTGTGTCTTTTAATTTTTTTTATTTGGGGGCAGTGGGGTGAAGATTCTTTCCAATACATCATGGTTTCACCAATATGAAAATTGTGAAAATACTGTACAGTTGTAATGTAAAGATAACATACGTTTCAGAATTGTAATTTATTGTACATTATATAATGGATATATTATATTATTTCTCTGAACAGCTTTTATTACCCAGTAAAAAAAAGGGAGAAAAATGGTAAAGGAATAAATATGTTCTGTTGTTTAGAGGGCTGCACATGTTGGTAACAAGCCAGATAAACTATTCCAGCATATGAAATGGAGCTTTCTATAGCAACCTAGCTGAAGAGGCAAGATAACTTTTAACTGAATTGATCGTACATCTCCTCAGCAGTGAAAGAACTAGAAATGTTGGCTGTATGCATGATTTTTGCCCACACACATTAACAGATTTGTTTGTTTAAAAAAAAAACTCAGCTGTTTTAAATTACCCTTTTAAAAAGTGTGCAAGCAAATCAGACCTTCAAAAAGTGGAATTAAATATTACAAAAGAAGAGATTGCAAACATGATGTCAAAAATTTCATGTAGAGTAATTTGTGCAGGGAAGAATTATGCCAATTTCTTAACCTGCACATTATTGCAAGCTAATTTTAAGAAAGGTTTTCAAGAAAGTAGAAATCTAAAAAATAAAAACAAACCATTTTTTAAAAAATGTATTCATCTCCCACCTGGATTCAGAGTTCATATGCTCAGTTATGGAGAGAAGTGGACTGGGAGGTCACTGATGAACAGATATACAAAAGAACAGGGAAACATATGTATTAATTCTCACCTGTAAGTGCTTTCTCACCCATGCATGTACATTAAGTGGTACATGTTTGCTGGTAAAATGTGTAGTTTCTTCCAGTATGGAGATAATGTCAGTCAGCACTGGGTTTCCTGATTAATTGTGTTCTGAATTCCATCAGAAATACTATTCAGTTATTTTTGGACCATTTTCTAATTCTTTCAAAATTTTTACTAGTTTCCTGTGTACTCCATAGGCAATTCCATCAGTTTTCTTCTGTTTAGTGAGACAGTGGATAATCTCAAAGATAATGCAGGAATCACTTGGTCAGTGCTTGGCCAAAGGCGTAGCCAAAATTAAATTAGGAGCCAAATTATCTTACGATGTCAGAAACAGACTAGTATTATAGCTTTGACTTAGCCAATGCAAGAGATTATGATGTTTGCCTGGTATATGGATAATACAACTATTCTATGAAGAGATTTGGCAGTGCAGTATCAACCATGTCAGTTGAGGCAGGATCAGTAACACTTGTGCCATTTTTAATTCTTTGAAAATAACGTTGATATGCAAGGCAGTGTTAAACTATCATAAATGAGACCACTACCTTCAGTTATCACCTTACTGCTAAAGAACCAAATAGTGATACTTTCTGTGGAAATAGACTGCATTCTGTTAAACTAGAAAAAAAATTATCCGGGGTTTTGCTCAGGAAAACCTAGTTTTGCAAGTTTGCAGCAGAAACCAGATGTGCATGGCACTGACTGGCAGCTGTCTATGCCCAATTCTCTGTGATTCCCAGAATAGTCCTGTGACTTTTAAACATTGTGACTTAAAGAAACTCTACACTTACACATCAAATGATTGCTTAAATGAATTAACAGTATGCGAAGGTTACAAATAAAACAAAAGGTGGGGTGCACTCCAGAAGCATGAAGAAAGAATAAAAACTAATGACTGAACCAGCATTTTGGTAGTTGCTATGCCCACCTTTTATTTATATTGTGAAGCAGGGGAGTCCCAGTGGGTGGGGATGAAATCTCACTGGTTTCAGAAAAGGAATTTGAATGCCTACTTTACTTTCCCATTAAGAGCAATGGCAGGTACAACTGCAATCCTGTGCATTATAATCTCAGAGCTATTGAACATAATGGGATTTGCTTCTGAGTAAACATAAGAGTGCACTATCACTTCCGTTGGATTTAGCCTCCTGCTAGTTCATATCTGTTGACCCTTTAACAGCTGTTAAGAGACTTAGCAATTAAAGTGGAGGAAAGGGAAATAACTTTGCAGCAGTATTTGTACATACAGTCACTATCACTTTAACATGTGCTGGGCCCTAAAGAGCAAAGAAAAAGACAACATATTCAATAACATGCAGACATAAACATGCATAATAAATAATGTTGGGCTCTAAAAATGCAAGCAAAGTGAGCTGTAAATATTAACCTTTTTTAGCAGAATTAAATTAACTATTTATTTCGATAGTGTATTTATGGTATTCTCCTTCTTAAACTGTTAAATACTGAGCACTGTCAACAAACGGGGAAGGTCATTTGTCCTGTCCGTTCTGGTCTCTCTGCAGTGCCATCATGCTGTCAACTTGCATTAATGATAATAGATTACCCAAGCCAAGGTTATTTGCCTAACTTCTCAGGGACCACACTGCGTATTTACCCACCATTATTTGAACCGGTATGTATAGATTGCTCTGATTTACCAGGAACATGGTTGCCAATGTATTCATTTATATATGTCATGCTTGTTGGCCTCTGTATATATATATATATCATTGTGTTGTGTATTTATGAAAGCTAGTAAGCAATAATTTATATGTCAAAATGGCCAAGCAATATGAAGACAAAACTTGTAAAAGCAAATGTTATGTTTAAACTTTTTTAATATTGCTTTTCAAAATACAAACTGTATTAATTAAATCTGTCTCTCTGGGTCTCTCTGTTGCTCTGAAACCCTGGTGGCGTAGTGGTTAAATGCCAGTACTGCAGCCACATGGTTGTGAGTTTGATCCTGCCAGGCTACGGGTTGACTCAGCCTTCCATCCTTCCACGGGTCGGTAAAATGAGTACCCAACTTGTTGGAGGCAATTAGCTACCACATTGTAAACTGCTTAGAGAAAGCACTTAGCTGATAAGCGGTATAGAAATACACATGCTATTGCTATTGCTAAACTGATCTAACATATGCTTCCCTGTTTGTTGCAGTATTTTATCATTTAGCTTTACAGAGATGATTATACTAGCTTGTCTATTTACAGGGCTACTATGAAAAATATTAGAAAGATTACTTTGATCATTACTGAAAACTTTGTGGGCAGGATCCAGTGGAACTGGCAGGAGGGTGACTCCTTTCCCCACTGCAGCCTCCTGAGCACCTGCAAAACCACTTACAGAAGGGAGGGGAAGAAAGTTTGATTGTGAGTGCCAGAGAAATGTTGGACTTCTATCAACACGGACTCATGCCCAGTAGCATTCTCAGTCACCTCTGCCTGCACAACTCTTTGAACTCATTTATTAGGAAGATATGCAGGATGCAAGTTACATCCAGTCACAGCAGTAGCATGACCTGGACACACAACAGTTTAAATTAGAGTTTTGTATAAATCAAAAATATAAGACCCCTCCAAATCTCTTATGTCTGAAGCGGTCACATTTTAGGAGGAAATGTCTGCTCTGTGCACCTGATGCTCCCTCTGGTATGCTACTTCAGGCTTCCTCTAGACAGAAGGACCTATAGAGTAATAGAAAACAGTTCTGCAATAGAGCAATGACAGACAGTTTGTGACACACACTTAATTCTCCCTCAGATTGGTGTGGCAATTCCCAGTAAGATAACCTGTCAATATCACTTTGCTCTGACTCCACCCTTTTGTCACAACCTTTGCATAACAGGCTAGAGTTTTAATATTTCTTCAGAACCAAACTATTTAAAATAATGTGTTCTTATTACAGTGACTAGATAACTCAGACTGGCTCAGCAGCTATAGTATGTTGTTGGAGTTCTGCTGTAGTACAACGTTGATACAATAGCAATTTAAATTTCTGACAGACTTTGGAGAATCAATTTATTTTTCAGACATCAATTCTCTATGTCTTTTCCTCAGCTGATAATCACAGCCAAGTCACCCTCTCTCTGGCTCGTTCTCACTTGAAGGCTCAAAACACACAGAAACTTTGCCTCATATAGAATTCCTTTCATCCAGCTCCGACCTGCCGTAACTTTAAACCCTTGTAGGGCAGCCCTGGATTTTCCCTTTGGCAAGCTGGGTTTTTCTTTTCCTTTGGACTAGTTATGACATTATCTCCCTCTGCACCTTTGCTGTAGCCCAAATGTCTGAAAGATATCTTGGTTTAGATTCTGGCCTCTATGCTGACTTTGCCACTGAATTGACTTTCCTCAGTTGAATGTCTCAGTTGAAGACATTGTCAGGAATCAAAACAGTTTGACTCTGTAGGTTCCAAGTATAGGAGATGGCCAGCATGGTGTACTGATTTGAATATTGGAGTAAAATGCTGGGAGATCAGGGTTCTAATCCCCACTCCACTATGGAAACCCATGGAGTCACATTTTCTCAGCCTCAGAGGATGGCATAAGCAAACCATCTCTGAATAAATCTTGCCATGAAAACCCTAGGATATGGTCCCCATAAGTCAACTTGAAGTAACATAACAAACAAGTATAGGATGGCAGTGCTATAACCACTTCTTCCTTCCCAATAGAAATGGTTATACTGATATTGATTGGATGGACCACTTATCTGAGCAGGTTCTGCTTTTTTCACATGCTTTAAATTATGCCAAATTATTATCAGACTGGTACAGATTAATTGAGTAGGCAAGAAATGTCCCCCAACTGTGACAGAATGTGAGCTCAATAGACAGTGAGTGTCCCACCCTGTGATTTACAGATGTAGGATGGGATAGAAATAAAGATATTTTTTTCCTGTTGAAAACACCCTCCCAAGAAGCATTCACCACACTGTGCAGTGGTTATTTGTGTGTGTGTGCACGCGTGCGTGCGCGCACTGCAGTGGGTGCACCAGCAGCTATGGGAAGGTGATTTGGACTAAGAAAATAGCAGGTGGGAAAAAGGTCTCTTGGTAAGCCATAGCTCAGTCTTAACCCCCAAATCTCATCTGAATTAATGTTTGGGGGGGAGCTCATGTGTCCCTTGTCACATGAAACCTTTATATTTATTCCTGATTGACTTTAAATTCACAAGAACAAGCACAGGACTTCTCACTGGCACCTCTTGTATCCAAGTATGTCAAAATGACCCATTAGCACAAACTGGAGCAATGCACAGATGCAGAATGGGTGCCGGGGGAGGTTTCCATCTCCAGCTTTAAACAATCTCTGATCCTTGGAAAATAGATATAAGAATGAACAAATAAAATGAATGAATACGAATGTGGAAGCTGTGTTTCCCCACCAAGTGAACAATTGTGTTGCTCTTCTTACAGACTGATATTCTATATTGTCTGTCCTATTTGTGAAGGTTAAAAACTAACCTTCAGTTTATCCATCAAAGATGTCTTAGTCCTACAACTCTAAGCAAATATATTCAACTGAAACTGGCTATTATGTTTACCCATTGATAGTCAACTAGAACTAGTAGCTGTGGTTGAGAGTTTCTCTTTCTCCTGGTCAAGCTTACAGAAACTAAACTTCCAAAGTTTGCGAAGGGAGTTCCTCTTAATCTACATACCTTTTCTTTAGGTAAACCTTCACATTGTGACTGCAATACCACAGACATCACTGCCCTCTAGTGTATGAAAATAGGAACCTTGTTGGCTGTTTCAGCTGTGAATATTGTGAATTCCCAGGAGAAGAAGATTCTGTGGTTCACTGGCTTGAATGTGTTACATTTGTCTGAGTTTATATTGCTCCAGCAGAGGGCTGATGGAGCTTATCTGTTGAGCCTTTTTTCCTGCATAGCTTTCAAAAGGTTAAGCTTTCAGTCTTATGATAAAGAAGCTAATAGGAACGGTGTATGGTATTTTGATATGTCACCCACAGTCACTAGTCAGTATCTTAGTTGAGGTTTGATGCACTGTGAGCAGTTTGCTCTGTGCCAGGCCTTCTCACTAATGTGCAGTATCCAGTGGCAGCTCCCTAAATTCCATGCCAGTGGAGTAGTGAATCTGCTCTAGGTTTTAACCTGAAGTTTAGGAGCTATCCAAGGTGCTGAACCTATTTTAGATCTAAAGTTCTACACCTTGGATAGATCTGTTAACATTCAGATTAAAATCTTAAGTGGAGCCAGTGACATGGATGACGACAACTACCACTGGTTGTATCCATAAGAATTTCCAAAGACACTTATTGTGTTTATAAGAGTAAAAGAGAAGGTATTATTGTCTGTCACAGCCCTAGCTCTAAGACAATGGTTCCTAGCCATGCACCAGGACATTAAGGGGTATATGAAGAAATGCTGGGAAATACGACCTCGCCACACATGCTCACACCATATTCACTTCTATGTTTGCTGAGAAAGAAGCTGCCATTCAGACTTCTGGTACCCAGTCAGTATGCTTCTCTTACTGGTGTGTATGCCCATCACCGAGGACTGGTGTGCCAATGGGATAAACCAGAGGCTGTCTGCCACTTTGCCAACAGTGCAAGAAGGAGAGGAGAGGCTCATTTTCTTCATTGTGCAACACAAATTGCTGCAGCCAACTGAGGCAGCGAGTCAGGCTGTACACAACAAAGATAGTGGCAGTGGAATAGCCTAGACCAAGTGTTCCAGGTGGATAATCCCGAAGCGCAACAGGAGTTGCAGTGGTGGTGGTGGCCAAGTCCAGAAAAAGTGTGTGTGTGGGGTCTTGTTTGCAAAAAGGGAATGAGGTGGGAAGACAGTGTATATTACTGGATTGTTGGGGCGGATGGGTTCCCGTTTCTCCCCACTGGGGGAGGTTGTTGTCATTTTAATCTTGTGTAGTTTTTTTGCCTCCTGTGTGTGAGCTACGTGTAATCCATATAGAGTGTCTCAGCTCTTGTGAGTGTTTTCTTTCTTTCTTTCTTTCTTTCTTTCTTTCTTTCTTTCTTTCTTTCTTTCTTTCTTTCTTTCCTCCCTTCTTTTGTTCACACTGAGGGATGGCTGTGGAGAGAGAGTTCAAAAAAGCACTAAAGTTGGTTCTTGGAGTTTATCTTGAAGGAAGAATGAAGGGAGCTGAGTTGGCAGAAAAATTGCTGCTGCAGAAGTATGGTGGGCCTGCGTAATTCATGAGCTCAGCATTTGCGAATTCAACCTTACATGAGGTGTGAGGCGAAAACAGAAAAGTATATTAATTATTTTTAAAAGTATTCATGGGCAACCAGAATTGGAATCAATCCCTCAACCATGGCAGAGCAGGCAACAACTCTGGGAGCTGGAGGTGTGGAAGCAGAGGGAAAAGAGGTGAGGATCTTTGAAATGGCGTGAGGTGGACATTCCCGCCATTTTGCAGATCCTCTTGCTTCCCAAAAAACACTCATTACGGAATGAGCCCACCGAGCAGAATGGAGCTTGCTTGTTAGTCAACCTGAATAGAGTTGGATTGAATTGCAAGTGAATGACGGGCTAGGTATGATGCCATTGCTAGCTGCCAGCCATCAGAGGGTGAGGTATACTTCCTCCCCAAGATGCTGCCCTGCAGTGCTTGTGAGCAATTTTTAAAGAATTTAAAATATTTCTATCCTTTTATCCTTAGATCTCGTTCAAGATTGAATTCATGAATGTTGAGCTTGCAAATAACACAGGCCTACTGTAAGAGGGGTACAATTTATCAAAGTGGGCGGCCAAGAGGTGCATAAGTGAAAAAAGGCTGAGAACCACTGCTCTAAAACAATGAGACCTAGACAACAGAAAATTAGTATGCATTCAAAAGGAATCCTAGGATATGTCTGTGGGCGCACCTTCAAGTCGCTTGTTGACTTACAGCAGCGCCATGAATTTCATAGTATTTTCTTAGGCAAGGAGTACTCAGAGGTAGTTTTGCCAGTTCCTTCCTTTGAAATATAGCCAGCAGCTCCTGGTATTTCTTGTTGGTCTCCCATTCAAATAGTAACAGGGCTACTTAGCTTCTAAGATCAGATGGAACTCAGTGCCTTTAAGGCATTTAGGCACCAGGATGTGTGCACCTGGTGGTTATTTGTTTTTTAAAACAATATATTCATTTTAATTAGCAGTGTCCATGAAATCCTACATTCAGTCACTAAGGCCATTTCCGCATGAGACTTGTTATAGTGCTATTACTCCACTTTCAACATCCTATGGAATCCTGGGGTTTGCAATTTAGGGAGGGGGCCTAACCCTAACCCTAATCCTCCCTAAACTGCAAACCCCAGAATTCCATTGGATGTTGAAAGTGGAATAATAGCATTATAACAGTCTAGTGTGGGAATGGCCTAGGTAGCAAATGTATCTAACGGTTACAAAGCTTCACAAGTCAATACAGTTTGAAGTTCAAAGAAGAGTTATAAAGCTGACCTTCTCCAACCCTCCGCTATCATTGTCTCATCTTGACAAGGTTACTTAGAAATTCAATTTGCCACAACGTCAGTCATATGGTTGTGGTGTCCAAATCTGGCAGCTGTGTAAATTTACTTCAGTCTAGAAAAAGTGTGGGGAAGGATATTGTATGTCAAGAAGCCCTGAGTATAACAACTATAGAAGTAGAGACAATTAACTACTGTGAAAATGTCTACCCTAATCAGGGGAACATGGGTAGCATAGCTCAGGTGTCAGGGATGATAGATTAATTCACAGCTGGTGGAGGCAGGGGATATTTGCTTAAAGGCTTTGGCATGTGCAAGTAAAGGCAACAGAAGATTTTGTAGGTAAAGCAAACCTTTGATGCATGAAATGTAAGTAAGGGCTTGAGATAACCTCATGTCTTGGAGGCTGTTTAGAGTTGTGCAATGGGCAAGACAACTCCAGTAAACAATGGAGTCTGTGGCTACAAGAGACTTCCATGTTAGTGCAGTGGTAAATCTATCCTGGACTTTATTGCAGATTTTAAAAGAGCTAGCCAAGGTGTTAAATCTGGTTTGGGCACAGGGTTCAACATATTACATATATCCTTCAATAAAAGTCTGGATTCAGTGAACCCTGACATAGAAGCCACTAGTCACTCCTATGGGGTCATCCATGTAGATGACTGAGGATACAATAGAGCTTCATTGCACCTCCCCAGGATCAGAAGGTGCTGACATTCTTGTTGTGAACAACATATACACTTAGAAATGGTGTTGCAACTTGAGGTCAGCTGCCTTCAGATTATTCCTAAGACACAAAGATCACAAGATGCACTTCCTGATCCCAGGTTAGGCTGATGAAGGCTACCATGTTCAGTAGTAACAACTAAGGCATGGAAATACCAACCCCAAAGAAATGGTCTGCTACCGATTTTTTATGCCACCTAGAATTTTTGTACAATGTCTCTTCCACAATGAAGCAATGGTAATGAACTCATAAATTGAATTATGATAGAGACCCTCCCCCCCAAAAAAAAGAAAGAAAAAGAAAAGAACATCTCATTAAAAACATGTAAGAAAGCGATCCCATAAGAGAAGTCTTCTGTTCCAAACATGCAATGACCAAATTCCCCTCCAAAATTGAGCCTGCCCCAACACAGTCTTTTCCATGTTGTGGGAGAGTGGTGAGATGAATATGGATACTTTCAGCTATTTTCCTATAGCTGGGCATTCTGCAAGGGCATCATCTGCAGCAATGTCTCCAGGAATGCCGGATGTTTCTGCAGAAGTCTGTTGCAGTGCACTTCCAGCCACACCTCGCACACAACTCTCTGACAACATGGAAATTGCCATGTTGAGGGGTTACACCGCTCACAAGGTGCATTTCTGAGGATAACATCAGGAGATGTAGCTAAGTGATGGATTCAAGTTTCCCAATGCAGTATCTTGCCCAGAATGTCAGTGAATGTGGTAGCATAGTCTTCCTGGATATTCTACATGGTTTGTCATTTACCTTCTTCTACCTTCTGTGGAATGACTGCCATCACAAAGGTGTCACCGGACATAGTTGCATGCTGGGAACAGAAGGGAGAAAAGCTCATTGCGTTAGAACTTAGAGAATCCAGTTCCTCAACTCCATCGATATAAGTAGCTTGACTAGTACTATGCCCTGTGCCTAAGGTAGCATTTTATTTTATTCTTATTTGGTATTTTAAAACCACGCACAAGGGATCCCAAGGCTCATCCACGTGTCATCATATGGATGAGCAATATGCTACAATAAATACCACCATGGGAATTCTCAGTGCTGTCTTCGTGTCAGGAAACACATTATTTATTTAAAGAAAGAAAGAAAGAAAGAAAGAAAGGAAAGAAAGAAAGAAAGAAAAAGTGACTGAGCAAGCAAGCATGAACGAATATAAATGTCAAGCATAAGTGGGAAATCTTGAAAGAGAGCATTGATGTAATTGGGTTTAGATGCCTCTGGGAAGGCCAAGGTACCAATGAACCTTTCCAGATTCCATTCAGATATCTGGATGTCAGATGAGTTCCCATTTTATAGCTGGCATAAAAATCAGATTGAACTACAAGTCTCTTTTAGGTTCTTTCACTGATGGCAAATTTAAGAGCGTACAAGCACCAATAGAGCAAAAACATCAAGTTGCTTTGCTAAAGGGATTCTCAGAGCTTGAAAACATTACTTTTTGACTACAATTATACTAATCTTCTAGCCAGCATGGGGGATTCTGGGAGTAGCAGTCCAAAAAAAAAGTAACATTTCCAGGTTCTGAGATGAATAAGTAAAAATAATCAACTATCCTTTCTTTAGTGCTAGATGGTGCTTGTCTCCTCCCATTCTTCTTTGACATCCCAAGATAACAAAACAAACTAGGGAAAAAAAATGCTGTCCTAAAGAGAAAGTGACAGATGCCACATGGAAGAGCACCAGTTGATGCTTCTCACTGTCTGCGTGGCACTGCTTGGCTTCTGTATTTTCAGACAATGGCTCTCTTTTCTCTGCAGGACAAAGACCTGATCGCTTGGTCACTTGCACTCTGTCAAAAGACCTGGCTTGGGTTTGCTTGCTTTAATCTCAATTCTCTGGATTACAATTGGCCTTTATAAATCTTCTTTCTTTCTTTCTTTCTTTCTTTCTTTCTTTCTTTCTTTCTTTCTTTCTTTCTTTCTTTCTTTCTTTCGGTGATGGAACTGAACTTTCAGTAACTAGATTGTCAGCTATGATTCAGCTGTTTTCCGTTTTATCCTTCACCATTTTCGTTCTTGAGAAGAGGATAGAGACGCAGCCACACACTAATCAGTGACTGATGACTAGGCAGATAGGTCTTACTAGAAATTATAAAAATTAATCTTGAATTAATCTTCATGATGGCTGGGAAGAGATTGGAAGTTGGAGTCAAGAATGAATATTTCCATACTCTAGAAAGAAGTTCTGGCAGCTGCTAGGACCCACAGTGTCACTGAAAGATATACTTGCCAGCTGCCGGAAGCAAATCCACTCTAATGTCTCTGATGCAGCATTATTCTGAGACAACACTACACTAAGACCACTGGACAGGAATTAAAATGGCAGCTCACACTTTATGGCTACCAAGGTGCTTTCCAGGTTGGGGAGTAAATAGCAGAGCTTGGAAGACTTAGTTTTTCAGACATCTCCCAGAATCCCTTGGCCCTTCCCAAGTCCCAGCAAGGCACACATGTGGGCAAAGCATATGAAAATTTTTACCAACATGCTTTGTCTCTTTTCAGTAGTGAAAGGTTATGAGGTTTGTAATTATAGAAGAAATTGGTGTAGTGGTTTGAGTGTTGGGTTAAGACTCTGGAAAAGCATGATTCAAATACCCCGCTTGGCCATGGAAACTCATTGGATGACCTTGAGCAAGTCACACTCTCTCAGCCTCAGAAGGCAACAAAGGCAAACCCTCTCTGAAAAAATCTTGCAGAGGAAACCCTATGACAAGTTCTCCTTAGGGTTCCCATAAGTTGGAATCAACTTGAAGGCACACAGCAACAAATTGTATAAAATGGCTTCACCTGTTTATATCTGTTTTTTTTTTCCATTTTCATGGTGAACCCACACAAGCTGCCTTTTTAAAAATTTCTGTTTAAAGATCCAATGAAAAACTGTCATGAAGCCATCATTCCATAGTATGTTAAATCATTTCAAGTGCAAAAGATTTGGAAAATGGTGATTGTGCAAATCAGATGGCAAGGTTTCCAGACATTGCATCTGGGCTACTTGTAGATGAGTCCTTGAAATACAACCTCCCTGCCTAATTCATAAAATTTCAGTGTGAGGGTGATGTCCAGACAATGTTGACTTCTACAAGAAACTCTCCTATGTTTTCCCATTGCTTTGTTCATCTCTCTCTATCTCCTCCCGTCAGCTCGAAATATTTAAAAATGAAAACAAAATAAAAATCCATCAGGGACATAAGGATGAGACACTGGTGCAGTGACCATGTGACAGGAGTCACAGGCACTATCCATCAGAAAGCACCCATTTTCTCATTTTACAAAGTTAACAACCAGCATTGTATTCTTAAACCACAATCTAATATCTAGAGCACATCAGTGTGTAGGAGAGTCTTTCCCACCTGGGACTTAACATGAGACTTCAGTGAAGGACCGCAAATGCACTTGTAATTCTGTTTGATTTGTTTCCACTTTTGTTTTGCTAAGGTTCAAGGGTTGTTAATAGTTTCGTTTTTCCAATAGGAAGCCTCCAGCACCATCTAGTGGTTTTTCAAGCCATTTATTCTTCTGTTGCAGCACAGATGTTTCAGTTGATGCACAAGAATTTTAATTGCAAGAGTGATGAAGGCCTTCTAGGGAGGAAATCTTAGTAAATCTTACTGAGTTTTGGTTGATCAAGTAAGTCTGCACACATTTGCATATGCAAAAATATTGTGAGAGGCAAAAGGCACACTTCCTTTCAATTTTTGTTGAATGATGTAAATGGGCATTGTTTCAAAAGGAATTTCAACCTCCTCTCCTTTACAGAAAATCATTCCATTCCAACTACAGCACTTGCAGTTGCTTGTAAAAATTAATTTGGATGTTAAAAATCTACCTCTATGTAAACCTGTCCATTTCAGTCAATTAAATGTTTTTAAATGTTTCATCTAGCCAGTTTATTGCATTTCCATTTTTATGGGCAGCATATCATCCATTTATGTGGAGGGAAATCCCTATCTTAAAGAGTTTACTGTTAAATGCTTTAATTTCTCAAACAATGCATTATCATTAATGCATAGTTTATCAAAACAGGATACCAAATCCCATAACAAAAAAGCAAAAAATACAGGGATGGAGAGGGACAGGAACCAATCACAAAAAAAGATGGAAAAAACTAACTTTTTACAGCAGCTACCAAGGATTTCGAGTAGAGCACTGTCTTACTGTGGCACGTGAGGTTAATAACAACACATCCATTCCAATATAAAGTATGCATTCAGGATAATAAGTAATAAACAGTCAATGATAAATAAATATAAAAAGTTAGAAAAAGATATAGCATCCAATTAGTCAAATATATGTGCCATATCAATAAAAGGCACCTGACCACACATGTATATGCAACTTGATGCATGCCTGTTAAAAGAAATACTAAAACCAATGCTCAGGAAAATGTTATTACTTCAGATCCTTTCTGCCTTCTCTCGAAACATGCCTGTGCATCAGCAATGGCTGAAAACAACAGCTGTTAAGAAATTTGGTTATATCTCTACCGTTCATGAGCTTCCTTTACATTCCACTCAGTAGTTCTTTGTCTTTTGGACGCCTTAATGTGGTGCCGAAGGGTGCGTTTATAATGACAATGTGTAGGATTTTTCCTTGTTGTGAACGCACCAGCTGTGCTGGTGTAATATATTGAGAAGCAAGTACCCAACACTCTGCAGCTTTGTAGAGAGTGGGAGGGAGAGCTGTTGTTATAATGCAACTCATGTACCAGACAATCTCAGCAGGTGTCACTATAGCAGGCGAAGTGTGGTTTCATTAGACGGCAGTCAATAGCTACAGCTGCAAGATAATGGAGAAACAAAGCTATGAAGAACCCACAAAAATGCCAATGTAACTGAAATTTTAAAATGACCAAACACCAAATATTTCATATTATGGTGAGACCTTCTTCTGGTCCTGCAAGTATGGCCAGCTTTTATTGCTACAGTTTGCGTTATTTGTGCAAATTCCCAATACTTAAGAGCCATCAAAACGTGACTGTGAAACGTAAATGAAACAAAGTTCACAAAATAAACACCATTGCAAAACATTTGCCCCATGCAAATATATATATATATATATATATATAGAGAGAGAGAGAGAGAGAGAGAGAGAGGTCATTTCTGTACTACACTGTTATAATGCTATTATTCCACTTTCAACATGCTGTAGAATCCTGGGGTTAGCAGTTTAGGGAGTTCTTAGAATTCTCAGCCAGAGAACTCTTTGACTTCCGTAAACTGCAAATCCCAGAATTCCACAGGATGTTGAAAGGGGAATAATAGCGCTATAACAATGTAGGGCGGAAATGGCCATAGAGTTAATACCTATTTCAACCAAAGGACATTTCCTCAACTTTTTAATATTTATGCTTCCTGTTTTAAAACACTCATCCAATTCTTTTACAATGCAAACTTTACATGTGTCTCTGATATAACAAAGCAGTATTCCCTAGGATTTCTAGATCTCAGGGCTTGGCCCTGGTTCTCTCGTTTGAGGGTCATCTCTAGGGAAGAAGTAAGGGTGCAAATCCTCCGGTTTTGCTGAGCTCAGCTCCAGGCAAAAGGAAAGGGCTAGGCTGTGTGTAAATCTCCAGATCAGCTTGTGGCCCAGCATCTTGCTACAATTTGAAAGACTTAATTGATCTATTGCTGCAATTGGGAAAGACAAGTGTTGGGGGAGACAGTCTAGGTAGCTTTCTTCTTCTCTCCCAGCAGTTAATGGCACCAGACCTCACCCTTTATTCTGCTCTGCATCCACTTTCTGATTAGAAGCAAGTAGGCTGGATTTAATGTTTTTAATCCCATCTCTCTAAATAGGTGAGAGGGTATAATTGGCTCTTTTCACCTTGATCTGGAAAAAGTACCTTTAGCTAAGATTTCTGCCTTTATTTCCAAACTAGAAAATACTGTGGACCCTCCACTTTCATGAGGGTTTGGGATGCAGAACCCCCACAAAAGGGGAGAAAAACTGTGAATAACTCCCTCCCCGACAATCTCCCTTCCATCGTTTTGCCTTTTGCCCTGGTGTGTGAACCTTCCTTCTCAGCCCCAGGGCCAGAGGTGAGGGGGATGGGAAGAGAGTGTTGCCGCCATTGCTAGCCTGAGCTTGTGGGATATAAAGATATCTTTTGATATCAATAATTCGGCCTTCTATACCCATTCCTCTCCACGTGCTTGTGAGGCCCCCGGACAAGCATGCACACAGGCTCGGCTGATAATCACTGTAATATTCCAAACAAATACAGGCAGGCCAGAAATAGCTGACTCGCAGCTTCAGGAGACCTCAAGGCAAGTACCACAATAATGTATGCACGCTACTTTCAAAAGATCCCCTGCCCCGTGCAGGCAGCTTGATGATCGAACTATACAACGCTCAAGCACTCTGCGTTTGCATACTGGCTACTCTATTGACAACTTGGCTATAACTCAATCATTCAAATACTGACCTTTCGGAGGCTTTGTCTCCAGCCCCGAACTCATTGTTTTCCCCAAGTACGAACTAGCCTGCGGTCACAATTTTCCCTATAAGAACCTCTGACTTTGAGCGCTTCCTCGGATCGCTCTTGGCTTCCATCCCGCCTTGCTGTCGCTTTGTCCAGCGAGCCTTCCCCTCAGCTCCACGTGCTGAGATCCACGCTCCCCAGCTTCTCCGCTTCTAACTGGGCTTCAGGACAGATATAGTATTTCCCATACCAAACTTCCTCAAAAATCCCTCTATCCGCTCCTACCTTTAATTCTATAGTTTCTTGTGTGAGTGTGTTGTATACATTTCATAGAATCATAGAATCATAGAATCATAGAAATGTAGAGTTGGAAGAGACCACACGGGCCATCCAGTCCAACCCCCTGCCATGCAGGAACACCCTCAAAGCACTCCCGACAGATGGCCATCCAGCCTCTGCTTAAAAACCTCCAAGGAAGGAGACTCCACTACACTCCGAGGCAGCATATTCCACTGCCGGACAGCCCTGACCGTCAGGAAGTTCTGACTGTCAGGAAGTTTGTTTGATTGTGCTTAAATAAAACAATTATTAATTTCAACATCTGTCTCATCCTTGACTCGGCCTGACCCCGTAGACATAGGGTTCAAGATCTCGCTACGTTACCCTGCCTCTCACACTGCCAACTTGTGCTCTGTGCTAATTTCCTCCCCATTGTTTGAGCATTTTTAGGTGTCCCTTCCGGGACCCCCAGAAATCAGGGTAACAAGAGAGCTCTGGAGGGAAGAAAGAAGGAACAAATGTGACTTGCCCCACTCCCTTGCCTTTTGTCTTGGCACAACTTCTCAGCAGTGGGGCCAGAGGCAAGGGAATGGGAAGGGGGAGATCTGGAGGGGAAAAAGGAGGTGTGCTCATGCCTCCCCCTGCATTCTTTTGCCTTTTGCCCAAGTGCGCTTGCCTTCCTTCTCCATGCTTGGTAAAATGCAAGGGAATGTGACATTGCGAGGTGGAGAAAATACAGGCATGCCTTGTAAATACTCAGATTCACGAAGGTCAAACCCAAGAATGTAGAGGAAGGACTAGATGTTCATTCTCTCTCTCTCTGTTTGATTGATAAGCTATGAACAACTATGGTTGGTACTTGAGAAAAAATACTTAATAACATAAGTGTGGACAGTTGAGGTTTAGGTTGTAGCCTGGAAACCTCAGGGCTCAGGCAATCATGAATTGGTAACCCTACTCTACTCAGAAATGTGATACCTTCTACACAATTTTATTGCATTTTTTGAGTCTGAGATTACGTGGAGCCTGACTACTTGAATGCTAAGAGCAGAATATGCTTTTTAAAGTCTATGGAAAGGCCCTTATAAAGTCATCATTAGCCAACAGCCCTGTGTCCCAAAGACTCTGGAAAGCTGGTAGAGGGATCAGCTTCTGCATCATAGGCACGCTTTTACTGTCCTGTCTTGTTCAGGAGCTGAGCCACTACAATGAGATAATATGTATTAGAAATTAAACATCCATGAAAGATTGGAGCAACAATCGACTGGCCAGTCAAGTAGTTTTAACACATTGGTCAGTTGACTGCCTAACCTAGTTTTTGGTTTAATAAAAAATACTGCTAAATATTCTATACAGTTAAGAAAATGCCTAAATAAGTTGCAGGTTTACTCCCTGCCTTTTTGCATTACGCTATGATTTGAGGAAAATGGCAGGTATGAAATTTCCTTGCTTTTGGACTATTTGAAATCAGAGTTGTCCATTAAACTTTCTCACAAAATTTTAGTCTTCTGCTTATGCTACTTGTCATGTCTGATAACTGTTGGCCTTTCCAAAAAGACACATAAAGAAATTTGTGCACACATCCACTTACATCAAAAATACACTGACTTTTCCTGATCTGGAAAAATTTCACCTTTTAAGATGGCTGCTAGAATCAGAAGATGAAAGGACATGAATATTCCAGTTCCATTGTTGTTTGTTGTTGTGTGCCTTCAAGTTGTTCCTGACTTATACTGACCCTAAGGTGAACCTCTCATGGGGTTTCCTGGGCAAGATTTGTTCAGAGGCATTTTTTTTTGCCATTGCTTTCCTCTGAGGCTGAGAGAGTGTGACCATTTCAAAAGCATACAGTGGGTTTCCATGGCTGGATGAGGATTCAAACCCTGGTTCCCCACAGTCTTAATCCAAAACTCAAACCACTGACTCTATTCTAGTCCCACCCAAATACATATACTGTATTTTTTGCCATTATGCTTCCATGCATGTAGGTACATTGAGAGTTTGGGAAGGAATCTGCTTCAGAGCACATGCACGCAGAAGCCGGTTGATATCTCCATATATAAGAACATGGTAGCTGGTGTTGGGAAAGAAATCTGCCAGATCAGAAATCCTTTCTTCTTTGTCCCAATCATCAGCAGTGACAGAAACAATAGTAAATTTGAGGAATAAGTTATCCAGTCTTTCGCTAAAGACATCAGATTGTTTGCAAGATTGATCTCTTCAATTCCCCACTTTTCCATCTCACTTACTAAAAAAGGGACGTACCAGGAGGCTTTCTGGTGCAGGGGTTAGTAGAATGAACTGCAGTTCTTGTCTAGCAGTAAAGGGGTGTGCTAGTGTGGGTTGGTGAAAAGATCAGGTGTGGGCAGAGAAGGGCAGCATGAACTGGGACTGTCACGGAGCATGCAGTTAAAGCAATGCTGTATTCTAGAACAGGCATTTTCAAACCCTTCATATACTTGCTGTTTTCCAATATTCTATTTTTTCTTTGCTGATATTTCTCCGTAAATCAGAATTCATAGTAATTCAAATCAGAATTATCATAGTAACCACACACACACACACAAACACTGTTATAAAAAAAATTGAACACACAGTGGTCCTAAGGAAATTTAAAAAAAAAGACTCAATGTGAATGTAAGTGTTAAACCTGGACTGAGTGTAGCTTTTTATACCAAAAAAGAATTTAATTTTGCAATTGCACTGTGGGACAAGAAATGGTATGCATGTGGGTGAAACTCAGAAGTCTTAGTTTTTCAGGTTCTGATTTCTCACTTTGATTAGTGGACAAGGGTTTGAAACAGTGGATAATTACTATCAAAATCAAAATTAAAATAGATAAAGAATGGAGAATATTTGCTAATTTATTTTAATTTACAAGTCATGCATCAAAAGATGCACCAAGACAAACCAATTAAGTTGTAGCAATAAGTCCATCTGAAAGGCCTATTTTTGCAACAACAAAAGTCTTCTGATGGAAATATCCCAAAGTGGTTTGACTGTATTTTGTACAATCACCCAGCATTTTTCTCCCTGCAGCTTACCAGAAAAGTTCTTCTACAAATTAACAGGATTTGGCGCCCTCTGACATCAGCCAAGTCTACAATTTTTTTTCTCTCATTTTTGCACAAAAAGATTCTTCTTGGTCAAGCAGTTCATTCATGCAGTTGTAGCATACTGTTCTAGTATTTTGGTATTCTGCTCGTTATTCATGGGTGATAATGTAATCAATGGCTACTAAAATGTGGGCTAGATAATGCTACTATTGGGTGGATTTGTAACTGGTTGACCGACCAAACCCAAAGGGTGCTCACCAATGATTCTTCTTCATCGTGGAGAGAAGTGACCAGCTGGCTAGATCTTGTGTGCAGCGTAGAGTAGGTTGATGAGCTGTTCAGCTTCAGTCTAGGGCATTAGTTACTCTGCTTGTGAGATTGACTATCGTCAAAAATTCTTTGCTCCTCTCCCCATTTAGTGTGGTATTGTAGTTATTTACAACTTGGGAGGTCATGTTCTATTCCCTACTGGTGGAGTGACCTTAAGCTAACCCCCGCATCTCTCTCTCATGCACACACATTCTCACCTAGCTCATAAGTTTGTCATGAATAATGTAGAGGGAAAGAGAGCCATTTATGTTGCCTTGAGGGTGGGTGTATGCATGCATTATCTACATGCCTGAGAACAAATAGATGGCGTGACTGTGTGCAGGTACTGGTGCTGTTTAGTGTTGTGGAATACATGGTGGGTTAATGTGGTTTAGTCATATGGAGAATGTTAGACTTTTTCAAGCTGAGTGTTGCTGGAAAGCTTCTTTGAAACACCAAAGTACAGTTCTTATAAGGTCTGTGGTCTTTTCTGCCGGAAGAGAACCCAGTGTGAGAGGCACGCTACACTTGTAAACCAAGGTAAGATGCTAGGTTTCCATGTAGTTAAATGTGCATGATGTAGTGGTTTCAGTGTTGGATGAGGATTCTGGGAGACCGGGGCTTGAAATCTTGCTTGACCATGGAAACCTACTGGGTGACCTTGGGCAAGTCACACTCTCTCAGCCTCAGACAAAGGCAGTGGCAAACTTCCTTCAAACAAATCTTGCCAAGAAAATCTCTGGATAGATTTGCCTTAGGATCACCAAACATTGGAAACAATTTGAAGGCAAACAACAACAACAACAACAACAACAGAAAGAAGTTGGGTAATGAATTAGATACAGTTGGCTCAGCCTCTGCCTCCAACTCAGAAGGAAGAAATCAAAGGATTCCATATTTCATAGTGTATTAATAAGAAAATGGATGGGAAATTGGTCATTAATCATGGAAGACCATGAGGCTTGCTCATCGAAAAACGAGGACAGCTATTCACTGACTCATTTAGATTTAACACCTACATTGTTGGGGTCTGTAATTTACTCTTTCCAAAATCTTGCCTCCATGTTAAAAAAGCCATATTGATCCTGTTCACAAGTGTTTTATTAGAGAGTATGCCAAACAGTATGGCAATCTTGACATCACTCTGGAAAGCATCATAAGCATCCTTAGAAAGGCAGACTATTGCTATTTAAATAACTGAAGAAACAAAAATAGATTTTTGGGCCCTACTATTATGAGACCTCCACTTGTCCAGAATAGAGAATATCCCAGTATTGTGCTGTAGTGCGTTTCCCTGGTCTTGCTGACCCTATCTGCTACTATCAATGAAAGGGGTCAACAAAAGATTTCACTGATACTCCCTGCAGCAACTCTGTCTTCCGTCGTGCACTCCCCTCCATCCTCACCCCCAGCATCTCCAGCTGATCTGTTTGCTTGGCCAGAAGCTCTTGCCAAACACCCACCTGGCCCAGCTGTGTCTTTCAGCAACAGTTGCTGGCTGCCAAAACAGCTTTTAATCTTTCACTTTTCAATGAGAACTAAAGTAGCAGTTTTTAATTATTCTTCCTTACTCTGGCTACTTAAACAGCAGTAGATTGCCTTACAAAGCTCAGCTGCCAACAGATCACAGGCTTGATTCTGTTCCCAGTGAAATATGTGGCAGTGCTATTTCCTTCTGTGCTATCAACTGGGTGGACCAACACAAATAATTCTCAGTCACTCCCACTTCTAGACTGCCAAATTGAATCTCTCTTGGTTGCTGTTGCTCTAAGGTTTGGGGCAAGGGTATAGTGATGGGGAGCAGCAAATGAAGGCGTTGCTGCCTCCCCCCGATAAGTACTCTGCCTCCCTAAATGATAGATATCTTTATTACAGTCATTGACCAGCATATCTCTAAATGAAATTTTCCTTCAGTCTACAAATTTCTAGCATTGCAGAAAAACATGTATATTTTGACACACATGCTGAAAGTATGCTTCATATTTCATGCTCCAGTGCTTTATCAGAGAAAATCCACTTTAGTAATCTTGGCTTTTGAAGGTGACATATTTGAAGCAAATTTCAAGTAGACAGTTTCTCCACAAGTTTGCAGA
Source organism: Cyclura pinguis (assembly GCA_030412105.1). Taxonomy (NCBI): domain Eukaryota; kingdom Metazoa; phylum Chordata; class Lepidosauria; order Squamata; family Iguanidae; genus Cyclura; species Cyclura pinguis. The sequence goes on along the minus strand of CM059604.1, from coordinate 32,635,313 downwards.
GAAATAATAGTGCTATAAACTTTATTAACAACTAGTGTATATACCTGGCGTTGGCCAGGATTTTATTTTCTCATAGGTAATACTTGTTAGAAAGATTTGAGATCCTGTGTCTCTAATTCCCCAAACTGTCTTATCCAGTACCTGTAACTTTTCTCCATATTCCCCAATCTAATCTGTATTCAAAGTTGTTAACATACAGAGGTTCAGTTTCTGAGGGAATACACTTTTCTCCTCCTTGCTGCTAGGCCTCATCTCCATAGCAACCAGCCAGGCCCAAGAGCTCTGGTTGAGAATTCTAAAGGTCCCTCCCTAAACTGCAAACCCCGGGATTCCATTGAATCTTCTCAGGCAGCCAATCATACAAGGTCTTCTTGCCTGACACAGCCAATCATATGAGGTCTAGTCTGCCTGACACGGACACACAGATGAACTTTGACTTTTATATATTAGATTAGCATCATTATAATAGGGTGTTGTTGTTGTGTGCCTTTGGGTCATTTCTGAATTATGGAGACCCTGAAGTGAAGCTATCACAGGGGTTTCTTGGCAAGATTTGTTAAGAGGATATTCAACTTTACCTTTCTCTGGGGCTGAGGGAATGTGACCTGCCTAGGGTCACCTAATGGATTTCCATGGCTGAGCGAGCATTCAAACCCTGGTATCCCAGCGTCCTAGTTCAACACTCAAACCACATCACACTGGCTGTTCTTGAACAATATGCATTTACTTTCCAGACACTGATATTTAGCTTACACTACTCTATTGTATGTGGAAAATATTCTATTTTAAACTGACTTGCTGGTTTTGGAAGCTTCAAAACATACTTTCTAACTGAAATACATTTCAGTATTAAATTGTTTTTGTCGTTACTTACAAAAACTTTTTCCTTGCAGAAACCTGGATGACCTCAATCGAGAAGGTCATGGCCCTAAGTCTGCAAGAGCTGAGCAGGGCTATTGATGATAGAGGAGATCTCTCATTCATAGGGTCACCATAAGTCAAAATCAACTTGACCGCAGTTAATAACAACAATGGTCTAGAGGAGAGGAAACCCAAGGGAAGGTAATAAAACCATGTTACAGTAACATAGAAAAATTCCTTCCCAGCCCCCAATGGTGATCAGCACAGACCTCAGCCATTTCCACACGAGACTGTTATAGTGCTATTATTCCACTTTCAACATCCTATGGAATATTGGGGTTTGCAGTTTGCAGTGTTGTGTGGAAATGGCCCTGGAGAATTGCGAGACCTCAGGCAAGATCTGGCTCTATGTTCTCACACTGAAGTCCCATCATGGCTGTAATCTTGCGGCCATGGCAAGATTTCAGCTCAGGCTTAGGTCAAATCACTGCTCGGCTAGGATGGAATACTATGGTGCTATCTGGGAGGCTCGGCACAGCATGCCCTTCTTTGCAAAGGTACTGGCGGTTAGCTTTTTGTTTGGTGGAGGAAGTACATCAGACAGTTCAAGTGCTGGCTTGTGCTATGCCTTGTTGCTCCTATCTCTCAAACCCTATCATGAGCCATGAGGGTATTGTGGGTATCGAGGCAGAAATGAGAAGGACACAGGGAGAGTAGTTATTTTGCACTACAGGCCAACAGCCTGTGGCATTTGGATATCTTTTTTATAAAGGTGACTAAAAGTCATTGTAGTTACTTTAGTTATTAATCACTTCATTTACTAGTTACTAAAAACCATGAGAAATGAGGAGGTGAAGAATTACTTTTTAAAAACTGTATCTATAGCTATACTTCAGGTAATGAAGTTGATGTTCTCCTGGTCATCACTTCCTTAACAGAAACTTTGGTAACAGAGGCAGAAATGACACTGAAAGAATAGGGAGAAGTTCCTGAGCCACCAGAAGTGCAGTTCAACAATTTTTTTCAGCATTTTTTTCCTTCAAAACACTGTGCAGTATGTGAAATGAAACAACCAAGCCAGGGCAACCTTGCATAGGTAGACAAAAATATGTCGAACCTTCTAGAGACCACTTGAAAGCTTCATCCAAAATGCCTCCAGGGATAATTCTTTCACTAGCCTCCATTTTTCTTATGATTTCAAGTTTGATGAGCAGACTTGGAAATCTGTGCTTTTTTTAACTTGCTGGCAGGAGCTGGTGAGGCAGGCTTATCTGCTTTGCCTTTTTCTTTCTGTTTTGCTGTTCAAGCATGTTCAGAAATGGATTCTGGAGACAGCTGCTCCTTCCTTGCCTGTTGTCGGCAGGCACAGATGGCCTGAATCCCCATTACTGAAGATTCAAAAGCTTTAAAGGGAAGGATCCTTCTTCCTCAAGCCCATTGCCTACCACATTTGCTGTTCCCCTGTGAGAAGTGCGCCCTGCACTCTGGGGGGGAGTCTTGTCTTTTGCTCTTAGGAAACATTTTAGAAGGCTCCTCTGATATGCAGCGGGAACAGACTGCTGAGCAGACCTCAAGCCTTCCTGAAGCCTTTTACCTAACCTGTTCCCCTCTGAGAAATGCGCCCACATTTGGGCTTGAGACAGATTGCCATGTGACCAGTGGGCAAAAAGAGATAGAAGCGTTGTTCAAAGTTATAAGGTTTCTAGAAGAATATGTTATTTTACTAAACCAAGGGCATCAAGTAAGTCATTAAAAATATACAAGTCTCGAGTTGAGTTGAGCCAGTGCATCACTCATGGCCAAGTCGAGTCACTGAAGTGACTTAAGTCCGAGTCTATCGACTCGAGTATACATCACTGCAGATGGCAATGCTAGGATCTGCCAAAGTAGAATCTCACTCTTTCCCAGCTGACGTTTGATTGCATTGCTAAACTGGGGACACAATGCTGTACATCGACACTGAAGTCTGTGTTTCTACACTCCTTTGTCACCAGTCTCCCAGTACTGATGCTGCTAAAATACTTCTAGCTGAGCAGAGGATGATGAGGAAAAGAGGAGCTGGGTGGCCACAAAAAAAAAAAAACTTTGTTAGAAGGAGCTTCTTTGTCAGAGGCTTTGTCAACTGAACTATGGGTGTATATTGGTAATTCATTCCTAGAACTATAACAATACGGTTGGCCCTCCACATTTGTGAGTTTGACTTTCACAGATTCGATTATTGACAAATTTTCTAAATCCACCCTCTCACCTCAGGGACTTCTTTTCTGGGGAAGCCTTCCCTTTAGGCAGCTCCAATCAGGGCACATAGCCCTTTACCCCCCCCGTCATAGAATCATAGAATCATAGAGTTGGACGAGACCCCAGGAGCCATCCAGTCCAACCCCCTGCCATGCAGGAACCCACATCAAAGCACTCCGGACAGCTGTCCAGCCTCTGCTTAAAAACCTCCAAAGAAAGACTCCACCACATTCCAAAGCAGCATATTCCACTGTCAGACAGCTCTGACCATCAGGAAGTTCTTCCTGAGGTTCAGGTGGACTATAGGGCCACCATATAGGGTCACCATGCTGACCCACCCCTGTTCCCTCTCCTTTCCTTGGCCTGGTTTGGATCCTGGATGCCCATTCTTTCCAACATGCCTCAGTCCCCTTCCCATAGACACAGACACACATTTTGATATTTGCGATTTTTCCACTTTTGTGAGGGTTCTGCTCCCCTAACCCTAACTAATATGGAGGGCCAACTGTATACTGTAAAGCTAACTTTCAAAATTTTATGACTACTGATGGCAGATTCCAAAATGTTGCTCCTATCAGTCTTTTCAGCTCCCTGGTTACATTTTAGAAGATTAGCAGATATTGCTTCAAACAGGTGCACATTCTTTATTTCTCTGCCTATGGCAGCTCCCCATCTCCCTTCCCCCATGTACGCAGCCAAGGCAAACTCAGATCTCTTTTTTATTCTGATAAAGAAAGGGTGTTCTATTCATAGGAAAATAGTTGGGTCAGGCTCTCTGTGGCTTTTTGTTTGTGCTCCACAGGGTGCCTAATAGCTCTGCAGGGGTAGGAATCCAGTCACGCAAGCAACCTACAGTAGACACTGCCAACTACCCAAAAAAAGTGTTAATTAAAGGGTGTCAGATTTGAGAAGAGGCAGAAGTGGTTTGGGGAAGGGGTGAGGAGACACATTTCCCATACAGAAAGAGGTATAGAAGAGACGTCTTTTCACCAATATTTATTTATATTTCCATTTTGCAATGCATGTCATTTTGGTGAATTTGCTCTGTGATTGGATATAAACCAGCCTAGCAGTTATGACAGGTACACACCACATCCTCTTTATTTATTTTCATTGTTTAATACTGATAAATATCATTAAACTTTCACAACACATTCCACTGGGAGAGAAATAGTTTTATCTCAATAAAGACTGCTTTTCAGGATTTTGTGAGAAGTGTGTATTTATGCCAAAATGTGTCTTTTGAATCCCTCACACAATATTTGACATACCAAAACTGTAGTTTTCAGTTTGTATTTCAAAGCACTGTGCAATTAGTTATAAAAGGTACAAAACAAGCAAATAAATGTGCCTGAATATCTGTTTGTGCCACGTAAATCAGGCTGGTACACAAATGGTGGTAAGTCTTTAAAGAAATTTAAATTTCTTCTAAAATCAATGGATTGAAATTGTTGGGGTTAATTTCTTTCCTTAATGAAGTCTTGGCGGAAGAGGAAAATAATCATACAATCACTCAGCAACTAGTATTATATTACCTTTGTATAAAATATGCGTACAATAGTGCAATGTGTTATATTTTTTTTTCATGAACAGAAACCAGGACATGTGCTCTCAGTAACATAAGGGATTGTTAACTGAATGGCACGAACAGCATTCCTTATCACATGACAGTCAGGGTACACACTGCATTCAGCTGCTGCTTTATATCTGAAAGACTGTATTTCCGAATATGAATCTGCCTGACTTTGAGATCCTTGGGGGAAGGCTCTCCCTTGCCCTACCACCATCACTGGCACACTTGGTGAGGACATGAGAGAGAAGTCCTTTCCGCGGGATGACGGCATCGGGATGTGAGAGGAGCGGGACTGCAACGACGCTTCTGCATGACACCATTGCAGTCCCGCCCTTCTTGTGTCACCAGTTGGTGCGCTTCCTCTCCCACTGAAGCAAGGGAAGAAGACTGACTGCAGTCCGGAAGGATGGAGCATGTCCCTTGTGCACCCTTCCACAGGCAGACAGTCTCATGTGGAGAGGAATGCTGGGAACACGCTCCTATCCTGGCAGAGATGCTGCCAAGATTGTGGTGGGGCAACATGCAAGAGCATTGTCCCGTGGAAAGGGCCAGAGTCTTCTCAGTGATTTCTCCTATTCTGTGGAATTTCCTCCCATGGGAATTTGGGTTGGCATCTTCTCTGTGTTCCCACAAGATGTTCTTGTGAGGGCGGTAGGAGAAGAAAGAAGGGCCTTTCCAGATCTCAAAACATGGGCAAGGTTCATATAAAGCACCATACAGTTCAGTTCCAGGTTGTCTGAAGGACTGTATTCTGTGATCCTTTGGACAACTTGGAGCTGAACTGTATAGTGCTTTTTAGGTCATAACCAGGCATTTGAATTGTGCCTGGAAACAAACTGGCAGCCAGCAGAGCTGCTGCAAGAAGGGAGTTGTGTTTAACAATACGGCTGCAGTTCTTTGGCTAGAGCAAACTGAAGTTACAAAACACTTTTCAAAGGCAGCTTTGGTACAGCATAATTTTTGTATTATCCATTGTTTTAACTCCGTTTTGTTGTATCTTACACTGGGAGGTCTCATATTGTGAGTAAGGCAGGATATAAATTATAAATAAATAAATGATAGACAGATGACCAGGCAGACAGATAGATCTGAAGCATATAGCTATTATTTTCCAAGGGAGAGCCAGAAATAAGGAAGGGTAGTGGAAATTACCCAAGTCCCGCCTTCTTGTGTTGGGGGTGACATTTTGAGGAGAGCTTCTGTTTGTGTTCAAGTAAACAAAAGCATAGATGCAGAGACTAGAAAAGTTATTTTTTCAGAGTACAAGTTTTTAGATCCCAGTGAACATGGTACCTGAGGATTTCTGGGAGTTGTAGGCCCCAAAAGATCTTTCCCAAGGTCTGAATATCATCTTGTTATCATACTACACTGTTATAGCACTACAATCTACTTTAACCGCCATGGCAACATCCTGTGAAATTTTGGGGTTGGTAGTTTAGTGAGGCCCAAGAGCTCTCTGACTGAGAATTCTAAATGCTATTCCCTGAACTGAAAATCCCAAGATTTCATAGGATGTTGCCATGGTACTTATAGTGGAATATAGTACTGTAGCATAGTAATGTGATAAGGGACTAAGGGCCTTTCTGCACTACGCTGTTCTTGTGCTATTATTCCACTTTCATCATTGTATGGAATCCTGGGGTTTGCAGTTTAGGGAGGGGCATTTAGAATTCTCAGCCAGAGAGCAATTTGGCCTCAGTAAACTACAAAACCCAGAATTCCACAGGATGTTGAAAGTGGAATAATAGCACTAGAACAATGTAGTGCAGAAAGACCCTAAGTCTCTTTCAGAACTCTGCTTTCAGCATAAGAAGATCAAGGGTAAAATAGGCAGGGACACTGCAGGCAGGGCTTCCATAAATGACCATGGCCCCTACCTGCCTTGCAAAAGCAGGTTGGATGCTTATATTAGAGTTTGAATTTATCCTGTAATATGATGCCAACGCTTCCTCAGATCCATTAGATAACAGGGCCTGAAATAAAGCCTTATCTTTTGAGAGTGGAGTGGTAAAGAATATTTGGGGAATATGAAGAAATCATTAGGTGATAAACACACACAAACACACACACACACAATTTATGCAGAATCTCGTTAAATTTGAACTTTTAATGTGTTTTGTGTGTTTTTCCTTTTTGTCACATCAGATGACTTGTCTCAAGCCTCTCCATGCAGAAATGGGATTGCTAACCCTGTTGTTGTTGTGTGCCTTCAAGTTGTTTCCAACTTTCAGTGACCCTAAGATGAACAGCACCTGGTATATCGCTGATACAAATGAGCTTGTGGAGCTAGGTATCATTGTACCACTATCAGTGTGGGTATACTCTGAAGTATCTGTTTGAGGTCTTTTTAAAGACTGCACTTGGCTGACAGAACAGCTGGTCTTGGACCGAGTGAGGGAAACATCTTTGGGCATCTGAAGGAGGAGGGAGTGGAAACAGATGCTGATGAGAGAGAGAACAGGGGGATAGAGAAATAGAAAAGGCTTAATTTATACTTTAAAAAAAGGTTTTTATAACCAAAGCTGTTGTATGTAGGACTATAGTAAAAGTTTAACATAGCAGGATTATTCCTTTGGACAAAAGGGGGAAAGATGTTATTTTTAACCAGCTGATGAATCTTCAAGCTCCTGTTGCTAAGATACACTTGGATGCTTTTTTAAAACATCAAGCATATATTGTTTCTTTTCAAAGGAACAGGTTTGAGTAGCAGAAATTCTCCTGCCTAACAACTATGGCCATTTCCAGCTGGCCCCTCCCTAAACTGCAAACCTCAGGATTCCATAGGATGTTGAAAGCGGAATCATAGCGCTATAACAGTCTTGTGTGGAAATGGTCAAAGTAATGAAGAGGTGTTAGAAAGTGAGGAATTCTGTGATCTCAGATCTTTGTAGCTGCACTGTCATATGTGCTGGGTAAAAAGAGACTCTAGCCTCACCCAGATTGGCAATCTTGTATTGCACAGTGCTACATCATTGCCTCTTGATGTTTCTTGTCAGTTGTCGAAACACTCTCTAGACATTTTAAAGAACGTTGGTTAAAAGCCTCAAAATAATGTAAAAATGGGTGGTTTTGTTAATTGCTTTGTAAATACATAATAAGAACAATGTTTAGTATTTCATCCTAAATGTTGCTTTAGGAATCATTTGGGAAGAATTTTAGTACTATTTATATCTCTACTTTTCTTTTTAAAATTCAAAAGTAATGGAAAAGTAATGCAAGCAACTCTTCAAACAATAAGTAATGGCAACAACTCTTTAAAATTAACAATGTGCCAGCAACAGGGAAGAGAAAGACAAGTAACGAATTATTTTAAACAAATAATGCTCCAAGCTCTGGTTTTCATACATTCACCATCTCCATGAAATCCCTAATATTGTAAAAGCATTATACACTTTGCATGTGATACTTCAACACACAGTAGGATCTTAATATTTTATGTAGTAATATGTTTCAAATTAAAAAGGAGTATGTTTTATGTAGCTTTGGTCATACATCAAAACAAATATAACATTTTCTTTTTGTTGAGCTCTCAGTTTATCAACTTTCTAACCTCAATTCCATGTGAATATACATAACCACTTACTGGGGATCATTTCATACGTGGGTAATAAAAGTGGCAATCTTTGTCTATTCAGTACACCTTTTGGTACGTACTGATTTGCAAGGTCTGTACCAGCCAAACTCTCTTCAGCACTAGAGGTCAATCCAGCAGAAAGCTCTATTAATATCACATGTGACACACGATATCTAAATCTTGGAAAGAACCACAAAAGAACATAAAGTGGCATTAAGACAGATATGTAAAGTTAAGTAATTTCAAAGTGGTAATGTCAGAAATATAGCTAGAATATTTCTTAACATATAAAGGATAAAACATGATGGAGCTAAAATAGAGGCCAAAATGAGATTCCCAACCCAAAAGAAGAAAACCAGTATCTGAAATACTAGGACAAAATACACCAGACACGGTGATAAATACTCAGTTATGGGACAAAAAAGAGCTTAGAAAAGTTACTACAACCTTCCAAATTCCTCAGACAATTAGGAAACCCTGGAGTTCTAGAAAAAAAAAAAGCAAATTTCCAGAGCTCTGGGCCAAAGAGACAAATGTACCAAAATAAAACTGAGGCTGTCAGAGAAGTATCATAATGCATACACACACACACCCCCCCCCTAACAAATTACTACATGATGGAAGTGCATTGGCATAGCTTGGAGTGTGTGGAGGAGGGGGTGGGTGAAGGGGTAGGGGTGGGGCTATGACATGTGGGGGCGGGGCTATGGCAGACAGAGCTGGGCTGTGGTGCAGTGCAGAGCTATGGGGGGTGGGGCTACACATGTGGAGGCAGGGCTAAGGCATGCAGGGGTGGGGCTATGGCAGATGGGGCAGGGCTATGGCACATGGGGGGGGCAGGCAAGGAGCAGCGGCACCCCCAAAAAATTGCTGCCAGGGGCGCAACGCATTCATTGCCCCCCCATCCCTACACCACTGTGGAAGTGGCTGTGACAGAACCAATGGAAGCCAACTGCACAGGAATCAGAGACCTTTGATAGTCTTTAGATGCAAGGAAAACTCTATCATGTTCTAATGGTTTTTTGGTATTAGAATGTTGGCACATTTATTGTTAGGTATAGTTTAGTTTTGATTGTATTCTGGCTCTGGAAGTACAATGCCTCATCTATTATTTATATGGCTCTGCTCTTTTATTTACCATGCTGTTATCTGACTGCTCTTGCACCTTTTGGAATTGCTTTCTTGTATTGCATTTTTGTGACATTTTATTATTTGTTCAGCCATCTTGGCTGCAATTTGCCAAGCACACACACTTCAACAATAGTAGCATGATAAATAGCACTGTTTTGCAGGGATAGCCAGATGGATGAGAGGAATGTAGAGCAGAGACCTGTGCTTACTGAAGTATATACAATGGCTTAATCGGAATCAGCATTCAAAAAGGAAGGAAGAGGACTAGAAAGTGGTAAAAGAAGCTGTGTTTTAATCTAGTACAGATGTTACAAAAACCTGGGGTGTTCCTGTACCAGGCATCAAATATATAAAAATAACACCCCATACAAAATATCTGCAGGGTAAAATCTTTTACTTTAATAATGTATATTTTGGTATATTTTGGTACATTTGGTACATTTTGTAAGGAAACTGCTATCTGTGTGTGTTCAGAAGAGTATTATAATATCAAAAGAACCCGCCAATTGGTTTTTGGAAACCTATAAAGTGAATGAGCCAGTGACGTATTTACTTTTACTTTACAGTGATGTATTTACTTGTGAGTGAAGGAAAGACAATCTCCATTACAAGCCAGGAGGTAGTCACATACACAGGAGTTCTAGCCCCTCCTGTCTGGTGACTCATGACTCTACCTCACCTGAAGCGCCTCTCTCTGGACATTGCCTTATTTGGAAGGGAGTTTGTGATTGGAGGAAACCTCATATTACCTGCCCCTCTGGACATTTCCTTATATGGATGGAAGTTTCTGGACATTACCTAATATGGGGCAGGTGGTCTGTGGTTGGTGGAAAAATGCCGCAGTGGGCGTGTATGTTGTTTACCTGGATAAAAAGACCTTGCCAAGCCTTGGGCCTTTGTCCCGAACCTCCGGCACCCTGCTGCAGCAGAATTTTATATTTTTATACTTTTGTACTCAATAAATCTGGCCTTAGCTGTTGAACCAAGAAACGTCTGGTCATTTGCCTGTTTCTCTGAAAAAGCTGTCCTTCTTAAGGGTGTAGAAGGTGACATACTTTTACTCTGAGCCTCAAGTCGTCTCAAGTCTCTAACTTCAAGTCTCAAGTCAAGTCTCAAGTCCTTGAAGATACTTTCAAGTAAAGTCTCAAGTCTAAAAGCCAACTTTAAACCCCAACCAAAGTTCCAGAATTATTAGATAGAGTGAAATAAATTCAGTTTTAACAATTTAAGCAGAGTCGACTCTCCACATTTGCAATTTTGCCATCTGCAGCTTAGGAAGTGGGGAATAGGATCCTATCTTACTCCCCATTACTGAAGATTCAAAAACTTTAAAAGAAAGGATCTTTCTTCCTCAAGCCTGTTGCCTGACACATTTGCTGTTCCCCTGTGAGAAATGCACCCTGCACTCTGGGGGCGAGTCTTGTCTTTTGCTCTTAGGAAACATTTTAGAAGGCTCCTCTGATATGCAGTGGGGACAAGCTGCTGAGCAGACCTCAAGCCTTCCTGAAGCCTTTTGCCTAACCTGTTTGCTGTTCCCCTCTGAGAAATGTACCCACACTTTGGGCTTGAGAGAGATTATCATGTAAGCATTAGGCAAAAAGGAATGGAAGCGTTGTTCAAAGTCATAAGGTTTCTGGACGGAGGTGTTGTGTTACAGCAAGTCAGTCATTAAAAATATACAAGTCTTGAGTCGAGTTGAGTCAGTGCATCATTTATGGCTGAGTCAAATCTGAGTCGAGTCACTGAAGTGACTTAGGTCTGACTTGAGTCCGAGTCTTTCAACTCGAGTCTACACCATTGGAATGAACAATATGTAATGCCATAACCATAGTTGATTCAGATTGAAGATGATGCTGTTTTGAGAAGGAATAATAAACATCTGCAGGGCACCAAATTTTTTACATCCTATGATGGATGAAACAAAACAGAGTTAGACACAGGCAAGACAGAATCTAATCACATAACAAATTAAATGGTTGCAGCTGGAAGTACCAATGAGCATGTAGATACTGAAGCTGAAATTGTATAAACATTTCCCTTTGACTAAGTCTAATAGTCTGGTCTATGAGTAAACATGTACAAACATGTACTGTAAGGCATCTGAGGCTCTGACTACATTAAAAAGAGAGAAAACCTGTTTTTATTCAAAGGGAGATGTAGTGATACCAAGTTTCAGAATATGTAGTGAGAGAGCAAGGGAATGGAAGAAGGGAGAATTCTCGGGAACACTAGCTGTGCTAAGTCAAACCTATGCTAAGTCAAATTGTAGAAATCATTCTGCAATGTTTACTAGGTCAGTTTCTTCTAAAATTCTGTGGCATCTTTCTACAGTTCAGATAGCAACTATGAAAGATACTTGGCGAAGAAATCTTAGTGTCTCCTGCACATACAGTCCTGGATTCTTTGACAGTGAAGTGATATATTAAAACAAATACGTAGTAATGTAGGTATGTCTTTAATATGTGAAAATGTCCAGAATCTTGGATTAAGGTAGTTTATTCTGATCTGAGTGACTGAACTTAATAGAATAATAGAACAATAATAGAACAGAATAATGAGAGTGGAACTAACTGTAGAGAATTACCTCAAGGTAATTTTAGACCCTCAACCCCTTATAGCAACAGTATTTCTATACTGCTTATCAGTGTGAAGCACTCCCTAAGTGGTTTACAATGTATTTTAGCTAATTGTCCCAACAATCTGGTTACTCATTTCACCGACCTACGAAAGGATGGAAGGCTGAGTCAACCTGGAGCCCTGCAAGATCAAACTCATAACACTGTGGCTGCAGTGGCGTTTAATCACTGTGCCACCAGGGCCCTCTTCTTCAGATGGCCACATGTTGTTGTGTTGTTGTTGTTATTGGGATAAATCACACAATTAGTATTTCTCTCCCACTCACACACATACCTGGCCATTCCATGAATTACAAACACTTTTACATCCCTGACATGTTAGAGTAAACCCAACTGAAAGAACTATTTCTGAGTGGCAGAATAAATCCTCTGTGAGCATATGCAGTTTCATATTTTAAACTCACCTAATTATACCACCCCTGTGACTACATGAACAAAATGGAGTTTGCTTCTGGTGTCTGGATGCTAAATACATTTATCTGAAGATCCACTCCATTTAGTTGCATTTATTTTCCCATCAATGACAAGGTGATACATAAATGTAACAGACAGACTCAAAGTTGCACACATGGCTCTCTTTCATCCCACTTTATCTAGAAGGTATTTGGCCACTTGCAGGGCTCACTGGCACCTACTCTGGTCTCATGCTCTCCCTCTGGAGGCCCAACTAGCATCAACACTCTTATCATTTAGATGGCAAGATAAAACTTGTCCGGTCACCAAAGCCCTTGGACCTCATTAATGCGACCTAAAGACCGTTATTTACAGTTTTAAAAACTTCTAATTTTTTAAAACCTGTTTTTAACTCATGTAGTTTAATACTTCTTTAAACTATCTTAGGCCCTTTCTGCACGAGGCGAGTGAATCACTCCATGCTGTTACTTACCGGTTCTTCTCTCTTCCGAAGCAATGTGGACCCTTAAGCCCTTCTGCAGGGCTCCTCTGTAGTTGCAGGGCGAATCGGAGCAGTGCGAGGTCTGTAGATCCGCACTGCTCAGGCTGAAAATGGCGGCTTCCTGTTCTTCGTGGGTCCGGACCAACCGCTGACGCTGACCACGCCCACAGCCTGCCCTCCGCTGATCGCAGGCTCGCATTGGTGCGAGCCTGCACATCTGCACAAGTGAGAAGGAATGCAATGGTGCGCTCCAGAAGATTGAAAGACCAGATTTTCCCGGTCTTCACTTAGCACGCTGGAAGACCACTTGGGGGCGTTTTGGATTGGACTAAGGTGCGGAACTAAGGTAAATAGTCTGAACCTAGTCCAATCCAAGGTGCGGACGACCTCCGTGACAGGACGCCTTGGCCCGTTTTAACTTCCTCGTGCGGAAAGGACCACAATGTCTTTAGCCTGTTTAACCTGTTCTAATACTATTGTAAGCCACCCTTAGATTTCTTGATACAGGGTAGGACGTAAATATTTTAACAAACAAACAAACAAATAAATAAACTTCTGTGCTATAGTTCAGAACCAAGTCAAATTTACTCCCAAGTTTTAACTTGACTCTTTAACCAAGTTACTGGGGACTTTATTCTGACCTGTGTCATTGTGGATTTTTGTCCTCTGGATGTCCTTTTTTTAAAATTAATAATCTTTATTGAAGATTTACCAAAACAAATATATAACAAAAGACAGTTATAACAAACATTCTTACATAAACAATAAAAAAAAAACAGAAAACAAAAGAGCCTAAACAAAAGGAATGTCGCAGAAGTGCAATGGGCAATAACAAAAGGATTACAAAGTAAAAGTAATAAATAGAAGAAAAGGAAAGAAAAAGAGAGGAGAAAAAAGGACAGAAAAGAAAAAAGAAAAAAAAAGAAAAGGAGAAAAAAGAAAAAACCACAGAGAAGAAATAATTAGAATTAGTGTGTATATTTTGAAGAAATTGAAAACCTTAACTGAAAAAAAAATTAATTAAAACATGGGTAAAACCAACTTCCAAGTTTGAACCCCCTAGTGAGGTGATTTCTAAACCTTGGGACATATGTAATTTAAATCTGTTCTTTACCGTTATTGGTCAAACTTTAGTCCTTAATATATAATAAAACAACACAAAAGCATTAAATATCAAAACTGGCTACTGAGAGATTCCCCCATCTGTCTTCCCATACAGGGATTAAGATTTCCCATACGTCTTTAAAGGATTTAACAGATTTATTAGCCAGCAGTAACGTCAGTTTGTCCATCTCTGCTAAATCATATAGCTTGAGTATCCAACCTTTGACTTTCGGGGTTTAAGACTCCTTCCACCTTTGTGCCAAAGTTATTCTGGCTGCATAGATCATGTATGATAAAATTCTAGCATATTTTTTCCTGAATTGAGAATCAAAAGTATCAAAAATCTTCAATAGATAAATCTCCAGCAGTAATGGGAAATTATATTCAATACTTTTGTGATCTGATTATGAATTATAGACCAAAATTCTCTGGCTTTTTTACAGCGCCACCAAATATGGTAAATGGAACCTTTTCCATGGCATTTCCAACATTTCTCATTATTACTGCTATTATTTATTTTTGCTAGCTGAACTGGAGTTAGATATCATCTATAAAAAAATTTAAAGTAGTTTTCTTTTAGATTATAACATCTTGTGAATTTGTGATTCAGAAGCCATGATTTTTTCCCATTGGTCCAAATTTATAATATGCCCAATATCTTGGGACCATTTGATCATCATATCTTTCACTAGATCTTGCTCTCTTTCTATGTTTGGCCGTGTTTTATAAATTTTACTTAACAGATGAGTTGTTTGAGGTTTCAGTAGTTTATCAAATTCTGTGTCCTCTAAGGATATCCCCAGTAATTTGTGGTCAATTTTAAATTTTTCTACTAATTGTCTGTGCAATAACCAGTGTGATGTATAACCTTGTAAGATAAGTTCATTTTTTGTTTTTAATTGGACTAAGTCTCCCTCTGATTTAAGTATGTCTTTATAAATAATCCATTTTCCTATTTGAGGTTTCTCTAGCCTATAAAAAGCCTCTGGATGCCCTGAACTGTTTGAAATTGCTTCATAATTGCTTTGTGAATTGGATATATCCTGCTCTAAGATCTTTAGATGTAAGGATGGATATAAGTATTTCAATTATTAAAAATAAAAACCTCATGAGATAGGTTACACTCACTGGTTCAAAGTCACCCAGGGAGCATCATAGCTCAATGAGGACCTAAACCTGGACCTCTCAAGTCCCAATCCAATCCCCTAACTGCTATATTTTAAAAGTAAAAATAAAATGATGATCTGTAGCTAGGTCTATGCCAAGCCAACCATTCCCTACATAAGCAATATTTTTTTAAAAAATAAGAAGAATGAATGCCACAGCAAGCAGTGTGAGACTCATTTCCCCTCCAGCATGCCCATGATGATACCAGACCTCTTCACAACTGTTCCCATCACTTGTTTCTTCCTTGGTTAAGAACTAAGCCCCTCATGGATTGCATGGTCCTATACTTTGGTCCTGAGGTCCTGCCCTTGTTATGCCATGAAGTGTAACCTTTACCCATCCCGTCTGTGCAAAAGTGTGTATATGTACCTTCAAGTTGCGGTGACCCCATGAATTTCACAGGGGTTTCTTAGACAAGGAATTAGGGATGGGACGAATCCAGAATTTTCCAAATCCAGATCTGAATCCGAATCCCTGGAAGGTTCTGCGAATCCACGAATCTCACAAATCTCGAATCTTTTGAATCCTTTTTTAAAAAGGGGTTTAAAAAGTAAGGGAAGGAAAGCACTTCTACTGAAAAGTGTTTTGAAGCAAAATTTGAAATCTTTGTTTAGTGAAAAACAAATTAAATATTAGTTTTCACTTTCTGGAAAACGTACCCATACACTTCTTGTTAAGAATTACATGTAATTTGGAAGTAGTTCCAGATGTTGCAGGACGCTCGAGATGATGCCATCTCCTGGGTTGACTATTACAAAACAAAACAAAAGGCAAGGGTAATCTTGGGCAAGACACACTCTCCCAGCCTTAGCAAAAGCCTAGGCAAAGGCAAACCTCCCTCTGAAGAAATCTGGCCAGGATAATTGTCAAAGTTTTGCCTCAGGATTTCCCCAGATTGAAAATGACATGAAGGCCCTTTCTACACAGGCAGGAAAACGTGGATAATTAATCCCACATTTTCCTGCCTGTGTAAACAGGGCCACATACTACAGTACAGAGATAATCCAGGTCAAAATTGGATTTTCTTTGCATAGCTCCTTCTGGCATCCTGGGGTTTGTAGTTTGATGATGCACCAGCACACTTTGGCAGAGAAGTCCGTGACACCTTGTAAAACTAGAAACCCCAGAATTGTGTCTGAAAGAGCTTTACAAAGGAGCTATGCAAAGGAATCTTTCAGCTGTTCTTGAAATCTCAAGAAGACTGTACCTTCCAGTCAAGTCTCCTGCAATGAAGAAGACACTTAAAAACAAAAACACTAGCCTCTAGTCCAGTCTCAATTCTCTACCCCAGAGCTTTCCAAACTTTCCATGTTGGTGACACACTTTTTGGACATGCATCATATCGCGACACAGTAATTCAGTTTTACTAGCAAACTGGAGGTTAAACAGCAGGAAAGGCAGCCCCCCCCCCAGATCCTGGCTTACTGCCATTGCTCTCACTGAGGAAAGACCCCAGTGAGTGCAACAGCAACAAGAAAGGCAGTCCCTCTACCTGATGCTGGGTCACTGCTGTTGCTCTCACTGAGGAAAGACCTTGGTGAGGGCAGCGGCGACAAGAAAGGCAGTCCCTCTGCCTGATCCTGGGCTGCGGTGGCAGCGGCGGCGGCAGCTGGAGAGGCTTGGGTGGGGGAGGTCTTTGGGCTGCAGTGGCAGTGGCAGCAGGAGAGGCTCGGGTTGGAGAGGTCTTTCTCAGCCTGCAGAGGTAACACACTTATGGACTTCAGGCAACATTCTCACATGTTGCAACATGGAAAGCCCTGCTCTACTCTGATCTCCAGTCTCAAGTCAAAAGAATAGAGAAGAAGAGAATAATTACCTAGTAGAGAGAGGCAGCACAAGCAGGCGCAGGCAGACAGCCCGAGAAGGCACAGGTAGGTAGCCTGAGCGAGTGAGCTCACAGCCTGAGCAAGTGGGTGAGCACACAGCACGAATGAGCAGGGGAGCACACAGCATGAGTGACCACGGGCAGCCTCTGGTGTGCACAAGCGGCTTTATGCCATGATTTTCGCTCACCCAGGGGCCCACCAGCCAATCAGGTTTTTGGCAGGCTACGGAGGCACCAGTTGTGAAAAGAAACAAACAGATTTCGTTGGTGGATTTGAAAGATTTGATTTGCTGTTTTGGTGCTGGGATTCGGATTCCCGAATCTCCAATCCTTGCCCAGGATTTGAGGATTCAGTTGGCCCATCCCTACAAGGAATACTCAGAGGGGGCTTTGCCAGTTCTTCCCTCTGAAATATAGCCTACAGCACCTGGTATTCGTTGGCAATCTCCCATCCAAGTACTAACCAGGACTGACTCTGGCCCCTTCTGCACGAGGAAGTTAAAACGGGCCAAGGCGTCCTGTCACGGAGGTCGTCCACACCTTGGATTGGACTAGGTTCAGACTATTTACCTTAGTTCCGCACCTTAGTCCAATCTGAAACGCCCCCAAGTGGTCCTCCAGCGCGCTAAGTGAAGACCGGAAAAATCCGGTCTTTCAATCTTCTGGAGCGCGCCATTGCGTTCCTTCTCGTTTGTGCAGATGCACAGGCTCGCACCAATGCGAGCCTGCGATCAGTGGAGGGCAGGCTGTGGGCGTGGTCAGTGTCAGCGGTTGGTCTGAACCCACGAAGAACAGGAAGCCACCATTTTCAACCTGAGCAGTGCGGATCTACAGACCTCGCACTGCTCCGATTCGCCCTGCAACTACAGAGGAGCCCTGCAGAAGGGCTTAAGAGAAAGTCCGTATTGCTTCGGAAGAGAGAAGAACCGGTAAGTAACGGCACGGAGTGAGTCATTCGCCTCGTGCGGAAAGGGCCTCTGTTTAGCTTCCAAAATCAGACATTTGGTGCCTTCAGGGTGTTTAGGTGGATCTGTACTAAAGTAGAACTCACAGAATTCACTAAATAGGATAATTGCAGATGGGGGTGGGTGGGCAGTGGGCTATAGTTTTTTCAGCAAAGCAGATAAAATGGTGTAAAGATTACGCACAAACAGCCCTCTGTTATGATACTTCAGGAGCGGGGGGCAGAGTGGTGCCCCAAGGCTATTTTAATGGTCCTTGACTACTCAGAAGCCCTGACCATCCTTTGTCTTTGCCCCACAAATGGGGAATTGCCTCGCACAGAAGCTCCAAGGCCAGCAACCAACCTTTCAAATAGTTTGCAGAGCACCCTCTGGATGTTTTTGTGGTGCTCAGCACCTGCAGAATCCCAAGTGACCTTTTTCTTGCCAAAAAAGAAAGAAAAAGAACTACAAATTGCTACTGCTGGGAGCAGATTTACTTTTTAAATAGGTTTTAAGGCCTCCTAGTACCATTTAACACCCCCCACACCCCAAATGAGAACCAAAAGGGGACTTCTGGATTTTTTGTTTTAGTTTTTGGTAGTCTATGGGTCCTGGAATGTAGAAGCTTCCCTCACACCTACTACAATTGCCTACCCTGGGTTAACATTAAAAAAACCTATTTGTTTTTCAAATCCTGATGTGGACTTTCAGCCACTTGAGGGTGGTATTTTTGGCACTCTTTGGAGGACCCCAGGAGGAGAAAACTGGTCCCCAGACCCTTTGCAATCCATTCTGCCTGAAACCATATGAAGAGATTTGTAGCAGCCATTGTACCATAACCACAATGTGTCCTCATTCTCAAAAAGAGACTGGGTAAGATTTCACCATAGATGAAGTGGTGATGATTAAATAGTGATCAGGCCAGTGACTGAGGTAAGCAGAAGTGGTGATGGGACAGCAGAAATTCCAGGCAAGACTACAGGCTAATTCCAAATACCACCGAACTACAGAGCATTGAAGTTGCAGGTCTGGGGAGTGGCAAGTGAGCTGCGCAGTTAGTTGGAGGGCATGGGATGGAAGCCAATGTGCTAAGTGGCTCTATTTGTCCTTTAAAACATACAAACCAGCTCTGCTCCACAGGTATCCTTAGCACTATTCCAAAGTCAGTTAAGGTTGATCAAATGTGAGGAAACCTGTCCGAAGCTGGCACATATGCTGTATAATCACTTTAAAACTATTTACACAGGACTTTCCCCCATGCATACAAAACATAAAAAAGACTATATGCAACTCTGAGATCTTGCATATGCCTGCTTCTCATTTCTCAGAAGAAAATGGTGTCAAGTCTTAGCATGTAGTGAATACTTGTGGTTCAGGATATCTACCTTTGGAGGACTCTAAGCATGCTCTTTTAAGAATACAGTCAAAAGTCTTGCCCACTTTCCTCTTTTCTCCTTCCATGCTGACTGCTGTATGTTTGTGGTTTGCTAATACAACAGTCATTTCTGAGAAGCATCCAAACAGAAACCACATCAATAAGATACTAAACCTTTAATTACAGTAATGTATGTACTGAAGATTCCTCCTCCTTCTCCCCTGCATCTCCATTTCCCCTCCACCCTTAGCCTTTCTTCATTCCCTTGGGCACAATCTCCAAACTGCAGCATCTCAAACCCATCACAGCGCGTGCACTTAAAACGGCTGCAGGAAATTTGTTTTACAAGGCTGGTTTTAACTGAACTACCTGCTGTGCACCACATTGCTACTGTTTGGGAAATGAATGATGGGAAAAGCAAGTCTGTGATTTCATTTGTTCAGACCGATTAGTCACACGTTGCATACGGTATCATTTGCTTGTCACTTAATGACTGACCAGCCTGCCTGAATCATTAGTGCCGTAGTGCAATGAAAGGAAGACATAAGCATAATGAGGAGCTGAAGGAAAGTGGAGTGCTGTTTTACCTAAAAGAAATGGTGCGCAGAAATCCAGCACAGCTGCAGGTGTTCCAATGACAATGTGGGAAGCAGTTAGCTTCCAATTTAGCAGAAAATTAAGAGCGAAAAAACTGTTATTTGTGTGAGAAGATACTCATGGCAAGCAATCATCCATGCTCTATATCCACAAGATGAGCATTCAGCTGTCTTTGTCGTGACTTAAAACAATTGGTATCTTGGGCAGCATTCAACACCAGATTGTTGCTTATTATCTGCAGTTTATTCTTTCTTGGGATATTTTGTTTTTCTCTCCCCCCCTCCCCATTTTATGGTTAATTTGCTTGCATGAATGTAAAGCCATTTAAGCTGAAAAATCTGGATTGTGGTTTATCATTGTGCTCTGAGCTGTGTGATGCAACATAATTGGCAATTTTCAGATTCATAATTCATTTTGATTCATGCAGCCCTCATGCAAAGCCCACTTCTCAAACTGGTAACAAGCTAGATTAGAGCCTGTAGATTCCTTTAGTCAAATAGCACAAGTCAGAGACATACTCTTTGTGTAGTCAAATTATAAATTTTGGCAAGATGCATAAGTTCCACTTCCTAAGTCCAAACAGGCACAGGAAATTGAGGGAAGAAATTTTGTGTGTAATCTTCGCAAGGGACATGGTGGCCTGATATTTAGATGTCCTGCTTAGATGTCCTCTTGTTTCTCATTTCCTTGTGCAGTAATGGACAAGTAAATTAACTCTCATCCAGGAAGATTTTAAAAAAGTAGTTGTTTACACTTTCTTTTTTTCAAGTGAAAATACTTCCATGGCTGGCACCAGATTTTAAACTCCTTTAGGTAAAGGGCATTTTATGGATGACTTCCAATCTGTTAAATTTTCTTGAGTTGATTACTTGCATTGCTTTCAACTTTTGTTTTTTAAAAATTCCATGTTTAGTGCTGTATGTTTGTGGTTTGCTAATACAACAGTTGATTTCATTAGCCTTAAACATGTTTAAGTCATTGTTGGATACATGCCTCAGCAAATTATTTACTATAAGTAAAATAATTTATTTAACCTTAAATATTCAGAAATGTTTAGTGTCTTAAAAGTATAGCCTTTAAAACCTTTATGTCCATGATCTATGATTTCTGTATAACTGGCAGCTGCTATGACTTCAGTCAAATGAACACCTTGTATTCATGTAGTTCGTGAAGTTCATTGGGTCTTTTAAAGCTTGTTTTATTGAACTCTGCTTTAAGGTACTCAAATACTGGTGGTTGAAATGTAGGCTAAACCCAATATTCCACTGTGAAAATCTTTGGCACTTTCTTTCCTTCCAGTATACAGCTCTGTGTACCACCTAAAATGAGCTCTAAAGAGTTCTCAATTCTACAGAGATAATTTTGGGGGTGCACAGAGACACTGCAATGCAGAAGGGTAATTGCCCCTTCCAGTTCTGCTGGATTCTATAGAACCCCACCATTGAATCCTGGTGCTCAAAAGTGGAAGTATAAAAGCAGTTTGTGGCAGGTGGAACATATCGTGGTAGATCTAGCCATACTTGTTAATCATTTGACACGTTATTCCTACCCTGTGAGATATCAGAACACATACTGCAGCTAGAGAGAGAGAATTCACTGTTAACATATTTTAAAGAGTTTGATACATTCTCCAGAACAGATATGTGCTTATTAACACTTAATCCATTGATCTGTTTTACTTTTGGTCCTCTTTTTTTGCACAGCTCTGATCCTAGACCCTGCCTTTTCATGAACCCTCCAGAACTATTCTCTGTCCTTGACACTATTGGTTCCAGATTTTTAAAGCACACTTATTCTATGTAATCTTTATGCCTTATTTACACCTACTGTATCCGTCTTCCACCTTATGCTCTTTATTATACAGTGGGCACTCAATTTGTATTGGAGCCTGATACAACAATTTGGATCCAATTTAGTTTGGATGAGTATGGGCCCAATCCAATCCAGTCTCTAAATCCAAACTGAGATTCAGGAATCTGCATTGCTGGTGAGTTGTACTAGGAAATCAAAGAGGCTATAACCCTTTTCCCCCCCACACACATCTGAAAAAAATTTGGAGACATGGTAGACTCAGCCAAATTTCATACAGGTAGCTTTAGATGTTTTTGTGCTAGACACCTGTAAATTTTGCTGCTTAATTTTTTTTTTTCCAAAAGCTGTTGACTGTTCACTTTTGACCATTCAAGCTATATTTGTCCTGGCATTGTCCCCTGGTATTAGGACACCTTCTAAGAACAGTTAAAGAATCTTTACCCATTACAGTTGAAGAACTGCACTAGAGAAGATCAACGGCAGTGGAGCGAGCACAAGGGATGCCGATAGTAGTGCTTGGTGGAAAGGGGCCAGCAGATGGCAAAGAGGCAGGCAGAGAGATGGAAGATCAGCCTTAAGATGGAGTCAAGATGGCAAGAACAGCCTCAGTCAGTTAAATCCCCAGTTATTTTTCATCTCCAGATCAGTCCAAATCACTTTTAAGTTGTTCCACTCTGGAACTAAATTAGGCCAATCTGATTCAATATAGTGCGGATACAAATGAACCTGATTTAGCTGGCTTTGCTTTGGGAACCAGTAGAATTATTTGCACAGGCCAACTTTATTGGTACCTTTTCTTCTCTTCTTTCTTCTTGCATACAGAAAAGTTGGTGAGTTTTTTGGATGACAGCTTCTAGAATTACCCAACCAGTCACATCATACCTTGACCACCATTGCCTCTGCATGTATAAATGGAGCTTTATGTTCTGCCAGTGATAAACAGGTTCTTGGTCTTCATTTCCAGTGCTCACTGGCTCATCTTCTGTCTCTCAAAACGAAACTCTGTAATACTGCCACTGGAACAACTGGAGAAGTAGAAGGCACAAAATGGTTTATTAAACCTCAGCTGAAAAGACATGGGTAGGTAGAATATGAAAGCAAATGAGAGAGATATAACTGATACATTTTTTTCATTTCTACCCTCAATCTAGTTGTTACATGATATCCTCTTGACCAGCTCTATTATCTCAATCCCACATTCCCTCAGTGTAGCATAATGACCCACTTTACACTGACCCACATATCCTCCCTTGATTTATAAGCTCCTGACACCATACCACATGTCCACTGCATGCTTTGTAATGAGCAGGCAGGCTCAAAGAAACATCCAGCTATGATTTACAACAGTGTTGAGACCCCCAGAGGACCCCAGTGGATCTCAGCATCATTTTGCATCTGGCTGTGGGGGATGTAGCCAGATGCTTCTCTGAGCCTGCCTGGTCACCAAGAAACACAGAATGGCCTTGTGGGGCAGCATCAGGGCTTTATCAGTATGTTGTGGCGGGGGGGGGAGCTTTGGGTACTATGCAGGAAAGAATGCCACCCCCACCCCAGCATCAGAAGAAGAACACCCAAATATAAAAGTGAAATGTCATATGGCAGGTGCAGCAAACTCGTTTTCTGCTGCTTCAGAGACTAGGATATGGAGCAATGATTTCAAACTTCACGAAGAGATTGAGAATATTGAGAAGAACTTCCTCACAGTAGGAGCAGTTCAACAGTGGAATACGCTACCTTAGAGTGTGATGGTGTCTCCTTCTTTGGAAGTTTTTAAACAGAGGCTGGATGGCCATCTGTTGGGAATGCTTTGTCATTCCTGCATGGCAGGAGGTTGGACTCCATAGCCCTTGTGGTCTCTTCCAGCTCTATGATTCTATGTATGCATACAGATGTTTCTAACAGAATTCTGGCCTACAAAATTATGTAAAATTATGATTATAGCACCCTTAACTTGTATAATCGCGGCAGGTAATACTATTTAGGTCTCTCCAGAATATCTACTATGGCTTGCTTTTGAAAATATTATTTTATAACATCCTTTTATACACTGTCTGTTCTCACCAGCTGGTCAGGGAAAATGTTCAGCTACACCCTATTTCCTTTTGCCTAATAGACACGCTGTCCCATTCTGCCAACTTTGTGCATAATAATACCTCTCCCCCCATATTCATTTCCAACACACTGGTCAGCTCTCAGCAGCTACTTCATTATCTGAAGTTTATTAAGGATATTTTATGAGCTGAGGTCAAAAAGGTTCCTGTTCTTTCTGTACATTCTCATACAATATTCCTAGATATCTGTGCACAGTTTTATAACTTTGTCATTTCACCAAGTATAAAACTATGAACAAATGTTTCTTGGTTCTAGGCTTTTATCTTGTTTATTATTTTATCTAGGCTTTTATTTTTGACATGGGCATGAATTGCAACCTGCCAAGTTTGACAGGCTTCCAGTAAAGCAAAAGATTGCTATTAAAGCTGCAGCTTGACTTGCCCTATCAATGTTAGATGCTGACTTATTCAAATGTATAGTATTCTATGAGTCCCTAATATAGGGAGGTGCAGGGGTGGCAAATCCAGTAATTTTATCTTCTTCCATGGAGGCTCTGAGTTGTATAGGAGCTCTGCCAGTACTGAACATCTGAAGAGAGAGATTCTAGCACTGGGAGAACTCCTGTACAACCTGAACAGCCGTGGGAAGAGTGGTGGTAAAATCAATAGTGGATCTCTTATCTCCACCAGGCATCTCTGAGGAGATGTCGAGATACTACCAATCTAGATCTTCCTAGAATGTGCAGTGGGGAGAGAGTGAGAAAATTATGCTTGTGTTTCTTGGTACCAATGGTACCAATGGAAGGTGGGGGCCCTAATGCTATGCTGCCAGAACAGCCATGTTCACCCAAAAAATAACTCAGGAGTTTCCCAGAATCTTGGGTTGTCATTTATGGGTTGGACTGGAAATTACATTTTCCTTTATTCGTTTCCCAGCTGAAAATGGTTTCACAACATTCAGAGAATCAGATCATGGGAAATAACACGTAGGTGAGAATTTTGTGCATTTTTGCCTGGTGGTATTTTGGGAAATTCTTCAGAAACGCAGGTGGGCTTTTTTGTGCAAAATCGTGGCTTTTGTGCAAAAAGCATCATAGCCGCAGAAAAGTCCAGTATAAGATTCGAAAGTAGTTTTTGCACAAAAATAGCTTTGTGCAACTCACCCAACCCCCTTTTCCAAAAAAAGAAAAAAATGCATGTTTTTTGTCCAAAATTTGCAGGGTTTTTTGTACAAAAAAAGCCATGTGTGTTGCTGGAAACAGTGGCCAAGATCCTTTATCAATAGGCATAGGTATGATGACAGAGCTCTGTCATTGTAGATACTTTTCTCTACGTTATTCCGAAAAACCCAGCAGCACCCCAGTGAGAGTTTCTGAAATGATGCAGATCAAGGCATTGGAAAAAGAGGAATGAAGTGTTCTCCTTTTTTGCAGTGCACATAGTGACAAGCAACTGTAGCAGGACGCCAAGGCCTCTTTCCAGCTGCCTACCTCAGTGTGCCCTGTAACCATGACAGCATGGTAGATATCATTTCCGAGCCCCCCTGATTTGCAGTATCTGATAAAGCCGGCCTGCTGCAAATCGTAATCCTTGGTATACAGCAGAACTCAGGAACATGAAGCAGGTTGGACAACAACTAGAGCGCAACTGGCGGAAATCTGGACTCTTATTTGACAGGACACGCTATAGAGAATTCCTTTATTCCTAGGGAGTGGCAATAGATGCAGCGAAGAAGACTTTCCTCTCTGCACGCATTGCGTCTGCGACTTCTCGTCCTGCAGAGCTGTTCAGGGTCTGACTCAGATGCCCACTCCCCTGAACTCGCTGTTAGAACCTAGTGAAGCTTGCTGTGATGCTCTGAATAATCATTTCGCAGATAAAATCTCTCAGATAAGAGCCCATTTGGATGCCGGTGTTACTGCAGAGGTTACTAGTGAAGTGTCCGGCGACCCTGTGAACAGGATTATACTGGATCAGTTTCAGTCAGTGTGTATCGAGGACGTAGACAAGCTCCTTGGAAATATAAGAAAGACAACTTGCCCTCTTGATCCCTGCCCTTCATGGCTGATCGTCCAGGGAGGAGTTGCAATTAAGACCCATTTAAGATACATTATTAATGCATCCCTTAGGGAGGGCAATTTTCTAGCTTGTTTAAAAGAAGCGATTATATGGCCGCTTCTAAAAAAGCCCTCCCTAGATCCCCTGGATATGAATAATTATAGACCAGTCTCCCATCTCCCATTTTTAAGCAAGGTGATTGAGAGGGCTGTTGGTCTTCAGCTCCAAGCTGTCTTAGATGAAACAGATTATCTAGACCCATTTCAAACTGGCTTCAGGGTAGGATATGGAGTAGAGACTGCCATGGTCGCCTTAGTGGATGATCTTCACCTAGGTATTGACAGGGGAAGTGTGACCCTGCTGGTACTCTTGGACCTCTCAGCAGCTTTCGATACCATAGACCATGGTATCCTTCTGGAACGCCTGAGAGGGTTGGGGATCGGGGGCACTGTGCTTAAGTGGTTCCGGTCCTATCTCTCAGGTAGATACCAGATGGTAATGCTTGGGGACAGTTGCTCCTCGATAAAGCTTAATTCTGGCGTCCCTCAGAGCGCTGTCCTGTCCCCAATGCTATTTAACATCTACATGAAACCGCTGGGAGAGATCATCAGGAGGCATGGAGCAAGGTGCTATCAGTATGCTGGTGACACCCAGATATATCTCTCCATGCCTCGGATGACAGCATCAACTAAGGGTGGCATCTCGCCTCTGAATGAATGTCTTGAAGCAGTAATGGACTGGATGAGGAAAAACAGACTGAAGCTGAATCCAGATAAGACGGAGGTACTCGCTGTTAAGGGCCCTAGCCCAAGTATGGAGGTCTGTCAACCAGTCCTAGACGGGGTCACACTTCCCCTGAAAGACTGTGTTCGCAGCTTGGGGGTGCTCCTGGACTCGTCACTTCAGATGACAACTCAAATAGATGCAGCGGCCAGGAGTGCCTGTTATCAGCTTCGGTTGATACGCCAGCTGCGCCCCTTCCTGGAGCTGGAACACCTAAAAACAGTGGTACATGCGCTGGTAACTTCACGGCTTGACTTCTGCAATGCGCTCTACATAGGGCTACCCTTGTGCTTAGTCCAGAAGCTTCAATTAGTTCAGAATATGGCAGCCAGGATGGTCACCGGAAGACCTAAAACTGACCATATAACACCAATTCTAAAGTCTCTCCATTGGCTGCCTATTAGTTTCTGGGCACAGTATAAGGTGTTGGTCATTACCTTTAAAGCCCTACATGGCTTGGGGCCAGCCTACCTGTGGGATCGCCTTCTCCCATACAATCCGCCCCGCACACTAAGGTCCTCTGGGAGGAATTTACTGCAGCCAGTCAGAACTAGGCTGGCTGCGGTTACCCAGGGGACCTTCTCTTCTATCGCTCCCAAGTTATGGAATAGCCTGCTGGAGGAGACCCGGCACATTACCAGTCTTGACTGCTTTAAAAGAGCAGTCAAGACTGATCTCTTCCGACAGGCCTTCAAGACTAGCATTTCCATTGCCTCCCATCAATTGTCTTGCTGTTCCTTTAATAGTTGATTGATTGTAGTGTGTTTTAGGGGGTTGGTCTTAGGTGGATTGGTGGGAGGATTGGGTATTTTTTAATGTTTTTAATGTATTAATGTATTTAATGTTGTTCGCCGCCTCGATCCATGTGGAGAGGCGGGATAAAAATAATTTTTTTTTTTATTATTATTATTATTATTATTATTATTATTATTATTATTATTTGGGTGGGACACTGTCAGGCTTAAGTAGTTTTTTGAATTCATGTTCAATCATTAACAATTGTAAATGTAAATCCCAAAAGTTAGGAGATTGTAAGTCCAGCTTATAAATGCATAAATACGGAACTCCCAAGTATCAGCTAGAAGCCTGATGGTTAGTTCTAGCTAGAGTAGATCCAGTCAGTGAATTGTTGAATGGTAAGTCAACACATAGGTAAATCCCACTGATTCAATGGGTCTACCTTAGGAAGACTAGAAACAAAATAAAGGTTTTTTTTTTGTTTTTGGTGAAAAAAGGTGCATTTCTGCATGGAACAACTCCCTGAAACATTTTAGATTGTGCAAAAACTAGGTGAAAACTGCATGCAAGGATGACATATTCAAAGGTTAAATATATTAAATATAGGCCAGAATCCTGCTGGAAAATTATGAAAATGTAACCTACAGTTATACATTTAGAACTTCTATGTATTCATGATCCCTAGGCAGCCTGTAGTCTAGGGTCTATGTAGGGACCATGAAAGTCCCCTAAACCTCACTTATTGGGAAGCAGCTGCCTGATGTTCCAATCTCCCCTCATGCAAGCGATCTCTGGGGTGAGGGGCATTTGCGACAGGAGTCCTTCTTCTGCCTGTTCAGCTGGAGATCACTTACAGAAGGAAGTGGGAACATCAGGCAGCCATTTCTTGATTGACAAGGAGTGGACCCCTGTTGATCTCAGTAGCTGCTTACAGATAAGTGGAGTGTGGGTGAGGTCATGCTGGAATTCACCATGTAGCAATTTTGTTATTGTGCTATGTAGTACACAATGGTCACATAGGATTCTGGCAATATTAAATAAATATACATTTATTTAAACATTAGTGTTGTGTGGCTTCAAGTTTTTTCCGACTTATGGTGATCTTAAGGCAAACCTATCATGACATTCTTGCAAAGAAGCTAGTAAAATAAGAAGGGAAGGCAAATGGGTGACCTATAAAAAATTATTGTACCAACAAGGGCCACAAATACTACTGAAAGATCAACAGCAATTGAAACAAGAAGGTATCAATATACATTGGTTTCCTTACTTACAGATTAAAAAAAGATATAAGAAAGATTCAGAAGCAGGAGGTATTGAATTAGAAATCAAAGATTTTGAAAACTTGTTACTTAAAGGAGATAAACATTTGTTATCCAGATTATACAACCTGCTGTTAAAACATGAGGTTACGGATGAATTGGTTAAAAAGTATATGATAAAATGGTCTAAACATATTGGGCGTGTAATTAAGCTGGATGAGTGGGAGACATTATGGAAAAATTATAGAAAATATACCAGCTCATATATGCTTCAAGAAAATGTACTAAAAATGTTGTTCAGATGGCACCTTTCACCAATGAGAATTACAAGTATGTTTAAAAGTGTTAAGAATCACTGTTGGAAATGTGAAAAGGAAATGGGTTCTTATATACACCAGTGGTGGGGGTGTAATCAACAAAGAAGTTTTGGTATATGATCCGATCAAAAATGCAAAAGGTGCTGGATATGAGAATTGAGTTAAAACCTGAAATTTTTCTACTGGGCATTTTCAATTTGGACAGAAATTTGGAAGGTAGGTTAGGTAGACTTATGTGGCATATGGTAACATCAGCCAGAATGGTCTACGCTAGGTATTGGAAAAGTAGTATGATTCCAACAGAAGAAGAATGGTAGAGAAAATTTGGAAAAATTATTAGAAGTTGCAGAAATGGATAAATTAACACACATGTTAGACAATAAATCTGATGACCAGTATTCAAAGGTATGGCAGCCATTACAAGATTATCTTAAAAGTAGAGTTTAGGATATCAAGAGTAGCAGAAGAATTATTGAAAAATTGTAATAGAAGTATAAAACTTTGAGAATCAAAAAATGTGCGCTAGTATGACTTTATCCACAAATATGAAAATTTCCGTTAAGTTATGAATGGAGAGACTTATAGCATTGCTTTTTGTTTGAAACAAGTCATAGTAGAAGATTCTCAGAAGATTCTGATTGATTCAAAATTTGTTTGTTATATATGCTATGCTTGTTATTTACAAACTTCTCTCATCTTATATATGAGAGTGTTGAACCAATAATATTAAGAAAAAACATATCCTCCTCGTGGGGGGAGTTTTATGTGTAGGTGTGATTTGTTTTTGAGGATGTGATATCCTGTATTCGCTAAGATACGATGCAATAGGACGGGAAATGATGTGATAAGTATGTGATATGATGTATGTATAGTGGTATGATATGATGATGTGATATGATGCATGTACAGTTTTTTTTAAATAAAATAAATAAATAAACCAAGAAGCTAGTAAAATGCAGGCTGGAGAGGGCTACGGTTAGGTGGATTTGTAATTGGTTGACCAACCAAACCCAAAGGGCGATTACCAATGGCTGCTTTTCATCCTGGCGAGAAGTGCCTAGCGGGGTGCTGCAGAGTTCTGTCCTGGGCCCGGTGCTATTCAACATCTTCATCAATGACTTGCATGAAGGAAAAGAGGGCATGCTCATCAAATTTGCAGTTGACACCAAATTGGGAGGAGTTGCTAATACCCCAGAAAACAGGATCACATTTCAAAATGACCTTGACAGATTGGAGAGCTGGGCCAAAGCTAACAAAATGAATTTCAACAGAGAGAAATATAAGGTCCTACACTTAGGCAGAAAAAATGGAAGGCACAAATATAGGATGGGGGATGCATGGCTGGATAGTAGTATGTGCAAAAGGGATCTAGGAGTCTTGGTAGATCATAAGCTGAACATGAGTGAGCAGTGTGATGCGGCACAGAAGAAAGCCAATGCGATTCTTGGTTGCATCAATAGGAGTACGGTGTCTAGATCGAGGGAGGTAATGGTACCACTCTATTCTGCATTGATTAGGCTTCATTTGGAATACTGTGTCCAGTTCTGGGCCCCTCAATTCAGGAAGGATATTGACAAGCTGGAACCTGTCCAGAGGAGGGTGACCAAAATGGTGAAGGGACTGGAAGCCATGCCCTATGAGGAGCAGCTTAGGGAGCTGGGTATGTTTAGTCTGCAGAAAAGAAGGTTAAGAGGGGACGTGATAGCCATGTTTAAATATTTGAAGGGATGTCATGTCGAGGAGGGAGCAGGCTTGCTTTCTGCTGCTCCAGAGACTAGGAGAAGGAGCAATGGATTCAAGATGCAGGAAAGGAGATTCCACTTGAACCTCAGGAAGAACTTCCTGATGGTCAGAGCTACCCAGCAGTGGAATATGCTGCCTCGGAGTGTGATGGAGTCTCCTTCTTTGGAGGTTTTTAAACAGAGGCTGGATGGCCATCTGTTGGGAATGCTTCGATGTGTGTTCCTGAATAGCAGGAAGTTGGACTGGATGGCCCCTGGGGTCTCTTCCAACTCTATGATTCTATTATTCTATGTGGTTTTATTAGCAATATTTGTTCAGAGGGCTTTTCCCTTTGCTTTCAATTGAGGCTGAGAGAGTGTGGCTTGCCCAAGGTCACCCAGTGGGTTTCCATGGCTGAGTGGTGATTTGAACCCTGGTCTCCAGAGTCATAGTATAATACTCAAACCACTACACCATATTAGCTCTCTTTATTTAAATATATTAAACAAATATATATATATATATTTAAATATATTTAAAATACATTGAATACTCAACCTATTATATATTAAAGATTCAAAGATTTACAACCCTATGGATCGCAGGCATGCGCGCTACTACCTACTTCCAAATCTTCCTTGTTTCATTGTTCCTGCAAGCAAGACCAGCAAATCTAAACAGGAACTTATTAGGATGAGGAAAATTTTTTGTTCTTTCCAAACTGTAGCTCCTGGCTTGTCTCTCTTTTGACGAGGCAGTATTTGATGTCAGTGTTGAAACCTAGCATCTGGATCCAAGCTTCTTTATAGAGTGAGAAACCAGAATCCAGTTCCAGGTATAACACTTAGGTTTTCCATCCTTGTTCAAATGTCATGCTTAAGTTCTCAATCTTTGTTTTCAACAACACAACATTAGTTTGGTAGGGGGGAGTGGATAAAGAGGAGACACTAAGGCATTGCTTGGGCCTTAGTCACAGATGGTGACACAATGGCCTGTTTGGGGTTCTAAAATGGTCACAGTTTGATAGCCTCACAACACTATTTGTTGATTTTACATAGGAGACGGGTTTTTAAAACAGTTTTTATGGTGTGCCTGTGTGAGTGTCTAAAAGGATAGAGTGAGGTATCAACCATCAATATGGCTCTGCTCAGCAAGATGAAGAGTCTGAGGTGGCAAGAGGACACGGCAATGCTCGGACTGAAGGAAAAATAAGTGAAGTGTGCTGTTGATGCTGAGGATGGGTTGGAGGAAGGGGTTGGAGAGTGCAGGAGTTGGGATGGGATTCTAGAAGACAGCAGGAACTTACAAAAGGAGAAGAGGTCAGCATGGAGGGAGGAGGGGAATAAGGTGGGTGAAAAAAGCTGGAGGAATGATGTTAGAAGAGGGTAATGTGTGGAGGGGGAAAGAGAAGAAATCTGTGAGGAGGATGGAAGGAATGAGGGATGTTCTGGGACTGTGGGAGCAGAGGAGTGGGGAAAAGGGACTTACAGATTGTTGAGGGAAGTCAGCCAAGGGAGCAAGATTGGAGATAGGACCAGGCAATTGAAGACTAACAGAAATGAGTAAGAAGGTCTATGGGGCTTGGAGAGGCTTGGAGGTCAGAAGGTGGAGTAGGAAGACTGGGGCAAAGGGAAGCTACCACAGCAAAGCACTGGACATGTGGGAGAGGGTTTCACATTGCCAGTGAAAGAAAGGTATGGGAAAATAGCTAAACAGGAAGGGAAGAAGGAGTCAGGTAGGGAGTGTAGAGCATAGCGAATACTGGGGCCTCGACTTGTCCTTGGCAAGGAGCAAAAAGGGAGAGGTTTGGTTCCTGATCCCCTTGGAGAACCAGGCTTGGGGCCTATTTGGGGAGAGGGAATGAAAGCTGAATGGACAAACCTGGTTAGTGCCAGCCAATCAGAGTTCAGGCGATGCTGTGAAGGGAGAACTGTGGGGGGGGGGGAAGAAATGATATAAAACTGAGGCTTATCAAGGCAGGCAGGGGAAAGATGACACAGAGAAGAGGGAAAAGATAGCCTAGAGACAGGAAAAAGCTAAGAGAGATAGGACTGTCAGCCAGGAGGAAGAACCGAATAGGGTTTAGGAGAACCGTGGATGATTAAATACCCCAGAAATACTTCAAGGGTTAATGTGTCTTAATAATGTGTCTTAACAAACATAAAAATGTGTCTTAATAAACATCTGTTTGTTCATTTTTTCCCCCCACAGCCATGTTTAGGTTTGATAGAGCGAGTCTGGTCACGTTTATCACAGTGAATTCATGGAATAACACATCCACTGGTCCACATAGGGGTCACCTAGAGGCCTAAGCACTTGATCCTGGGAGAGATTAAGACAGGAGCCCAAGGATTAGACTGCAGGGCCAGCCTGGAGAGGGGACCTGTCACAGCTCCTACTTAGGCCATTTCCACACTACACTGTTATGGTGCTATTATTCCACTTTCAACAGCCTGTGTGTTAACCCGCTTGCTGGGAGTCCCTTAGGGGGATTCCCAACGCTTGTCAAAATTATCACCTGTGGGGAAAATTAGCTATGAACACTGCTGTAGCAATGCAAAGAGGGCAGGGTAATGAAGAGCCCAGCGTTTATGGAGTTGGATCACAGAAAATCAGGCTAACTGTTCAAATTTAAGTATTTTGTCGAAATAGATGTTAAAATCCATACAATCACTCAGCTGCACTCACTCACACAATCGTACAAGATGCTATAGAAATTAGAAAGAGGTGAACATTAAAAGAAAGAGAGAGACATAGGGGTTTGGGTAATACTGTACCAATCCAGAAGTCTTCAGCTGGGAAAAGACAAGCGAAGAGCCCAACTCAGCCTCAGGGAGTGGGGCTGAGAGGAGCTTTCCACTGGCAGAGGCATTGTTTGCGAGTCTGGGAGAACTCCAAAATGGAGGAGAAAAAGGGGTTCTAGTTATAGGCTGAACACATCCTGGGGACCAGATGGCTGCATTGTTATGAAGATGGATCTCAGCTTTGTAGTTCAAAAAAAAATACAGCCAGGCATCCTTGTAGTTCCTTGCAAGATGACTATCTCATCCAGGGATGCATACCTCCAAGGTGTCACATTCCTGGCTGTTTGAAATGTTAATTTGATCCCAGAGACCTCTCGTCTCCTGTTGGCACTATTATTGCTGAAAATCCATTCAAATGGTCTGTGAGAACCATTTCGAGATTCACCTAGGATGTGTGACAGAAAACAGGACTTACCTTTGATATGTGTCCATAGCTCTACTGTCTACGTGTCCTTCCAGTAGATCTCTATGGCTCACTATGTTTAATATAAAATAATTATGATCCTCAGGACATAGTATATAGGTGGGGTAATGTGGAATTCTGAGGGTTGTAGTTTACTGAGGCCAAAAAGCTCTCTGGCTGAGAATTCTAACTGCTCATCCCTAAACTGCAAACCCCAGGATTCCATAGGATGTTCAAAGTGGAATAATAGCACTATAACAGTATAGTGCAGAAATGGCCTTAAAGTTTCCAGCTTTGTCTCTGGGAGTCTAAAGGCAGACATATGAAAGGGATATGGAACAATAACTGAGGCGGCTCCCTCCCCCAGAGCAGGCAGAGCCACAGTGTGCTATACTATCATGAATGGCATGTTTTAAAAATAGTTTTACCACTTTTAAAATTAATGTCATTTTAATATTCCTGATTAACTGTGTTTTACTTTTTATCACCAGGTTTTTAGCTTTAACTTATTTTAGCCTTGTTGTAAGCTGCCCTGGCTCCTATGCTAGGAGAAAAGTGGGATAATAAATAAATAAATAGTTGCAGGGATTCAAACTCCTATTTTCCACAATTAGTGCTTTGGTTGTAGAGAATCCTAATTTCCCCAGCACTCAAATTGCAATTTTCTAATGATGGGGAATGCAATTTTCCCACTATGTTTCCAAATCTCCTTCAGAACCACACTCAGGTTCTCTCTCCACCTCCCCTTGTATTAATGACTATAATAGAGAAGAATTGGGGCTTATTAAGAGAGCCATTATCTAATTAAGTCTCAGGCTGGAAAAAAGATCTGAACTACATCTTAGTTTGCAGATGTCCATCTGACCTCTTGTAGACTGACCTTCTGAAATCCATGTTGCTTACAACAGCATAAGAGACTTAGCTTCTACTCTGGATGTCATCCATTTCTTCACCACAGCCAATCTGAAAACACTTTGCATAACTGTCTCCTCCACACTGCCACCTTATGCAGAAATAACCTTGCTTTACAATAAATTGGCCAGATCCTCATCAGAACCATGCAAAGAAAACAACCATTTTAATGATTGTCAAAACAGGCCTACTGAATTAGGACACACACCCGTGAGTAGATAGGAAAATGTTAGGAATTAAGAACATAAGAAGAGCCATACTGGATCAGCCTGAACACCTATTTAATACAACATTCTGTTTATACTGAAGCCAGTCAGCTGGCTATCTCTGGGAAGCTTACCAGAGAAACCAAGTGCAACTTCACTCTCTATCTCACACTCCCCAGCAATAGATATGCAGAGAAATATTCCCTCTGATACCAGAGGTGATACATAGTCATCCTGGTCATTGTTGCCTTCGCCTTGCATCCATTTACATCCATACAAGTTAGCAGCCGTAATTTCATTTGCTGGTCATGGTTCCATTTCAACAATGCATTGCATGAAGAAAAATTTCCTTTTATCGGCCCTGAACCTGACAGCTTTAATGGTAGGAATAATGATCTGGATTTAATCATCTGGGCTTCATTTATGATTAGAAAATGTAAATTTTTAAAAATAAAATCTCATTATGTAGACCCTATAAATGCTTTAAATGAGAGATTTAATAACAGACTATATAATTTATGAATACAGTTTCTTTGACTGAATTTACGACTATGTGTTACAAACCTGTAAGTGTTAAGGTTCCTCCAGTGTGCCTGTGACCCCAGTTCAGTAGTTTGTTCTCACAGACCTTTTAAGATAAATAATAATCATAGTGATCAACAGCATAGTAGGAAAGGGAGTGGTGGAAAAATCTAGAAAATCCAGGCTTTGCTTCCTATCAAGCAGCTGAAGGATAAAGATAAAAATCACACATATATACATACAAACACACACAGGGAGCAGGAGAGAGAGGGAGAGAGGGAGAGAGAGAGAGAGAGAGCGCTGAAACAATCTAGTGGTGCAAGTGTTAATTTACTAAAATTTGGCAAATGTAAAAAGCTGCTTATGCATCACGTTCATTTCTGGTTTTCAGCTATACTTCATAATGTATTGATTTGTAAAATTTTGATGTGACAGTGAAATAAATGGGCAAAAACCTACTGGGGTGAATGAATGAAAGCAGCCTTTTATAATCTCCAAATTGATTACTTTCTCCCCTCCCTGCCTTCCCTCTCTACAAAACAGTCTTTACTCATGTGTACTGTGCAGCATTCAAAATCTAAATATGAAGAGGAAACACACACCCTCAAATGTTTTTAACCACCCACACATCCATTTAGGACCATCGTGAGAGATGATGACACTATTTCTTCTCCTAGGGCCAAATTCATCTCTTACTTCCACTGGTGAGATGGCTTCGGTGTAAAATGAGATAAAATCTCTTGCCCCTGCTGTGATAAAAATAGAATTGTCTCATAGAAAGCATGCTAGTGGTGTGTCAGGGGGTTTCCCACAGAGGAAATTGTCAAAATTGCATGAACCATTGTATTTGTCCCCAAGTTAGGTCCCCCCACTGTAGGTTTATGTTCCACTGAGTCATCCTAGATCAAGGCTTAATATAATCCACTATACTGTATTACACAGGCCAGACAAATACTTCTAAAGGTTCATAAACAGTACGTCCATTTTTGCACGGCACTGTTATAGTGCTATTATTCCGCATTCAACATCCTGTGGAATTCTGCGGTTTACTGAGTTTACTGAGGCCAAAGAGCTCTCTGGCTGAGAATTCTAAATGTCCCTCCCTAAACTACAAACCCCAGGATTCCACAGAGTGTTGAAAGTGGATTAATAGCACTATAACAGTCAAGTGCAGAAATGGCCATAGAATCATAGAATTGGAAGAGACCACGTGGGCCATCCAGTCCAACTCTCTGCTATGCACATCAAAGCACTCTCAAGAGACAGCCATCCAGCCTCTGCTTAAAAACCTCCAAAGAAGGAAACTTCATCACACTCTGAGGTAGCATATTCCATTTTAAGTTATATCAAATGAGATTGAGGATCAGCATTTTCAATAGCTTTCATGTCTGACTGAAAATTTTGGGTTCATGTAGGGGTTTTTTTCCCCTGTAGTTTGTTAGCTGGGTAATGGAATTCCTCAAAAGAAAGTACCAGTAGTTACTACCACCCTCTTTAATGTGATGATTAATAATTTGCTTTCTGTTATTCCCAGTGGGATCACTGTCAGTTTTTACAAGGATGACTGTGCTTTATGAGTCTGAAGCAGATTATGTCTAGCTGCTAAACTGGAGCTTCACATGGCTTTGAATAAGTTTGAAGAATAGGATGTCTTTTGGGGGTGTTTTCGTTTTAATTTGCTCCTTGGCTAAAAAGTAGGTATATTTATATAAAGAAGACTAGGAAGTATTTATTAACAATTGTATACAGGAAAGATTCAACAGGTATCTACTTTCACGTTTTCAGTGTGATTTTTTTTTTCCATAGTCACCTTACCTGGAAGCAACATCATGAACCCATGATAAATAAACTTAAATTTAGGGATAAATATTTAGTGAGCAATTCAGAGAAAAATATATATAGTCTACTGAAGAAGACCGACTGGCTGAAACTCATTAGGTTTTTAAACTAATAAACCTAAGAGATTCATAGCATTTTAGGATTATCTCTTGTGCATTGGACACTCTCCTGTTTTTTTCTCTTTTTTTGAATATGTTAAAGACCATTTCTAGCAGTACATGGGAAACTGATAGGTTGTTTTATTGTGTTTGTTAGATCTTTAATCGACTATGCTTGATGGATGAAAGCTTTGTCTTCTTGTATCTTGTGACACCAGGTTAATGCCCTTCAAGTCACAACTCTGAGAATCATTAATGGGGCTTTTGTTAATTTCCGCTTTCGTTATTTGCAAGATCTCATAGAGAATTGCTGCATGGCTTCAGGCATGATTTATCAGATCTAATGTTGTGGGACAAACATCGATAAGGGTCCTAGGTGTGATCACATACGGTTTCTGGGAAATCTCTGGGCCTTATCACACAAGGCAGGTTAATCATGATTGCATTTGGATAACAGTGCCTTCACCTGAGGTTTCCCACACAACATAGTCTCCCTTCAGTTGTTGCTTTGTAGGAGATCGTTTTAAAAGCAATTCTTAAAATCACAAAAAAATCTATTACTGACCTCCTCTCTGATTTCTTTTTTTTAAAAAATAATCTTTACTAGTTTAAAATTAACACTTGTAAAATACACTTGTAATACAATATACAAATACAAATATTTAAATACTTGTGTATGCTTTTTTTTTACTTTTAGATGTAAAAAGAATTGTGTATAAGATTCCACAAGGTGATGCTTTGATACAGAACAATATAAGGTTGTCAATACGTATATAAGTTATATAGATATCTGTATTATACAAGGAATCTGGTAAAAATGTAAAGAAAAAAAGAGAAACACGGAAGAAAAAGGAGAGAGAGAAGAGAAAAAAAGAAAAAGAAAGAAAAAATAAAAAAGGAAAAAAAATAGAAAAAGATACAAACCCAAACACTCAACACTTGACAAACACTTAACGAAGAGATAACTTCCCAATTTGCCTGGACTGCTGGTTCTAATGATCAGTTATCACTTCCTATTTAAATCATATATTCCCATGTGTTCTCCATACTAACCTAAAACTATTTTATTTTTACATATCAAATCCAATAACCATTAAGTCTCCCTCAGTATTCCTTACTCAGTATTCCTTACAAGTGTTTAAATAAGACCTCCTCTCTGATTTCTGTCATGTTATCATCTCCTGTGTGAAATTTCAATGGTGCTGTTATGTTGATTTTGGGTGGTAAATGGACAGTCAGTGGTGTGTGCTTTGGGTGGCAGAAAATACCCTTTAACCAGAGTAAGGGAAAACATTTGAGTCTTTCAAGAAGGCATTTTTCTACAGAGTTTCAGAGCACAGTGCAAGTATTAAAAAAATGTTATCACTTGCTAAGTATCACTAGGCATGCCTGAATTTGACCATCAGTATGGGTTAAGATCAGAGAATTTACTGATTTTGACAGATTCAGTCTTGAGGCTGGTGGCTATCCAAGATGGGAAAATAGACCGTAAGAAGATGATGTTACTGAAATTTGGTTTTTGGACTTAGAAGCATGATCTATGAGAATCTGGCTTAATGCATTGTTCGATACCAGCTCGTGTTGGAAGAGCAGGAAATTGTTTAGCCTATTTGTCTGCTAAAGATATCTTATGGCATCCTGTTATTGACATTTTTCTTCTTTTATCTGGGAGGGAAGTTCATTGTTGATTTCAGAGGGAAATTGAAAGTAGCTGGAAGAAGTGGGAAGTGAAAGATCCTAGATGTATGTTTCTTTTTTTTTCATGCCTACTTTGAAAATTTTTCAGGTTTTCAGCCAGCTGCGTTGGGGTAGGAGATCTGTCTGGTTTCTGTCACAATGAGGGAATCTTTTTGATATCAGATGAGTAGCTTCATGTTTGTGTGAACTGAGAGATTCACAGATCATTTCCTTTGGGATTTTTAAGATAAAGAGATATATTTGCTGCCCAGTTTGGGAGGCTTCTGCTGGTAGTTGGAGGTTTATACTTTGTAACTCTGGTCTGTGGAAATCAGTGTTATATTTGTTCTGATGATTTCTACTGGCCACAATTTAACTGTTTATAGTTTGACAATTGTTAGGAAACCAGGACAGTTATCAGTAGGTAGTAGAAATAGGGCCTTTTGACCTTGTTTCACCAATTAGACCCAAAAGAAGAGGAGAAAGAAAAGAAAAACAACTTATACCACACAGGTCCTACCAGCAGGAATTTGGGAAGCACAGGGCCACTAAACCTGGATGTTTCATCTAGCCAATATAGTCAGAAGCCATTGAAATATATCTGATATCTTCAAGATTTGTTTCATCTCTCTTTAAAAATATCTAAGAATTAAATCAGTGTGGGGTATATTCCTGTAATATAAAACAGATTCTTCTATCTCTATTATCTGTTAAGATACTAAAATACAAGGTTACATTACATAGTGAGAGAAAGTGAAAGAAGAATTACATTTAGAAAGACACACCTGGTTTATAACTGTGGCAGCTTCTTCATTTGAAATTACATTATGTTTCATTTTTTAAATTTTTTAAATTTATTTTATATATGTGTATGCTTATGCCCAGAGCCATTTTCAAAACTAAAAAAAAAAAAATTAAGCAAACAATAAAACAAGTGAAAAGCCAGAATGAAAACAATCAAAGCAAAAAATTGATAGGCCTAGGGATGTAGACGGCAAGGTAGCAAAGTAGAAACCAGGCAAGATTTCCTGGGCAAAGAAATGTGCAAGGGTTGTACCATCAATCCCCTTGCCTAAAAAAAAAAGTGAGTAAACATAGAAAAGGACCTCCAAAGATGGTTGCTGTATATGAGCTGTTTTATGCTGCAGTAGGTTCTCCTTAACATAGTTGCAGACCATGCAGGACTTTAAAGTAAGAGCACTTTGAATTTTGTCTGGAAACAGACTGGGATCCAGTTTGCTACTGGAAACTTTTAAGGGGCTGGAAAAATATCGACCCATCACTTGTGCCCACTTAGTGACTTAACAGCTGCATTCAAGGACTAGCTGCAGTATCTGAGTAGTTTGCAGTGGCAAATCCAGATACACACTGTATGGCAGTAGCAAATCTTAAGGAATATGAAAAAGTGTAGTGGCTTGAACACTGGACTGTGACCTTGGCCATTTCTGCACTAGACTGTTATAGCACTATGATTCCACTTTCAACCTCCTATGGAATCCTGGGGTTTCCAGTTTTGGGAGGGGCCAGCTGGCCCCTCCCGAAACTGCAAACCCCAGGATTCAATGGGAGGTTGAAAGTGGAATCATAGCGCTATAATAGTCTAGTGCGGAAATGACCCTTGAAGACCAGGGTTTGAATCTCTGCTTTGCCACGGAAATCCACTGGGTGACCTTGGGCAAGTCACACTCTCTCAGCCTCAAAGGAAGGCAAAGCCAGCCCCCTCTAAACAAAGAAAACATTTTCCCTTAGGGCCATCATATGTTGGAAATGACTTGAAAACACACAACAACAAGTCAGCATAACATAAATGTAATTCTAGACTCTAAGGAACTATATTCTGTGTTGAGATATTTGTTTTCCTCTTAACTGAATTGTGAATCAAACTTCAGAACTGAGGTAACTGGTAAGAACTTCAGGCTGTTCTATTAACTTGAATCGATGTGAGGTCCTTGAAGAGTTGAAAGAAGGTGCAGTTTCTTTCTCCAAAGAGAAGTCTGTCTGTGTTCACAGTTCTTGCCAATGATAGATAGAGGGTCTTTGGATCAAGATCATTAAATTTAGCATGTGAAGACTGAAGAGCCCTGGCACACCTGTATGGACACGATTCTTTTGTGTCAGAGATAGCTTGTGCTGGAAGCTTGTGCTATACTAGAAATGTCATTGAATACAGTGAAAGGAGAAGCCAAAATTGCAGCTGAGCACAGCTACAATGGATGATTACAATACAGAAGAAACTATTTCTAGCAACAAAGGCCCTGAGCAGATTAACTCATTCAGTGAGTTGCATTGTGTATAATTCTTGCTTACACTTGCTGTCATGCGCCGTAGTTAAAATTTACACTCTTTTATTGGACATGAGAAGATATTTTTATTTATACCCTCTTTTGTTAGCCATTTGGCTTCATAATAATTAATCAAGTCACCAAAGCAGTATCATAGTAGGGAGTGAGGAGGACTTATTTGCATTATTAAGATATTCTAACAGGGTATCGCAGTGTGTTAGCAGCTCAGCTACAATATGGGCCTCTTGTTTTATGACAAGTTGCAATTTTCTTGTAATGTTAGCTGAAGTTCATCTCAATAATTATGCTAAATTAAGGAGTCTTGCATATATAGAAATAAACACTAAAATGCATTAAATTGAAGAGAAGAATGTAATGTAATCCTTCTGTGACTAAATGAAAGTCAGCACTAAGAGTGCTGGTTAGTCCTCATTTCACCCTGTAAGGCCTTGATAAACACAGAATCATCATTTTTTTAGGGGTATCCCTTCAAACATGTGTGCACACCCATGCCCAGATGCACACACCAGGATGGGAAGTGTGTAATATGGTACCATCACATGCTTCAGGGATGCGTTTGTAGATAATACAATCACATGGATGGTACTAGTCATGTCCAAATTCAGAAGATAAGGCTTTATATATTGGAGGATGGAGGATAGGGCAACTCTCGATATCTGTTTCCTACCTCCACACTCAGGCACAACTTTACTCTCAATACCAGTTGCTTTGGGACAAAATTGGTAGAGAGATATTGCTGCTACACAGTGTGTGTTCTCTTTTCAGAGGCATTGGAACAAAATATTGATCTGATCCAGCAGATCTCATATGGATGGCCTGTGTTACCTCTCAGTACAGAAATCCCATCACATTTTATTACAGAACAGAATGTAACCTGGTCACCAACTACCTATTAAAAAAACGATCCTGGCAGGAAGCCTTTAAAAGATCCAGTTCAGTACCCCTCTTTCTCTTTAAGTTTGTTTATTTTTCTTCTTCTTTCTTTATTGATTTTTTCTTTTTTCATATATTTGTATGTATACAAAAATATTGGGGCTTTTATGTATAATATTTTGTATATTCTATTTTCTTTTCTTTTTTTTTTTGGCTTTTCTTCCTTCTTCTTTTCTTTATTTTGGTCTTTAATGATCTTGAAGAAAATATAGTTGGAATATAGGTAATTACACATAATTATTAATACTTATTCCTTACCATTTATTTATTTACCAAATGGGTGATAGACGTTCGTATAAAAAACAAAACTAAAACAGTGATGAGATCAGTTATCCTCACTGTAAAGAAATATATGATAATGAGCTATTTTCTGAGCTTTATATCATTTTATTTATTTATTTTTAATAAAAGAGTCAGTTGAATTCCAATATCCCTAGCATGGTTGGTTGGTTTGTTCAAAGCATTTATATACCACTTTCAACTCCCAAACTCCTAACTTCAGGCTATCAAAGCAGGATACAACACAGTAAGGAACCAAGATGGTGTGTATGTGTGCGCCTGTGGATTTATGGCGACCCCATGAATATCATAGGGTCTTCTTAGACATGGAATACCCAGAGGTGGTTTTGACAGTTCCTTCCTCTGAAACAGCATATAGCACCTGCTATTCTTTAATGGTCTCACATTCAGGTACTAACCAGATATGACTTTGCTTAGCTTCCAAGATCAGATGGGATCTGGTACCTTTAGGGCAGTAGAGGGAAAAAAAATTAAGTGGAAGCTTAAATCCTGGCCTGACAGAGGTGTGCCTGGCTATTCTTCCTCTTCCGTAAGCAGAACAGTGTCAGGTGGAAAGATGGAGGGAGTGATTCACCACAGCAATTGGGGTCCAGGCATGACAGAGTTTATTAAGAATTATGGTAAACAGGAAAGATTCCAACCCTTTAGTAGAATGCCTATAATGTGACGTGGCTAGAAGTGGGGTGTCCTATTAAACCCACAGACACAAGCTAATAGAATTAGATTTATTAAGCAGGTCTGAGTTTACAAGCTTTTGGAAAGATGAGGGAAAGGAAAAAAGACAAAATATTAAAACCAAAACTCCTACTATCCCATAATGTTAGGTCTAGGAAAACTTAGAGGGCAAAACTAAAATATGTTTTCTAAATTCTAGGCCATTTTGAAACAATTAAGATAGATTTTGGCATAACTTTTCCATGTCATTCAGAGAATAAAGGAGATGCCAGCAGGGTTCTTCAAATTCATAGATTTTGTATGTTTTCCCATTGCTTTACATGGAAAAATGTACAAACAGGTACACATTATTACATTCAACGATAGGGCCACTTCAACTCATTACAGCTGCATGACCTAAATCTGATTTCCGACCTTACTCATTAAACTGCCACATCAACATTGTTTTGATAGAGTAGGTATGGAAAGAATATTCAAAAATATTCAAAAAATGAACAAAAGATATGTTTTTTGAATATTGAAAAGCCCTTATGAGAAGAACCCTGAACTGATTTATATCCTACCTTTCCCCTTTTCCCCACACCTAAGGTGGCTAATGAACATCTTTGCAGTTTGGGACCTATTCTGTGCAAAATTTGCACATAGTTTTTTAGACATATTTTCTGTGCAGGCAAAGCTATTTCTTGTGCAGAAAATGATATTATGGACATTCCATGCAATATTAGCAGTTGAAAACAGCTTTTTCTTGCAGGAGACACCTTTTTCTGTACAGAAAACAATAATTTTATATAGAAATATAACATTTTCTGCATAGAAAAGCCTATTCCCTGAGCAGAGAATGGTGTTTAATGTACAAAACAACCAGGTGTGAATTTTTCAGAGAATAAGTCCCAAAATGTGAATAGGCTTTGAAAACTGATTTCTGAAGTCTTCCTCTCGGTGGAAAGAAAATTAATAAAATTACTTTTTGCTCCAAGAAGAAAATTAGTTTCAAATTACATATCTACAAAGAAATAAATTCTATTAAACTTAGTGGAACTTCTGTATAAATACATAAGATAACATTGCAATGTGCACAAGTGCCTTTGCATCAATAAAATGGGCTATTTCTGTATTCTGAATTCAAGTTCTGTCATGAAAAAGAGGAATCAACTAACTCATGTTTGCTGTTTAGCCACACTGGTCTGTTTTGCAAAGCAAAGAGATTATCATTCCTAGTTTTTTGTATAATTTGACAGCTAATGTTGTTTGCTCAATGGGCTCTGATGATCTGTTAATGTTTCTAGAACCTGGAATGCAAACCACATTCTCCTGCCAACTTGGTATGGCAAGGGAGACTGAACAAAACAGTTTTATAACTATCGTGTATGTGTAGGAATCTGTTCAAGAAAAAAGAAGCTGAGTTTTTGGCGCTGGTTGTCATGAGGCAGCGTTCAGAAGGGACCTTAAATGTTGTTGCTTATAGGGCACTGGAACTGATTCAGGGATATAGGCTTCACTTAA
This sequence comes from Cyclura pinguis, assembly GCA_030412105.1. Classification (NCBI taxonomy): domain Eukaryota; kingdom Metazoa; phylum Chordata; class Lepidosauria; order Squamata; family Iguanidae; genus Cyclura; species Cyclura pinguis. The sequence goes on along the minus strand of CM059604.1, from coordinate 32,590,475 downwards.
AATTCCTTCCTGGGAGCATAATGTTCTGTGATCTGTGATGCTACTTTCCAAGTTCCTGCAGAGCAGGTTGCTATGGAATCATCATCATCCAATCATCTTTCCAAAACATGGAAGATGCCAGCACATTTATTTGGCATTCTATTTAGCAGGCATCTGGTCTTAGTATTGCTAAGTGCTCAAATTTACCAAGCCAGACATGTGTGTCTCCACAACATTCCACTAAGCGAGAAGTACGGAGGGGGGAAAAAAAAGAGGATTTAATAGCAAAAACATTGCTGTTCTGCAAAATGGAAACCCTCTAGTCAGACACTTTAATGTGCGAAAGGCAGATATGTGATTAAATATCTTAAAATTAGCCAGACTGTATTTTCTACATCACTACCTTCCCCATATTTCTATCCCCAAACCATAATTTATAACTATAGTGTCAGAGACCTTAATTTAGAAGTAGCTTCCTATAATTAGTTTGATCAGTGTTTTTAATAGTGGCTTTTCTAGTCAGGTAATGATTCTGCTGCAAAAAGTACTGAATTTCATCTTTGGAAAATTATGTATAGGGAGATAGTAATCTTATTCATTTTGCTGTTTTGACCAAGTTGTGGCTCTTGCTGTTTAAAGATGTTGCTTGCTTGCTTGTTTTCAACACTTCTGTCCTGTATTTTTATTTAAAAAAAATATTCAAGGCAGCGAGAGGTCTCTCACAAAATTAAAGTGTATCAAATTTCTACAAAATGTATGAAGTAAGCAAAAATTTAAAAAATGTTGATAAGTATAATCAGAAATTTATTTGTTCCTGAATAGTATCTAGAAAAGTTTCTTTGAAGATGTATGTCTAACAGCAGCAACAACAACAATTTTTTACCTGCTTCTCCCTGTGGATCGAGACAAGAATAATAGCTTAAAATGCAGCAACAAATAGACACACAAACACCAATTAATAACACATAATCAGTTAGAAGCATATAACACCAATTTTAAAGAATACATATTAAAAGCAGTCAATTCATATTTTAAAACTCATAATTTAAAAACTGTTTGTCAAAAGGTGCAAAATGATGTAACCAGGTAAATTTCCTGTGGCAGGGTGTTTCACTATGTTGGTGCCATCAGAGAAAATGTTCTGCATCTTATCTTGACACAAAGTAGACTTCTACTACTACTACTAGAGTGTTAACTGAGGCCGGTTACAGAAGCCCACAAATCTCTTGTTGAAGCAACTCTACTGGCTGCCAGTCTGTTTCCAGGCACAATTCAGAGTGCTGGTTATGACCTACAAAGCCCTATACAGCTTAGGTCCAGGATATCATACAGATTGTATCTCTTCATATGAGCCTGCCTGGACCCTGAGATCCAAAAGAGTGGCCCTTCCCTCAGTCCCACCACCTTCAGAGTTACAGTTGTTGGGAATCTGAGAGAGGGCCTTCTCCATGGCTTCCCTGAGGCTTTGAAACTGCCTCCTAGAATGGCCCTCTCATTACGTTGCATTGGCCAGCAAACAAAGATTTTTTTTTTAACTCAGGCTTTTGGAATTGAAGGCTTTTAAGAAAAGGGCTGTAAATGTGTATTATTTTAAATTGTATTGTTTAAGATTCAAAAATCTTGTTTAGATTTAGTATGTTTTTAATATGGTTAATACTTTGAGCTTAAATATTGACATTTTGTATGTTTTAATTACAATCTTTTTAACATGTAAGCTGCCTTGAGCCCCAGCCTTGGGGAAAAAGCAGGATGAAAATAGAGATGATGATGATGATGATACTGAGTAAATACTGACTCTAGTCCTAGAGGGGTATGTAGAATATGGAGACTAAGGCCATTTCCGCACCGGGCTAGTAAAACGGTGCAGAGCAATCTCTAATGGAGGTCTTCTGCACCGTAGAGCGGACTGGGGTGAACTACTTTCTGTAGTTCCATACCTCAGTCCACTCTGGAGCAACCAGAACTGGTTGCTCGGCATTTTTTAAAAAAACCTCTTTTTAGAGGTTTTTAAAAATCACGGAGCGCGCAACCCCGTGCTGCTCCGTCACCTGGCTCTGGAGCAGATTTGCAGGCGCACGCAAGTGCGTGCCTGAAGATCTGCTGGGGGCGGGCTTCCAGCTGGCGAGCTTCTCCGGTTGGTGGAGAGCCTCCACCAACCGGAAGCCGCCATTTGGAACACCGGAGGACTGCGGAGCAGCGAACTCGTGCTTCTCCTTGTGGTGGCGGACTCGGCCAGCCGGAAAACAAAGCCGGTGAGCTCTGTTTTCAGCTGTTTCCCCCCCCAACTGCAGAAAGGGCCTAAATCGAGCCCTACTACTGAATATCAAAGTACTACATAACAAAACAGAAAATATTAACAATTTTCCAAACATGAACTAAATACAAGTCCAGAATGCACTTCTGTTCTTCTCTAGATCACTTTGAAGCTGACACTCAACGGGAAGTTTAGGTTAAAATTAACTAAAAAATAGAGGCTGGACAGCTACGTGCTGGGCATACTGTAGCTGGAGTTCCTGCATTGAGCAGGCAGCTGGACTGGATCGCCTTTGGGCCTTCTTACACCTCCAGGATTCCATGAATTCCATGATTCTGTGAAAGGATTAAGAATTAAGGAAAGGAAAATTAATATTTGAATTACAAAGAAAAGTGAAAAAAAGCAAGCATAAACAGTCTGGGTGGAGTTTTCACCAGAAAGAACACAACTTAATTCTTTGGAATTGAATAAACTATATACAGTCATGACTTACCTAAATTATTAATGTACTGTAATAATAAAAACACCAAATTATTGTCTTAGGCATTCAAAAAGTAACAGTTTGAAAATATTAGTGTGATTAAAAACTTTAAAAGAACAAACCTATTTTATCTCGTAGTGGAAAAAAAACAGCACTTTCAAGGATTTTTATGCTGATTTATAATCCTCACATCCACATGATATAGACAAATTTCTAAATGGTTCCAATTTATTCCGTCCAAGACAATGAACCCTCCATATGATGTTGAGAAGCCAACACCCACCAGACCCAGCTGGCATGGCAACTGGTTAAGCATGATGGCAATTCATCGTCTGGAGGGCCATATATTCCCACCCCACACTAAGGTCCTGATAGACACATGGTTTCTGGTTTTGGATCTTTGATTGAACCATTCCTTCAATATTTGACTTCTTTTCTTTGTCATCAATTGTGAAATCAAATCATACTCCAAAGATACTAAACATTTTGTTCAGTTTATAGAGGGCTTGCCACAAACAATTCTACCTGTTTAATCATCTTGGGACATCAAGTATTTGTATACAGCCCTCTCTCCATATTCGCAGGTTTCACCTTTGTGAATTAGATTATTTGTGGGCACATGGTTGCTCCGTCCCTTTTCCACCTCCCATCTTTTGCATTCCTCACCCCAGGCTTGTGAGGCTTGTGTTTAAAATGGATGTTTTTTGCAGTCCCATGGTGTTGCAGCTAGCCGCTTAGTGAAAGAGCTCTCGCTAAGTTGCTGTCAAGAATGGACTAGCCGGTTTTTTTTTCTTTTCACCTGGTCCAGCTACTTCTTTGGCAGAAGAAGTCCAGAGGGGGCTCAGAGGGGACCTTGAACCATCTCCCAAACTAGCCCCCAGTGAAAAGGGGGAGAGAAGCAAGCGAGACAAAGGAGGGGTCGAAGAGCTGCCACAGCCGTTCATTGACAGCTGCCTTTCAGGCAGCACAAGTGACGCCACGGACTTTTTTAAAACATTTTTGTTTTTGTTTAAACGCTCACTTTTTGAAGAGACTCAAACTTACCCGAAAGTTGGATGGGATATCACTTTGAAAAGGAAAACAGCTCTGTTGTCAAAAACCGAATAGCTACAGATTAGAAGAAAAAAAGAAAAACGCCATCACCGAGCAGCTCTTAAGACACCAGCAATAGCTGAAACTACTTAAAGGGAAAGAGAACTATGCTTACGAGCGTGGATACATGTACTGACCTACAGTAATACAGTAACGCCAGCATACTTATGAGCTAATTAATTATGACTAATTAAGAAGGAGAGACTATGCAATGGGGTGAGTGAAATTGTGTGTAGGAGAAGGACAAAAGACAGTCTCAAAAGGAAAAAGAAAAAAAATAAAGAAAGAGAAGGAAAATAGGAAATAGATAGAAAAAAAAGGGAGAAGGAAGAAGAACAGAAGGAAAGGAACAGAGAACATTTGCTCCATGGAAGATATTGCTAGGACATTAAATATTGCAGCAAAACTGGAGAGAGACAAAATAAATGAGAGCTTAATGGGTCCCTGAAGGACAGAAGAATAGTGAAAAAGAAAGTGGAAAAATTAGAACTGAGAAAGGAAAAGAGGAAATTGGAGGAAAAGAAAAAGAAAAGAGACGTGGAGTAAGACTGGAGACAGGAACAGCAAATCTTAAGGTAGATAGTGAACAGAACGACGTCTGAGGATGAATTAAGAAGGGAAAAAGAACTGCGAGTTAACAGTTTTTTTAGAGATTATTGGAGATTGTTGTAACATTTTCTGACCTGGTGTAAGGGTATATGCTATAGTAAATTGAGTCAGTAAGATATAAATTAAATATAAAGTAAACAGATAATTAATTGATAATTTACTGATAAATTGAAAATTTAGTGTTGTTTCATTGTTATTCTATTGGGTTTTTTTTTCTTTTTATTCTATTGAACTTACAATTGTTAATGTTTGGTTTATTACAGTTATATAATTATTGTTGTCATATTTTGAACAAATTATACTAGAAAGATGAACTTTAGCTTAGTGTGATTGTTAATAACTTAGAGGGGGTAAAATAATAACTTTGAGGGGGTAAAAGTGAGATAGTTTTATTACAGAATTGATTCAAAGGTGGAGAAAGAGAAAAAAAATGTAAGACAAATAGGAAATTAGGGTAAAATGAGAATTCAAGCTTCACAATTTCATTGATCATTCATTTCAGTTGTATCATAAAAAATAATAATTTTTATTTTTTTATTTTTTCTCTTATTTATCATTTTTGATGAATATTTGATCTTTAGAAAGGGATATCTTTCTTAACTTTCAATGCAGAACATTTAAGCTTGCTAAAATTTTAACATTTATGTGTAGTAAGCAACTCTAATGTGCAACTTCATAGCCTATCATAAATCAAAATAGAATTAAAATAAGAAATTATAGAAGGAAAAAGGAAAGGAAAGGAGGAAGGGCAAGAGGCCAGCAAGAAGAATAAGATAGAAATTAATAGATTACCATTTAACATTGTTTATCCATAAGTTTACTGTGGATCTTACTGTTGACAGCAATAGCTAGGTAATAACATTCAAGATGGCATCAGGTACAGGGAAGAAGACTGCAGTAACGACACACTTACAGCCTACAGGGACACTGGTACATTCACAGATAACATCACAACCAACAGCTGACCGAAGGTCATCAGTTGACCTTCCAGTTAAAAACTCTGGTGTCTTCCAGCAAATAGCCGAGATGATGGAAGAATTCCGTAATTTCAAATCTGAAATACGGAGAGAGCTTAAAGACACAAGAGTGGAAATGAAGACAGAGCTAAAGAAAGAATTGACTACTTTTGTGAAAAAATTAGAAAAAATATCCCAAGATATCACTTTTATGAAAAAAGACATTCAAATACTGCAGACAAGAACCGAACAAACAGATTTCATGACACAACAATTAAAGAAGATACAAGAACGAGATTCAGCATCGATAACAGTTAGAATTAAGACACAGAGACAGGTGTTTAAAACTCAGGAGGCTCCTAGAGATAAGAGAAGAAAATGTGTATGAGAGAGTAGTGAACACATTATCTGCTTTCTTAGACACAAAGAAAGATAGACTAGAGTTCACTATAGACCAAGTTTTCTGTATCAATTCAAAAATAGCAAGAGAAAAAAAAATGGATGTTTTTTTCTTTTGGATGAGCAAAGCCCCCTCACTGCTGAAGACGTAGCCTCGTTGCCATGTGGTTGCACATTCTGCTGTGTAGTAGCTGCTGATTGGACAGGTGCTCCTTTCTCAAGATGGCTGCCAGAAGTAATCTGAACTCCAGAACTCCCTTCTTCTCTGTCTGAAGGGAAAGTACTAGTAAGCCTTTTAGGTTGTCTCTCCTGCCCCCCACCCAATGCTAGGGTCAGAGGCAAAGGAATGGGAGGGGGTCATGGGGGGGTGAATTATTTGTGGTTTGCTATAGATGAGCCTTGTATTTGAAAATGAAAAATTGACAAAGACCTCATAGTGCTAGACTAAAGAAGATGCCTAGACAGAGTGTGCTCTATAGTATTATCAGAAAAGTTAGCATATAAATTTAGATTAGCAAAAGGAGAGTAATCAAAGATATGTTTGAAGAAATCTGGAAGACCATATTACCTGTGCAAACTCTGGATTTATACTATCACTCGACTAAACTTCTTTCTGGAAAAGTACACTGTGAAAAATATGAATGATATATAACCAATTGATCAGTAATTTAAAGATGGACTGTACCCACTGAGCTTGACAGTAATATAGATTTAGGTTCACTAACAAAGACTTGGGAGTGGGAGGGAGAATGGGCAGGAAAGAGGGAGCTGGTTGTTATATAAGATATATAAGGTAATGGGAAAATTTAGTAACTTTTTAGAAATGTCAACATGTGACAAATTTAAATTTAAATTATGCACCCATATTTGAATAGGTTCTAGACTTCCAATGCAATGAAAAAAATTAGAAAATGCTTAAAAACAGGACAAAAAGGAATATCATTTTAAAACCAAATCATTCCCCATACTGGCTTATGATTCTAAAGTGTGTTTTACCCATTTTAAATTAGTGAAAGGAGCAGAAAACTGGCCTCTATATCTGCCTAAGTTGGACTAGAGAGATGGGCAATTGTTCCTGAGTAAGAGCAGTTAATTGATATACATGCACAAAAAGAAAAAAAAGAAAGAAAGAAAGAGCAAGAAAAGAAAAGAAAAAAGAAAAAAAAGTAGCGCTGAGCCAAACACAAAATAATTGCTCTTAAGTACCACTGATTCAATAGGAAAGAGAGAAGAACGTACTGTCTCTTTTGGTAAATCAGTGGAGTTCAAAAGTTTCAGACTTTGCTGGATTGTGCCCATACGGTACTCTATAGATCAGTTCTATAGCTGGTCGTCTAGGAAAAAACATTGCAATGAACTACTTGGTTTTTTGCAAAAAAGGAGGATAATGAAGTCTAGGTGATGTTAGCCCCACTATGTGGCTTGGTTGCTACAATCCATTCTCCCAAATGGCTACATTGAAAGCATTGAAACCATATCATCAGATTAAAAGTAGCTAACACACAGTAATTTGTCATCTCAAACCACTGAAGCTTATTTTTACACATGGATGATTTGAAAAGTTTAAGTACTATCATTTCCCCTTAAATCTTACCAATTTAAGAGAAACCTCATCACTCACTTACACTCAAAAATTGTTGCTGTTCTTGTGTTCCTTCAAGTCGTTTCTGACTTATGGCAACGCTAAGGTGTACCTATCGCAGGATTTTCTTGGTAAAATTTGTTCAAAGGGGGTTTGCCTTTGCCCTCCTCTGAGGCTGAGAGTGTGACTTGCCTAAGGCCATCCAATGGGTTTTCATGGCCGAACAGGGAGGGATTCAAACTGTTGTCTCCAGAGCCGTGGTCCAAAGCTCAAACCACTACACCCCACTGGCTCTCACTGTCAAGAATACAGTTTACAAATCAGATAGCTAAGAGCAAACTTTTAAAATTAAATATTTAAATATTTATAGAGGCAAATCTTATCAACAGAATCCATTTTTTTCACTGTAATGTCTCACATTTTCCCCAATATCTGCCAGTGATAATCAGGTTTCTATCAATAAAAAGTCAGTAATACCCACATTAAATAAAGAAAAAAATATAATTCACAGGTTACAATACAAAACAGTTTATATGCAACAGAAAATTAGCCATTAAGACAAATAATGCAACTATGATCTAGCTGGAGCTAGAGAAGAATATAAAGAAGACTCTTCCCCTGTCCACCAAATTCAGCAAAAGGAATTTCGGCAGGCTACTTGGTTAATGCTTTGGGGCAATTAGCCTGCATTGCTTCAAAGAGGAAAAACAACAGCAATGAGAAAAGTAAGCTTTTCATGATGCTGTAAAAACTGTGAGCAAAACCATGTGCCTACACAGCAGTCATTTCTGCAAAGCAGACTTCACCAGAATTTAACAGCATGTGAAGACACATTTTTCAAATTTTTAAACTATTACTTTTTAAAATTTGCATAATTTTTGATTTTAATTCAGATTTTTAGACGATATCATCAGGTCCCCATTTGTTTTAAACACGTCATTGCTGAGTAACACCAATGGGCGTAGAAGCAGAATTGGATATAAGCCAACATTTCAGAACACTGGTTTTCTAAACTCAAATTAAATATTCCCAGTCCACAGAATTCCTCTATTTCAGACTGGGCCTGTCTACTAACTATATTTGGCTCCCCACATTAGCAGGTTTAACTTTCACAGCTTTGATTATTTGCAAGTATCTCCAACACCTGCCCCTCCTGGCACTTCTTTTCTAGGGGAGCCTTCCCTTTAAGCAGTTCTGATCAGACCACACAGCCCTTTAAAAACTGGCCTTTGGTCCTTCTCCTCTTCTACTAGCTGCTGTCTGGCCAGCTGCAGACAGGTTTGCAGCTCAGTTTCTCAACACCACAAACCCTCTCCCCGTGCCCCCCTACAAACCCAAGGAAGGAGATGGGTGAAAGAGAAGAAGTATAGGGCTACTATGCTGACCTACCCTCTTCCCCTTTCCTCTCCCTGACCTGTTTTGAACCTTTGGAACTCACTCTCCCCACCATGCATTCACTGCCTTCCCACAGAAACACACATTTTAATATCTGCAGTTTTCCCACTTTTGCAGGGGTCCTGTGAGCCTAAGCCCAGTGAATGTAAAGGGCCAACTGCACTCTTCTAAAGGGTCGATCCATTCCTTTCAGCCCGTCTCTGTTCCTAACTGGCGCTATCTGACAGATTATAAAACAAACCTCTTTCCACTACAGCATTCTACAAGCTGTGACTGGCTGGCTCAACTCAGGCTTGCCTAACTTCTCTCTTCATAGCTATACTCACGCAAGATAATATACTTGCTCATCCAGTAGGATCACAGCTGCTACCATATGACTGGCTGTAACCAGATGATAAGCTATTTTTTAAAAACTTGGAACTTACAGAAGCTCCAAGCCACCATGGTTACTGTTGTTGTTGTTGTTGTATGGATAGATAAGATAAATACCCTGAAGGCGCCAGATCCCATCTGATCATGGAAGCTCAGCAGTTTTGATCCTCATCAGTATTTGGATGGGGAACATCCAAAGAATGCCAAGTGTTGTAGGCTATAGTTCAGATTAAGGCAATGGCAAACCACCTCCGAGTATTCCTTGCCCAAGAAAAGCAGTTGAAATTCATGGGGTTGCCATAAGTCAACAGGTGACTTGAAACACAACATGGACAGACACATACACAAATAAATGCTTTACAAGCTCTTCTTCTAACAACAAACCAAATAACTGAGACTATCATATGATAGTGTCAAAAGCTGCTCAGACTTCCAGTAGGCCTAAGAAAGATGCCTTTCCAGTCAATAGTCTAGTGGAACCAGGGCCCGCAGAGGTAAAGCTTGGGAGTTTCTGATAAGCAGGGAACATGATATCATCTGTCATCTATCTTGGACTCCTCTGTTCCCTCTACATTTAGTTCAAATCCTCATTGTATCTGCAGGAGAAATAGATTTTCCTAGCAACAGTGTATTGAACTATTTCCTTGTAAATTCAGCAAATAAATAAAATAAAGAAATATTTTGGGTAGGTTTGGTCTTGAGTGGGAAAGACCCATTAGCTTTAAAACAATACCATTCCCAGTTGAGATAAAAACTACTAGGGAAAAATATATATAGGTGGATAGTTCATAAGAGATAGAAAATGTTCTATATTCACATACCATATTTTTTTTACTATTGCTTTTCAAAAATAAGACATTTTCTTGAAAATTACAGCACTATCTACGGATAAAGTCCAAAAAACAGGAAAGCCACAGGAAGATACCAGTGGACAACTCACAAAGAACTTGGCCAAAGGACAATGTGGTTGACTTAAGTCAGAACATACAAAGATAATGATGAACAAGCTTCAAACTGCTGTTCCAATATTTGGTTTAAAATGGGGGTATGTATTGCTTAAGACAGGAGCTTATAAAATGTTTATTATATAAATGTGTGTTATAGAAACATTATGCTTGTCATCTATAAAGTTTACACAAAGGCTAGTTCATAAAAGATGGAGATAGATCTATAATGTATATTTTTGTTGAGATGACATCAATTAGAGGCATTAATACCTCTCCAGGGAACAGATAGTCCAAGATATGGGGCAGAGAAAGGCAAACACATTTCTGCTTGAGACTGAAGATAAAACATCGTGCACATTTTGTGATTTGTATTATAGCATTTGCACTTTCAACCTGAGATTGCCACTTTTTTCTGCAGGATAAAATCCTATGCTTGAATTATTAGGAGAACAGCAAAACAGAGGCCCTTAACAGAGGTCCATGCACCCCATCTTTTGTTTCCTCCTCACCAAAACCAATAGCAAAGGGGCCTGACACAAAAAGATAGGAGGACTAGGGATGCCGTGGGATGGCAATTTAAGTACTGATTCTACCCTGTGTTCTTAACAGCTAGATGACATGTGAAGATACTGTTTGTTGCTGCATGATCACAGTTCCACACAAGACAAATCCATGCTTACTGAAACTATAGCTCCTGTATAGTTGTCAAAGGCAAAGAAATCAGAAAAAGCATCATACTGCTTGAGCCAGGGTGAAAAATATGCATTTGATTTTGATATTCCTTCTTACACATTTCAAACTGGTCTGTCATGGCTTCTCAAAGAAATGATACAAGCCACAGTTCTGTGCTTACGTACAGTAAGCCTTACTGAACACAAGGGGAACCATTTCTGAGTAAACAATGCATAGGATTTAATAGCAACAGTTCTGTGAATTCTTTGTTAGAAATTCCTAAAATGCATGGCATTGAATAGAATTATATTTCACAACATTTCTGAATCAGGAGTCAGGGCAAGCAACACTTCTTAAGATTAGTTAAAATGGACTGGCCATAACATTTTGTATAACAATCTGATCTCATGAGACTGCACAGTAATAGCTCCCACTCTACATCTCAAATTGTATTTTAATAAACAAATAAAATATGTAAATATCAATTGTAAATTAACAAGTAAGATATGTCAAACTTAGTTTGCTCTTTGAAGAAGGGATTATAAACAGCACTTTCTTCATTATACAACTCAATGTACACCTCTGCAAGAAGGGTAAAAGTTACAGTGATAGCATTGCAGATTTTGTCCAGTAGATGGCACTGTTGCTACAAAAATACACACACACACACACACACACACACACACACACACACACACACCCCAGCCTAAATCAGGATTTTTTTTTCAAAAAAAGAGAAACTGCCCCCAAATATCATCTCTGCATCAAACAGATGCACTGTAAAAATAGACTGACTTGTAGCCTTTTAATGCCTTGATCACTTCCAAAGCACAAAATAGTTTATTGGTCTGCTTTTTGTCTCATTTAAAAAAAAAGTTAAGATTTAGCACACATAGCTCATAATAAAACTTTAGGATGCATACAACAGGGTGGTCAAGAGACAGATATCATAAAAGATTTCTGAATGCCAATTATTTAACAACAGCAAGAAGAAAATGACTTCCTTAATCCTAAATCATAATATGGAAGAAAAAAAAATCTGGGAGTTACCAAGGGTGAAAATTTTTGTGGAAAGACTGTGAGTTTCACCCATTGCAGGAACTCAGAATAAATTACTGCTTTAAAACCAACCCTCAGTTGATGGATTCTGAGGGTCAAGTTTTTAAAAATGAAGGTGCCTACCTGTGGCTTAACATGGAAGACTGCCTATCAGGGATCCACTTCCCTTTAAAGGACAGCATCTTTTAAAGATATCTAGTGAGAGACTTTTATTGATTGCCACTTCAGTACTTCAGGGTACTGTATTTTATTTTTACCAGTTGTATATTTTTGTTCAACTAGAGTGGCTACAAAGATAGGAATTACTTTTAGTCACAGCCTTGGTCCACTTAGCCCAGGATCTTCTAGTTATGGGAAGTGACAATGTAAAGCAATTCACGTTTGCAAAAAGTGGAATTGTGCTGTTTGCATTCTCAGGAGGGAAATGGAAACACAGCTACACCTTTGGGATCACTGCATAAGTGGAGCCAGCAGTGTGGCCATTGCACAACAGGTTTCAATGTGTCTTGTTGCACAACGGGAGCCCCTGTTGCAAACCAAGACATCTTATGCAATGCTACACTGTGCATTGTCACAATTTACAAGCATGGTAGCTTATGTCAGCAACGTACTTCTGTCATCATAAAGCTTATGCATCATAGCCTGCGATGCAAGATCCTGGCTGAGGTTTTGTGTTCCTCCAAAATTTCACATTTGGGTCTTTCTTGGTCCTTACCTGGAAAAGTTAAACCTGGAAACTTTTGCACGTAAAGCATGCATCATCAGGCTACAGCCCTTTCTTAAGTTAAAGCTTTCTCTGCCCCTGACATTTGTCCTCTGTTTTTAACAGTTGTCTCACACATGAAATAACAAAGCAACAAAGGCACTCAAAGTAGATGAACACTTTCAATCTCCATGAAGAAAAAAATCCCTGTTTTTTTGTGTGTGTATGTGGCAGCTGTAAAGGCACTGAACCTGTAAAACTATAAGCTGAACTTGTTATTAGAGATGGTATGTTCACATGTTCCTTTGCAGCTTTTAACAAATTGTCTGCCCTACATAAAAATATTAATTGTAGGATGTAAAAACAGATGGGGCTTTTGTACCTTCTTTTAAAAACCAATGCTGGAAAAAGAGAGAAGAGAGTTCCAAGGAAAGCCAAAGATTCACAGAATATGTGCAAAGAAAATGTATTATGTGATGCATTCTCTTTGCCACTTAAAAAAATAGACTACCTAAACCATAATCTCTAGTTTTCTACCTGGAATGAGTACTCAAAGTAAAATGGAATTGAAATAATTCAGATCCAAGTCAGATCCAATTATGTCTGTTGGAAAGAGACAGGATCCATCCCCACTCCTGGATCTGTTCATTATTAAAAAAAAAAGTTAAAATACAATACAATATAATACAATACAATAGTTTCAGCCAATTAGACAAAATACACAATAATTCTCCATTTCAGTGAGACATGCAGTAGGACGCCAGCCCCCTATAGGGGCTGGCATCCTACTGGTAATAATAACTAGAATATACCCATCAGTTAACTGTTAAATGATGAGTCAACACATAGGTAAATTCTACTGATCTGAAAGGTCTACTCGAGTTAGGACTGACAACAGAAGTTAGGCCAAGATTTAGGAGCTTTAATTTATTTACTGCATCCTGTGATTTTAGCCATTAATATTTCCCAGAAATAATAAATGTTACTGACCATGTTATGGAGTACTCTTGAGTTAAAAAAATAATTTTTCCAAACAGACAATGATTGGGAAGGATCAATACTGTGTAGTTAAGTTCAGTGCTAGTCACTAACATGAAAGTTCATGTTCAAGTTCAAGATTCAAGACTATGTTAAGTTCAAGATTAGGAATGTTGCTAATTTTGTTCCTCAGTAGGCAGCCAGCGTGCATCAGTTCAATAAATGCAACAAACTTCTGCCTCTTGTCTTGCCATCACTACCACTTCCACTCCTGCATATCCCTGTTAGCAGCCATTAGCACTGTAGACGTGCCTGCCACATTTTCTCCATCTTTTCTGCAATTTTAAGCAACTATCGCTACAAGTCATCGGTTTCCATTAGCCCATTGCATTGCAGCATAAGAAAAAGCATGATTTATTTAAACAACAACAACGTTATTACCCATTTCTCAAGGCACACAACTAAATGGCTTCTGAGCCCTGTGAGCACATCAGTGAAACTGGTTAAGAGCACTGAACATTTCTGCTCCAAGCCACCCAGTGGTTACTCTTAGGCCCTTGAGCAGTAATGCTCCAAACAGTTAAATTCCAGAGCTGCAAGCCATTTATTAAGAATTTGTCTCCTTTGACTGGCTGCAAGCTCTAATGGTCTTGTGAGACAGGGTTTACTTAGACCCTCTCTCTCATATACACACACAGAGTGAGTGTAAGTGGAGGCCTACAGCATTAACACTTGAATAAGATACTGATCCCCTTTAGGTTGCTTGGAGAACTTTTGTATCCTGAGCATACTCCAAGTGCTTCAATTCATCTAAACTGAGAGATGAATCATTAATCATCTTCCATCCAGTTAAATCTCAGAGACAACATCTAGCCACATCATGGCCAACTCCAATCATTGGCACTGTCCTTCTTACAATCAAAGAATCAAAAGCTTGGAAGAGTCTTCCATGTGATCATTCAGACCAGCGCCAATTCTCAACTTATCATTCTCCAGAAGGTTAGATAAACTTCAACTCATTTGAAATATCCTAGTGTACATAGAGCACATGGTAGAATTAGCTCCACTTTCATTTACATGGAGATCAAAATTAAATTTTCCCTCGCTACAGAAAAACCATTTCTGAATGATAAAAGATTCCTATCAGAAATGCTAAGGCTTTGGCTGTAAAAGAGGAATGATCAGATATAAATTTTAATGAAATAGCATAAACTTATTTTTCCCTCCTTTGGCCTTATGAGAAGAGTGAACTTTGTTATTTGCACCATTTCTAATTTCTTTTGAGAGGCTTCTACTGTTGTTGGCAAGTTTGTACTGTTTGCCAATGTAATTTAGTATTGTTCGTTGACAGCATACACCAGTAGTCTCACGAGAAGATATTAACACGCAAATAGCTAATGGTACCCATTTGAAGTGACTTAAACAATAGCGCTAAGAGAGACAAATCTCTACCACTCTACCAGTACATATTTTAGAGCTAATCTTCCAAGGAGAAAAAAGTGACTGCCCTTTGATTTTGCAAGGGTTTCTCCTAAACATAAAATCAGAGCAGAATATTAGAAGACAACCTTGCTGATCCATTGATCTGTTAACTGTATTTTAGTGCTGAGGATTTAGATAATTTCCCAGCATTCATTCCCCCCCCCAGCCATTATTGTGTTCCTGGGGCAGCTTGACAAGTTTCTGGTGTTCTTCTATACAGACACTTCCCTCTGGAAAGAGGAGATAAGGCTATTCCTGTCTGAGGGAAACAATGATCACCCCAGAATGTTCTGCTGGACTTTAAAGATGTAGTTATCTGGCAAGAAAGAGTGTGTATGATTTGCTTCATTAACATTAAAAATCCTGTAACAAAGGATAACAAAGAAGTATTTTTATGGCACTGGCAGAATATATCTATAGCAATCAATTTTTTGTAGGAACTTTTGAACATTCAAACCTTGTATATTTTTTGCAGTTCATTCTATGTACTTACTAGAGATGCACATTGCCAGCTCTGAGTACAGAAATTACACAAAATAAGAACTAAATATTATACAAAATAAGAACTAAATAAACCATGTTGCTTAATGTTAGCAGACAGAATCCAGACAATCAATCAATCAATCAATCTGAATTCAAAATTGACCTTTTGATTCCAACAACGGTGCCAATTGTCCTTTTCTGCCTCAATAAAGGCGTTTCCTCTTATGTTAATCTATAGACATATCTACTTGTCTAGTAATTTTCATAAAATCCTTTTCCTTCTCCACCATGCTGACTTTGTACATGCTTGCATATTTCTTAATATCAATGTGCACAGATGATAGAGCATCGCTACTGGTGTATATATCCCACCAATTTCCTACTCAAAGTGACATTCTGTTCAAAGTGGTCCTTAGGTACAATAATTGTTTGATTACAGAACACTGTGTCTTCAGTCAATACATCTCCTTCTGGTTCTGTTTTGTTCTTCATTTCTTTCTATTCCAAATTCTATAACAGAAATCTAAGAAAAGCTGTTTTGGCTGCTTGTTTCGTTTTGCTGGAGTGAATACTCTTGAGTATAAAAGCAAGCTTTGTTCCTTATAAAATTAAATGACACACACACACACACACAAAAAAAAAAGAGGAAAAGGGAAAATAAACTATAAGAAACAGTTGAATCCAGTTAGTGGAGGGGGGGAAAACCTAGCAATGGAAAGGACAGCTGCAAATTTAAATAATCAAAATAAAGTGAGAAAGATGCTGTGAAAATATAAATATCTGCTGCTTAAACTGCCTACATTTTTAGATGTTCACTCTCAGTTTACATAATTAAGGGCAATAATATTGACAATTTACTGTACAGGATAAGCACTCCAACAAATCAAAAGAGGAATTAATATTTCAAACCCAGCAAAGATTTCATGCTATGCTTCTGTAAAAAATCATTATTTTTAGGCTATTTTTATTGTGAGAAGAAAATAGAAGAAACATTCAGGAATAGAGGATCCTCTGACTACCTTATCTCCTAAACAATCTTATTTAAATCTTATTTAACAAGGGCCAGTCTTGGGCAAATTGTCCTGGTAGCACATCACATTCTAAGAAATCAGGTTTAATGCCAAGGTTTTTTAGGATGTCAAGCTAAATGCTATATGGCCACTGTGGTGCCTTAATGCCTGTTGCTACAACTGTTTAATGAGATTTTGGCCATATGTATTCTTCTAGTCAGACCATCGAGCCTACTGTCCATTCAGTATGATTTATACCAGGTTGACCATCAATGAATAAAGAAGGGATGAGGAATGCATGGACCATCAGATATTGTTGAACTGCAACTCCCATCTTTACCATTGGACATGCTGACTAAGGCCAATAGAAGTTAGAGCCCAACATCTGCAAAGCCATAGCTCCCTATCCCTGGATTAAAGGATGAGATGTTTTCATACAGTATCTGATTATCCTCATGTAGAATAACAGTAAGAACAGCTATAGATTTCTTCCAGAAGAATTAGTTACGTTCGTCCATTATTGAAAACACAACCAGCCTAGCACAATTAATGTACAGAAAAGTATCCTGTATATTTTTTACTTTAGCATTTCGTGGTCTTTCAGTCTCACTGTTTACAATTTCCTTACAGTAACCATGCATGCATATGTGTGTATACGTAATGTATCTACTAAGGATAACGTTTCAGCCTTCTGAAAAAGAAGGCTTTTGTCTGTGAATGCTTTTCAAACAATAAATATAATCATCCATAAACTGCTAAAAGCTTGGAAGCCATCAACTTCTTGAAGAGGTCTCAATATACTAAGTTTCACACTGACACATTGACCCTTTTTTTCACCAATGTCTGGAATGGCTTATCATCTATTTTCACATTTTAAAGTATGACATTCAAACACATCATGGAAAGAGATCTTTTTTTGGTTTAACGAAGCAGCTGTTCACATATTGTTGTTCCCCCTTGGACAAAGCACTGACAAAGATATCATACCCAGCCTCACCTCTTCATTCTGAAGCTCGCATTATGCTGGTTCTTAATGTTTTTAAATAGTCTCTCAGTGAAAATACACAAACAGCTATACATTTTTCTCCTGTTACAACTAGATGACATTTGCAAGCATATTAACACAGCATTGCCTAAATAAGCAGATAAACATCAACATGCCTTCAGTTTCCATTAAGTATTTTAAGGGGTCCTTAAGTACTGGAATTTCAGGGAATTTGTAATGGGAGAATAACCATTTGCCTTGGTAACTTCTAAACTATTGTATTAGTCTGCTATTTTTTTAGTATAAAAAGCAGTAGTACACATAGCACCGCACATGACACTTCACAGAATAAAGCAATAAAGAGGATTGCCTTGTCAACGGTGTGCAATCTATTTTTTTAAAGCAACATGGAAAAGAAGGAGTAATGCAGATATAAAACAAGTATAATACGATTGCTAATAATGGCAATACAAATATAAATAATAATGAAATATAATATAAAAACAAACTAACAAATATATATATATAAAACCAAATACACAAGATTATGAAACAAAATTAAATTAAAATTCCAAAATCTTTGGAAAACAAGAAAGTTTTAAATAGAGATTTAAAAACAATGAGGGAAGAACCAGTCTACAAATATTCAGGAGACCATTCCAAGAATATGGACCAGCAAGAAAAAAAAGGACAACTCTGAGTAGCTTACTGAGGCCACAGAGCTCTCTGGTTGAGAATTCTAAATACCCCTCTCTAAACTGCAAATCCCAAGATTCCACAGGATGTTGAAAGTGCACTATAGCACTATAACAGTGTAGTGTGGAAATGGCCCTAGACCGAGTCATGAGATCTTCCAGCTCTATGGCTTGTCTATCCACCTGGCTCAGCACCTGTGCACACAGAGGTTCTGAGACCTGATATCAGTCATCTCCTTTAGGGACAAAGAGATGATGTTCTTTCTGCTTGGGCTTAGCCTGCGAACAAAGCTGGGGACAAGGAGCAGGACTAGAGAAGCATGAGTGAGAAGAGAATCAGCTGTAAAGCCACAAATTTCTATCTATCACTGTAAATACCAACAAGGGCTGTGATCTAGTGCTAACTTACCACTGATACTTACCTGTGTACTGGTGCAGAGGCTGATCCTGTGAAGAGGACAGGGCAAAGCCACCTGCTGTAGAACATATTATGAGATGCAATAAAACCACCTGTAAATCCAGATCCATATATAGCCTGCTGAAGTATGGAAGGAATGGTAGGAGCTGCTCATCCTTTAGGGGCACAGCCTAATCCTCTCACATAACCAAATGTTGATTTCTAGTTTGTTATCGACTATTCAACAGCTCTACCTGGGCATATTATGGCCTACATTACAAAGCAGAGAAACTCCTCTTAAACATAGGTAGAGGGGCATTAACAATTATCAGTGTGTGTCTCCACATCTTTAGAGTCTGGGACTGAAAGTTCTGACAGGCAGAGAATGTGAGGCTTACATAGAGCTAATGGCACTGGACAACATGGAAAGTCTGGGAGAGATTGCTATCATTGTTTTCATGCAAAATAGAAAAGTTGTGAGGTCCGAGAAAGAATTGGAAGTACCATCACAAACTGATCCAGACAGTACTGACATTATTTGTGATTGACACAGGCTATCCCAAATGATCTCTTTTTCTGCAGAATTTGTACTTATGTGAAATAGTTCCTTAGTATGATTGCCATTCTGACGTTCAATATAATGTGCATGGTATTTCAAGATATTTGGGGAATAGGCCAGACCAGGATCATGCAGTGCTTGTGAAGTTGTAGGAAAGGAACATTTTTTTCTGTCTCTGCTTGAAGGAGAGTGGCAGGGGAGTCTGTTGTGGCATGGAGGCACCATGACATAGGAGTACAGGGGGCAGACAGGGAGGCTCTGGCCATTTCTGCACTATACTGTTATAGTATTATTCCACTTCCAACATCCTATGGAATCCTGGAGTTTGCAGTTTAGGGAGGGGCATTTAGAATTCTCAGCCAGAGACCTCTTGGGCCTCAGTAAACTACAAACCTCAGAATTCCACAGGATGTTGGAAGTGGAATAATAGACTATAACAGTGTGGTGTGGAAATGGCCTGTATTAGTTGGTCTGTCCCAGTCAGCCTCTTTCATTGCTTGTCCCTAAGGCCAGTGCAGGCTTTGGCTAGTTGCACTTAGACCTGGTAAGAATTTATGCTCCCTATTCCTATAAATTTTCTACCCATCCTACACTGATGAATGGGGACTTATGGGATGTTCGCTATTGCTTGTGGTTAAAAATAGGTAGTCTACAGGAAATCTGGTGGATTAAGAGGCGTGGTGAGCCTAAAGTAGGTCTTATCCCAAGTAGCGTGTCTGGTCGCTTTACACGGTAAGCCTGACAGCATAGAACTATTTCTTTCTTGTTCTTTTTCTTGTAAAGAACCATGTACAGTGATGGCACTATCTAAATTGGTGATGGTGATGATGATGACGACGACATTCCTTAGTTGGTCAGCAAAAGAATAGCTAACAAAACATTCTTGTTTGTCCTTAAAAACAGTAAAAAGGGAATCTACATTTTTCAAAATTTTGCTTATTCTCTTTGAACCCTGGGGAGATAGAGAATGATTAGATCAACAGTTTCTATGAAGACAGCTACAAAGCATGAGAAGAGACCATTGCCAGTCTTCTTTCCATAAAATAGAAAGGGATTCTGAAAAATGAGATTATTTTCTTACATACACTGGAAATGAATTGCTTGTGACTCTCAAGTTCATGATAAACTGAGTCAAAATAATATTTTAGCTCAGAGACGGGTCATTCCGTACCTGCCATGGGACACTTTGCTGCCCCTTTGTGTCACTTCTGGTTCTTGGAATCAGCCGAAGCACAGCTGATTGGCATAGATTTTGGAGGGCAGTGAGTGGGCAATAGGAACTGAACCACCACATTTTAGGGCAGTTTCAGTGGGTCAATGTATGTGCTGGACATTTTTTCAGCCTACTGTTCTAAAACCTGGGAGTCTTTTTGAGGACTTGAGGGTCTCTAGGGGGCTGTGGGGGCTTAAGAATAGGCTAGAGGGGCTGCATGAGGCCCATACCTTTCCCACCTCTCCTTCAGTTGATTGATTGATCATGATTGATGTATGATTGGTGGTGGTGTTAGCAGGGAACAGTCAATGCATGTTACTTTGAAACTATCAGTGTCAAGAAGGAAATAACATGCCACGCCTGAACCAAGAGCAAACCTGCACATTTTGTTTAATCAACCCAATACTGAATGGGCATATGATCCAGCACATAATCCTGTACATATCGAAGAACTGTTATTCATGCTTGTCAGTGAATCTGCAATGTTTCTTGCTTAATGCAATCAGAGCTCTTGTTTTAGACAGAAAAGGTTGTGTTGAATCTTGTTGGTACAGCTGCTACTACTGGATTAACAGCCTGTAATGCTGGTGGTATGACCATCCGTTGCTTGCTTGAGTGCCCAGAGGAGAATTACAGTGGAGGTGCAGTATCAAAAATTAAGTGATGACACTACCACAGTCCTACATAAGCAAATTAAACCTTAGCTTCATCTAATAATAGTGAAACTGGCTTCGTGTCTAATATCATGCCTGCTTTTATTCATTTACCTTAGAGAAAACTATAAAGAATAACAATGAACAACTGTTCAGCCAAAAGCAAGTTGTGTTTGGAGACCTGTCTATGGCAAACTTTCTCCTGTCCATGGCAATCCTATTTTTCATATAAATAGGTGAATGCATAAGGCATTCACTTGGCAGCATAGAGCATTTCAGTTTGTGGTTCAGGGATGAAGAATTAACCACAAATGTCAGAGTAAACCTAAGATCATGTTCTGTTGTTAAATAACTTGAGGGTATGTACATTGATTTCAGAAGATGAAAACAAAACTGGAGAAGAAATTGATATCCTGTGCAAACAATTTATATGTGAAGACAACATGATATATATTTTGTCTCATTAATTAATCAAGATACTCTTCCTGCATGTTTAACAGCAGCTTTGTAAGAATGTGCTCAGGTCAATCAGAAGAAACTGGCTAAGTAAGGGGGAAAACAACCCATCACTAGAATAGGAATGATGGATCCTTATTTTCCACAATACATGTCTGGTAAATGAACAAGAATTTATGTAAATTGGAGAATGATGTTTTCAAGTACTGGAGGGTTAGAGATTGTCCTACAAATGTGGCTCAATCTTGTAATTATGTTCAACAGAAATCTACACCCTGAGAGACAATTAATGGTACAAAGTACATATTGTGAGTTTGAAATATGATCTACAAAAAAAGTAGTCAGGACAGATAATAATCGAATTTGATAAAGTTCCTAAACCAGAAATTGTGCTAGGATTATTATAGTGTTAACACAGCCATCCCAACTACATCAGGGAAGATTCCCATCTGCTGCTGTTGGTCCTTTTCTGCCAGCTATTGATATAAACAACAAACAGGTATGGTTCAGCTCAAAGGAGGCTTCCACTACCAATACAGTAAGTCTCAGATGCTCCATAAAACAATACACAATTGAAACATGTTGTACCATCTTTGCCAGTTCCATGGCACCTTCCTCTTTTGATCTGGGCTTGACAGAGCAAGACATGTATGAGTGCATGGAGGACAATGTGTGAGCAAGAAGAAGTTGTAATATTTCATGCTGTTGCTCCTGATCTTGGGACACATCTGTTAAGGCATCATCTCAGCTTCCAGCTCCTTGGTTTTGTAGCAGTATGACCCAACGTGAAATAGTCTTAACTTTGATCTTAAACAAGCAGCTTTTTGTTCATTGAATGTACATGCAGCTATCACAACACTAACAATGATCCTAAGACTTGTGTTTGGGAAAGAACAGCTGTGCATCATCCAATAATGGATACAGAATCACAGGTAGTATCATTCTGTGAAGTGGTAAGTAATTTATTTATACTACAGATCAACTGGGATATGGGGTAAAATGTATAGTAAAACATATCATATAATGCATTATGGGAACTGGAACATATAGTATAGAGAAATATGGTAGAATGCATTCTGGAAACATACTTTTATGAAAATTAAAAAAAAAACACCACCTTAAAGAGCTGTCTGTAACCCTCTGAATAAAATGAACCAAACAATTGACATTATAACTCTGATTGCAAATAATACTGTAATTGAAAATATAAAAGGGATAACAAGGGACCATGGAAGTAAAATACATAGCCACTGCTTCAAGACAGGTGGCGTTACCAGTAAAATTCAAGATTATTTTAATTTCATTTTTGGTACGCAGCTATATCGTACACGACAGTGAGTATGCTGCATTGCAGAACAGGTCTCAGCCATTCTTTTCATTTTAAAAAAACTTATGAGAGGATTTGGAGAACAGGAAAGAGGAGGATTACAATTCCTCTTAGTAGCAAGTAATCCTTTTAAGGTAGGTATGTCAGTATTCATTGAGAACTGTGGGAAAGTGCTGGCTACTTAAAACGCTTTGACAGACCTAGAAGAAGTGTGATGGCAAGAAGTTGAGATTTATTATTACAATGCCCCACCCAATTAGTAAATGTTAAAGGCAGCAATTTTTTTTAAAAAAAATAACTTTATGAACTGGGCTTTAGTTTAATATTTGTGGTATATCTTTAGAAATTACAAAAATAAGCAGTAAGAAACACTATTTATTCAATGAAGCACATTTACGCCTATCTGCAAGGGCATTTCATAGAAGATGCCCTTATTACACAATTAGATCTTACTACAGTGAGAGGGACCTATATAAATGGATAGATCTGATCTGTTTTCATAGCAGCTAATAGTGTCTTCATGTAGACATTTATTCTGCTCAGAAAACAGCAGTTCAAAAGTGCTTCAGCCCAATTATAGGGTGTACCATAAGCCTCAAGCAGAATTACGGTTATGAATTTCACTGCCTGGTTTAAATTCAAAGGGAGGGGCTGAGCAATCATCAGAAATACTCCCATAGGATGATGAGCAAAGTCAAAGGCTACTCCAGAACCAATAGTTATAAAATATACCCAATGTCATGTATCAAGTTGCCGATGAAAAGCACCTAGACTCTGCTGTAACATCGTGTCTGAGATACTGATAAGAGCCTTTTGAGAAGGTAATAACACAAAGACAACCAAGGCTTAGATGAAAAGACTTTGAAGCAATGTCAAAAGAGATTTTTTTAAGTGGCAGAAATTCAGTAAATGCATGGGAAATCCATGGCAGAAAACTGAGGGTATTTATGATACAAGTGGGGAGGTTACAGTCAAATTAATTCCAAGAAAATGAAAAAGTCAACTTCACTGTTACATAAAGGCAAAAGAAAAGCATTCTAAGCACCATACTTAGAAATACTGGGGGAAGACTGACTGCATATTTTTTAAAAAAAGAATTACTGTACAAAAGTAAAAAAGTTTTAAAAGAAAGAAAGAGGCAGGGAGAAGGGAGCAGCACACTGTGTAAAATAACCCTGGATATTATACATTCCTTAAAAGAATTTGACAGTGCTTAAGGTAACTGCACATTTGTATTATAATGCCATCAATTTAGTTCAGTTTAATTTATCACAGGACATTCCATCACAATCATTTCAGTTCACGTACAGGGCTAGCTCCTGGACAGCAATTTAACTAAACAGAATGGCTTCATCATAACGTTAAATGGCAGGGCAGGCAATAACAGAAAACTACAAAAGCATTCTGGGAATACAAAAGTCTCTCATTTCACAAGAAACTACTGACAGTTTGCATACTCCCATTCTTTCTTTTCTCTATTTTCCAACAAAGCTTCTGAAGTCCCATTTATGTGTTTCACTATTATGGTGTTGCAATGCAAACCATTATTTAAATGCATTTTTTAATGCTGATATTTCTATGTGTAGGCAACTCCTTTGTCTGAAACAGGGGAGAGAGTCATGCAGCCCTCTAGATGCTGCTGGACCGCAGCTAACAAAAATGTCTTACCACTGGGTAGACTACCCAGAACTGCTGGGGAGTTGCAGCTGGATTCCCATCCCTCATCTACACCAGGAATTCTAATATGAGCTGAATTTAGCCAACACCGTGTGCAGTGGCATGGCACTGTAGTGAGTGCCTATTGCAAGTCTAAGAAAAATATTGCCTCATTGCTATGTGACCTGAGAAGTAATGCATCCACACAAATCTCTTATTTGTAGGCTACAGTTTATAGCCTCTTCTGTTGTTGTTGCTGTTGTGTGCCTCCAGGTCATTTCGAACTTATGGTGATCCTAAGGCTTTCATGGGGTTTTCTTGGAAAGATTTGTTGAGAGGGGGTGTGTCTTTGTCTTCCTCTGAGAGTGAGAAAGTGTGGCTTGTCCAAGATTACCCAATGGGCTTCCATGGTTAACTCCATTTATTGTTGAAAGCAGAGGCATCAGTAGTTATATGAAGGGATCAGTAGGAATCAGTTTATCCCTCTCTGCATGTTTCTCGGGTCTATGTATTCAAACACTTTGCCTTCTTTTCACCAACTGAGGTTACTTCCTCTTCCTCAAGAACTTAGGGCCTTTCTGCACTACACTGCTATAGTGCTATTATTCCACTTTCAATGTCCTATGGAATCCTGGGGTTTGCAGTTTAGAGAGGGGCCTTTAGAATTCCCACCCAGAGACCTCTTTGGCCTCAGTAAACTACAAACCCCAGAATTCCAGAGAATGTTGAAAGTGGAATAATAGCACTATAGCAGTGTAAGGCAGAAAGGCCCTTAGTTATTCTCTTTCTACCTTTTGGCTGAGAAGGGATTGAGCCATGTGGCTCCAACCTCCGTAATGGCTTCTGGCATAACCCCACATATAAGAACCAGCTTTTAGGGCTCCTGCAATCAAGTATAGGTCAACTTTTTTGACTACTTCCTTTCCTATCCCAAGAAAGTTTTCCAGACAAAATGTTTTTTCTTTTAAACTTACAGGAGTATCCTGAGTAACTACTCTTGTTTCTATCCTCAGCTCACATTACATTAGCTCTACTGCACTCTGTTTAATATGAGTACCAAATGTTGTGGGCAGCCAGAGAATTGAGACCAGCGGTTTCAGAAAACAGGAGTTTATTTTACTGCGCAGGGATCTCAGTCTTCCAAAAAGACCGAGAGAGCCCAGAGTCAGGTATCAGCTTACCCTTTATACACTCTAGTAAACAGGTACAGGAAATGATTAAAATATGACCATATATGAACAGTTTACAGGTTACAGACAGGTTACAGAGCCCCAGGTTACAGCTTTCAAAATGATGTATTTCAGTACCAAGGGAGTACTCTCACTGGGTTGCGCTGACCTAAAAACTCCCCAGGTTCCCTGCATAGCTAAGCTCATACCTAAGCCTTCTGATAAGAGAAAGGACACATCTGCTCACCTTATTTTTCTCTATTTTTCTACTTAAGCAACTGCAGTTCTAAGGTTTTAACCCTTTCATTCCCCCCTTTATGCTAAATTCCATAGCAATTTGAGCATACACTGCTTAAGCTTGCTTTTGGGCCATAACAGCAAAGTGGGCGGCTTTCCCCTCCATAGCTTGAGAAAGAGAAGCGTGTACACATTTCATAGCACAAGAAATACATACCATTATTAAAAATCCTCCTACAAGCAAAAGTACAATACCTAGAAACAGAGTTTTCAGCCAACTCAGATCTGGCAACCAAGAAGTTAGCCAGTCCCAAGGGTTGCTAATGCCGCTGTCATTGTTTTATATTGACCCTTGTAAGTTTTGTTTAAACCAATTAGCCTTTACCATTCCACACATCATGCCCCACACTCCTATCATCATTATCCACTTCATTCTTTGAGCCAAGCAGAGGTCCAAACCTACTTATCCCACACCAGTACCTTCTATACATATACAGGAAATACATCAGAGCTAAAATTCCAAAGAGTATACACACTACTACTGTTACTATTTCACTAATACTCATTGTTCATCATCCTCTGTAGGGGATCTGGCCGTGCGTAGAATAGTCAGCCTCCGGAGTGACTATAACAAGGCCTAGTCCCAGCTTCCTTCCTCTGCAGTTGCTAGGTCTGACCGTACGTGGAGTTACCAGCCTCCAAAGGTGTGGCAGCAGTAGGGTCTAGCCTAGATTTTCATCCACCTGTTGCGGATCTGACTGTGCGTTGAGCGGTCAATTCCCTGGTATGACCACAGCAGAGTCCAGTCCGAATCTTCTCTCCCCCGTTTTCGTCTGGACAATTTCAGTTTCAGAGGGTTTTCTTGTGATGAGATTACAGTCCAATCAGTAAATGCTCTTTTTACCCTAGTGTAATGTATCCAAGGTTTTAGCCCTGCTACCTTTACTGCAGTGGGAGTAACTAACAACACCTGGTATGGTCCTCTCCATCCTGGTGATACAGGCTCTCCTTTCCAATCTTTAACCCACACCTCATCCCCAGGTTGGAAGGAATGTGCCTTTGTGAGGAAAGGAACTCGCCTAACCTCCAAGGCATGGGCGTTGACCTTCTCTAGAGCTTTTCCCAATGCCTGCACCTCTTCTTGTAGGGTCAGATTTCCCAATTCTCGAATGTCCCCTCTTAACCCTTTTAGAATGGCCGGGGGTCTTCCATATAGCATCTCAAATGGAGTCAGTCCAGTTGTCCGATGAGGGGTGCCTCTTATTCTCAGGAGTGCTATTGGGAGCACATCTAACCAATTGAGTTTCGTTTCCTGGCACAACTTCGCAAGCTGAATCTTCAATGTTCTATTTATTCTCTCCACCTTCCCAGAACTTTGGGGTCTATATGCACAATGTAGCTTCCAGGTGATTCCTAGAGCAGTGGTTCAATCTTTGATGATCTTGTGAACAAATGCAGGTCTGTTGTCTGAGCCTATATGGTGTGGGCTTTTGGGGCTGCTTCTCCTGGCTGTTCCACGGCCTTCAGCTCAGCCGCTCCTTTTTCTTCGCCTTCTCAATCAGAGAGTCCTTCAGCCGCAGTTCCACTTCCAGATCCAGTCTGGAGAGGCGCTCTATCGCCTCCCCCTCCCAGCTCGGAGGTGCTCTATCACCCCCTCCTTGACCTGCTGGGGCTGGGACAGCTTCTCCTGTAGCTGGGCCAGAGACTCTTACCAGTTGCCCCTCTATCGGGAACTGGTAGGCCCCTCGCAATCTGGACTGCCTTGCACCTAGGACTCTGCCTTTCCTTGTGTTCTCCAGGCTCCTGTTGCCAACTTCTCCTTCCAGGATGTCACAGCTCCAAGCCCCTGCCTGTCTCTGCCTGTGGGAAGATGGACAAAACCTTCTCCTCAGTCTTCACCTGACAGCCAGCGACAGGCACCTTGGTTTGCAGAGCCAATACAGTCAGGTTTCCCAACCAAACTGGTCTGCAGTGAAGTCACGGCTGAACCAATCCTCTCAGCTCTGCTTCTCTCTCCTTCAGTGCCTTCACAGAAGCCAGTTCCCTTTTCAACTTGCTGACAGTCTTTTGCAGGTCTCTCAGCTCTTCGCTGCTAGAGTCATTCTTCGAGCGGAATTCCTCCAGCTCCCTCTTTCCCTTACCAGCTCCTGGACTCTGGCTGCCTCTCCTTGGAGACCAGAGACCTCCACACGGGGCTCATTGGTGGGGTCTTTGCAGCTGGATCTCCAGTGCTGCCTTGCCAGCCTTTTCTGTGACCAGTTGCCCTGGCTCGCTTCTCCTTCACTTGCTCAGCCTGCAGTTTCCGCTGGAGCTGCTGCTTAGACTTTCTCTTCCAGCATCTCCCACTTGCCTGTTTCTCTTCTGGCAACAGGGGACAACTTTGCCCGCTGCCACTGAAGCTTCTGGACTATGGGGTCATGGATTCTTTCCCCAGCTGCTGTACTTTATTCTGTATACTTAATGCAGCTGCTAACAACTCTACTTTCCTATGCATCCGCTTACAGCCTCCTTCTTGCTTCTTCTCTGCCACACTTGTCTCTGCCGTCTTGGTTAGCAGCTCCCTCATGCTGGGGCCTGTGGCTTTGCGGGGTTTCGAGTGGCTTGCTGTCATCAGGGGGGGGGGGAACCCTGCTGCCTGTCCCCCCTTTGCCTCACCCATCTATAGCCCCATCTTGTCAGCTGCTCTCCTACCGCTGTCTCTGGTAGTCTCTGCTGCTCCTGCTGCTGGCTGCTTCTCCGAATGGGGTATCTCTGATTCACCCTTTTTCCAGATGTTACACAATATCCTTTTGTGGTTGTATTATGTCTCTTTACACATAAGGGGGGCCAGAGGTACCTTCTCTTCTCTACTCAGTATGATCTGACCAGAATCCTTTAAGGGCTGTTTCTTCGGGTTATCCATGCTCTTCTTATAAAATGCACCCTCCCAAGCAGAGAAATGGGTGGAGGCAGGCAGAACAGGGAGGCAGGAGAGGGCTGCCAGAAGCCATGATCCCCCTTACTCTTAGGGGCAGCAAGACAGCCAAGGAAGGCTGAAATGAGTTGCTCCCTCTATGTTAAAATGAATTTTTCAGGTGTTACTTGATTTTTAAAGGAGCCTTCAGCGTGGAACTGGGTGCTACTTTCTAGTTGATTAGCTTGTCCCAGGTGTAATTCACTGCAATCATCCGAGTTGGAGAGTCAAGGGTTAAATTACAGAAGGCAGGCGTCTCACTCCCTCCGTCTCAAGCAAGGAAGAGGGGGCGAAACGGCATAGTTTGTCTAAACAGGCTTTCAAGATTCTTTCTTTCGTTCTATTTCTCCCTCCAGCAGGGAGGGGTTTACTTGGAGGCACATGTGCCAAATAAATCAAACTTGCTTTTGAGGAGACATGCGTGTGTCCAGGTAGGAAGATCCTAATCTTGCATTTCCTGCTCTTTTTTCTTTAATTTAATGCTGCCTCTGATGTGCCTTTTCAATACCTTAGCACTCTTTGAAGGGTTGCTTCTTGCACCATCCAGACATCCAGTATAACTTTTCCAGTTCCTTAGGCATGCCTCCTATTATTCAAGATCAAGCCTTTTTCTTCTTCTTTTTTTCCCCTCTGGTCTAAAGGTTTGTTTTCTCATAAACATACTGACTTAATTCCTATTATAGCCAAGCCTCGTGGCTTAAATGGGCTTGCTAGTCCATTAAAAACAGCAATTTTCATCTTTACTTTTTTCCCTGGGTAGAACTGTCGCCAGTTTTTTCCCAACATCATCCCCTATTGAATATTGAACTGAATGCTAGGGAGTTGGTCCTTCAAGGGTTAAATCCGAATCTTAGAGCCTGAGGAGGAGGAGGGGCTGCAGGGGGGGGGAATAAGGTGGCTCTGAGCACAGGAGAGGAACAGAAAAAAAGAAAGCAGAGAGAAGCCAGGCAAAATGCCGCTTTGCTTACACACAAACCTTGGATTTTTTTTTCCCCCCTACATACATTGAAGCATTAAAGCAGTGTTTGTCTGTTACCTCAAACCAGGCGAGAAACTGCTGAAAAGTGCATCTCTAGTTAACCCTTTCTTGGAGTTTTCCAGCATACATTGAAGCAGAGTCTGATTGAACCAGCGTCTGTTGGCTGCTGCCCCCCTCCCATTTCCTCCCAAAGCAGACAACACACACAAGGAAAAAGGGATTTGACCCATGGGTAAGGGGTCCCACGGATCCACACAAAGGGGGAGAGACAGCACTCGATTCACGCCGATCCAAGCACCCGGAAACTCAATGGCATGACTTTGGAAACTGCGGCGTCACACAACCTTCCTTTCACACATTCACACCAACACACAACCTCCCACCTTCAACTCCACACCCAAAAGCTCTGCGGTTTCACCCACAACAACAGTGGGGTAGTAGGGCAAAGCTGAAAGGGGTTGATCAGGCCCCTCTTCCCCCCGAGTTTGCAGGGAGGTCACTCACCAACAGTCGTGGGAGGATCCTGTTTTCTGCTCCGACCTCGGGTCCCTTGGCTGGAACGCCGTCGCCAGAGCCGCCCACTCCAAACCAATCCTTTCGACAAAAGAAAGTCGAGCGCGCCCCGGGTTGTATCAGGAAAGGGGCGACAGTCCCGACGCCCTGGCGTCCGCCAAAGTGGGCAAAAACCCCTCAGTTTCCCTGCCAACGCACCAGAAAATGTTGTGGGCAGCCAGAGAATTGAGACCAGCGGTTTCAGAAAACAGGAGTTTATTTTACTGCGCAGGGATCTCAGTCTTCCAAAAAGACCGAGAGAGCCCAGAGTCAGGTATCAGCTTACCCTTTATACACTCTAGTAAACAGGTACAGGAAATGATTAAAATATGACCATATATGAACAGTTTACAGGTTACAGACAGGTTACAGAGCCCCAGGTTACAGCTTTCAAAATGATGTATTTCAGTACCAAGGGAGTACTCTCACTGGGTTGCGCTGACCTAAAAACTCCCCAGGTTCCCTGCATAGCTAAGCTCATACCTAAGCCTTCTGATAAGAGAAAGGACACATCTGCTCACCTTATTTTTCTCTATTTTTCTACTTAAGCAACTGCAGTTCTAAGGTTTTAACCCTTTCATTCCCCCCTTTATGCCAAATTCCATAGCAATTTGAGCATACACTGCTTAAGCTTGCTTTTGGGTCATAACAGCAAAGTGGGCGGCTTTCCCCTCCATAGCTTGAGAAAGAGAAGCGTGTACACATTTCATAGCGCAAGAAATACATACCATGAATGTTGATTGCTATACTGCAAGAGATCTGACTTGACTGCTAGTATATGAAGTCATTTTTGTCTAATAAGTTGCAGTAATATATGGATTTTCTTTAAAAAAAGGTAGTTCATTTGACCCAGAGATTTGACTTACAGTCTTGAATGTAGCTTCAAAGTAACACAATCAGTTCCTCCTTTAGAAGGTACAACTCTAGGATGAAGAAGAGAAGGCTGTACTTAGAATATGCTTCAGCAATTTTTTTTGGCATTACAGTATATCATTTGTGTTACTAGAATGAATGCGCACAACAGTTGGCAATTAGACTCAGTCCTCCAAAATATCAGGATGCCTGGAGAAGGACATTTTTATCCTGCAGGGCAATCACATGAAGGCTCTTCTCTTAGTTAAAAAGCTTAGCTATTACTTATTATAAAGGCTACATTTTGAGAAAAAACAGAAAATCTAGAAGAATATCAGTTCAGGACTGAAGGAAAGGTAAGCATAGGTCAGAGGAAGTAAAGGGTGGTCCAGGAAAACTATGAGGTTCTCTCTCCTTCTTTCTCTCTACTCTTCTCCATGCATTGGTGGGGCCAAAATGGCGTGGGGTTCAAGCGTTAGTATCACAGGATCCTATTCCACTGGGTTCTCCCTAACCTATATCAATTTAAGATTGGGTGTAGCAACTCACTCTGAATCTCTCTCTCTCTCTCTCTCTCTCTCACACACAGCCTATTCAAGCATTGTGGGAAATTAAAAACAACAAACAAAACACTGGCAGCAAGGCTCTAAATGCAAAGGTGGCCTTACCATATACCACATGTCCCTCATGCTGGGACATAGGATTGCTTGACTCAGAAGTCATCCTATATCCTCTTAAGTGGGGTACCACGCTTAATGGGACTGACATCTGAGAAGACATATACAGGGACCCCTCCAAAATCCGGTTCTACATATAGAAAGGGTTAAATTTATTTGTGGTCTTCACTGATTTTACAGTACTTCAGTTTTTGGTAGGGATCGCTTCTAGAATAATCTGCCCAGAAGTAACATTGACAGAAAGTAATGGCTGGTTATACAGAAACTGTTGACAATATACAGGAGTTTTTTTTGCTCCTGTGCTAGACAAATGAGAACAGAAACAGGGCTGTAGTTTATGTCCATTAAAAAAAGAACCCATAAAAAGAGTATTGCTTTGGAAACCTCTCCCTCCTGCACTGAGAAAACAGGTCTGTCTGTCTGTCTGTCTTTCTTTCCCTTATTTGCAAATGACCAGCATCTGTATTATTTTAAGTCCAGTATAAAGATGTACATTCAGACTCTTGGATAAGAAAAATCCATATTTTCAATCTTCAGTCAGTATGTCTGGAAATAAATTCCATAAACTGTAAGGATGATGATGATGATGATGATAAATGACTGGCTGATAGCCAGATGATAGGCAATGCAATCTCTCAAGCATTTGAGCCTCATGTCTGAGGCAACATAAACACAGTTCTTTTATTCGCTCAGTGAGAGGCTCTGTCCTGGTGAGTGCTGCATTTCTTACTGACTTTTCTAAAAGTTTTATTTGCAATTTTCCCCTCAACATCAACTTTTAAGAAGAACCGCGCCTGACGACGGCTCTTATTAAAAAAAAACAGTGAATAGCTGCTTGAAAACCAAGAACCGCCAACTGTGGCGTATCTCACGGAGTCATAAGATAGCCTATTCTGAATAAAACAATTCACGCCTTCAATTAAAAAAAAAAAATAAGAAGGAGAGACGTTAACTCCCAGGCCCACCGGCAGAACATTACTGCTTATAAGCTTCCCACAGGAACCAACAACACACCCCGCTCTCCTCTCCCCTTTCCCGCGCTCCCGGACCGCGAGGGCCTTTCTGCCGCTTCCTTCGTCCCCGCCCTCCGTCCCTCCCTTCCTCGCTGCCCGGAGGAGGGGGATTCCCGCCCGCGGAGCGCTAACTGCCGCCGGGCCAGCCCGCCCCTCCGCCTTCCCGTGCGCGCCGCCGCGACGCTCCTGGGAGCGAGACTGCCCGCGTCGGCTCCGCCCGTTTCTCCGCCTCTTCCGTGACTCCGGCCGGCCCCTCTGCCACGCTCTGCTGCCAGCCGCGCGTCCGGCGGTAAGGAGAAATTTATTTGAATTTAAGGTTAGGACTTTGCGGCGAGGAAGCGAGAGGCGGGGTGGTTCTTTGCTGAGGTGGCCGGCCGGGGTTGGAAGCAAAGGGCCGCGGCCGGTGGGAGCTTTTTCCTTTTCTTTTCTTCGTTCCCCCTCGTTTTGCTTGTTGAAAACTTGCCTCGGCTCGGAGGAGCGGCCGCCGGGCTTGGCCAACCGCTGCGTCCCGGCCAGACGCGGGAAAGGCTGCGGTTGGGGAAGCCCGGGTCCCGAAACCGAGACCATTTCCGCACCGGACTGTTATGGTGCGATTATTCCACTTTCGACATCCTATGGAATCCTGGGGTTTGCAGTTTAGGGAGGGGCCGGCGGCCCCTCCCTAAACTGCAAACCCCAGGATTCCATAGGATGTCGAAAGTGGAATAATCGCACCGTAACAGTCCAGTGCGGAAACGGCCCGAGTGAATGGCTTTTGCCTTCCGGCAGGGAAAACAAGCACTAGTTCTAGGCTATGGCGCCCCCCCCCTCCACGCCTTATGTGCCTGCCTTTCTCTCCTCTGTGTAAGATGATCGGAGGCAAAGAGGAGGGACTTTCTTTAGAGGGCAGGACTATGAGGCTTCCAGACAAAGACACAAAGTGTTTTGCAACATTTGCCCAGGCACAAGCAGCCCTGGCCCAGGCTTTCCCATTCTGTCAGGGATGTCAGAGTAAGAAGCCCTGCCCTGCCCTGTCTTTGGATTCTCCCTGCCTTTTTGCTTCTCTTTTTAGGAGCAGTGTCTTGTGGCACCTTTACAGGTTATCGACTTTCGCGACTTAGGTCTAGTTTACATCTGAGATACTCCCAACATCCTGGTCGGTGATGTTGCACTCCTAAGAGTGGAGCTAGAAAGGAGCGCGGCGGAGGTGCCTACCGTCACTTGTACTGGGCTGCTGAGGCACTTGAAGTTTGGAAGTTTAGTCCAACTGCTGGGACGATCCCAGCTTTCCTTCCAGCTCTAAATTCAGTTCTGGAACTTATTTTGGTGCTGTGTGCACTGGGGAGGACAGGATTTGGTTTTGGCAGTGGGTAACTGGAGGTGTCCCAGGGCACAGCAGGGCACCAGGGATGAGCTCTAAGTTGGAAAGCCAGGCTGTCTGTGTCACATGTGCTAATGGGTAGCCGCTATGGCAAAGGTGGTAAGTGGAATTCATCCCATTGGTTCAACCCACCATAGTTCATGATGCAGTACACATATGAGTTTCGTCAAGCTTAGGAAACTTATGTTTGCCAGCATATAAAACGCACCCTTCTTGCACACAGACAAATATTATTTGTTGGCGTATAAGACACACTGGCATATAAGATGCACCCCATTTTCAAACAATATTTTTCCGGGGAAAAAGTGAGTCTTATGCACCAGCAAATACAGTAACTTCTTTGGATGACAGTTGTCAGAATTCCTCAGCCAACTTGGTTCTTGACAGTACTGTTTCAGGGATTCAGGGTCTTCTACTCAAAACAGTGAAAGTTTCCTAGTTCTGGTGCCAACCCACCAGTTGAAAGCTTATGCTATAGACAAGCTGTTAATTTCTACCCAGGTGTTGTGTTTTTGTTTTTGAACTATTGAATTTCCAGGCTTTTAAAACAAATCAGGTAGCCATTATGTCAAGGGTGTGCAGTAGTTATCTGCTAAATTACCCCTATACAAAGCAGATTCTTTGTAGCTAGATGTGAAAATAAGAGTGCTAGCGGCAAGAAACCAGCTTCCTTTGTGGTTTGATGCACTACCATGGTGTTCAACACAAAATTCAATTGGCTGTGTCCACCTTAAGTAAACTGTGTGTATTGTACAGCTCTCATTTAAATTAAAGCATTTCATTGTGTGGGAACTCCTGAATGTTTTAATAAGACTCTTGAAAATTAATACAGAAGGAAGGAACTCCAAAAGAAAAGTCTTTTGAAGATTCTGCAGCGTTACTTTATTCAGACTCCCTTAATATCGACGTGCAGAAATAAAAAAGGTATTTTACTCGAAAAGTTTCCACTTTCTCATTGATAAATGGTAATTACACCCTCACAATGACTCCTTTGGTGAAGATGCAGAAAAAGAAATTAGGCATACGATAGTCACAGCAGTTGCTAGCTTAGCTGTACAACAGTACAAGAACTAATGCACTTGCTTCTGAAGGCTAGTTATTCATAGCAACAAGACTTCACAGTTCTTCGTATGTGTTTTCATGAGCTTTGGAGTGTTACATTTTTTAACTGCTCTTGTGGAATGAAGTATAGAACTAGTTGAGTGGGACTGAGAACTCTGCATAAAAGGGTTGGGTTGTGTATTTGGGGGAGAAGCCATAGCTCCATGACAGAACACATTGCTTTGCATATGAGAGTTCCTAAATGCAGTCTCTGGCATGTTGGGCTAGGTAAGGTCACTGTCTGCAACCCTGGGATGCTTGACAAGCCAGAGGTTCCTAATCTTGAGCCCCATATTATTTGACTGCAATTCCAAGCCTCCCCATGGAGCATAACCATTGCTCAGAAATTCTGGGATCTGTAGTCCAACAACATCAGAAGACCTGAGGGTGAGAACTGCTGATGTAAACATGCATGTATATATCTGAGCTAGATGGACCAAAGTTCTGATTCAGCAGAAGGCAGCTCCCTGTGTGGGTATCTTTTCCATAGGGCTACATTGCTCTAGCAAAACGTGAGGAAGTAAAGAATTTCATTGCATAAATCAGTCTTTCCCTTCCTGTGTATTGGACTGCAATGTCTTGCATCCCCCATGTGGACTGGAAGTTGTAGTCTTCCACATACAGAGGGTGCTGGGAAGACTTCTGTATATGAAACTCTATCTTTGCCTTCCAGGGGATTAAGGTCTGCTGGAGAGTTTCCTCCTCTGTGTCCTACCTGTTGGGCCAAAACACTATGTGAAGACATAGGAGAGGGTCTTCTTAGCTATGGTACCCCATTTAGGGAATGCTCTCTCCTTATTTTCAGTGATTTTACTTGTAAACTGTCCTGAAATCTTTTGCTGTAGGGTGGGACAGAAATATTTTAGTAAATAATAATCTCTTGGAATTGCAGTTGCAACAGATTGTTTTTAACGATAGGACTGTGATCACAGTCTCATTTTAAAATAGGCTTTTGCTGTTACTCAGCCTGCTTTGGAAATTAGCAATATGTCTCAATGTTGATAACCTGAAGCACCAGTTTCTTTAAACTTATGTGTGTGTGTGTGTTTCACCCCTTAGGCTTCCTGTAACTTGAATACCAGAAACAATATAATCCTTTCTTAGCCTTATAATTGAATTTCAACATACAGACTGAACAGCAATAGATTAGACATTAAACAAATCCAAGAATTTACAACTTTGCTAAAGTGCAGAACATACCGTGATAACAAGCTTGTATTTTGTATAAGTACACCCAACTTGACAATGGCCACTTTCTGGATGTCTGTAGACAACCTTCAGAAATCTAGGTAGAAAAAACTTTGGGGCAGAAATATCTAATGTCGTTGTAGAAATGAGATCTGCAACAAAAGGTGGCAGTATGGAGTGTTCTTGTTCAAGGTGGCATCTGGTGATTCTTCCTTCCCTACTCACTGTTCTGTTTTCACCCTCCTGCCAACACTGAGCACTTGCTGAGTATGCTGATTACTTATTGATCTGTTGGGTTTAGGATTGGTGCGTGTATATTTTTGTGTAACAGTAATTTGGACAGGTGTTAGGTGGTGTGTGTGTGTGTGTGTGTATTCATTTGTATTCAATGACTTAGTTATACGAGCCAGTTAAATATTTCAGAAGAGACGAACACTTGTGGGCTTGTTTTCAATGCTCTGTACATTTCCTTCATAGGACATTTTATGAGAAATGTATTGATATTCCCGGATCATCTTATTTTAGGTACTTTATGCCAAAGGACATGGGCACTTTAATTGCAGAGTCTTGAACTCTCAACTATCCTGTTCTTAGCCTCAGCTAGAGTAGAGATATTGAATCATTTGGTCTGTGTTCACTTAAATGGTCTCTTCGACTTGGCACTAGCCAACAGGATTCCAACCATTGACTGGTATCTTGTTAGTGACAGATACAGGCATGAGTTAACACTATACCTGTGTGTATGTCTGTTTTTGGTCACTGCAGAAGTTGGTATTCCCTTCCCTATACAATGACTAAAGCCCCCTTAGATCTACTATAGAGCCCCTGAAGCCCCACACCAATGTCCGTTTGTGCTTGGAAGAGAGCAGGGGGAGGATCACAGAAACATCTGGTTGCATTCCTGTAGCCAGATGCAAATTGTTTACATCATATACTGAGACCTCTGGAGGACCTGTCAGACCTCAGCAGCTGATGAAATTGCTTAATGTTGAATTTGAGGACAGCCAGATGATTCTGTAATCCCCCCCTCCTCCAGACACAAATGCCTATGAGCGGGGGCTTCAGTGGCTCCGATTGGTTCTGGGGGGTGATGGTACGCGACTCAGTGTAACAAAAGTTCCACGTACAGAACTACTCCACTATGCAGAGCCTTGTAGGATTATTGGTATTTTATATTACTGACAACCAAGTTATCCCCTTATGTGTGTTAACAGCAGTTTCTAGTCTTATCATTTGACAGTGCCACTTGCTTATTTATATTGGCCCCCAGGTTTTCTGCAATTTAGGGAATATTTAAATTACACTTAATGTAATATATGTACACACTGCAATTGCAATGTGTACAGGCTACATCCCAAGTTTTAAAATAATTGTTGATAAATTTGACTGGTTTAGTAAGAATAAAATCCTGCACCAAAGCCTGTCTCCCAGTCGCATTTTTAAAATACAAGATTTTTGAAAATGGCTCTTATTTCAAGGTGGTGAAGTGTGAAAGTGAAAAATAACATGAGGTTTTAAAACTTTTCTTGAAACATTGTTCAATTTTAAAACTAGTATTAAGTCCTGCAGATTTTAATTCTTTTATTGATTTATCCTATTAAGAAAAAGTTATGGATAAAGTTTTCTAAGACATCCAATGTGTTAAAGATATGTAGATAATTATAGTTCAATCACATTGTAATCAAAGGTGGTTGTCAGACCAGGTCACCAGACTGATTGTTTCTATGTTGACTTATGCCAGAATGTTTCCTTTCCTCCAAGGGGCAGGCTGCAGCTCTGATGGAATATGAGAGGTCAGCACAAAAATTGTTGCTTTATCCAGCTGTAAGGTTGGAGAGGGTGAATGGTAGAGGGTTAAAACAAGGCCTACCTCCAACCGTTAAGAGCTGGGTATTGATGACAGACTGTTTGGACTCTCACCCAGTGGTAACCGTAAGTTTTGGTCATGCCTTGGGCACAGAGGCCATCGTGCTTCTGCTGCCCCCTTCACATTGGAGCTGAAGCATGTCCATTTACTATAGAACCAAAGCTGGGTTTTTCAGTGACACCATAGGCCTGGTTCTCCTCTTGCTAGGAGTATGAGGGATTGAGTGAGATTATTAAACTTCAGTCCATGAACCTGAATAGAGATGGACTGATCTGTCAGCTTCTAGATTGCTGACGTCATAAGGGGGAGTTCAGGTCAAGCTTATGTTATACTATTTCAGCAAAATCTATATATATATTTGAAGGCCATGGGTTTATCTGTATGGATTTTCTTTGCATTTTTCCTAATATGTACATTTTTGTTTATAGTTGTAAATTGTTTAAGCACTACAGATGTGCATTTTTTTATTTAAAATGCAGTTTGAAAACACTGTACCCTAATATACATGTTTTTGTGTATTTTCTTTTTCTTGATCTGTTGCAAAACTTTCAGAAACATGGCCTATGGTATGCAATTCTGTCTGCTTGCTCAAAGACTTGGGAGGCATAAATTGGGTAAATCTATTTTTAAAAACTTGATAAAATGAATATCATCATTCTACCCAAGCAAGTATGAAAGGGTTTACAACCTGAAACAACCTGCCTAGCTTCCTCTCTGATTTGATCTTATTTATATATAGCTTGTATGCATTGTATCTGTGTAATGGAATTGAGTGGTGATTTATTGGCATGCCTGTAGTCTCGAGAGATTCTACAAAATGATTACCGCTGTGGCTGACTTTATGTCCCATTTCTCTTAATGAATTGGAAACAGATGCTCAAGTTGGCTGACATATTCAATGCCCCAAGTGATGATGAAGATTTTTTTGGTTTTGGACCTGATGTTTCCATGGAAACAGAATCACCAGAAGACAGCTATGAGAGTTTTGATTCTCTAGAGTCAAGAAAAACGGTACAAAAATCTTTTAACAAATCCTGCATAGTTTATATCCTGTAACGAAAACTTCCTTTGAATGTGAAACAATGTATTACTCATGTGCATTTATTGTGGCCAAAACTGAAATCTAATTGCATTTTCCTTCTAGAATTCTTTTCCAAATATGAAAACGAAGTGCATTTTCCCTTTTCCCCTATGGAGAGCTCTTGCTATTCAGAATTCTACAAGTCTTCAGTATAGACTATCCAGTGAAAGTTAAAAACTATAAGGCTGATTTTAGTGGGAGACTTTTAGATGTTCTCAACACTCATTCACTGAATTCAACAAGAAATGAAAGTGCTGAAAGGTGGTGACTCTTCTTCCCCAAAAGTAGAAGTGAAATTCAGAACTGCTAGATCTAAATGTCCTGTGAGATTTCTTAAAGGGTTATTGGCTGTGATAGCCTAATACAGACGTTGATAGGAGAGCTACTACTAAATGGCTAGGTTGACATTTTCCAGGAGAAGATAAAGTAGTAGTACAGAGAGACCATATTGAAGCTATCCACCTCTGTGCCCACAATTACGAACTGAAAATTAAGCAGCAAAGACAAATTCAGGCCTGTTCCCAGCTTTGAACCTGATCCATTAGGGGGAGTTTCATTCATTCTACAGTAAGCTGATGCCCTCCTTTAAAGTCTGCTTCTAAATCTACTGTCAAGAGTGGCATGCCTACTCAAACATAAATCCCCTTTAATTCATCAGTGCTTACTTGCACTGACGAGGTGTGCATAGAATTGCAGTCTCCGATGCAGTCTTACTGGTTTTCATGCAGCCTAATGTTACTCCAGTAACCAATTCTATCTTAGAGGGATATTGGGCGAAGGAGAACATAATGATGACTTCTGAACTCTAAGTCCTAATGTGCTGTCCAAAGAGCTTAGTTGAAATTAAACAACATAGGATACAAGATGTAATTTTTTCAACACTACACAGGTAAATCCCGGGGCTGAACAGTTGCTAGTACTGTCTTCAGGTCCTGTTCCATAGGCAGTAGTGGAGCCGTTTCAGAGTGGGCATCTGAAGCAGGCTCCATAGTCCATCAGGCCCAGTTTTGCTACACAATGTTGTACAAGTGCAGTGGTGGCAGATTGGAACAAGTGTTTTGCTCTTACTGCCATGGATTGTCTATAAAATGATGATTTAGTTCAAATTGATAGAGTTTTTAAGATAGAGTTACTAGCTTGATAGATGAAGGGAATGCTGTGGATGAAGCATATCTTGATTTCAGTAAGGCCTTTGACAAAGTTCCACATGACATTCTTGCAAAGAAGCTAGTAAAATGTGGGCCGGACAGGGCTATTGTCAGGTGGATCTGTAACTGGTTGACTGACCATTCCCAAAGGGTGCTCACCAATGGTTGCTTTTCATCCTGGAGAGAAGTGACTAGCGGGGTGCCACAGGGTTCTGTCCTGGGCCCAGTGCTGTTCAATATCTTCATCAACGACTTGGATGAAGGAATAGAGGGCATGCTCATCAAATTTGCAGATGACACCAAATTGGGAGGGGTTGCTAATACGTCAGAGGACAGGATCAAAATTCAAAATGACCTGGACAGATTGGAGAGCTGGGCCAAGGCTAACAAAATGAAATTCAACAGAGAGAAGTGTAAGGTCCTACACTTAGGTAGAAAAAATGGAATAGAGAAATATAGGATGGGGGACACGTGGCTGGATAGCAGTACATGTGAAAGGGATCTAGGAGTCTTAATAGACCACAAGCTGAACATGAGTCAGCAGTGTGATGCAGCAGCCAAAAAGCCAATGCAATTCTCGGCTGCATCAATAGGAGTATGGTGTCTAGA
This sequence comes from Cyclura pinguis, assembly GCA_030412105.1. Lineage (NCBI taxonomy): Eukaryota > Metazoa > Chordata > Lepidosauria > Squamata > Iguanidae > Cyclura > Cyclura pinguis. The sequence goes on along the minus strand of CM059604.1, from coordinate 32,549,295 downwards.
TCGAGGGAGGTACTGGTACCACTCTACTCTGCTTTGGTTAGACCTCATCTTGAATACTGTGTCCAGTTCTGGGCACCCCAATAAAAGAAGGACATGGTCAAGCTGGAGCAGGTCCAGAGGAGGGTGACCAAAATGGTGAGGGGCCTGGAAGCCATGCCCTATGAGGATAGACTTAGAGAGCTGGGTATGTTTAGTCTGCAGAAGAGAAGGTTAAGGGGGGACATGATAGCTATGTTTAAATATTTGAAGGGATGCCACGTGGAGGAGGGAGAGGGCTTGTTTTCTGCCGCTCCAGAGACCAGGACAAGGAGCAATGGATTCAAGCTGCAGGAAAGGAGATTCCACCTGAACCTCAGGAAGAACTTCCTGACAGTCAGGGTTGTCCGGCAGTGGAATATGCTGCCTTGGAGTGTGGTGGAGTCTCCTTCTTTGGAGGTTTTTAAGCAGAGGCTGGATGGCCATCTGTCGGGAGTGCTTTGAGGGTGTTCCTGCATGGCAGGGGGTTGGACTGGATGGCCCGTGTGGTCTCTTCCAACTCTACATTTCTATGATTCTATGATTCTATTGCTGAACAGCTGCACCTTTGGAAATAATGGAAAAAGGGGCTACTGGCTCGAGGGAGGTCCTGAATGGGGGATGGAAGATCATAACTGTGCCTATCTTGCCCCTGTGGCCCTCCAGATTTGTTTTGACTGCTGTTCTCATGACTTTTATGACTTTGCTAACTACGGCTGATGGAAGGTGGACCCAACAGCAGCTGGAAAGCCACTATTGCACATTCTTGCCTTGTAATGCCAATGTTAGTACCTAGCTTTTCATTGCAGCCTCGCACACACCTGGGCCCACTCATCTTACCCCACAAACAGGAGCTTGGCCAGGTTGCGTGTGGGAGCTGTAAAAGGCTCCCACACACAGGAAAAAAAAAAGGAACAGAAAACAGAGACTAGCAATTAGCTAAAGGACGAGAAACTTCTTTTAGCCCATGCGCTGAACTGAATTTTAGAGACGTTTTTGGGAGCCATGTTCCCTTGCTGTTTAGGGAGCCAACAGATTTTAGTATATGGTTCACAGAAATGTTCCTAAGGGCACTTGGTCTTCCACCTGTGTTTGGAAGAGGCCCATCAAGCAGACTGGCAGGAAAGTCATTATGCAGGCATGGAATTATGTTAGTTTGAGTCTGTCAGCCATAAATGTAGCTTCCCTTTTGTGTATGTGCTCCTCTTCTGCAACCAACTGTACTGAAGATATCAACAAAAGAAGAAAGTAATTGTGAAACCCCTCCAGTTATCTTTAATAATTCATAGGATTTTTAAAAAATGTGTTTGAATGATTCTATGTTCTGTTCCCCTGGAAGTTTTTCTACCTGTCTTTTGTATCTCGTTATGACTTACATTACCGTAATATAAAAGAGTGTATAATTAAATTTGGGGAAGGGAGGACAGGGAGAAGGAGGAATAACAATACTTGGTGAATTGCAGCTGTATGAAGGTCATGTTAAGTCTTGCATAAGAAGAGGAAGCAGCAGATTCTCAATTGTGGAACTGTGATTCTCCAAAGATGCATGTTTTGTGCATATGTTTTTGATTTTCCCTCTGCCCTGCACTGTTCCTTTTCTTTCCAAGTAAAAAGATTGACAGGTGCTTTGAATTATTTTAATTGTTTTATAGACCTTGCTGCGTAATTTCAGGAAGTTCACTGCAGCTCTTCTGTGTGTCTAATAAAGTGAAAAATTTTGAACAACTTGGAAGAAGGAAATAAATTACAACTTTATGATTATCTATCAATACAGGGAAGCTGTAGGAGTTTGCTTGTATTCTTCTTCTGCTCATGTGTAATAAGATTTTCAGACTGTTTAAACACAGTGGCTAGAATGCTGTCAGTGTACTGTGCTGGTATAACTGTACCAGTACAGGCAATGGCAGCAGGAGCAAAAAGACTGTGGGCACAGGAGCCCTGAAGGAAGTAGAGCATTGGAGAACTATGCTGCTTAAAGCTGGCAGATTTTAGCTGCCTCCCCTTGCTAGTGTTAGTGCTGCAGAACCCTGGAAGAAGTGGGACTGCTGGCAAAATGCACCAACAGCATTCTGGTCACTAGTGTGAATGCAAAGAAAATGGTCATTTGTGAGCTGTTTCTGTTTTGCACATGCTCAGCAGTTTGTTACTTTGCCTTCAGCAAAGCAGGATCACCTAGAGTAGAATCCCATTCTTTCACAGGTCAAGCTTTATTGCGTTGTTTACTGCAGACACACTGATGCAACCCAACACTGAACATCTGTCTTTCTCCAGCCTCCTTCACCATCCTCACAGTGCCCCCCCCCCAAAAAAAAACTTTCCAGCTATATACAAGACAAGAAAAGGGAGGGCTGGGCAGGGCTCTTACAAAAAGACTTTGTAAAAAGGAGCTTCTTTGTCAGCGGCTTTGTTGACTGAGGTATGCCTGTAGCATGCTCTTACTGTGTTTCGCAGAAACTGATATTGACAAGGGTACTACCTGTGATATTCAACTATTAGGACTTGCAGCCTTACTTATCATCTTTTCCATTCTTTCCATGCCTTTTGATCCTCCATATATAGATATGTGTGACATCTTAATGGCAAACAGGTTTAGTGGGACTTGAGATTCTATAGGCAGAAACTTTATGGTAGTGTAGTTGAGAAAGTGGATTCGTATCTTTTCAGTATTTGTGGAGTAATTGAACCTTGGTATCCACTAGGGTTTGTTACAGAACCCTCCATGGATATCAAAATCCATGGATGCTGAAGTCCCATTATGTACAGTGGTGTAGTAAAAATGGTGTCTCTTATATAAAATGGCAAAATCGAAGTTTGCTTTTTGGATTTTTTTTTTTTTGGAGGAGGGGAGATATTTTCAAGCTGTGGTTGGTTGAATCTATACATATAGAATCCGCGGACATGGAAGGATGACTGTAACATACATTACTTGAAAAGAAGAAGTGAAGCAGCAAAGTGAAGGAGGTAGCTCTGGATCCCCAAACAAGTTTTACTTAAGGAAGCTTATGTAAAAAAGTCTTGTGCCCCCCCCCCACCTCTAAGTAACAGTAGTTCACATGAAGGTGGGAGATCTGACACTCAGACTTTTTGGGAGTCACAAGTGCCTACAGAGGGAGAGGTGGCATAGAAAGCTTTCAGTGAACTTATTTAGGATTGCCTTCTGATCATTTTTGTCCTGCTCATCATATTTTCGCAGTTATCATGTCGGCACAGTAACTTGGTAAAATACCCTGCTTTTATTTTGATTGTGAGGCTCTTTGGAAGTCTTTCAGCCCTTTTTGCATTCTGGGAATGTTTGTGTACGTATATGTTTGATATTGCTGGATGTTCATTTGCAGCCCAGATATCTGACTAAGGAACTGAGAGAGATTTTCAGAGAAGACACAGATTCAGAAGATGAAGCTTTCCAAGGATTTTCTTCAAATGAGCATGACATCAGTGACAAGAAAGATGTGGAGGTGTGGGCGTCATTTGTTTAATATTTATCTTCTTGTAATTTTGCCCACTTTATGCATATATATCTTTAAGAACTAATTTGGCATAGGATTGTGGGTGGCGTGGAGGTTCAAGATAGAAGAGAATCTTACCAAAATTTCCTTGAAATTTTTAACCCATTAAGCCATATTACCACATTAGTCTTTGCAGTGTGGTTGCAACTCAGTATAGGTCTTTTCTGTATCATGAAGCCAGTGTCAGAAACCCCACTGAATGGGAGAAATCAATGCTCCAGCTCCTTCCAATGCCACTGTTGGCCTCGTTTGTAGAAAAAGAAAGCATTACTGGCACTGTGAGTTCCTTCCATGGAAGCTGGGTTTCCTTGCATTACCTTGAGCATGGAATGAATGTGTGTATGTGTTTTTTTAAGGAAAGATAGTAAAAGGGACAATAATATTTAAAACCCAGTTTGAACTCCCAGCCTGTTAGGCAGTGGGTTTTCCACACTGGCTACTATACAATCCTTTTGTGAACTAGAGGTACCAAGGCTTGATTCTAGGATCTTCTACAGTGCTACATGTTCTCCACCCTTGTGCTGTGCCTTCCAGTGTGCCATAAGCCTGTGCCTACTTACTGTTGACTTTGTCCTGTTAAGTCAGGCTTCATCTGGGTTTGTAATCGAATATATTATCATAATGTTCTCAGTTCTCTTATCTAGATGGTAGCTACCTTTGCCTTGGTTTGCTGGAGTACACACAGAAAATCTGTTCCCGTAATCTTGAACAGTTTATATGGAATGGATACATTTCATTTAAAAATCAGCATGTATCTTTTTTTAAAAAAAGATATTGTCCTATGTTAGTAATGAAAAGTTAATTCTTTTTCCTGTGAAGAATACTGCTGCACTGTAGGCAGATGCCGATGTAGGTTGTTTCATCCATTTTGTGTTTCAGGCAGAGGAATCAGATTGGGAAAATGACCCTTTGTCCTTGATGGAGGCAGAACAAGAGGAAGAGATGGAAGATAGGGGAAGAGCATCCTCCAAGAGAAAGAGCTTAGGCTTTCGTGTAGCTTTGCAGTTTCCAACCAAGAAGTCAGCTGAGAAGATTTCTTCCAGGCTTTGCTTAACGGACAATAAACATGCTCCCTCTTCTACACAAACAAAAAATAATAAAACTTGGGGAAAAGCAGACACTGAAGTCGCATCTTCAGATTCTGGGGAAGATGCTAAAGAGGTACTAGATGAAAACTCTAGTGCTCTGCTGAAAAGAGCTATGAATATCAAAGAAAATAAAGCCATGGTAAGAACTGGCATGAAAGCAGCATTGCCTGTGAAAGTATATTCAGCATTCTTCTTTAGCACTAGTAATTACAGGAATCCAAAGAGACTGAACCCAAATACTAGACCAGTGCTATTCAAAATGGTGGTCTCTGGACTAGTGCTAATTCCTGGCAAAGAATGAAAGGGAAAAAAATATACATAGGGCAATTTTTTGCTGGTTCCTGCAGCAGTATGCAAAACCACAAAAATAATTGCTAGTCCCACACACTAGATAGTCCGAGAAGCACTGTTTTAGATGACTTGTGTCTTGCTAATTGTGAACAATTTGCATGAATCAGTGTACTTCTAAATTTCTATTGTAATTTTATTTTTGTTATCCAGGCATTTATACTTGTTAATGATTTACATTTCAAAAGCAAATAGAGAATCCAGTGAACTAGCTATTAGCCAGAATTGAATGCATATTTTAAATACTGTGTTCAGTTTATGTATCAATTTGGTGTCATTTTTCCTTACTTCAGCTTGCCCAGTTATTAGCAGAACTGAATTCTCTACCTGATCTGTTTCCAGTTAAAACCCCTACCGCAACTCCTGTAAGTATGACTAGGCAATATTTCACATTTAGCCCTTATATATTTGGATAGCCTTGTATGCAGTGTTTCAATATTCTGAGCTAGTCTTTGGTTGGTTTTTGGAGCCAAAGAGTGGCATCCCATTAGGGACACATGCATACATATGTCCCAAACTTGCATATGATTAGTTTGATTGTTGCAGAGGTTAGAATTCTCTTCCTCACACATCAGCCAAACTTCCCTCACAGTCCCCTTTTCTCCTGTGCCTACCCTTTATACCCATGTAGTGGCTGGTGAAGAAGAGTGTTTGGCTTACTGTAGCTATAAGTAATGAAGCAATGAAGGCATCTTCTGGGACTTCTCAGGGGTCGCCCAGAGGTCCTGGAAGATGACATCATCATTGTGCTTCTGCCTATATTCACATAGCCAGGTGGTTCCCAGCTGTCTTTTCCTCTCCACTGGCCACTGTGTGGCCATGGGAGTGGGACAGGGCAGGAGAAAAGTGAGTCCTGCACGAGGGAAGGGAAGGAGACATTTTGTAGTTCCACCATTGTGGACCTTTTGATACATCTCCTTATGCAGGATCTTAGCTGGAATTTTAAAAAACACATTTGTTAATACAGAGAGTATACAAGTGAAATGCAAGAGTGTACACAGCCGTTTTCTTCCTTTCTAACAAAGAAATATGGCCCTGCTATCAAAAGCAAAATAAAACAAAAACACATTTTTGGAGGGATGTATCTCACATGGGGTTCCTGGGGAGGAAAATTGGCCAATAGAACCACCAAAATTCCTCATCGGTTGCAAAATTTCAGCATTGGGGCGTGCGGGAGGGGAGGTTAGCTCTTTTGCACAAAATTGTTTTCGGACAAAAAAACAGAGATCAAAACCACTTCATCCCATACTTGTATTTCCCTCTGCTGGAAGGATAGAAAATACTGCTGCATGTTTCATGTTTTTCTAGTTGGGCCATATACCAGCTCTGAAGAAATTATTTAATAGAGAAAGGGATTAATCTCACCCAGGGTCCAGACCAGAGAGATCTCATTTATTTAGGCTTTGGTTGACCAGGCTTTTAATGAGGTGTGTGTTGGTAAGGGGCTTCTAGTAGCATGTGTTTTGTACTTCCTCCTCTGCCCATATGTTTTGGAATAGTCTTTAATTCAAGTGTCTTAGTATGATAGTCCATTTAATTTTGTTAGTTTACATTAGTATTACAATTACAGTGTTTTAAAATTGTTATACTGTTGTTCTTGTGTGCCTTCAAGTCATTTCTGACTTATGGCAAAACCTAATGAGAATCTCTGCAGAGTTTTCTGGGGCTGAGAGTGTGTGACACACCCACGGTCACCCAGTGGATTTCCCTGTCCAAGTGGGGAATTGAACCCTGTCAAAATAGTACTATATAACAACAGCCAGCATGATGTAGTGATTTGAGTATTGGGCCACGATTCCAAGAGACTGAGGTTTGAATCCCCACTCACCCATGGAAGCCCACTGGATATCCAGGCAGAGTCACAATTTCTGCCATAGAGGAAGGCAATAGCAGACTACCTTGAAGTAAATTTTCCCAAGAAAACCCCATGAATAAGTCAGAAATGACTTGAAGGCCTACAGCAGCAGCAGCAACAAATCCTGTAACAGTTACTTTACTATAACTTACTGTATTTTAAAATTGTTTTTGATTCATCTCTGTTAGTACAATGATGCATCTAATTATATTCTAATATTGTAACTTACTATGTTTTTAATTTTTTCTTGTTTATTTTTTTAATTATGTTGTAAGGTGTCTTGGGTCCCAGTGTTAGGAGGAAGGGAAGATCTAAATAAAGTAAAACAAAATAAAATAGCTGCTTTTTGTAAAAGTTGGAAGAGACATGTATCTCTGTCATGACTATTACTTTGGCCCAAAATAAGTTTATTTTATGTATGGAGTTTGGGGAGGTTTTAAAACCAAAGGGTGGAACTGGGAAGGGGCTGCACATTAGAGAAGCCAGATCTGTTTGTGAAAGGAATCATGTTTGAGCATGATCACTACATTCTAAAAAATAAAAGCCATGAGGTCTCTCTCCTCTTTTTTAGAAACAGAAGAAACCTCCAAGAAGGAAGTTTTCCGAAGGCCAGATAGAGCGCCGCACAAACCCAACAAGGAATGCTCGCCCACCAGAAAAATTTGCCTTGGAAAACTTTACTGCATCTGCAGTCAGATTTGCAGAACAGCTTCACAGTATCAGACAACAAAATCTCCTAAAGAAAAGACTGAAAAGGGTAAATTCCCAATCAGTTTTGATTTTTCTTTTTAGCAAAAAAGTCATGAAACATATAGGAAGAACTAGACAGTAGGAGCAAATTGGGCTAAAAATTCAGTCTGAATAATTTGGGTATGCAGGTAATCTTGAATAATTCCCTCTGCATTCTGAATACACTGTTTGCTAGAATACACTCTTTGCTGGATTATTTCTGTTCGTTTTAGGGAAGGAAAGCTTGTCTAGAACGAAATAGCTAGGTTGGATTGGGTTGATGGTATAAGGCAGGCAGAGAGCCTTAAGATGTCCAAAAGTAAAAGGGTATGATAGAAGTAAAACTGAAGGAAAAGGAAGAGTTTTGTGCTCGTTAGTTTGACAGTAATCAGCAGTCTAACTGAAAAGATGGTGACACTCAAGTCTTCAACCAAACCTATTCAGTTTTAGGTTTGTCAACCTAAATGCAACAGAAAGTGTTAATGTAGGGAAAACAGGAACTAGATGTTTTCGGATCCCTTTATGAAATTTAGATTGCTGCTGTTGACTTAGACCAAAATGGCTCATATCTTGTCTGTTCTGCCTTTTATATCTATTAGTATGACAAGAATTATTCGCTTTTATCTGTGTACAAATTGAGTTCACACTGATTCCAATGATTATAGTTCTACTTTGAATTCTTGAGCATTCTCAAAATTAAAAGTAGCAACAGAAGTGAAGAATAAAAAAGTAGATACTTGCGTAAGTTAATTTGTGAGTTTTCATGACAGTTTTGGCTGTGAACATGGAGCATCACATGCAAGTGAATTGTATTTAGTATGGCTGAGTTGAAATAGCTTGTTGGTAAAGATCAAAGAATAATGGAAGGAATTTATATAAAACCAAGTTGAAGTAGTCATTTACAAAGGAAAAGGGAAGTATATGGAAATGGGTTTTGAATTCGGAAGAGCCAGGTTGCAGGCATACAGATATGAGAAGCATTTAATGGGATATAGCAAAAATACCTTGGTTTGTTGATGATGAAGTAGATTTCTTCCCTTAGAATAATTTGGAAGTACCCAAAAGAAGAAGATCATCAAAATATGGTACATGCCGACCAGTTGAACACATAACAGATGAAGATTTAGAAAATGTTGCAATAACAGTTAAAGATAAGATCTATGATAAGGTTCTGGTAAGTTCCTGTTTCCTTCTTTAGATGCTGGGGCAGGTAAATGCCTGTCATCAAGCTATTTGATTATCCTGATTTGCTGAACATTCCTTACATAGATTTATATTTATACTTAATACTTAAATACTTAAATTGCCACAGTACTATTTGTAGTGTCTTTAAATGCCTCCTTTTTTTCCCTATCCATAATGAGTGTGTTGCCCATTTTCCTCCACTATCATAGTTGATTGCAAACAGCTTAATAAAATATATTAGAGTGGGTAGTAATTTTTTACACTTTTAGAATGCAGACTTTAAAGCATCTGCTAATAATTTAACAACTTCAGAAAAATAGAGAAGAAAGCTCTGTAAATCTGTAGCTTCATATCAGCAATTTATGTCAGAATAAGAGATGGAATTAAAACTACTGTAGTTGTAAAAACATTAATGAAATTCTTTTAAGCACCGTGTTTATAGGTTGAGCATCATTGTAATATGGCACTTAAAAGTATAAATATTATAGTCCAGATAATATAGAAGAACTATAATATATATACTTTTAAGTGCCATAGTCCAGTGATGTTCAACCTGTAAACACTATGCTTTAATGAATTTAGTTAATGTTATAGTTCAACTAATATGAAAGGAGAGAGTCAGTGTGGTTTAGTTGTTTGAGCGTTGGACTATGACCCTGAAGATAAGAGGTCAGTTCCCCGCTTGGCTATGGGAACCCAGTGGATGACCTTGGATGTGTCACACACTCTCAGCCGCAGAAAACCCTGTGATAGGTTTGCTTTAGGGTCTCCATAAGTTAGAAATAACTTGAAGGCACACAACAACAACAAATATAAAAGGATAGTACAGAGATAGTCCTTGTTCTGCTTTTACAGTTGGGGGAACTGAAGGTAAGAACTAAACATAAAAATATAGCTTTTACTTTGAAAAAATATTCCTTGACAAATTGATTTAAAAAAAAAAAGGCCAAAGTAGTGCCACATTGACAGAATCCACTACTGATAAATGGCAGTTTCTGTGAGACATAATGTGCCTAGATTTGATTCTAGTGGCACTTTGGGCTCATTGCAAGTAGACATTAATGACGTGAATCATCTCTAGGCAGCCATGCTAAGCTTGTGGCTCCATGGGGAGGCAAATGCTTTGGTGCGCACACTAAAGCCCCCACCCACCTACCCGGAACAGACTTAACCATTCACCTTAGTAGAGGAGTGTTCCAGGCACAGGTGGAACAGAGAGAGGGCATAACTTGATTAAGATTGGCTACTTTCTGAATGATTAAGTTTGTTCATCTATAGCAGGGATAGGCAAAGTCCAGCCCTGGGGCAACACTCATCCTCCAATTCCCCAGACTTAGCTCTGCCCAGCCATAGGATGAATGACCTTGAAACTGACTTTGCTAGACACCTCTAGGAGTGGAAGTTCCCCTTTTAAATAGGGTACAGCCTACCCACTCCATGCTGTTTAATATTTTTTCAACAACTTTGTCAAAACTAGAAGTGAACCAGGTTTTTCCTTTTGGTAGGTGTTTTTGGCAGTATCTGTGAACCGTAGAAGGTCACAGGGATAGAAAATTGTCCCATAGACCCACTACTGTGACCACTCCTGATCTAGAAGCAGACATCCGCTTATTGTTGATGGAAAGTTCAAATAAAATAAAAATAAAATGTAAATGAAATACCATGGCTGTGTAGTTTTCCTGTTGGAAATGTAAGATGAGATAGTAGAAACTGGTGTGTGTATATGTATACATATATATAAATAAATTTTAAATAGAGTTAGATGTTGGTGCTAGCTTTAAGGTCAGGGGCTGTGATTTTTTGTTCGCTTATTTTTCTTTTATCTTGTACAATGGAAAACATTGCTTCAGCTGTGTCCTGTGCAGAACATCGTAAGGTATAATATATCCATAGAAGTTACAGAACAGGTAGGATGCTCCAGGCTGTAGAATATTTAGAAACAAGATGACTTTAATTTATTATTGGATGGTAGACCAGAATCTGCCTTCCATGGATGGAAAGACCCTGGTCACAGAACATGCCTCTGCTCAGTTTTAAGAGACTGCTCTGTCTTTCACACTTCTCCTTGCCCTTTGTAGCATTGGGGGGGGGGGTAGGCAAGGAGGATGGGTTGAGGCAGTCTGTTTCAACCAACACAGCTGCTCGTGCCTAAATCAAGATTGCACAGTATTTTTTAAACATTTTCCAGTGAAACTCAAAGATGTGGTTAGAGGCATATCTAGGGTCGGGCATGTGCCCCGGGTGCCAATGCCGGGGGCGGGGGGGGGCAAAAAAGCTGCACATATAGGGATGGAGGTGGAGTAAGGGTAAGAAGGAAGGGGCATAACTTCCACACGTGCCCTAGGTGGTGCTTACACTAGATACGCCACTTGGTGTGGTTTTAGAAATGTGGCATATTCACCTTGGAATCTCCCAAGATAGTTGTTATCATTGCTTGCAACAGGCAATTCCTATTGACTGGAACAGAAAGAACATGAAGAAGTCCATCATACTTGTCTCCAAATGCATTGGAAAAGGGCCTTTAATGAGTTAATTAAACTGTCTTGATTCCTTGCATGACTCTCCTTTCTGACTCTACTCCCATCAGGGAAGCACATGCCATCAGTGTCGACAGAAGACAATTGATACGAAGACAATTTGTCGTAATGAAGGCTGTGGGGGTGTGAGGGGGCAGTTTTGTGGGCCATGCCTTCGTAATCGCTATGGAGAGGATGTGAAATCGGCACTTCTAGACCCAGTAGGTACCTAGTTGCTTAAGTGTGTGGATTAATGCTATTGAAATTGGATCCTTAGTGCTTTCATTGGTAGCATACTTGTGCTGAAAAGCAGTATGTGCACTAACTGCTTAAATCTATACTCTGAAGTTTCTGAATACTTTCTGTTTGCCATACTAAGCAGTTGACAGCTATTGTACTTATTAGGAGATGGCTTTTGACTATTAATGCTCTGTCCTTACCTTTCCTTAAGGACTGGTTTTGCCCTCCTTGCCGTGGGATCTGTAACTGTAGCTACTGTCGTAAGCGTGATGGTCGTTGTGCCACAGGAATGCTTATCCACTTGGCAAAATTTTATGGTTATGACAATGTAAAAGAATATCTTGAAAGGTAGGTGGGCTTCTAGCATTTCTTATCAGTGCAAGGGACTGAGATATGGCCAAATGTTCAGTACCTGATCACAGTGAAAGATCTGTTTCCCCCTCCCCTGCCTCCAAAACGAGTTCTAGAGTTTAGGAACCCTTGGATGCCAATTTTTGGAGGGCACAGTGGTCTGCAAGGAGAAGGGGAGGGTAAGAACCTTATTTGGTGCTGGTGGACATCTGCCAATGCAAGATTCATGTCAGGTTTCTATGTGACTATAGTTGTGAGAAACCAGCAGAAACCTGGCTGAGGAATATTTCAGAACTTTCACTTATGACAATTAAACTCTGGTTGGGGAACCTCTGTGATGGCTTCAGAGAATAAGGTCAAACCACTGTTCTCTTGAGTAGACATGTGACTGTGTATACCTATAACTAGGGGCAATTATAGTTGTTACAAAATATGGAATAAAGAAGTGTGTGGCTTCATCTGCTGTTTTCATACAATTTTGTTGTGTCCAAAGCAGGACTCATCCATTTTTATAGCCACCCTCTGTGCTGTGAACACTTAAGATACAGAGACATCTCATCTCAAGGCATGTTTTTGTAGTCTTGCTTTGGAAGTTACAGTAGAAGTATGGGGAGCATTAAGCATGAATTGGACTCCCATAGCTATTCTCCTTAGAGATGTAGTCATCCTTTATGTACTAAGTCTTGAACAGTGAAACTCAAATTGGTGGACTGCTGTCGGGAGCCAATTTCCACGAAAGATAAAAAAAATCGGTTCTAACCAGTGGGGAACATATATGGCAGAATCCCTAGCACATTAAGGAAAAAAGACCACCAGTCCTCCACATCATCATGTTGAACAACATCTGGATAGCAAGATATTCTCCATCCCCTAAGCTTCAGTTACTTAGTTATTAGAATTTTGACCATTTGAAGTAGATGACCATAACTACTTTTTATTTGACCTCTGAAATACACTTCTGCTTTTTCCCCCCAGCTTGCAAAAGCAACTTGCTGAAGATGACTGAAGAAAAAAAAATCTATGGCTGTACAAATATGTCAACATTTTTTTTAACTCAAGGAGAGTTGGAATTAAAGCTGTTTTAATACTTTTATAATGATATTGTTTGTATTACAATGATTTTTCAGGAAAACAGCTTTCAAAGAAGTCTGTGTATTCTGTTTTCTTTGACACAATGTACTGGGAATTTTTTCTGTGAAATTCTCATTGAAACAATTAGAGACTAAACCAATTCCCATTTCTTTTCATGTGAATGTGCTGTTTAGGAATAGATGCCAGTTGCTGGTGATTAATATTTAAAAGAGCTCAGAGTCTATCAAAACAGTTATACCGGACTGCTTTACAGCTATTTTGAGTTCTACTGGAGCAATATTTCTTTGCCAGGTAAAGAGTTTCAGTACTCTCAGTTTCTATCATTCATATTCTTTCTTAACCCCAAGACACTTGTTCTTAGCAGCTTTGTTAAGATAAATCCATTCCAGAACAAGTCAGGATTTTTAAAATGTTTGGAAACTGGTGAAGGCGAGGGTTATAAGTATTTGCCATTCCTTTAGCCCCAACCCCAACAATCTGTGCTGTAGTAAATAAATACAGATTGTCTGAGCGGCTCATCTCTATTTGATGTAGGTCGAATTATGTAACAGTTTTATTTCATGTAGAATTGCCCAGCATACTGCTGAAATTCATCCATGATGGCTTCTTGTATCTCTGCTTTTTGACACCATCTTAAGCGATGTATAGTTGATGGCTATTTGTGTTTGCCTCTATGGTTTCTGGGCATGCATCTAGCTATTCAAAAGTTACAAGTACACTTATGAGCTTTGCTAACAGATACTTGAAGCAGTCCAAAATCTGGATAAGTGCCAAGAGAACTGCTGTGGGTACTCTTTGCACATTAGTAGTATTGGTGACTTGGTTTCCATGTGCAGTATGCTGGCAATCACAGCAAATTGCCTGGGACAATAAGATTACTGTTTTATACACTGGAGTATTTAATCTAAGGTTTATTTTGATATTTTTATACTAATGTTAAAATGAGCAAAACAGCACATTTTATAAAGATGATTATTTTTAAAATATTAAAAAAAAGTATTTTAGCCTTAAACTGTAATAAAAGTTGAAATACTATTAAGTGAATAACTAATTTGCTTTGGATGTTTGCGGGTGTATGTGTGCTTTCATATTCTGTGTTATATATATATTGGTGGTAAACAGCTTTGGTACTAAACAAATGGAAGTTGCGAACAGAAGCTTTCTCCTCAGGGCTGCTTTTGGTAACTTGAAGCAGTATGACGTGCATGATGATGCAATATGAAGAGAGGTTTTCTGCTCTGGCCCAAGTAACAAAGGCTGGGATGTAATGTTGTCCTCCAGAGACATTGCTTAAACTGCCAGTAGCAAAGCTACTCCTGCAAGCACCCACTTGGCTGGCTTGTCTTTGCTTTTTAAGTTAAAAGTCCAGACGTATGTGGGTCCTCTAATTTTCGTTTTATAAACTGGACATTTATAAATGTGCCTGGTGTCTTGTCTGTCGACTGGGATTGCTTTTACAAAGATCACTGGCACCATCGGAGTCAAGTCCTTTAACTGAGCTTCAGCTATAACTCCTGATTGAAGATCCCATCTAGCACCTGTAACCAGAGAAGCACAAATCTTTGGAACTACCATCTGTATTTATACAAGTAAGAAAACAGGTATGTGGGCTTTCCAGTCTCTCAACTTATGGTGACCCCCATTAATTTCATACTTTTTTTAGCCAAGGAGCACCCAGAAGTGGTTTGCCATTGCCTTCCTATGAAATACAGGCTGCGTTCCCCTTTCCAAGTACTAACCGGGCCTGACCCTCCTTAGATTCCAAGATTAACTGAGATCTGGTGTCTTCAGGGCTCCCACAGTATATAAGTAACAGTATACCTTTGGTGATTTCTTTTGTGGGGTCATCACTGTGGCTATAAATCTATACTCACTTGTTTGAGAGGTTAGTAGTTGGAAGGGAGACTGCTAGGGAATACCAGGCACTTTATGATATATTCAGAGGAAGACAATAGCAAAACACCTCTGAATAAATCTTGTCAAAATACTCTATGAAAAGATGACCATAAATAGGGGTTGACTTTAAGGCACCTAACAACAAATCACTGGGTTCAGTAGACAGCATTGAACAATAGTCCCCAAACTTTGCTTTTCCAGATGTTTTGGACTTCAGCTCCCAGAATTTCTGGCTGTTGGCCAAGCTGGCTAGGGTATGTGGGAACTGAAGTCCAAAATACCTGGAGGACCAAAGTTTGGGGACCACTGCTATAGAATCACATGATTGTCCTACGTACAGATCTTGCTTTTTAGTTTAACTCTCTCTTGCACAAAATTGTTTGGGACACTGAAGAAATTCTGTTTGGCCATATAATGTGCTACACAATGGTAGTAAAGATATCAACAATATAATAGTAGTGTGTAATCTTGTTTGTGTATAGAGGACATCTGACCCTGAATACTACTGGTAGTCTCAACAAGAGTAGACCCGTTAAATCAAAGAAATGTACAGAAGTGCTGACAGAAAGAACATTGCTAAGTTGCTGATTATGGTTGCAGTCATTTGGTCCTTTCATGTAATGTAGGAAGTGCAACTGGAGAAAAACATTAAAAGTGACCCCTTACTATCTGTCTAGTCCTAAAGCCGTTCTTGGCACTGCCAAAACTTACACCACTTGTAGTTGATCCCATAAAGGCTGTTATACTAGCATTTGCTGCTTTAATGGCAAAGAGTATGTTTCCGTGGTGAACCTCTGAATAGGCATTTCAGTATTGAGTCAATATTGAATTGCCCATTGGGTCAAATGGTGCTATATAACTTTATAATAAACTTACCTTCCATAAAAAGGCCACAAATATATGCTCCTTCCCTTGGTGGGTGACCATAATCCTCTCTACTTTTTTTTGTAACATCTGTAGTCAGACACATCTTATCCAGAGACCAGTTGTTCTTTCGTGCCATGCTCTGCATAATAGCTTTTGAGAAGAAAGGGGTTTATATGAATCAATTAACTTACGGCCCAAAGCTATTCCTATATGTTTACTATAGCAAACATTTCATATAATATAAAGCAATAAAAAAATTAATCTAGTTCACTTTCTCCTGTATTCCTTAAAAATACAGAACCTGTTACTTGTCATAGGTTCACATATCTTCAAAATATAGAGGCAGCAATATATTCTGAGTTGCAGAGTAATGGCAGAGTCCTAGATGTGCAGCTTAGCAGTCACTTAGGTGTTCTTAAGTGCTGCTGTGAAGTCCTAGCTCACTACTAGATTGCAGAAATAAATTCTAGTGCTATTATCAAAATGTAATTTCATGTAGATAGAAATACTTTTAAAAAATTAAATTACACATCTGTGCCATTACTGAAAAACAACACAGTTTCCAGTACTCCTAGGATACACCGTCTCTACAGCTTCTGATATGAATGCTCTCTTTTATTGTTTAAAGCACTGCTGATTCAGTAAGCCATTCGTTGGCTTTGACTTCCAGCATCCTGATTAGGTTTTAAATGGAAATGTTGCCGTTTGCTCCATCCGTAATACACTGGTACTTTGTGGAATTTCTAATGTAACTGGCTCTAAAGAAATATGATTACAAAGGCAACCCTCATCCATTATGTAAAAACTGTAGCCCAACTGTGTGGGCTAATTTCCTTGACCTTTATATATGATGAACCACTGCTACATACCAGTCAAAAAAGACTGAGGGTTAAAGAAGCCAGAAAGCCACACCACTGCAGGAAGGACAAGATCTTGCGTCCAAGTATCAAGTTCTCGGCATCGTAGAAGAAGGTCGTTAAACCTGAAGAAAAAACAGCATTAGAATCGTAACCTGACATAAGAAGTGGATCATTATTAAAATCAGCTGCATTGTGTGATTTAGTATCAGCGCCCTTTTGTCTGTAGCAATAGACTTGATGCCCAACAAATTAACAAACAGTGACACTGCTAACTTACAGTTTGATTTACTGACAAAATTTAAGTTGCCCCCTTCATTCTTGCAGATATCATGTGATGCATAAAAGTATGGTCAAAACAATTATACAGTAGAAAACAACACTTGTGTGCTGTTATAGTTTTAGATGTATCTTGAAGAAACTTTGGAGACTATCCATCTCTTAAATCCTGAGAGTGCAGTGTATCAAAATATAAATGGCGTTATGGCATGTAAAATGGTATTAACATCACATGCCAAAAGATTGGAAGAAGGTATTCATTTAAATGCCATAGTTAATGCTCTGCATTTGTAAACATACTGAACTGAAATATCTGACTTACATCCAGATAGATTTAAACCTAGAGTAGACCTACTGAAAACTATGAAACATACTCGTGACAGACAGCTGGGTATCAGAGGGTGATGAGAGCTTTCTTTTCCCAGAATTACAGCCAGGTGCTACCCAGGCACCCATGTCCTCCCCCAACCAATAAATAGGGAAGGTGGTGAATATATGCTTTCATTACCCCCCCAACCAAATTACATATGCTGGTATAAACAGAGGTCATGCCAGCACATGTCACGATTTTGACCAAAAACTCATACAGTTGGAAAGAATGCCAAGGAATATCTAATCTAGCTTCTGCCTATGCTTAGCTGTGGATGTCCAACCCTCTTGTATAACTAACCTGCTGCAGCTTTTTAAGGATAAGACACTTATTTACCATTGGGCAAGGCTGTAGGTGGAAGGATAAGCCACTTTTGTCCATGCATCTGGGACCAGGTCATAAAACAATGATGACTGCAAAGCTTCCATGGTGGGAGAAAATGTAAGCTCCCCCTAGATAGATGTTTGGGGGGGGAAAGAGAATAAGTACATATATCCCCTCTTACTCCCTCTCTCTTTTTTCCCCCCAGAGTATATCTATTTCTCTTACTTTGAGACCAAGATCTAATTGCTTAAGGGACTTCCGTATCTCTCGAATGAGAATGTTCATCCTCTCACATTCTTGAAAACAAACAAGAACATAGGGGCTTCGTACAGCAGACTTTTGCATTATTTCAGCCATGTTAAATTCTTCTGGAAGCTTCTCCAAAATTTCATCTAGGACATTCTTCACCTTAATAAACGAACACAAAGCAAAATTACCAGAGATTGTTTCTCAATGTACGCATTTTTCTTCAAAGTATCTCCAGTATATTCCCTAGACCAGACTGTGCTTCAAACCCACACTTGTAGGCTAGAGGACTGGGAGAGGAAGGAACAGGAGGGCACAAGGATGAGCTTTTAAGACATACAGAAAAGAGTGTTAATTTTGACAGGAGGGATAGGTTTGCAATAAGAGTGCCAGTGTCCTTGTCTGTTGTAAAGAGGTGATCCTCAGACTAAAACAACTTTCAGTTTTGGCAGCTGGCTGAAGTAACAGCAGCCTGAGGAGCCATACTGAAGGACAGGGTTTGCAAGAGGGCCTTACAAAATTGCTCAAAAGGAGCCATAAGAAGGTCCTTCGGACTAGGTGCAGATTTAATGATGGAAATTTGTGGAACATTAGAAAGCAAGCTAAGCCAAGGAAGTGTTTGAGGAAGCTGATAGGAAGAAAAGTGTTGTGGTTGCCCAGATCCCTGATAATCCTAAATAGGGAGAAGATACTTTCTTGAGAGCTGGTTTGCTTGTTTTATAATCCTTCCCAAAGATCTTCTCGAGCACAGTTAAGCCACAGGAATCACCATCTAAGATGGATATCTCTATTGCCAGAGATATAGGCTGTGGGAATGTTGAAGTAGCCAATTCCTCATGAGCCTTCCCGGTAGATGTTTCAATTGCCTTTAAATCTTTGGAACTGCACTGCAGGCACACTCACAGAGAAGGAGTGTTCTTCGTGGTCTCTGTGCCTCTCACACTAGAAGCTTTCGCGCATGCGCGGTAGCGTTCGGAAGATTCTAGAGCTTAGTAGCTTGGCGGGAACCCCTCCCCCATGCCCATACTGAGCATGCTCAGCCTGCCAAGCCAACGGTCTCTCCTCAGTTCTTTCTCGTCCGCCATAGCGAATGGAAGGTTCTACCTTAGTAGCGTTACTTGGGTTACTCTTTGGACTGTTTCTTGCTGGTTTTTTGACTTCAGACTTCGGTATTTGACTTGGTTTTTGGTACTCGGACTTCGGTTATTGTTATTTGGTGTCTTCGGATCTTTTCAACCCCTCCTTCGACTTTCTTCTTCTTCGACCTTCGTTTCGTTCCCCGTTGTTTCTGTGAGTTCTCCCTCTTGGACCTTTCCTTTAATCTTCGTCTCCCTTCTATGTCTGCCCTGTTTAAGGCTTGCGTCACTTGTGGTCGCAAGGTTGCTCTGTCCGACGGACATAGTGAGTGCCTCTTCTGTTTGGGGGAGACTCACAATGTCAAGGCCTGATCCATCTGCCGTGACTTTACCGCTCAGATTCTGTGGAACCGTTCATCCCGCTTGAAATCCCACTGTTGGGAGGAGTCTCTTCGGGCAAGGGATCAGCCGGCGGAAGAATCCGTCATCTCTCAGCCTTCGACATCGAGCCGCCCTGTGACCACACCTTTCTCGGTACCGGCGGCTGCCGTACTGACGACATCGACGGTACCGAGCTCGGTACCACCGTCTCGGCCTCCGATATCAGCCTTACCGCGGATCCCAAAAATATCGTCGACCTCGACGGAGGCTCCTGCGGGCTCGCAGGCAGCCAAGTCCACCAAGCCACTTACTGCTGCTCAGCGTAAGCGCCCTCCTTCACACGATGTCTCTAAAGACAACGAGAAGGAGAAGGAGAAGCGCAATTTGCCCTACAAGAGGCCCTGCCCTCCAACACCTCCTCCGACCCAACAGGCTGGGGATCTATGCGAACAGCTGGAACCGCCTCAGATCCTGGAGGTGTCTGATGAGGACCAGACCGCTGGCTTGGCTATGCTTTCGGGCCCGCCGGTTCTTGCTGCCGCGGTATCTCCGCCCGGTCACCCAGAGGAGATGGACCGCCCGGAGGAGGTCCCGACCTCACCTCAGGCCTCGCCCCGTCATCGGGCAGCTTCTGGCAGGAGTGAGTCTTGCTCCCCAGAACATCGGGTGAGACACTGATCCCCGCGTCGGCGGGAGGCCTACCCGGAGCGGCCTTCATCTCAGCCCCCAGTTGACTCACCGTACTCGTCTGCATCATACATAGCGAGGTACGGCCGAGAACACGCCTGGCGGGAGCACCCGGGCTCGTACCAGTCCTATTCACCTGCATATAGAGACCAGTACCACCCAGACATGAGGCACTGGTCGCCCTACAGACAGTCGCGCTCACCATCTCGCGGCACGTACCACCCATGGTATCGGTGATCACCATCTCGCTCGCTCTCGAGGTCCCCGCGTTATGAGAGGTTGAGAGCGCTCGCCCCGGTACCGGCCTGTGTCTCCACCTCCCAGGGTCACTGCGACTGTTTCTTGCCCGGCACCGGAGTCTCTCCCAGCGCAGACCTTGACCTCCGCTGTGACCGCTACCCAGGTGATTCAGCGCCCACTGCCTGCGGTTGTGCCGATTACTTCAACTCCGGCACTTCAGTTGTCAGTTGCTCCACGAACACTGACTACAGTACTGACGACAGCTACTGCTCCAACGGTCACCTTGGCGTTACCTCCTCAGTGGCCATCGACGGAGAGGTCTCCATCCAAGTCATCTGAGACTTACAAGACCGACTCAGAGTCTGACGAGTCCACGCCTGCGTCTCATGAATCTCCACCCTTGGTCTTCAGGGACCCCGCACCGAATTTGTAACCGGAAGACGTCAAACAGTTTTCCGACGTCCTCCTCTGGATGGCTACGGTGCTTGGACTGAAGGTTGCGGACCCGGCTCCAGCCGTGCAAGACCCTGTTTTCCAGTATGTGGATACTCGTCCACCGTCCACAGCGCCGCTACCGTTGTTGCCGGCTTTGATGGAGGCCCTCAAACACCCTTGGGCCCAGCCGGCATCCGCTCAACCAATCCCCCACCGGCTGGAACATCTATACCAGACGCAGAAGGAGGAGGCCGAATTTCTGTTCGCGCATCCGGTGCCCAATTCAATTGTAGTCGAATCCTCTCAGACCAAGGGGGGTAGGAGGGCGCACACCACCCCGCCGGATCGAGAAGGCCGTAGGCTCGACACCTTTGGCAGGAGATTCTACTCCGCCTCGTCTTTGATTGCCAGGGTGTCCAGCACCCAAGCTTGCCTTGCAGCCTGTCAGAGGAACCTGCTGGACAGATTCTTTCCTCTCCTGGCACACCTCCCTGAGGATCATTGGGCGAGTGCTATGCAATTCTTTAACAAATCCATAGCACTCACCAACCAACAAATTCTATCATCAAGGCACTCAGTGGAGGTGGCGCAGGTGATGGTCAGCTCTGTTGCCCTGAGATGCTACGCGTGACTGCGATCGGCAGGCCTGCAAGAAGACAGCAGGAAACGGATCGAAGACCTCCCCATCGATGGCCAGGGGTTATTCAACGCCACAACCGACGAGGCGATGGACCACCTCGTCAAGGCGCACTTGACGGCAAAGAAGATGGGAATCCATCAGCCGCCTCAGCCCCACCGCAGCTTCGGCTCTCGATCCTCCTGGCGCTGGTCGTCGTTGTCGACCTACCAACCTTGCACGCCTCGTTTGGCTCCTTCCCGCCCATCCACCCCGTCCTCGGCACGGAGACCTCTTCGGAGACGCCAGCCTTCCTCGAAGATGTCTTCGTCCAGGACGAAGTCCCGGTTTTGACCGCCTTCGCAGGTCACCACCACAGCCACTCTTCAGCCTGCCAGCAGCCCTAGAAGACCAACCGAGCCTGGCCCAACATCTCGCCGAATGGCGCCATATCACCACGGACTCTTGGGTTCTCTGTATCGTCCGTCTTGGTTACGCCATCGAATTTTGAAGTATACCTCCGCGAGGCGTCTACTATTCCACCCCGGCCAGCTCGGCTCTGCTGGAGGAGATCCAGTCCCTGCTGCACAAAGGGGCCATCGAAGAACTTCCGTCCTCGGCCAGTACCACAGCTTCTTCTCCTGGTACTTCATGGTACTGAAATCAGACGGTACCTTACGGCCAATCTTGAACCTCAGAGGGGTAAACGAGTACATCCGCCCCAAAAGGTTCAAGATAGTCACTCTGTCTTCGATTCTGCCCTTCCTTCGGCGATGGGACTGGTTCGCCTCCATCGATCTTCGGGACGCTTATTTCCATATTGCCATTCACTCGCAGCACAGATGGTACCTATGGTTCACGGTCGACGGTACCTGTTACCAGTACAGGTTGTTACTGTTCGGGCTCTCCACCGCCCCCAGGGTCTTCACCAAATGCATGGCCCCTGTGGTATCGTACCTGCGGACGAAGGGCATGATGATCTACCCTTATTTAGACGACTGGCTGTTGGTGGCGTCCTGCAGGCAAAAGCTGTACAGGAACATTAATTGGACTCTGTCTCTCCTGTCTCGCCTTGGCCTCTGCATCAATCCAAAGAAGTCGCACCTCGAGCCGGCGAGGACTCTCGCCTTCATCGGAGCGACCCTGGACTCGGTATCTGCCACAGCATATCTACGTATAGAGCGGGCACGCACCCTCCGTCGGGCTGCGTCAGCCGCTCTCGATGCCCCGACGATATTGGCGAGAAGGATTCAGCAACTTCTCAGATACATGGCCTCGACCACGTCGGTCACTTACCTGTCTCGTCTCTGTGCCCGTCTACTCCAGCACTGGTTTGTCAGGGTTTTTGACCCGCTCCTGGACGACCAGAGGCGCCTTCTGCAGATCCCTCGACAGGTGCGCCACTCCCTGCTATGGTGGCTGTCCTACCGTCATCTGCTGTCAGGGATGCCGTTCCAAGAATTGACCCCTCGGCTCACGGTGATGACGGACGCTTCCCTCTTCGGATGAGGAGTGCACTGCGGCGATCTCAGAGTCCAGGGACGCTGGATCGACGGGGAGACACATCTTCACATCAACACCCTCGAGCTGCTCGCCATCTGGAAAGCTCTGAGGGCATTCCGCAATGTGGTCACCTGCCGCACAGTGCAGATCCTGTCGGACAACACGGCAGCCATCTGCTACGTCAGCAGGCAGGGAGGGACTCATTCGACCACCCTCCTCACCATAGCTCTTCAACTTTGGGACCGGTGTGTGTCACTCCGAGTTCACCCGGTAGCGATGCACCTGGTGGGCCAGGAAAACACCACGGCAGATGCCCTCAGCAGGGACACCTCGTGCTACCACGAGTGGTTCCTCTTGACTGCGGCGTTCCAGATGATACGAGACCGGTGGGGCGAGCCGACGGTCGACCTCTTTACCAGCAGCTGGAACAGGAAGTATCACCGGTACTGTTCGAGAGCCGGCCTCGGTCGGGGCTCACTCGGCGATGCCTTCCAGTAAGAGTGGACTGATGGGCTCCTCTATGCGTTCCCGCCGTTCCCTCTCCTGGGTCAAGTGGTCGCCAAGATCCTCGCAGACCGAGCTGACATCGTCCCTGTAGCCCTGTATTGGCCGAGGCAACACTGGTTTGGGCCCCTGCTCGAGGCTGCTCGCAGTCGACTCCGCAAGTTTCCGACAGCATCCGATCTCCTGTCGCACTCCGACGGTCTTGTTCTCCACCCGGACCTGCTGCTCCTGGCCCTCCATGCGTGGAGGATAACACCTTAGAGGATCTGACCATCCAGGATGTCCTCACCGCGGCCAGGAAGGAGTTGACACGCCGCAACTACCACTACAAGTGGTGGAAGTTCGTCGCCTTTGCGGAGGCACGTCAGGAGCAGGTATCGCCCATCGCCCTGCCCACCGTGCTCCGTTTCCTCCTCCACCTTCGGCAACAAGGGCTCGCCTTCCCGTCGTTGATGGTCTACCTCGCCGCTATTGTGGCTTATCAGCCACGAGGGTCCTTCTTGGCAGCTCTCTTCAGGGACACTACCCTCAAGCAGTTCATGAAGGGCCTGCAACTCTTTTATCCACTGGTGTCACTGCCGCTACCGCTTTGGTCGCTGTCCTTGGTACTATTGCAGTTGATGCGACTGCCCTTCGAACCCATGGCGACTGTGGATGACAGGCTCCTGACCATCAAGACTGCTTTTCTGGTAGCTGTCACCTCAGCCAGGCGGGCGAGTGAGCTGACAGCGCTGCGATCCGATGAGCCCTTCCTCGTCTTCCACCGAGACAAGGTAGTCCTCCACCCTGACATTTCCTTCCTGCCCAAGGTGGTATCACACTTCCACCTTAGCCAGGACATCATCTTACCTGCTTTCTACTTGGACCCAACTACGCCTCTGGAGCGCTTCCTCCACTCCCTTGATTGTTCGCCAGGCCTTGGCCTTTTACACTCACCGGACTGCGCCCTTCGGTCAGACACCCCACCTGTTCGTGTGCTACGGTGGGCGTTGAAAAGGCCACAAGGTGTCCACCCAGAGGTTTTCCAAATGGGTGGCCCAGACCATTCTGCTGGCGTACGAACTGGCCAAGCAGCCTCCGCCAGCTTTGTTGAGTGCTCATTCCACCAGAGCAGTGGCTTCTTCAGCAGCTCTCCTTCGAGGAGTGGACCTGCAAGAACTGTGCCGTGTGGCGACCTGGTCTCAACCCTTGACCTTCGTGCGCCACTACAGAATGGACTGCCAGTCCCGGAGAGATGCCCGTTTTGGATGTGCGGTGTTGTCTTCCGTTCTCTAGGACCTGACCCACCGTCCAACTGGTAAGCTACAAAATCTCCTAGTGTGTGACGCACAGAGACCGCGAAGAAGAAGAACAGGTTGCCTACCTGTAACTGGTTCTTCGAGTGGTCATCTGTGCCCTCACACGCACCCGCCCAGCTGTCCCCTCTTTCAGGTCCTGCACTGGCGGACTCTAGAACTGACGAGAGACTGTTGGCTTGGCGGGCTGAGCATGCTCAGTATGGGCATGGGGGAGGGGTTCCTGCCAAGCTACTAAGCTCTAGAATCTTCCGAATGCTACCGCGCATGCGCGAAAGCTCCTAGTGTGTGAGGCACAGATGACCACTCGAAGAACCACAGTTACAGGTAAGCAACCTGTTCTTTTGTGGTTGCTTTAATCACCCTATTTTTTTTATTTTTTTTTAGAATAGATGCTGTGTTCTGTTTTTGTTAGCCCTGGTGCCCTGAACTGGGGACAGGGGAGAGTGAAGAAAAAGAAGAAAGAAGCAAAGACAAACTTTAAAAAAAAATAGAAGAAACAAGTAAGGCACAAATGGGTTAAGGGAAAAAAATCTGGGTAGCTTTTTGGTAAATAGAATATAGAACTCGCAATCTGAAATGCCTCCTACACCATTTCCCAGAGAAGACTTTTATTACTTCAAGGCACATCCTGTCTAAGAACATACTATGCATTTTGACCATTATTATTTTTATGCCCCTTACTGAAGAGGGCAAGACCGTACCAACATCAAAACAAATCTAAAACTTCTGCAAGTTAGTGCCATTATAGCATCGGTCTTGATTTTTTCTTTTAATCCTTAGGTAGGACCTACATGAAAAACTGCACAGATTCCATCTATTATTCATGACCACAAAGCAAAGAGCTTTTACTCAAAGAAAGAACCTATTATGGTAAACTGTACAGGCATGGAGATGACTGTAGCTGGCTGTAATCTCACCTTTTCTTCTGCTGACTGTCCTGCTACCTCTCCAGCAAGAAGGTTTCTAGGCTGCATTTCCAAGAGGGTTTTAAAAAGGTTATCAGACAGAACTGTCAAGAAATCTATCTCAGCATTCGGATGGAGACCATATAGCACAGGGCTTTCAGCTGGCAGCATTTCATCAATGTATTTGTGGTATCCAATATAATCCAAATTAGGAGGAGCCAGAAAGCCTGGAGCTAAAGTGAAGTCACCTTCAAGCTGTAGTTTGGAAAAAAAATAAGTTGAGCATTTAATTTTAAAGTGTTCACTTGAAAAGCCATCCCCAAAAACTCAAGGTATCTTTAAGCAGTCTATACACACACGCGCACACACACTTAATTTTCCCTTTTTTTGGCAGGGGTGGGGGTGGGGAATGACATTCCATTCTATTCCCCTTTCCTAGTGGTGCTCAAAGCTACTGTAGCTTCTCATAGGGACTTCCAGTGCAGGACTTTCGTAAGTAGTTATAAATCCATCTTACGGATATATATACCTTTGATTATATCTGCACAGAAATTGGGAAAATCATTTTGGACTTAGAAACCAAAAGAATGACCAGGATATAAACATTACTGGGGAGTGGGGAGGACTGGCATTCTAAAATGGATTTATAATCTCATAATTTTTTAGATTCATGTTTACAGTTACTAACAATTGAACATGACGCCTTTTCTGCCAGAGTTTCTGGGGCACTGTAGATTGTGGTGCTCTCCTGGTTGTGGGCCCCACTGAGATAGCTGTGGGAGGAACCGAAAGGTATCTCTGCATGTCTGTTTTCAATGCACCATGTGGATCAGGAGAGCAGTGCATATGTTATTTCCCAGGAGGCCAAGCAGCGGTACCTCAGAAATTCTTCCACTGAGGTGCTGCCTGGCTGAAAAAGGTTTTCAGATAGCACTATGACAATGGAGTTCTGTTGTCTTTGCTACTTCTGATGATGCAGGATCTAGGCCACATATATATAATATTTGAAAGAAATAATAAATCTATTAAATCTTTGGGTGCATATTTAAGCCACTGAAAGACTATTGGTGGAAATGCATTTGTTCTCTACCAGATTAAAAGAACTTTCAAGCGCTTTGGCCAACTACCTTTCTTCAGTTAGTGATTTATACCTTATGGACATTAAGGCTAATTATAAGTTTGGACTGTGTATATGTCTACAGTATCAACAGTGTACTATTGTTTGTGTGTGTGTGTGTGTCCATCCATCCAGACTCTTTGCTTGGTTTCTGTTTTTTTCTTATTGTATCCTTTCCTTTTGTTGTGCTAATTTACCTCTCAGTAAAGTATCAGTCAGCCAGTGTGACTGTCATGCTGGATGAAGGATTCTAGGAATTATAGTCCAAAAATCTTTCCCAACCTCTGTATCTGCAGAGTAAGGCGCACTCTCCTAGAAATGTATTATATTGCAGCCTGCATTGACTAGGCAAGCAAGAAGCCAGAGCCAGCCAATCTGGAACACTGCAGAAGGAGGGAGTTGGAAGAATATAAAAGGAGAGGATTGGTTGCTTAACTGTCAGATAAGGAAGGGGATGACATAAGGATAGAGAGGGAAAGGGGCCAAATAAAGATAAGGGTGAGATCATTAAAGGAACAGATAGAGATAAAATAGATAGGGACAATGGCAGATTCTGACAGTTCGGAGCTACAGAAGAGGACTTGGCAGTGTCCGTGGGGAAAGTTGTTAACTTTGATGTTGAAATAAGTATAAAGCCAGCTTACATACTTGATATTTTAACCTTCTGTTATTTAATAAATCTTTGCTATGGTTTGCTATGGAGAAACTGATCATGCAAATACAAAACTGAACTCAAACTGAAACACATTAACTTGTCCAGTGGGGTGGAACTCCCCCTGCCCAAAAAAAGAAACAAAGCCTAAATCCAGGAAGTGGTTTTTAGAGGCAAGGAAGGTGACAGGAGCCCAGGGTTGGTAGCTAGGTGAATGATCTGGAGAGGGGACCTGCCACACCACCCTTTTCCACACTAGCTGCCTTCAACAGGTTTTGCTTTTTAGAGTAAACAGAGGCACTTCCATCTCTCACCTCTATCTCCTCTTTAGCAGACTACTCTTCCCTTAACTAGTATACAGATAGCTAGGATTAAGGTGAATATTGCAAGTGGTAAATATTATGGATCATTTTATGTAAAGCAGGAGACTAGGGCCTCTGCTTACTATGAATGGCCAATCACTTCCTATTAGTAGTGATACATATACTGGACATAAGATGGACAAAATTTTGCAGTCCTTCCTTACTAATTACGCTATCAGTCAGCCATACTTTCCACCATGAACACTAAGAAGCTCAGAAGAAGGTCATGCCATTCATCCAATCTTTTTCTAATTTTCTTTCCCAATCAGCACAAAATTCTGTGGATACTAATGGCTAGTGAACACAATTAGTCCTCACTGAGGACTGCCCCCTTAGTACAGTATGATTGCCTTTTTAGATTGTGCTGCATACACTCAGTGTTTTCACAAGCATGCTAATATACCCCCCTCTTCTTTTCAGTGGCTTGGTTTTGGCTCCATTCATAAGTTCACCAATATATTAACGTTGCTGAATGGAGACTTCACTTTTTAAAAAACCATTTTAAAATGCTTCATTTTAAAAACTATTTTCTATTATCTTAAGAAGCTGTTTTTCTTGTGACATAATTATTGCTTTAACACATAACATTTGCCTTACAGCTTGTATTTATTAAAATATTTTTACCCTATCTTTTCATCCATATGGGCAGCTTGTTGGAAGTAAAATAAGACTTTTTCTTTGGCCAAATATTTGCCTAATACCCATGCACACCAAGCTGAAAAATTCAGAGCCACACACTACATGTTTTATCTGTCTGTCCGTCTATCTATCTATCTACCTATCTATCGGGATATTTATAGCCCATCTTCTCTTGCTGGATCTCAGGATGGCATGGAACAACTTTTTTTGATTGATTATTTTCGCATCTAAACACAATCTGAACCTGATAACCACTGCACTTAGTAAGCAAGTTCCCAGTTGGGCATAAAAACGAGACACTAGTGGTGTATCTGTTGCCCTTTGTTTATGTTTGCATATCCATCAGTTGCTGAAAGTATTTTTGTTTCTTTTAGTTTACCACAGGAAGAGACCACTGTCCAATTAAAATGAAATGGACAATTTTGTTTCCAAATACTTAACTAGACTGGTTAACAAAGGGCATCTAGTTCCAGCCATATCTTTAAGGCTTTGTACCTATATTTGACACATATGTGAATGAAAGTTCAAGCTTGTGAAGGTTAATGGACTGCCTAGCAGAGAAACAGCAATTCTTATCCATGGGCTAGATGTGGAGGAGGTATCAATGAAATAAGCTTCCCGCACTGCCCTCTGACCTCCGCTGTCATTTAGAGAAATCAGCTTCTGTGGAGGTCAGAAGTACAGTAGTGTTTATGCTTCCCATCTCCATGGTAACCCACTCCTGAGCCTTCCAATTGACTTCCAATTGTGTTGAACTGAATGCAGCTTTGTGACATATGAAAATCTACTCATTAGGGAGTGAACAGTTGCAAGCAAACTCACGACACTTCAGACTACAATGCACACTTCCAACAACCGCAAGAACAAGTGAAGATGGGATGGCTTTAGAACTGTCTATATTCCATACCAGAAATGATCTTCTTATGCTATACTTACCATTCCCTACCTCCCCTAAATAAATGGTTAACTTAGTCTTGCGTTCTAGTAAATATTGGCATTCTTAATCCTTTTGTGGGTTTAAGGACACATGATTCTGGCTAAAATTAAAAATCTGTGCTGCAGTTTAAAAGTGTACTTACTGAGGAAGAAATTCCACTGACACCATTTGTTTTTACTTCTGAATGTGTTTAAGACAGTGGTGCACATTTTAGAGTAGGACAGAGCGGTTTCAGTGTTATAACACAAGTCACTTGCAATGGATGCCTACTCAGAAGTAGAATGCACCGAGTTAAACAAGGCTTATCACCAGGACCAGGGCCTTATTGCATTACTATTAACCCAAGTAGATAAGAGTCACTGGCAAAATGAATGGGTTTTCTAGCAAAAGAAAGTTCTATAATGTAATTTCAAATACAGGCATACTAGTTCAAGTTTTTCTGTTGAAAAAGGCCTGAGACTACTGCAAACTAATTACTTGAAATTTCACCACAGATACGCCTTCAGATATAGTACCTATGGCATATTTCACATAATGACACATTTCACATAAAAGCCGAGATCCTGCCTCTGGAGATGCAACTGTGATGGAGTTGTGCTATATCTGTATCTCTTGATGCTACCAACAAAAGCCCACTTTAGAAGGCAGGCAGTAGCTGTCTGAAGCAGTATTCACGGCCAGAAAGAGGTTCCTTTTGGATGTGCAAGTGTGAGAAGTGATCAAAAGTGACTGTTGTTGTTTACATATGGGGTATCTGCACTATTCTTTTCTTAACTGCAGCCATGAAATAAAAGTCTATATAACCCACTCCATACAGGGATTCCCTGAGAAAGCAAAACTGAAGTTGACACAGAACACTTCAATCATTTATTTATTTATATCCCACCTTTCTCCCTAAGTGAAACTTGGCCAGCACTGTTGCCCAGTTCTCTGTGACCTGATCACTTGCTGCTCAACTCTGTTCCTACCAATTAAATTCCAGTAATATACTTTGGTTATCAGATTAAGGTCTTTTTACTTTCTAAAAAAAACAACAACTATTGTACAGTTTTTAAAAGATCATTGAGAAATAACTGAAAATGTCATTTTTGACAGCCAGTATAAAGAAACAAGGATGAATGGATTATGTCACAGTCCTCTAACAAAGCTAAGGAGGAAGCAACTGAAAATATTGTGAAACAAAAGCTTTTTTCATAAATAGTTCCTATTTATGATTCCCCTTCCCCATGTCTACAAACAATTACCAGAGAAGGGCTCATAAATTCCTCTAAGTATGTGTAGCAGAGTCTGCGGTCCCAGTCATCAGTTATGTGTCCACCATACATAATCTCACCAAAAAGATAACGCAAATCTTCCCATGGAACCTATGGAATATAATGGAATGTATAATTAAACAAAGAACTGGCTAACTTTCTAAAAGGACAAACCAAAGTAACTCATAATGGCACTGGCATAAGAACACATTTACTACACAACTATAGAGAAATCAAATTGCAGTTCCTAGAAATTTCAATAATTATGGCACTTTGTCTATATTTGTGTGTGTTACAATAATCATAATAAGAGCAGAAACCCAACTTGCTGCAATGGTGTGATGTCCAGGGTTGGATTATTATCTTGTGTTGTTACCCTTTGTTGGCAGGTGTGTAGGGTGTGTGTGTGCGTGCATGCATCCACCTGTGTATACTACACACAGAGATACTGCCTACTGTGTCAGATAATGGGAACAAATGGCTGTGAAATAGAGAAAGAATCAGAACTCACACTTGATTCTGTTTGCTTAGGCTTGAATTGTGATGACTGTTTACTGTCTTAGGTGTTAATTAACACAGTGAGCTAGGAGGCAATCATTAATTATTGCTGCTGTAACTAATAATTTGGTTATTTCATATTTTATATACCATCATAACTTTGTTGGTCCTTAAAGTTCTAAATCTTTTTTTTTTGTTAATTTTTTTTGTCTTAGAGGAAAGCTTTTTACAATCCTTTAAAAACACACACAGAATGACCTACCCTGCTAACAGATAAAAATATTATGTAGTCCTGACATAAATGGAAAATCTAAATTGTCTTAAGATAACACAGCAAGTCTTTTTTTTTTAAAAAAAGAAGAACTGGCCAATCAATACAGACTGACCAAAGTCTTATTTTGATCTGAGTTCACAGAGGAATTCCAGTGAAAATGGACTATTTATTTTGTCATTGGGCAAATTAATTTCAGATGTATGCTCACTGTAGATCTCATTCTATGATACCTTTATGAATGCCAAGTTGTGGAAATGCATTATGATCAGGGTGCTGGAAAGGAACTTTCAGTGGTGTGGTTTGGCATTTTTATGTCATAGTTCAAAAAAGTGGTGAGCAAGTTTTCTTCCCTAGCCTTGGTTCACAAAATGTAATAGTATTCATGATGAAGCCTTTCCAGACATGAACCTTTACACTCTCAGGGCCTGTATTTAGCTCCCAACAGTTCAAATAAAAGCTTAATTATAGGTTTTGCATATTGCATGATGAGACAGAACAGAGCAAGTAAAATAAATGCAGTTATTGCAGAGCAAGTAAAGTGTCTGCAGTGCCTTCAGTGTAGTTGTGCACGTTTACATCAATTTCAGCAAATGAATATTTAAATGCATTTGTTCTTATAAACTCACTGATGAACATTACCACACCAAAGATCTAAAACAAATAATTTTGAATTCAAAATAGATCAATTTTTCTATTTGGATGTAAAATATAACGTTAAGTATTATATATGAAATTTCAAGACTAACGTAAGAATTCACCTTGCCTCATTTTGTTTTATAATATTCACTTTCACAGAGGACTTGATCTGCAGATATTCCAGTTATTCAGTACATGTGAGTCAGTAAAGGCAAGTAGGATAATAAAGCTTTTACAAGCATAGAACTGTGCGATCTGTTCAGAGACCTAAAAGACTTCACGGTCCTCTACACATTATCAGAAAGCATTACAGGACACAGTAAAAAGGGCAACAAATGGTGGCTTTTCAGGTCATCAACGCTCAGTACCTCAAAGGATCCATTTATGAAGTTGATGAAGAAAGTATAACAAACTACATTTACATTTGACACTTTATGTAAATTTGTAAAGGTTCTCACCATACAAATCATGGTATTTAACTACTATTAAACAATATTATATATGTTACTATAAACTGTTAATACACCAATCCATTTTTGTACTTAAATGCCTCTCAGGCCCACATGTTCTATTTATTCAAAAATTCATGCAGTTTGGGGGGACTACAACATTCTGACAGAGACCACAGAGTCATGAACTCCAGCCATTTGCTGCTGCTACTTAGCATGTTGAAATAACTCATATGTGAATGGATTCACAAAGGCCAGTCTCTGCCCCTTCAGTTTTATTTCACTCGGTAAAACAAATTTACTGCTCTTCAGCACTTCAAATGGTTGGCCCTCATAAATAGATTGTCTTTCATTCTGTTTCATCTTCTCACTTTAAGGACTGTCCACTGCACTTCACTATTGGTTGCAGTCATGCCATATGCTATTTAGAACTTTGTTGTCTAATCTAGACAATTTATAGTCCAAAAAAAGAACCGCAATTTATATGGTCATTGCCTTCAACTAGAAGGATTCTTGATGTCAGAATCTATTCTCACTCCAGATAATTCATTTATGGAAAACTACAAAGTTTTCATTTATGAAAAACCATCAGCAATTCCAGGAATTCATGGCCTATAGTAAACAGCAAGTGCCCTAAAGAGCACACCTGCATAGAGGAAAACTTGCAAAATGAAACTGACTACATAATTAGAGAAACAAGTTTATCATAAAGAATTTTATCAGCTATATTAGGGCTGAGAGAAGTTGTGCATTATTGCTGGGTTGAACTATATTTAGAAGGCTAAATAGTATATTATGTGACCAACATTATACAATAAATATCTAGTATGTGTATATGAAAAAAAAGAAGAAAAAGTACTTTTTTCTCTTCATTGCCTCATACTTCTCACAGGCCACTATATTTAGATACAGGGGTTTAGAGCACACCAAGGTTTAACGGTAAAGAAAAACGGTGCTGCCTGTAGTATCCAAAACTGTAAAATGTTATAGTCCCTCACAAAGTTAGTAGCTAGCTGGAATCCTGGACAAAAGCATTTCTACACTGTAGGAATATGTTGCAATACTTTACAGAGTATTGTGTAGAATATCGTTACTTTGCAGAGTAACATGAATATGTAAAGCTACAACCAGCATTTTATATCAAATGTTGAAGCAAATATGAAATGCAAATTTATTTCTTTCACCCTTTACCCTCACACCCCCTTTAAAAAATCCCCATTGTCCATTGGGGGTGTGTGTTGTGATTATTATTTAAACCAGTGGTGGGGGTACAGTTGAAAATGGTGACCTGGATTTCCCTCCCCTGTCACTGATCTCCTATGGGCTGAATGATGTCAAGCCATGCCCCTGACCTCAAGGCCCTCTCTACATTCCTTAACTCAGTAGCTCCCCTGCCAAGTCCAACTGGAGCCTCTCCGACTGGCATGTCATTCCTAGGAACTGAATTCATTCCTTCCTCTCCTAGCAATGGGATGAGGTTTGATATTAGGTATTCTCTGATAGCACTTTGAGAATTGAAACTTAAAGTACAAACTGAGTATACTTCCCTATCTGAGAAAGGTGAGAAAAGAGAAAAGTTTGTTCTCTGACCAAGGAGATACCAACTCCTGGCTTGCTTCCTCCCTGCATCATCTTCTTTCTAAAGGGAATAAGTGACTAGAACACCTGTGGGAATTCCTCCATCTTGGCTTAACAAAACAAGAGTGCATAACAAAGGCTCTCTTGCCACTAAAGCATAACTGATCTATATTAAAAGATCACAAGTATGTACTTTTGCTTAAGAATGCAGTGAATACCTTTTCAGATCAAATCAATAGTTCCTTAATCCAGTATTCCAGCAGCTACAGGACAGTAGATGGGGCTTTTCCACATAGCCTTGTTAATATCAAGGGTATTTCTATTAAGCAAAAAGAAGCTAAGTTCCTATAGAAATAATATATCTGCTGAAACAGATTGCTGTGCACAAAAACACACATGCAGTGAATGGACTGCACATTGCAGACAGAATTATCTTCTCCAGTGACTGGAGCTACACAGCAATTCTTGAATCTCCTGTCTTCACCCAGAAAAATATCTCATTTGTATATCTTATTAGTAACTGTCAAACTGTAAATAGTCTTTTTATAATAATAACTTTTTTGTGTGTGAAGATAGCATATTTCCAAGTTACACAGAAGTCATTCAGACAAAGGAAGAATTCCAGACAGTTTAATTGGCTTCTAATTTCTTTCACATATATGTAACTGGTTGAATAAATATCAGTTGGGGAGTTTTTGATCCTCCAATTGGCAACCAATCTCAAAATATGTAGAATTACTCATCCACTTTTTAACCTGAACTCAAGAAGAATATTTCCTGAGAAAGTCACAGCAAGGTGGCCTCCTTAATACATAATAATGACACACAAAAGAAATCCACCATTATTTATACATGTGACGCACTCTAAATTGCTTCCATCATCAGAATTAATTGTAGTGATTATTAATGCCATGTTATGAACTGTCAGGACTGCTGTATGTAATTACAGTTGTGCAAATGCTTCATTACCTGCTTAATGAATTTGGCATACATGCACATGTAAACCAGTGTTTTTGTTAACATAATGAAGGACATTTTTATTTATTTATTAATTTATTTCAGCTAAGCCACTGGTGTGGAACCAGTTCAACCTATGTTATAAAGTTTAAGCATCCTCTCTGACAAACCTTTGATCTGCCCAATTTGTACATCCAACAACAGACTATGTTCCACAAATGCATCAGAAAATGCATTCAGTACTCTTTCATTTACTTTTAAAAGCAAGGAACACACACTCACTCATACACACCAAATATCACTTGGCAAGTGGCAAGAAGCCACTTATCCCCCTATGTCAGGGGTGGACAGCTTTGGTGGGATCCAGGGCCAATACTGCCCATAGAAGCCACAATGGACTGCGCACACACACACATCTCAGCTGCCAATGCTTGCCACTAAAATTCTCTGTTGTGAGATTCTCTGTTGTAAGGGAAAAAAGTACTTTTAACATGAATTCTGGTTGCAAGCAGCAGCACAGGGAGGCAAATAGGCAGTGACGTACATGCAGCCCATGGGTTACGTGTTGCCCACCTTTGCTCTAGTTCTTACCTTAGAGTTTGCCTCTAAATAATTGTAGAGGATGTCAACACAGATGGTGAGATCTCTCACATTAAAAGGGTATCTTCGATTCCATCCTTGAGGTCCAAACTTTAGTCTGCCACAGACACAAGTATGAAAGTAGCAGAGAGAGAAGAAGATACTTTTGAACTCCTGCTCCCTGGCAGATAACTCAAGCGTATCCTATTCAACAAAGGAACATGGGGGAAGACAGATGTTATTATAAAACTGACACTCCAAGAGGCCTTGAAACTGTGATTTCCTTATGAGGATTAATTACATCCAGAGACATGTAAAACTACAACATGCAGAATCTATTAGCATATTCAGTTTAGCACAAATTTTAAATGAATGTTAATGGAACTGTTTCCATAGCAAATGCCCTATACATGAGGGAACAGCATGCCACACTCAGACTTCTTGTGCTGTATTATATTTGGCTAGTAGGGCCAAACAAAACTACTCTAGAACTGCATGTCTTTCATTAAATCAGGAAGGGTAACATGATACTAAAGCTGCATGTTTTACATGGCATCTGATAATAGGAAAATGCATTGCAGACTCAATGGGTCCCTTTTGCTTTGTGATGTCTGCAAACTGCCTTTGAACAGTGAAACCTTTATGCTAAAATTCAGAACCTTGTGATCCTGGTAGGACAAGATTTCCCTAGAATATTTTGGGGGGAGGAACAAAGCAAAACTATTTGTACAGATTTCATTATCACCTGGTCAAAATTGTAGAGAGCAGCATGAAGATTTGCCAGCATACCAGTAGGGGGTTCATTAATAATTTTAATAGAGTTCTCTAATATTCCTTGAGGTATTATGTGTTCTTCAGGAGTTGGAGCCGGTTCAGCACTAATAAAGACATGGTAGTCAGAGTGACTTCCTTTGCTGTATTTCTCCAGCAGTTTCTCTAAGGTCCCCAGCCATTTGACTACAAGATGAATATTCTGTTTGAGAGAATGCAACACTTTCATTATAAAAAGAAGTTTCTTATTTTAAAAGTGTAACATCTAAATATATCATCAAGTCTTTACATGGCTAGGCAATATTTTCAAGTGTCACTCAGAGGTGAGCTAAAGACTCTATGGCAGTGTGTATTTTAATACTGGTTACATTAAGAAGGACTTCATTATCTCCAGGTGCTATTAGATATAGCAGTTAAGGATGTAAATCACACCTTCTCTATTCACCCACACAAATACATCTGCTTGCTGTCTACAGAACTCACAAAACATTTGATACCATTTCAGAGCACTGTGAAAATTAAGAATAAACATATCAAGATCTGAAACACTTCTTCATGCCTAAGCATGATCATCTTGAAATCCAGCAATTACATGGACAGAAGTGAATGGCAAATGGTTCAGATTGATGAGGTTCTGGACCTAACCCACACCACTGAGACTGAAAGACCTGAGCCTGCAGCTCCAGAAACTGCAGCATCCAAGCCCAATTCTACTGAATATCCTCAGAGCCACAGGTATTTGCCACTTTGGCCCTGTATATCTCTAAGCCTGTTCACCAACATGGACAGTGCACTTGGCAAGAGGCCATGAGGAGACCACTGAGTGCTTGATCATGGGTTGCTTCTGACAAACTTCCCAGAGTGTTTAAATTTGCAGCCTCCCAAATCAAACTGTGAAGCTCACACAGCTAGCCAAGGACACCAAGTAGGGCAAGATACTTTGTCCAAACCTTGCATATGCTAATGTTACACACTGACATCATATGCATTCCAGCATGGGACAAAGACTACATTGTGTAAACTAGTCAACACCTTTAGTGGTATTTTATTTCATTTTCAGTCTCCTTTCTCAAAATACCACAACACCCACAATTCCATTCCCCATGCTAAAATTCTTTGCTGGCATACACTACGCAGTCCTAAGAAGTACTTAAATATGACTGGCCACTCTAACTGATAAAAGACAAGAACAAAAATAGGAGGACCTCTCTGCACCTGAATGGACTAATTAATACACCTCAGAAAAATACTTGCTAAACTGTGTGGTCACAGACACAATAACCATCTTTATTATCTTTCCTCTTGCAATTTCACAAATTATTGCATAACAAACAGTGAAAGAATGATAGAAAATACTACCATCTTGCAAGCTTTTTGAAAGGAAGGAAGGAAGGAAGGGAGGAAGGAAGGATTATTATCTCACTCATAAGGCAGCCATTTTGGAAGAACCAAAATGTCCACACAGTCAAAAGTTATGGGAAAGGATTACATTTTCTTAAAATAAGTTAAAGTCATAAATATCAAGAAGCATCCCATTGCATTCTCTGTAATGGCAAGAGACATAAATAACCTTTTAATATCAGATTAAGCTTTCTTCTCTCACGTAGTTCCCCAGAAGAATGTCTTTTTGGTAGTTGTTGATCACATCCCTTACTGACAAACACTTCACAGGTTTACGATGCATAGAGTGAGGCACTTGACTGAGCACATAAAGGACACAAATCACACCATTTTTACACTTACTTGGAGAATAACCCAGTGCCCATGTTTGGCAGCTTTTTCCAATACCTCTTCTGCAACAATCTCTTGCCCTTGTCCTAAAGAGATATTATGAAATTTCCCAGAGTCTATCATGAAGCCAAGCTTTTTCCCTGCAAGTAAAGCAGTGGGGGAACAAGGAGGCATATAAAAGCAGGAAAGTGAAAGGGGGTTGGAGGGGGGAAAAAGATAATGCCCCATTAATTTCACTATCACTGGAACAATACATGCTAGTTCTTCTGAAGCACTTCACCCGACACCATTTCAACAAGCAAATTGTGCGCTCTCAAGAGCAGTCTTATGGCTGATATTAGTGGAAAAGAACCTGCAGAAATCTGCTCCCTTGGTTTTAAGATAATGAACCTTTTGACATTTTGATAGATGCTAGGTATTGTTACCGAGCTTTATAAACTCTTACAGGGGGTTCAAGCCATTTCTCTTATAAAAAAAGGAAGCAACATGTGGTAGCTATCACATCAGTTTTTTAACTGATTGGTTCAGTGGGTAAATGTGCAAGTCTCTCACCTTGTGAGGCCTGAGTTTAAATTGAGCACAGTCAGGTCACAGCTGTATTAACCTGGTATTCTCAGCAGAGTCAGTGGGGAATAGTAATCCTTAGCACAAAGCGACAGTTTCTTACACAATTGAATATAGTTTGTATAATGACCATTATTTAGTCACAGGGGGCACAAGATTACATGAGCATGGAGAAAATTGCCCTCTGGCCCTCATCTAGTCAAAAGGTAAGGAACAGCACAAAAGAGCTTGTATTATGCCAAGCAGAGGAATGTTCAATCTAAAAATTTCTTCACACTGCAGCGTTAATAGCTTCACACTTTTTATCCACCCTTCCACAGTGAATGGAGGGTTAGGGCAGAGAGGAGGAAATCTTTAAAAACTTAACTCTTGTTGAGGAAAACAATTCCGAATTTAAATCTGCTTTATTCCTTCATAATGACTATTTGTGGAGTTTTTGTGCAAGCTTAACATGTATTAATTAAAGACCAACTCCTGTTCTGTCTTAGTCAAAGCATAAACCCCCATTGTTACCAATCATAACCTATGCATTAAGAAAAGGTCTGTGGACTCTGAAAATCAGCAACATTAAAAACTACTGGGGAATTTTCCTGTTACCACAGCCATGTCAAAATTCCTAACCAAAAATGCCTGTGAACATAGAATGTGAAGTTCAAAGTATTTTCCATGAAGTACTTAACCTTTTTCCAAATATTCCTGATTTTATCCATTTATCATCAATGTGACTGACATGGTATATACTGAGGTCCCTGTCCGTAAAACAGAGAAAACCACCTCCCCCAATAAATACAAACATTAGGAAATGTATTTGACCAGAAGTGCATACTTCTTATTTGCATGCTATTAACAGTTTATTTCCTGCAAGATTTCAAATGTTGAAAATTGCTATGTCCATATTTGTCAGCACAATACCCAATCAAGTAACAAGCTTACCAAGTGTCTCCACATCTTTAAGAGGGTCAACACCAGGAGAAAGAATGAAAAACACTGGAGTGGCTGGACTACTTTCTTCATAGGCTTTAATCAACTCTGTTCTTGTGCCATCCACATACTTTGAACCTAGCTTTTCCTCTACAAAGTTTCTACAAAAATATATAAAATACTGTGAATATATAACAAAATAATAGAATAGTTTTTTGTTATGACAGGAGATTCCATTGAACAGAGCCCATCAATGTTTCTGTTTGGAAAGTGTCAAGATCCCAGCACTTACAGTTCTAGAGCTTCAACAGAAGCTAGCTCTGATCTCAACATGTTTCATTATTTGCAAATACCATTAAGGTGTCAGCAAGATGGACACTTCAGTGGAACGTGAACAGGGTACCAATATATGCAATCAGGTGGTAAGACACATGTGCTTCAGGCTTCATCATCCCTTCCTCTGATATAACTCAGAGAAGACTAGAAGCTTCTGTTTTATGGTTTAAACTAAACACAAATCACATTTATGCTTGAATGAAAAACTGAAGTTCATTTAAAATATGTACCTGAATTCGATTGCCTTGACCATGGTAGACCCATTGAAGCAACTGAATTTACCTATGTGTTGAATCACAATTCAGCAGCTGTCAGTAGTTTAAGAGTTACACTGGGCTCAAGGAGACCTTGTAGGGCTGCATCCACCATTGCAACCCTATGCTGAAAATCATTTTTGCCTCTAATAATCATTATATTGATTTCTTACCCACATGTCCCTGTGGATCAAGGTGGGGAGCAACAACAAACAACACCATAAGCATAACATCCGTTAAAAGAGCAGATACAACTAATAGCTATTAAAACCCATTCATAAATACTTTACAAATTTAAACATAATTTAAAAATAATTTGGATGCCCTCTACAGGAGCTGGAAGTCAGCTTCTAGGTTATTTCCTGTTTTTTTCTTTTTGTTAAGATTTCCTCTGGGCCTAAAATTGCCCACATGAGTCTTAGAAGGTGTTTGGGACCCTCTGGAGCAAGCTTTGGATCCTGGGAGTCCTGGAGGTCTCAGAATACTGGAATCACATGAGGCCCATGGGTCACACTTCCCCCACACTCACTTTAAATCTTGAGGCAGATGATTCTGATTTCCAATATGATGTATTGGAAGAAGAGAGAGGGGACACAAAAGGAGAAAAG
This sequence comes from Cyclura pinguis, assembly GCA_030412105.1. Classification (NCBI taxonomy): domain Eukaryota; kingdom Metazoa; phylum Chordata; class Lepidosauria; order Squamata; family Iguanidae; genus Cyclura; species Cyclura pinguis. The sequence continues at coordinate 32,508,770 of CM059604.1, read as the reverse complement.
GGAAAGATGAATTCAAGTCCAGGGTGCAAGCAGGTCCATTTGTCTCTTACTATATGATGGTAGTGTCTGCATAAAAATGAAATAGGCCTGTGTATATACAATCTATGGTTTATGTGACTGTCAAAATTTTACTTTTCAAGTTAAGATATAAGGTTGGTGGCAGAATTGGTTGATGTGTAAATCCTTTGTGTCTTCCAGATGTATTCTATTTCATCAATATATATGAAAGGTGAACTAAATTCTCTTCTGTGTCCTGAAGAACCAAAGATTTTCACAAATTAAACTGGAAGTCTACCAAAATTAGATGTTACTAACCAAAGCCCAGTTCAAAACAACAAGCAAGAGCTTGAATTGACATTTTTAATTCCAGATCACACCAAAATTTCTTGTATGCAATGATTCTTTCACGCATATTGTTTCTCATATCAGTCTTGTTTACCATGGGTATTATTTATACTATATGATTTATCATATGAATTACTCACCATGTGGAAACCATGAGGGGATGATAGGTTGAGAAACAGTTTAACATGAAAGGACTACCACATGAAGTGTACGTGGTTATAAAGCACCCACTGTATAGGTCATGCAGATCTAGTCCAGATTATGCCTCGCCAGATATATGACAACTAGGGCTGATTCTTTAAATTCTGCAATCTGCTTTGAGTTACATTTGGCAAATAAACAAAACAATTAATGCAGTTATAATAAACATAGAATACTGCACATGAAGTCAAATGCTATACCTCAGAGCATACATCATTCGATCTGGGCGCAATGCTCGTAGTATGATAAGTTTTTGGAAAGAAGTTTTATTTTTCCACTCCTGAGGAAGTTTTTCCTTTTCTGGGCATTCAGAATCCACCCATTTTTTCCATCTCTTGGCAGAACCCTCAATATCTCTATCTAATCCTCGGAATTCATCCATTAAGACAATGGCCTGTAACACAACCATGGAATCAGTGAGCTACTGGTATATAGCATTCTTATGCTTGGAGACAAATAAGTGGTTATAACTGATATGGTGGTGAATTCCCCGCCAAAGTCCAGAAAATCATCCAGGATTCTTGAAATGCAGCCATTTCATAGACTTCTAATAGTTGCCCAACAGCAACATTCTGCTCTCTTCAATACCATGGATCTAATTTAGGAATGAATTTCCATGTGACTAAATGCAAGTATATACTGTTTTCTAGGATCACTGACAACTTCTCAGCCCAGAATGGTGAAAACTGGTATCAGACCACAGGAGTCCTTAGGCAGCATTAGCAGAGAAAGTCAGATAACACTACGTACCAAGAACCTGATTGTAAGTTACTGTACAAAGTAGTGGGAAGGAACTTATGATGCTCCACATGTTCTCACACCTGATCAGTACGATCAAGGCTGAGGGATGATGGAAGCTGCAAACCAACATCTGGAGAGTGCAAGTTGCTCAGCGGTACAAACCGTAATGTTCACCAATTTTTTTCCTCATAGTCTTCCCTTAGGTACCAACATAAAACAGAACACTTTCTGCATTTTAAACGTTATGAAATATAACCAAGTTTGAAAAATGCTCTCTAGTAAATTACAAATTGCTGAACTATATGAGCAGGATTTTGTGGGGCTGGCATCAAGACATCAATGTTAGACCTAGGGAACAGAACAGAACAGACATGCAACAAAAGTTTGAAAATAAAAATAAAGGCCACACTTTTATTAACATTACAGCTTATATACACTGCCCTGGAATGAAGCACTGATCCAGAGAAGACATCCACTGATTGAATAATCTGAATAAACTGTTTGATCTAATCCCAACCCCAAGACCTGAGTGCTACAGGGTGACGTCTGAAAAACCCATTCAACTTCATTGCCACTGTGTGGTTTCCTACAACCTGCCCCACAGCTGGGCATAACCCTGCCTGCCTATACCCCCAAAGTCCCTTAAGTGGCACTCCACAAGGCCTGATGGGCTTGCAGCACCGTTTCCCAATAATACAGGATCTTGCCTAAGGCAACAGCATTCTGAATGTTTTGACAAACAGAAGCAAATATTAACAACTGATAACCATAGGGTAAGTGGGCAAGAAGGGAAATCAAGCTCAAATGCCTGGAAGATTAGGGAACTTCTGAATAAATATGCCTCTGGCTTCAACATTCAGCATCTGGGAAGCACTGCCTCCCGCAGTCACTGATTGGCTGCATCGTCCTGATTGGGTGCCCCAGGGAAAATGCAGGTTGCTGAGGGAGGAAATGGCAGCTCCCTGCTGCAGCCTGCAACTAGACTCTAAAGCAGAGCTTTCCAAACTTTTCATGTTGGTGACACACTTTTTAGACATTATCATTTCATGACACAGTAATTAGTTTATCAGCAAGCTGGAGGTTAAACTAACCCTTTATAAGAGATACAGACACATTCATAAATTGTAATAACAAAATGTATGGGGACACAGCATATCTCATGAAAACCTTTCATATATTTTTAAAAATACATGATTTATAAATAATGACATACGTTTCCAAGATTGTAGGCAACACAGCTACACACCTCAGGCAACACACTAATGTGTCATGGCACATTGTTTGGAAAGCCCCCCTCTAAAGTATGTTTTGAGGGTCCTTTGCTTCTCATTAACTGGAAAACAGAATAAAATATCAAGGCTGAGGAGAAAATTTCTGAACTTACCCTAATGGCACTCCATGACTGAGTAGATATAAAGTCCACAGGACTTTTGTAAGTGTGTTCAATTGTAAATCGTAGCAGGAAGTTAAGTTCAGTGAGTTCTATCTCTTGACTTCTCAAAAGAATCTGTAAAGCCAATAGATTTGTGAATAAATACCCAAAGCCATGAGATATATGCTGTTGTGCCTAAAGCTATACATTATTCTGTTAGTTATATATGTATACATAAACATATGCAGATCTCAGGAGGAAAAACTTTTTGGGATGACAAATCTGTCAGGTAGCATGCCCAGTAATTATTTCAAGCTCTGTACCTAAGTAGCACAAATAAGGAATATTTTTCACTCTTTGACCTGCCTGGACAGATATTAAGTTCTATATCTGAAGAAGATTATTACTGCATTTCTTTAGAATTCTTAGCTAGATCCTCGCATATTTTCCCCTTAAGATTTTCTTCTACAATTCAATATTTTCTGTTTATTCAGCCATCCAAACAAACTAGCACTGCACAAAAGCGTTAAGGTCTATATACAGCTCCCAAATAGGCAGCCACCTTTTACAACTGGGAGGCAAAGGAGGAAGATTGGAGCACGCAGCTTCTCCTTACTTTTACAAGATTGTCAGCACTCCCACTCAGAAGAGTAGCACTCTAAAAATCAAGTGAAAGGACACCTCTTGTGACACAGAAACATAAACTGGAAGGGGGCGCTTTTACTTGACAGGGCTGAGAAAGATGGCACAGGGAACGAAAAAGTTATGTAATCCTGAAAAGTCAAACCCATGTCTTCCTCTGTTTGAACACTATCAGCTCTGTCCCCTGCTGGACTTTAGTTTTTGGGTCAGCAATCCCTTTCCTAGGAAAAAGGGTTTCCCACCAATGCTTTAGAAAACATTTTTGAAAGATTTGGGAATATGATTGGAGCCTAGCTTAGGTTTGGCAGAGGTTTTATATTTATGCGCTTCTTCATCATTCAGCATTATCAGCTTAGCTCTATGGAATGTGATTTTGCAAATATGCAAGCATTTTGAAAATCTTAGAATTTACAGTATTTTGCTCAAGATATGACATGTACACAGAACAGCCACATGTCCGACCTCCAATGACCTTTAGGAAAATAGACCACAGAAACCCACAGAAGAAAGTTTGCTGATTAGATTTGGTATATATTGTGCTTGGTAAATTTAAAACAAATATATTTACCAAGTGGTTGAAAACCATGTTGTCTTCTCTGCTGAGAGACATAATGAAGTGTACTAGGAAATGGTGCCTTTTAACACCAGTGCTGATTTTGAAGCTACTGCTTCTCAAAAAGATTGCTTCCATCTTTGGTATTTCTAAATATTGCATTGGAACACATTCTTACCCATACAAAAACATTTGTCTGGTTTAGTCTTGGTTAGCAGTTAGACTACAAGAATAAAAAAAAGTGTTTTATCAACTATGTCTGAAGTAAGGACTGGAGATCAAAGCTTTGACAGATAAGTCAGTTCCCACCTTAATAGGAATATTCAACTCTTACAAGGTAATTTTCAATGTGTTTGTGCTGTAACCATAGATACGTCTCCTAAGTCTGAATTGCCACAAATAATAATCAAAGAATCACTGACTGTCTCTCACCTGAAATGTTGTCTGGCCAAGAAAAACAAGCCTGTCCTTTTCAAAAAGTCCCTGGCCTACGTAAAGGAAAGTGAAATATGTAATAGCTTCTGTCAGATTAGCAATCCTTCCTTGGATATCATCTGATGGCTCTGCTTTCTCCATTGCTTTATGGAAGACAGTGTTGAAAGCCTAAAAGAACATAGAATTTCTCACTTATCAGAATTTCCATATGATGTGCAATGCTGCTGTTGGCAGTTAGATCTAGCATTTCTGCAAGCAGGAGTACAACAACCCAGAATGCTTTAAGAACAAGACCTTGCATACCATCTCTTGAGAAAGATGGTCACTGTTCCAATCTGCCTGTGGCAATCTATATACTGATCTGCTGCAAGTGGAATGTATTCATATTTACTGTTTAAGTAATATAAGAACTTCTGGTACTGTGGGCTCATCAGTAGTGAAAGAAGTTCCTCATTAATATTATGTACACTCATTATATAGTGGAGACATATTCAGTGTTTCTGATAGCAATGAAGAACATAAAGAAAGCTGTGCTAGATCAGACCAATTCATATCTAATCTAGCACTCTGCTCTTACCATGGTGAACTTTTTGCAAACCCATAAAAAGAAAATGAATGCCAGAGCCACTTTCATTCCTGAGCAACTGCACATTGCTTCTTATACTTGAATATATAATAGTAACCATTGATAATATTAGCCACCATGAGCTTCTCCTTATTGCATGTCCAACTGAAGCTGAAGAACAATATTTTCTTAAAGAAGTTAGCATGATAGAGATTTTATCATCCATAGTATAGGTGTTTGTTTTTCTCTCTTCTGCTCTCTGATCAAACAAGCTTTTTCAAACTTTTAATGAATTATGAAATCTGTAATCTTGTTTGAATAGAGGAAACAGGAATGGAAATAATCCAACCTGCAGCTACCATGAGTACCAGTGGTACAACTGATGGTAACACTTGGGTCTGGTTTGCTGAAGATAATCAGCAGTCCTTCAGTCTGCAGTTTAGAAGTTTGCATACACTTTACTTTTAAATTTCATAAATAAAAGAAAAATAATGAACCTTCAGTGAAAACTGGTAGATGGGATTGACTTTGCTCAAATCGTTTATGATGAAATAAAGAAGAGAAGCTCTTGCAGCTGCTGGCCTGTAATATTCTCTGGCTTCATTAATATCAACTTCATTTTCTTTGGCTTCAGTTGCCTGTAGAACATCAGGTTCAAAAATAAAACAAGAAAGCAATCCTAATTATATGAACAGCAGCTAACAGTGCAATCCTCAAAGTAGTCCCCGGTTTCCTTGCAAAGGAGCTTCACGCATGCAAGTACTTAAGCTGGAGCTCTATACTGAACAGAGTGAGATCTACTTCTGAATTTATGGACGGGAGTTGTATTGTTAATCTACCATCTAATCATTAACCTAACATGAAATATGAACTATCGGATCTTTACTACAAGTGAACCCCTACCTATCACTGAATTCAAGAATAGAATACATATTTTGGATATATATTTTTGGATATATATATTTTAAAAACATTTGTGGTATCAAACATTTTGATACTGGAATAGAAAACTCATTACAAATAACTAGCTGTTAACAATTAGTTACTTCCAAGCTCTGATGTACACTATGTGCATGTGTGTTTGTATCTGCATGTGAATATCTGGATATAGGCATGTATATTTCTCTCTCATAACACACACACATACAAACATCCATGCTCACACGGACAAGCAATTTCATCTTGGGAAGCCAGTCACATTTTGCTGATTTTGCTTCACCGACAGACACTATAGGAACTATTACTAGCAAGTAGAAAAAAAAATAGTCATTGCAAATGCCTTGAGTTCTATCTCTGCAGCTGTTGACTTTGTTGTTTCAAGTTTCTCTACAAGTTCAGTGTCTCCCAGGAAACTGCCCTCAGCAGCGGAAAGGTGAAATAGTAAGTCATCCTCCAGAGCCTTCAGCTGAATCTTGAAATCATTCTGTTGCTTTGTCAGAAGAGACTGGCAAAGAAAACGGAAACATGGATTTTCAATAGCAAGAAGCACTCAGAGCCTATTTGGATACTTCTATATGTGACCACTCATCACAGTGTTTGTATTTCCTAGTTTACATGTTTGTTCGTTTGAATGCACACTGAGGCACACACTGATTGGATCAGGCAGATCATTAGAAGAGATATGAACAACGACAATGGCTTGATGGCACAGTGCCTATATTAATACAAGAGTCCTCACTACTGCACATATAACAAAAGGAGTCTTCTCAGAGAGAGTTTTGAACTTAAGGAGACTGACTTTTGGTAAGCAGATTTATTTGCTTTCATACATCAACACTAACTGACCACTGTAAAGATCTGAAAGACCTGTATCACCTTGCCCAGCCCTTTGCAAATTTAGGGCTAGGGACATGATTTGCATCTTTCTGGATCCTATTACATTCTGTCCTGCTCCCACAACTCTATAAGGATGCTTCATACCTGAGGTTTTAGTACCACTAGGTGGTATTGCATTTTAACAAGTGCGTTTATATCCGTGAAAGCTCATGCTAAAATAAAAACCACTTAATCTTAAATGTGCTGCCACATTTCTTTTTTTTCTTCCCCTCCATTACTCCTTTTTATACACCAAGAGAGTAAGATAGCTACTTCTTTAAAAACATGCAAAAATGTGTAAACGATGGAAGGTAGAAATGTTTCCATAGGTGTTTTCTTCAAGATAGCAATATTTTTCTTGAAAATTAAACTGATCAAAAATTAAGTGCAATATTAGTTTCTGCTAAGATAGACAGGCAGAGATGTTGTTGTTTTGTTTTGTTTTTTCAGAGCACACTGGAATTCCTGGGAAACTGACTGATTCATCTGTGGCTTTACCTTAACTGCTTCCAAATCAGGGCGTTCCATATTAACAGTTTCAGCCAACAGCTGATCCTCCAACCCATCCTTTGTGACTGTGAAGTTAATAAGAGTGGTCTGAGCTTGCAACTCTGGTTTGTAGTGGGGGTTAGCCAACTTAGTGTGAAGGATGAGACGGAAATTCTTGTTGAATTCACATTCTTTGTCTTCAATTTTGATAAACCTAAGATAAATTAAAATGAAAACCATTAAAATGCAGAGAAGTGAATAATATCTGTATCTCACAATACATAGGACAGAAACCATGTTGTTGTTGTGTGCCTTCAAGTCTGACATGGTGGCTCTAAAATGATCCTATCCCTGGGTTTTCTGAGGCTGCGAGTGTGTGATGAACTCAAGGTCACCCAGTGGGCTTCCATGGCTGAATGGGGAAATGAACCCTTTTCTCCAGGTTCATAGTCCAATGCTCAAATCACTACACCACACTGGCTCTCAGAAACCATGTTACAGAAGCCCAAAGAATAGAATTTTAAGAATGCACATTTCACTTTTCAGGACAAGTTCAGTACAAAACTCTATATCCACTATAGAAGAAAGATGGACTTGGCAAACAACCATACCATTTATGAAACTCACTTCATACATCACTTTCTATTGGAGACACTAAACACCCGTGAATTACTTTTCTACCCACCAAGGCCCCAAAAACAATGAATGGCATAATAAATAAAACATTCTTTAAAGCAGATTAAAATCACCTTTAAATACCAAAGGCCACAGAGCATAAAGCAGCTCATAATCCTGCACTGCCAATATAACTGCAACAACAAGGCTCCGCATCGTAGATACGTCTGATGATTCCATCACCCAAAAACTATGTTTGCAGCCCAGTAGTGCCCTGAGTGAAGCATTTCTAAGGTGCTAGACAACTCCGTATTTGGAAATGATGTCTTCACCACTTTCCCAGATATAGGATACATCAAGAACAGGCATCTGGGGAGACACTTTGGGGTCTTATCACTAAAGGTGCCCCGTGACTAGGACAGTATTGCAGACATAATTTCCCACTGCACTGATCTCAGAATCACTGTGGCTGTGGTGATATCAGACTGCAAAGTTAGGTTTGCACGAAGCACATACAAAACAGTTTTCAAAAATTGGAAAGCTATATTCCACTTTTTTTAAAAAAAGAAAAAAATCTTATTCTATGAAATGTAGGGTCTATCATGTCACTCCTGAGCTACATATATTCATAAATATTTATTGACATTACTATTAGTCACTATTAGTTAATAATCCATAATCCGCTGTTCATATCCTTCTCGACTTTAAATTTGAAACCCAGAAGTTAATGTGATTCCTTTTTTTTTCTTCTTTTTACCTCCAATTATTGTACCTTTCTTCCTACGTCCTTTTACTATCTTTTTCTCTCTTGACTCATTCCAAGTTCAGTAACCTATATTGCATTTCATTAAAATTAGGTGGAAAATGATAATGTTGAATTTCAGTGTGTTTAAATTTGAGTATATTTAAATGCCACTCTCCTCCTATTCTAATTGTACAATGGAACGAACAACTTTTAAATACCTTAATTGCCTTAGGAAAAGGCAGAAGTATTGAGATTGCCCATCAAAATCACTTTATAGTTGGTCCTCCATATCCACAAATTCTGTACCCACAGATTCAGCCAAACCACAGCTGGAAAATTTCCCCCCAACTCCCCCACACAAAAGCAAACTTTGATTTTACCAAAGGATCGCTAGCTTTCATTGAGTTAGCTACGCAAACTACTTAACTCAAGCAAGCCCCTACTGGATATATGGAGAAAGGCAGGAAAGCAATAAAACACAGTGGGCCCTCTGTAGGGTGGGTTCCAGGACCCTGAGTGGATACCAAAATTTGTGGATGCTCAAGTCCCATTATGTGCAATGTCATATAAAAAGGGTGTACTTTATATAAAATGGCAAAATCAAAGTTTGCTTTTGTAGAGGGGACTTGGGGGGAATATTTTCAAGCTGTGGTTTGGCTGAATCTGTCGGTACAGAATTTGTGGATATGGAGGACCAACTGTAAAGTGATTTTGATGGGCAATCTCAATACCGTCTGCATCAATTTAGGTATATTTCAACACAAAAATGGAACTGCTGCAAAAACTCATTCCCAATTTGTTTTGACATATTTTCTATCCAGGTCTCGGCTGAAATGATATTAGTTCTGCAAATTTTCTGTGAAAGCTAGCTGTACTAAGCCTATATTGGTCAGTTCTTATCATTAAGAACTCTCCTCCATCTCCCTGCAGAAGTTTTCAACTTAAAAAAAAGAAAGATAAACTAGAGTGTCTAGGGTGGAACAGGACGAACTTTTAAATGCATGAAATATACTAGCAATCCAATTAACAATTTTTACAAGGTGAATTGCATAACCAAAGCACAAGAGCATGGGCAAATGAGAGACTAAATTAACACTAGAGCTGGATGCAAGCAGTCTGTCACTTGCAATGCAAAGGTGCAAGAGGGAGTCGGGCCACTCCACAGGAGAAAAAAAAATAAAAATAAAAATATTTGCTGATTCCTATTTTGAGCCACATCTATATGAACCTGTAGTTAATAGATACAATAATTGAATAAATACAATACAATAGATACAATAAATACAATAATGAACTGAAACTGTATCTAAACTTTGTTGGTCTGTTGATTCAAATCTCTTTCTTTTTGATATTGTCATAATTTTCAAAACTGCATTTTGTTGTCATTTGAATATAGAGTCAAGAGAGGCTGCAGCTAAATTTTTGCTGTCACCTTTGCTGTCCATGCTGTGAGAGGAAAATGGAGGACTGATTCCAGAAATCCAACAGAATGAAAAGAGCTATTCTGTAATGCACTCTTTTCCTTTGTTTACCAAGAAAGTTACGTGAAGAACAACACTGTGCTAAAAAAGCCTTACTGTAAAATGGGTTCTGGAATCCTGCACAGAAATGCTACTTAATAGGAGCTCAATGCACAATAATAATAAATTATTACCAATTTCAGTGGTTATCAGCTATGAAAGGCAAGTGTTGCACAGTGATTCACTGAGTTTTATGACTGAAGCTATGCTGGCATTTTTTTTGTGTGTGTTAATCGCAGGTCTGGGAAAAATAAATTTGTGCTATTGGTCTCTTATGGTTCAACTATGATATTAGCCAAAAGGTGGAGTGAGGGAGGAACAACATAATAAGATTCATTAAAATACATTTACATAGAGGTTAGTACTGACGTTCAAGGTATAGAAACAATGGGTGTTATTTTCACAATTCTCCACAGATCTTTTAAATGGAATACTTTGAGAAACCATCATAAGGAAATACTTTGCATTAATCTAAAGAAAAATCTAAAGTCTATGAAGACTTTAGAATTTTACAGAATTCTACAGAAAAAATGAAAAGGAACCTGTGTTTGCTCATACATGCAGATGTTATGGATACAAACTCTAACATGATATTCATTTACACATTCAAGTCTGCTCTTGAAGAAAGGGGAAATGGAATAAACAAATGAAATGGAATAAACTGAAATAAGCAAATTAATATTTTATCTTTCTGCTTACTATCAGTGCATTTGTAAAGAAAACAAAGCCACTAAATAATAAACTTATTGATATGAAAAATACCAAGGACACATTGCTTCTCCATATGATATTGTGAGAATCCAGGCTTTCCTTTCTGGCCCATTATCTAAAACTCTGCTTTGGTCATTTCAGTCCGATTACTACATTTTATAACCATTTCACAAGTATTTGGTATTTGGGAGATGTCACTTGTAACATGCTGTAGGATCTTTGACCCGCTGAAGTCCCACTTCTTCACCGAGACCTTCCCCAACTGACTGTGCTACTCAGTTCAAGAACTTTGGGGATATTTTTAGCTTCTGATTTTTCAGTGTTTTAAGTGATATTTATTTTAATTTATAATCAAATGTAATTTACATTTTATTGTTTTGATGGATTGTTTGTTTAATTGGTTATACCATTTTGAGCTACCAGTTAAACATATGAAATGGTACAGGAGTTTATTTTAAAAGTAACAGCAGTAATAATCAAGAGACCTACAAATAGAGATTCATCACCTCTGGGAGAAAAAAACAACTGTGGTTACAGTAGTGATAGGTGCTCTGGAACCAATTTCTAACAGACTGACAAAACACCTAAGAGATATTGCTACAGATAGGTTTGTAATAACTTGTTGTCTGACTTCAAGTAATTTCTGACTTATGGCAGTCCCAAAGGGAACCTATCACAAGGTTTTCTTGGCAGAATTTGTACAGAGGGGGTTTGCATTGGCTTCCTTTGAAGCTGAGAGAAAGCAACTCCCCCAAAGTCACTCAGCGGGTTTCCATAGCTAAGCAGGGATTTGAACTCTGGCCTCTCAGTGTCCAACATTCACAACACTGTACCGCATTGGCTCATAATAGCGCATTTACAAAACATGATAGTACTTTGAACAATTGGTAACAAACTCATCAATTTCTAACATCTTGGTTAGAATCTGAACCACTGATAGTTCGAAATTCTAGAATCTGGGCCCTCTTCTCTGTTCCTCAGGGTGAGAGAAAGGAATAGTAGTGCAAGAACACTCCCTTGAAAAGTGTGTGTGTGTGTGTGTATGTGTGCATTCACTTGGCATTTTTTATTTGAATGGCATCCTCTGTGCAAATATATTGATCCTTAAGGCATTGTGTTTATTGTGAATTTCTCCCCGTTATAGCTATTGGAAGGAAAGACGTGCCAATGCCTATATAAAATAATTAGTGAGGGAGAAAAGCCTAGAGAACACCTACTCTTTGTTTCACCTCTCTGTACCTTTCTTTGGTCTATGCACTCAAGCCTTTTGCTTCCATCTTACTTGTTGAGGTCACTTCCCCCTATTTGAATAAGTTATAAGTCTCTTTGTTTCCTTTGTCTGGGAAGGGAACATCCATGGGGCTCCAACCCAATAATGGCTACTAGCATACATCCACACATGAGAGTCAGGTTTTAGGGGCTCTTGTAATCAAGTATCGGTCAACTTCTTTTGTCTGTGTCCTTTCTTATCCTAAGATAGATTTCCTGAGATAGTAAACTTAAGCTTTCTTCTTTATCTTACAAGAGCATCTAGAGTAATTACTTCTGTTTGTACTACAAGTTCATACGTCCTAGTCCTGCTACACTTTGCTTAATATAGATACCAAATATTCCTACAATATTACCAGGACTTGTCTGTGTAACATCACAAAAGGTCATCCCTTGGTCTCAGGTTTTAGCTGTGAAATCTCAGGGCCTGGGACAATCCTGACCTGGTAATCCTATAGACAGTAACACCTGGTAAACTACGAAAATGAGAATAACAATATCATCCCTTCCCTGCTTTCCACTCTGATGTGGCATCCATTTGTTCTTTGTCCTCTCTTCTAAGGCTCTCCATAATTTCAGCACCACTGTCTCTCTCCTTCATAGTCCGATGTTTTCAGTTTTCCAGCTGTACTAATCTCAGTTGTTCAGAGATCTCCTGCTTTCTTAAAGAACTCCACCCCTACCCACAGCTATCCTTTAATGTAAAGTCGAAAGCTTTAATGCCTTGAGCTACCTCCTGAAAACAGACCAGACCTCTCACTTGACCATCTATGGAAATGGAAATTAATAGAGACAAAGCTATTTCCAAGCCTGGCACCTGAATTTTTGATTTATGTTCCCTGTTCTTAGAATGCATATCAACCACTTTCTGTTAATAAAAAAAAAAACTGGTTTCCAATAGATAAATTAAGAAAGAAAAAGGAAGCAAAGAACCAAAATACTCCCACCACTGCATTTCAGAACAGCATACCTAAATGGAAAGGAATGGTGGCAGACAGATTTCTGGGCAAGAAAGCAAATGTGAACAATATCTTCCTACTTCAAGAGAGAAATGTCCTTTGCAAAGCATATCTAAAAAGCCCCATTTCAAGGCCTGCTGTTTGAAATTAAAAGCTTCTACATCCAACTTGTGAACTCCTGCTGCTAATGCAGAGAGTGAATTTGAACGTATCAGGTGTAGAGAGAAGTTGTTACTTAGCAATCACAGTAGGCAAACTGTTGAAGGTGATCAAACTAGTGGCGGGAAGAAAAGATGTGACTGAAAAGTTGCATAGTTGACATGAGGTTCAAGGTAAGAAAAGCAGTGATTCTGTGCAACAATTGAATTAATTTTCCTGCTGCTTCATAAAGTCTCACAGAAATGTCCCATCTCACACAGATGGAAATAATTTAATATTAAACAAATATTTTTTTTAATCTAATGCACGAACACTAGTACTGGACATCTTGAAATGCAATTAAGTGTAACTGTAACATTATTTACAGACATGGAGCATCACAATTTAGGATACAGAGGACACATAAAATTGCAAAATACAAAATTATAGTTTAACACATGGTTACGGTTTAATGTTTTATCAAAAAACAGTAATACCTGGAAGAACCAACAATATTAAAAATATAACAAAATTTTTATTATAAAGTACAACTGATCTTTCATAATGCCATGAGTCACCTATCTGCATCCTTTATGCAGACTCATTTTGATGAGGGCCATTTAGTGGTTTATTTTAGGGATGCATTTGAAGGAAGCAGCTTTTAATGCTTGTTCATATATATGGCCAGAGCTTATGAAAGCTGGCCTACAGGTCCTACAGGTGACATGACAATCTCTTAGCTGGATAGCTTTGTACTGTGACCATAATGGATTTAGAATGATACATCCTAATGGATTTATTTTGTGACATGAAAACCAAGGTTAGCTCCAGGTTTGAGAATGTGATCTTTTCCCTCCCCTGTCAACGGCAGAGGAGGAGGAAACGGTGCCCAAGCACTCCTGCAGCAGATGCCAGTTAGCAGACACTGCTGTGGCTTGGGATCCTAGCAGCTGCCTGGTGGATTAGTTCTCTGTAGATTGGACTGTGTATCTCCATATTTTCTGTGGCCACTATCAATAATTTAATATCCAACCATTAATGGTATATTCAGAGCTTCAAAAAGTACTTTTTGAACCATAGTTCCTAGACTTCTCCAGAGATCATGGCAAATGGTTGGAGATTCTGCAGTTATTGTTCATAAGGGTAACTTTCCCAGGCCTTTGCTCACTCATCTGTCTCATGATCAGTGCTTAGAACTACTGCAAGTTTAGCATGTAAGTGTTTATTAATTATTTAAGGCCAGTGGGAAGTCAGGTGCTCACAACACTCTAAGCTGATATTTCAGCATCTTCTTTAATATAGCAGGTGTTCAACTCAAGAACAATCTCAATAAAAACAGAGCTAGGGTATAATTTTATGAAGTTGCTTCACAGATCAGTAGGTTTTCTAATATGCAAAGCTAGTAAATTTGCTTTAGAAGGAGCAGAAGTTGATAAATCTTCCCAACAACACTTTCTGTCGATTAATATTGTAAGATATATTTTACTTAAAATTAGGATTGTCTGAAGCTCAGTAGATCTAATTATTTGTAATTACCCAGTTGTTGTCAGTATGTGGTCATTTTGTGACAGCAATAGCTACTGTGTGGGTCAGGTTCAACGGTATATCTTTTCAAACACAGAATTAATGTACTATTGATAAAACCATTACTAGAACCAAATTAAAGTCTGAGCTGATGTATTGGTCCACAGGGTGCTGTCAGACATGAAAGGAGTAATTAGTATTCATTACTTCATACTCTTCAACATTCCAATTATTAATGAACTTCAACTATTGGTCTGCACCATATCTATCATGAGTACCTTTCCAGTCTTTCTTTATTAGAAACAGGGGAGGGTGACACAAATACTGATTTAATTACTAAAATAAATTTTAAATAGCATAAATGGTAAAAATTTTGTTATGCATATTTGCTCTGTGCTGAAGGCCAGAGCTTCTGCCTAGCCACAACATCTGATCAACTTGTAAATGAACTATGTTGCCAAAAGAAGCAATGGATATTCTTTGTCATACACATACAACAAATAAACTGATCACTGCTTATGCTGTTCCATAGGGAGATTCAAATTTGTCTGTTGGAACAAAACTACAAGACACCTTAAAGATTAACATATTTATTGTGGTGCACAGGCTAAGTTCACTTTACCAGATGCAGGAAATGCATTGGTATTGGCAGATTCTGTCTCCATATATATGCATGTATGCATGCACTCACACTGACATGGAAAGAAACTCTAGATCATAAAATCATGAACAATAAATTTCCTGGTCCGTTCAGTGTCACAAACTTCTTTATGGTTGTACACGTTTCTCTACCATATTGTGAATTAACATGCTTATTTCTTTCTTTAAACAGGAACATTTTCTATTTGAAGAATTATTTTCTTCACTGAATGGAAATATAATCGGATATTCACAACTGAAGGTGATAAGCACTGGATTTTGAAAGTGGTCAGGTGCATTTCAGTAACTATGTCCATATTTTAATGACTGCCATGACAGCATCACATGCTAGTATGGTTATGGCAGCAAGAGTGCAAAAATTGATCTGGGGATATCTATGTTTAAATCCCTGATTAGACATTAAACTCATTGGGTAATCTTGGGTCAGTCCACCTAACCTAACCTAATAGTCACAGGACTGTTGTGAGGATAATGTAATAACAATGCAGTACAGGATATCAAGCTAAACTGCATCCACCAGGATATCCGTCAGCAAACCTAGCCATGAGCTTTTCTAATTCATCTTCTATCATGTTCTCCAATGTTATAATATGGTGGCACAACATAATTTATTATTTGTAACTGATGGAACAGTTTAGAGCATGCAGAATTAGATGAGAAAGGCCACAGACTTAGCCAGTTAAGTTCTCTCATTACTTGAGGGGGGAAGCAAACCACCAACCAGGTTTTCAAACTAGCAGTAAAAGACAACTGAAATTCATGATATGCAGGGCTGACAATCTGGAAGTAGCTACTTTGGTCTTTATGAAGGGGCCACACCCCAAAATATGAGCTTTTTGGCATTTTGTTTAGACTCTATAAAAGAAAAGCTTTCCAGCCCTCAAATAAGGGACATCCCTGATCATAATAGACACCTAAAAGCCCTATAAGGGACAAGATTTCCCAAACTTGAAAAAGGGGTTATCCTTTGTAATAAGGGACACATAGCAACCTTAAATGACACCTAGTCTCCACAGTGCAATGCACCACCAGCAAGAGCCTCCCTTAGAGGAGGAAGTAGCTGTATTGCTTACTACCTCATCACAAGAAGGATGCCTTAGCAGTAATAGTAGCCCAAGCATCCACTTTGGTGAGTACCTATTGCACCCTTTGTTGTAGGATAAATGCTGTCCTTGGGGCTGGCCCATGGCTGGCCCCTGCAGCAGGGTCGGTTTGGGGGGCTCACCTTCTAGAAAAGGGCTGGTCGAAGTTTTAACCCAGCCTCACGGGTTGGCTTCAGGGCCCGGTACCTCCCCCAAGGGGGGCTGGCGAAGAGGTCTGGAGGGGACCCTTGCCTTGGCCTGCCCATTCTGTTGAACCCCCGTCTCAGGTCACAAGTTCAAAATCAAGTTCAAGTTCAAATTCAAGTGCAAGTTTAAGTTCAAGTTCATTACTAGCTTTATGTTAATAAGGCATACATTAATAAATTGCCCTAGTTCAACCCAAGCCCTGTGTGTGGTCTCTTCATTTTGTGGGTTGGGCACCAAAAGGATGTGATGCTACCATCTGTGCCCCAACCTCCTTTCCCAAAAGGGAGAAAGGGATGGTGCCTGTGTTTCCACTTACCAGCACACAAAGGAGGAGAGGAGATACAGCTACTGAAAGAGAGGCGATCATGGTGGCAGCAGTACCATGTCTCTAATGGAGGAGTTAGAAGCTGTGGCAATGGGTAGCTGTAGTTTTGTCATTGCCAGAGGCCAGTTCTGCAGAGCTGTGCAGAGCAATGGCTGTTGCTCCACAGAACATATGGGTTCCCACCAGGGCAAATGAGGGAGAGTGAATTTGCTGCTTTCAATGCTTCCACCAGCTGCGGTAAGCACCTTGCTAAAGCTAATGGTAAGACCAGCCCTGGGCTCAGTGATAAGAGCGCATGTCTGAAGGCCAAGGAGCTCAGAATCCACTAAATTATATGTATATTTAAATGAATAAATAATCTCAACCAATCACCCTATGGTTGTACATAAGGTGTTCCTATTAGAGTTCTGATTTTTCTATGAATGTTTAGGTTTTTAATACAGACTTATTTATTTTTCCACTATCAACAATATATCTATTTTACAGTGCACTTTTACAAAAGAAGAAAGGTTAAAAAAAGTAATTGTGGGTCTGAAAATAATCATTGTGATAACAAAGAGGTAATTACAGACAAATAAACATTCTATGCCTTTTATCTCTGCCAGAGAGTACTTACTTCCCCCTTTTAACTGTGTTTCTCCCAAGCAGAGGATCAAGCACAGGATCTACTGTTTCATCCAGATTTTCAATCAGGACAACATCTCCACAAGCCAAAGCTCTTTCAATAATTTGCAAGAACCTTCACAGGAAACACAAAACAGAGTTAGAAAAAGTTGCTAAGGAAAGAGGGCTAGATGTCCACAGAAAATAGAGAAATCTTAGAATAGTGGTAATTTGTTTTAGCAGCAGAAATGACAGGTCAGTTCAAACACCCATATGGACAGGCAGAAATTTTATTTATTTATTTATTTATTTATTTAACACTCCATCTTTCTCCCAGCATGGGATTCAAGTGTCAGTGAGATGACACTACAATGGTTTCTATATTTCTTTCACTAGGATAGATGTCTGTGTATTGCACAGACTTGTATTTATGTATACCCTCACTTTCCTCCCAAAGTTGGAATTGGGTGATTTGCAAGATAAAAAGAAACACATGCAAAAATACACATACCTTAAAACATACAAATACTATTTTTACAATGGTACTAAACTGTCTACAAAATTAAACAACCTTAAAAATCTCTATCTTTTTGGTGAAAGTAGAAGAGATTCTAATTTCCTTTCTAGCATATCCTTCCCTTGTACGTTATAAAGAAACATAGCCACTATTCATGCAATATAATCCATTGTGTAAGTCAATAATCAATGCATGGGCTAGCAGAGAATATTTTGCATCCAAAAATCTCACTTTCTAAAAGTCCTAATGCATGCTAGCAACTCGGTATGCCCCGATTTCCCTTGCTTCCCTCTTTAAAATACCTATCTTTCCTCTAGCTTGGGACAAAATTGAAAGCAGTCAGACCACTTGTCTTTGTTCTGACCTAGACAGACTTGGGAAAGCTTTAACAATTAAATGCTTGATTTTAGGAGGGCTTCCTATGGCAAAATTAGGGAGCTGCTCTAAAGTACTTCAAAACTGCTGCCAGAGAGTATTCTTGGATACTTGATTTTTTAAAATTTAACACATGCATATGATGTGCATTAAAACAATTAGGAGAACTCTTTTTGGCAAATTTGGTTTGCATGAAGTTAAAAAGAAAGGAGATGAGAGATATTCTGAGAAGAGCAAGTATACATGATTATATAGTTTGAAATCATCTCAGGAAAACAGGAAATGTATCATGTTGTCATTTGTGCATACAGTGCATAGGCACACTTTTTCAACATACCCCTTCTGTCCCAGCTGTACAATTTTAAGGTCTGTTCCATATTTATTTTTTATCCATTTTATTCCTTGTAGTTGAGGATCTATGAGAAGTGGCCACCGCTCACAGTTTGTTAGAATTGCAGCATTTTCTATTGACATTTTATCATTTGGTAATCCTTCGTTATTCCATGAGGCAATCATTGCATCATCAGTCAACATGGCAACCAGATCTAAGTCTTCACTGACTGGAATAGGATTCTTTGAAACAAACAGAAAAATAAGGGAGTCAGCAATGCCACATTTTAATACCACTCACTAAATAAATACTCAACAAGCATTAGCCATCTTTTTCTGAGCAGACCTGCATTTTCATTAAAAAGAAACCCTGTGCCAAAACAGAGAATCTACAGTAGAGGCTTTTTTGTTGTTTTGGTTTTTTTTAAGAAACATACAAAGGCTTACTTTTTGGGATTTCAGGAATGGAAGCCACATAGATTCTACTAGCTCATGACGATATGGTTTGGTGAAGGACCCAACGTAAGAAACGAAAGCTGCTGTTAACAGAACATCACCACACATTGTTACTTCTTGTGCTTCAAAAGATTTTATGGACTGAGTCCAGCGAACATTTTCAGACTGAAAGACAAAAGTTATAAAATAGCATGGGTATTACAAGAAGTGTATAGCTTCCTTCGCAAAGCTAGATAGAGACAGGAAACATATTTCTAAATAAAACTTCCCCATTTCTGAATGTACAGGGATGGCCCTCCTAGGTCTTTCCAACAGTATCAAGCTCTTAACACAGCCAAGGAAATGTAAGAAGCTGGCTCTAGTGATAGCAGTCAGGGCTACTCTTAGAATCTGGAACCAGCTTTAGCTGCTAAAGCTGCCTGCTGGCTTCTCTTTGCCCCTGGGATACTAATCCCTTATGGTGCTTCTGCCATAGGAAGAGCTGGCTCTAGAACAGCAGTTGGACAATAGGCAAAAATCCAGTCCTTCCAGTAGTGATAGAGGAAGAAAATATTCATAAAAATGATGTATGTATGATTAAAAAATTGTGCCATTTTCAAAGCAAAATATGAGCTGTGCTATCCCTCACTAAAAGCTTTATATTTAAGTTGCCACTGTGGTGTGGAGGTTAGAACGCTCAGCCAGAACTGAGGAAATCAAAGTACAAATCCCTATTCATCTGTGAAGCTCACTGAGTAATTTTGGGCCAGTAAATGTAGTTTAGTGATTTGAGCACTGGGATAGGGGTTCAAACCTCTGCTCAGCCATGGAAACTTACTGGGTGATCTTGGGCAGGTCACATCCTTTCACAGGGAAATATCCTCTGCACAAATCTTGCCAAGAAAACTCAGTGATAGGTTCACCTTAGGATTGCCATAGGCCAAAATAAGTTGAAGGCATACAACAACAAGAGGAGCTTCTTTCAACCTAACCTTTCTCTCATGTCCTAACCTTCTTTGGAGGTTTTTAAGCAGAGGCTGGATGACCATCTGTCGGGAGTGCTTTGAGGGTGTTCCTGCATGGCAGGGGGTTGGACTGGATGGCCCATGTGGTCTCTTCCAACTCTACATTTCTATGATTCTATGTTGTTGTGAAGACAAAAAGAGAATGGAACCAAGGAGAACAGTGTTCTACTATGAGCTTCTTGGAGGAAAGGCAAGAAATAAGAGTAATGAAAAAATAAAATTTTTGTGACAGATTGTTACTTTAACTTTTAAAACATAGTGACAAACTAGGTAGAGAGATAGCAATTGGTTCAAGGTAAACAAATGAGTGAACCCAGTAGAAGATAAAAGTGTGGTGTGGGGGAGTTATTTTGACATCTCAGAGCCCAATTATTAAATAAAACAATAGAACTGTATCTTTCTGACTAGAAAGATACATACCTTAGATATCTTCTCCCACCTTTAGTGGGATTAAAAGCATTCCATAACAGAGTATTATGTCATCCAACGGGACACTTTTTACAGAACATTACAGGTTTTTTTTTTCCTTAAATAACCAGCTGAATTGAACCAAACAACAAACCCATTAACTTGCAGGAAGGAGTTTTGATTTATCCATTCTCTTTGCTTGTTGTCACTGGCTGGTAAGTCATAAACAATAAAGTGCACCCACCTCATTCTGCAAACTAGCTTTGAAATTTGAAGATTTACTAAACACAGAATGATTGTCTATTTAAATCTTCAGTAATTTTACTGTACTATTCTAGCATCATAAATCACAAGTGACATTGGCTAACAAGGGTTTAAGAGTTGGAACATGCAGTGTAATAAATTTCCAGACAGTTAAAAATCACTATAATTTTATTCTAATGCATTATAGATTGCCTGTAATATCATCCTGGCCGGGGTGACCCATTTCTAATTTTGAACAGCTGTTCAGCTCGGGAGTTAGTTAATGATTAAATATAAATTGCCTGATTTATTAGTCTGAATGGCTGAGCTTCCAGGTCAATGCTATATAGACAAAATCATCAGTCTTGATGCTTTTCAGAAGTTAACTGTCTCCTGTTCAAGTCAAAAAGAATTTATTCTCTCAGGAAAAGAGTTGATACTCTCAATTAATCGTTATATATATTTTTCCTTTCTTTGTCTACATCAGTACTTTAAACGGAAGGAGTCACAGTTTTTTAATAGTTTCTTTATCAGCCAGTAGAGAACTAAAACAAAGCCATCACAGGTCCCAATGGATGTATAGGACTAGGGCTTCTTTTGATCTGGCTGAAACCATTCACCGCCAGGTAACTACAGACTGCTACTGAGGCAATACAATAGTTTTTTTTCCCCCCAGATCTAGTAAATGGCTAGCGAATAGTATGACACCTCAATAATAAACATTACTTTTTTTTGTTTGTTTTGTTAATCCTATTGGTTTCTAAGGCTTCAAAACCCAGCAAAATCTGCTTTAATTTTGTCATTTGATTTCCAAAGCTTGAGACTATCCATAGGAAAAAAATGTAATGACTTTTCCAGGCAACTCTCCTAACGTTATAAAAGCTATATGAAATATGAGATTTTAAATGTCTATTTAAAATACATCAAACATTCAGTTAGATATAAAGATTGCATATCCATCTTTCACCAGTATTGTATTACTGTATGTAGCATTATTATTCATTCATGGAAAAATCAATATTTAAGAAATGACCCTCATTGGCCACAGTCAAGGCAGGTACATAGACCATATATCATATACAGTCACATACCACTTTTGAAATTGATTCTATGTTATTTTCTGTAAGTATATGCATATGTGGAGACAAACACACACCACATAAAAGAGTTGACTAGACATCACAGGTTTCTGTGTTTAATATAAATAATGTGTTCAGACTGTTTATTAAATAACTTCATTCTGAATAACTTCATTTAATGGTTTGTTTAAACAATTACATGGAAACTGACCACTAAATAATTACCTGTTTTGTCATGAGGATGTTTTCCTGCAGACCCAGATAACTAGAACACTGAATTCTGTATACGTTTTTTTAAAAAGAGATACACATTCTGTCCTTATTAGAAGATTAATGGTTTTTATGAACACAAGGCAGAAACAAAGCAACTACTGTAGTTCACTTATCCAAAGGTTAAGTGCAGTGTGGGTGGATACAGTATGACTTAGTCCTGACCTGAGGATTATTCAGTCTCAGTACTCATTAACCAAAGGCTGACCATGCTGTCAGAAAGAATTCACTGCTATGTACTATGTATCCAGTGACTTAGTTACAGCGACTTTTCTCTGGGGACATCCAACCCATCTGTAAATATATAGCATATGATGCAAAAACAACAGCATAATATCTAGGGCTGGTTAACCAATTAGGCTAAATAAGCAATAGAGGGAGGCCTTTACAGTACTGCCCCCATTCTGCAAGGTAATTACTCCGAAGTTTCTCAGTCTCGGTACATATTGTGCTCTTTACAAGAATGAAGAATCAGTTATCTGGCTTTTACTATTTATATAGTGCCAAGGAAAAGCAAATTTATTTGCTGGAAATTATTATTTGTTCAGTGGGTGCAATGTGAAAGAACATCCTCTGGAGAACATGAAAATATATTGCTTAAGTATCTCTGGTGGTACGCTGAAATTTTGCATATGGTAACTTAAATGAAATGCCAAATCATTTTCCTCCAGCATGTCAAATCCTAGCATCTCCACAGCCATAGCCAACATACATCTCAAGAATGGTCCAAGGCACTTCCATGACTTTTTCAGCTTTCATTCTTGTTTAATTAGAGAGAGAAGGAATGCTATAACTGTATTCTGTCAGATTGCACAGTAAATAGTAAGCCTGCTCCAACTCTTAGTGTTCTGATCAATGAATCTCAGTATCGCATGCAAGCAAAAGGCCGACTCATTGGTCGTAAAAGTAAAAAAAATGGAGTGGCTGGCACATCCTATTCATGGATAAGACAACTAATCAGTTTTGGGTAATCAGAAATCATGTTAGCCCCAAGAATTTCTGGTTTAATTTTACTGAGCCACCAAATAAAGTCCTGTCTGTTCTCTGTGAATATACTATGACTGACAAAATATTAGATTAGTTCTGTATCATAACCCTTCTGAAATCCTTTGAACAAATCTTGCCAACAGCACCTCATGATATGTTTGCCTTATGGGTGTTATAAGCTGAAAGTAGCTTGATGTTGCACAACAAGTTGTGAGATCAGAAGCTCCACCAGGCCTGGACCACTGGGTGGCCATCTAGCATTGAAGATCCTGAGCATCTCAGTGACTGCCCCAAGGCTCTGGAACTCCCCTCCCAGACAGCTTAGACTGTCATTCTTTGTACTCTCTTTCTATAAGTGAAGACCTTGCTGTTTCAACAGGCTTTTGAAGACTGATTGTTTAGGTAGGATGGGCCTTGTACAAAGCATTGCATATTCTATTTGTTATTTTGGTTGTGCTGTTGTGCTTAGGGGCTACATAGGAACCGTGAAACTCCCAATCGCCACTTATTGGGCAGCAACCACTATGATCAATGGGACTGTTCCCTTGTTGATCAGGATGCAACCAATCCCAACCATCCTTGTGTGGGGGTGATCTCTGACATGCAGAAGAATTGCAATGAGG
The DNA here is from genome assembly GCA_030412105.1 of Cyclura pinguis. NCBI lineage: Eukaryota > Metazoa > Chordata > Lepidosauria > Squamata > Iguanidae > Cyclura > Cyclura pinguis. The sequence continues at coordinate 32,484,962 of CM059604.1, read as the reverse complement.
GTACTGCTTCTGCATTGGAGATTGCTCATAGGAGGGGGTGGGACGACCAGTCAGCTGCTTCTTAAACAACAGGGGAATGGAGTAACTGAGCTGTATTTGTGCACAGAAGGACAAGGAGGAGAATGGGGACAATATGTGTGTGCATGAATGGAGGGCTCAGAAAGAGTAAGGGCCAGTATGGAAGATTGGAAAGAGTGAGGAGAAAGAAAAAAACGCATATGTGGGTGGCGGTAATAGCGAGAGAGGAGAAAGAGAACATGCAGAGCATAACATTTGGCAGGAAGAGCAGAAGGAAGAGAGAAACCAGGGAGATAGAAAGACTAAGAATGTGAGGCCTCCAAGACGATATCTTGCCCATAGACCTCTGAACCCTGCCAGCTTCATAGAGTGATCAGATTCCCTTCCACAGGCCCCTTTTCTGCTCTCCTTTTGCTCTATGATCTTTTTATTCAAACAGACAATTTAATGATTAATTGGTTATAGGGAGTCCATTTTTATGGGGTGTTTATACTGTATTTTTAACTCTATTACATTTTCCCATGATTTCAGACTTAAAAATTTCATGTTTTTTTCATATAACTTGTTTAATTGTTTCAAGTTTTTATAATCAGGTTTTTAGCTTTATCTTGTTTTGTAAGCCCTCTTGGGTCACATGCTGGAAGAAAAGGCAGTATATAAAATAAATATATTCTACTTGTTCCTAGATGATCCATTTAGCCCTGGCACTGAAAACAGGTACCAAGTTTAAGCCCTGCTTCAAACTAAGCTTTTGTGGGCATGCTGACACAAGGATGGGCATGCTGCATTCATTTTCATCATTCAGAAAAGAGTAAAGAAAGTGTACCTTTTCACCCTCTATTTGTTCATTTAAACCAGAAGTGGGAATTGCATGGCCCTCCAAAAGTAGCTATGCTTGTCAGATCTACTGGGAGTTGCAATCCAACAACATTTTGAAGGCTGTGTGTTTCCCTGATTCACCTGGCACTGCAGAAATATGCAATTTTAAGCCTTCTTAAGTACAGACTGGCTACTTTTATTGAAATCTCTTGGAAACAGTATTAATGAAAAGTCTACTTGCCTCAAGTCCTTTAACAAGCCTGTTAGCCAACTCAATCGTCTTATTAGTCTGAGCAACATCTTCTTGACATCTAACTTTTTCTGCTGTTGCTTTTTCAAATGATGCTGTAAGTCTTTGCAGATTGAGGTCCAGTTCCTATAGACAAAGAAAGTTTTGAATGTATTTGCTTCATTCTTCTATTAGTTGTACAGATGTAAATACCAAACAGTACACCAATATCACAGGCCTCAAGTGCCGTGAAAACTTTTGCATTATCTATCTTGACAGTGCTTAGAAAGTTACTTATGAGAAGAATGGATATAATGTCATACTGGAGCCACCTGTAACTGAACAGTGGTAGAGTGATGTTTTGAGATGGAAAGGGACAGACTACCACAGCGGCTTATCACATAGAGACCAAATAGAGAGATCCACAGTCAAAGCTTTTAATTCTTTCATTTCTTAGTTCTGTGAAAATCTTCAAACCAGTATTCTTGCTTAGCCTTCTGCATGTCAACACAACCTGAAGTATCTGTCGTGCTTCACTATTTTATAATAGCTAGACTTGGTAAGATATAGATTACAGCTAATACCAGAACCTTCACATTACATAACAGGAAAACTACCAAAAAAAAAAAAAAAATTAAGAAAACCAAAGAAAAAAATGAAGTGATATTATAAACCTGCGGAAAAATGAAACAGCTGCAACACCTGGTTAAGTCGATGTGTAAGCGTGACTGTAATTCTTCTGGGTAATGGGGTATCCGTTCCAATTTTGTTTATGGAGGCATTTATGGTAATAACATTAAGGATGACCCATTGTGCATGGCAAAATGCCACCAGCTCCTTTGAGAGCTTTTAAATGGAGATCTTAGCAATATGGAACATTAACTGTGATCCTATCATGTTTAACGGAGTATGAAAAGTCTTCAGTGCAGCAAGTAATAGCAAGAAGGATAGCAGTAGAGCCACTTGTTTCTCTCCTGATTGAAGCATGTTGCTCATGCCAGGAATTATGTAAAAGGCCATGAAGTCTTTTTTTGGGGTGGGGTGGGGGGAGGTTGGCAGACACAGTTCTATCAAGAAAAAACATATTCCTTTGGGGAAAAAAAGGGCAGCCCAATTCAACAGTGCTTTTGATGGTCTCTGTGTGTGTCTGTGTGTGTCTGTGTGTATGCTTTTGGTATATAAAACCGGTTAACCCCCATGACAAATGCTGCTTACTAGTTTTGATGTTTGTCTACAACTTCAAAGTCAGGCAGGTCTGTCTTATGTTAGGCAGACTGTAAGCTTAGGCCCCTAAACCCTCCCTAAACTGCAAGCCTGAGGATTCCATAGGATGTTGAAAGTGGAATAATAGCACTATAAGAGTGAAGTGTGGAAATATCCTATATCCCCACACTGGTGAGCAATGCTTGGCTTTTTGGGTTAAACATTGGGTAGTCTTGCAACAACTCCTGACCACCTGGTGGTAACTGTATAATAACGAGCTGGATATATTTCTTCTACAGATACCATGAACTACTAAAAAGACTAATGAATGGTCTTATAGTAAATCAAGCCTAAACTTTCACTGGAACTGAGACTGTCATACTTTGGAGATATGAGTTGACATGACTCATTGCAAAAGATGATAATGCTTGGTAATGTGGAAGGTAGTATGAAAAGAGGAAGGCTGCACTACAGGTGGATTGACTCAGTAAAGGAAGCCACAGCCCTAAGTTTGCAAGACCTGAGTAGGATAGTTAATGACTGAGAATCTTGGAGGTTTCTCCTTCATATCACTGCCATAAGTTGAAGTCAACCTGATGGCAAATAAGAAAAAAAAACCTCTCTTTAAGCAGGCATACCATGGTGCATTTCAGTAAGCAAACAGTTAAGCTACAAGTGCCATTTTTAACACTGCCGAAGATTTGCTTTCCTGCAATCAACTGAAATTGAAAAGACTGTGCAAAAATGGCCTTCCAAAATTCTCTCTTTTATTTCTGGGTAGGAAAACAAAGCAGGGCAACAGTGGTGGCAGATTTTGCTGAGTTCTCTCTGAGAGTTTAAGAAGTATGCAAAAACCCAACCAAACAAATCTCAGACACCTCTTGTTCAAATGCCATTTGGTTGTAAGGGCTGGCAAAGGTACAGTATGTTATTCTCAGCCACTACTTGGTAGATGCACTTTATGTCCTTGAACATGCAACAGTTTAAATTCTTATAGACTATATAAGTAGGCAGAAAGTTTACATAGTAAAAAAAGAGTTATGTAGATATATCTACTTATTTATAAAATAAAATAAATAAATTCATTTATCCACTAATATCCTCTCCACACAATGAATGCTCAGGGTGATTTACTACAGACATGATGGAATAGTATATTTCCACTGGATCTACCAAAACCCTATGACCCTACCTTCCACCTACCCACCCATTCACTCTGCATCCCAAAAACACGCTCCAGAGACTGAGAATCTCTCTGGAACATATTGTTGTCATAGAGGACCGCAGTGAATATGTGAGAGGAAAAAAGCCTCATTTCCACTGGCACTGGACACAAAAATACATCTTGGCTGAGAAAATCATGAAAACAGTAAAATACAATAATTGCAAACAAAGCCAAAGATAAAATGATAGAGAACATACACTGCAAGAAGACAGAGGAACATTCATATAGCTAAGAGCAGATCTGAATAAGTAAACTCTCAGTGGAACAGTGCAGTTTTTACCAGTCATCTAAGATCCAAAAATGAAACCTCCCTGCAAAGGATCTTGGGTTACAGCTACACAGAAGGATTTAAGCCCAAGAGAGTATATTCCCCCCATTTAAAAACAAAACAAAACAAGACAAACTGAGGGATTAAAAATAATAACTTACAACTGTTTTAACAACATTTGCTGGCTTGTTGCATACAGTTGACAATGATTTAATTTGTCATTTTGAAATATATTTTAACAGGTATTAAAAACGAAGGGTAGTTAGCACTTTGCCATCCAAACTGATGATGTATTATTGATTGCCAAGTAATAGCTGCAGCATTTATTAATCATTACAGAAAATGACCAACTAGGAAAAAAATCCTTCCGTATGAAAAATTAGTGCAAGACTTCGCACATAGAAAAGCTCTGGTTTATAGGACAGGATTCCATTGGAAATCCATGAGACAGGCATGGCTATCCAGGACACTATTTCTGAAAGGTATAAAGCCATAGAACAATATAGAGAGGGAAAAAGCATACTAAGCCAATAAAAGGTAAATGGGCATAATACTGAGGAATGTACTGGGAATTGATCAATGAGCAAATGGATCAAAGTATAGGTTGTTGTTACTGTGTACCTTCAAGTCATTTCTGACTTATTGAGACCCTATGGTGAACCTATCACAGGCTTTTCTTGACAAGATTTGTTCAGGGAGGAGTTGTCTTTGCCTCCCTCTGAAGCTAAGAGAGTGTGACATGCCCAAAGTCACCCAGTGGGTTTCCATGGTTGAGGGAGGATTTGAACTCTAGTCTCCAGAGTCACCAACATTCAAACCACTACACCACTCTGTATGTAACAGTGTTGCTAAATAACTTGGAGAAAATTCTGTAATTTCAAGTTAAGCATTTGGTATACCAAATATAAATATCCATAAAATTTACACTTGATGTGTAGGAAAAGATGTAATGTTGCCTAATGCAAGTGTATCTTTTCTTTGACAATGGCTACACATCCTGGAAGACCTAGAAAGCAATAAAATCCTTTATCTCTGTAGACAGACTCTAAGCATTACCCCAAAGAAATATGTAAAGCTGTTAGGTTTGTTTGGGAGTGGTATAGGATTAAGACTGGTCTAGGATTATACTTACAGAGAGTTTTTTCCTAATGACAATTAGCTTTTCTGTGGCAGATGCAAGTTCGGTATTTGCTTGAGCCAGTGCTTGACGTTTTGGTTCCACATCACAGTATACCTGGGAGTAAAAATATTCCACAGTTAAAAATTAAAAACAGTAACAGGCCAAAGGAAAAAGTTTAACAAGCATTATAAGATACCAACACGGTGCCTTCTGAACAATATCTTCCCCTGTTGTTTTCATAGTAGTTTATTAGGCAATATTTCAACTGAAATTGATTACATCCTCCCTTATTTTCAAGATGCATTTAAGGCATAGGAGGGAACATCACAGAATAATAAATGGATTTGTTAGATATACATTTAATTAAAGCAGCATCCTGGAACATGATAGATAATTTAGCACTTGTATTTCAAGTAACCATTTACTCTCAACCTGCTTTGTACTTGTTATTTGTATATGTATCACTCTCCTGACCCTCTAATTCACATGCCCTGACCTGGATAAGTGCGTGGCTTTCCCCTTTCTTTTTCTTGAGGGTTTATTTTTCTAATTAACACTGTTTATTCTTTCTGAACTTTGCCAACTGTTAAAAAGCAATTTGCAACAGTGAGCACAAAAGGGTCTCTTGTGCTAACTTTAAACACAAAAGGAGTATAAGGGGCAAAAGAGGTGTGTGTGTGGTTCTTTGGAATCACATAGTGTAGCAGATATACCAGACCCCCAGTCCCTGGAATTTGTCTGTCCAGCGTTTGTTTTATCATTCCACTGGAACACTGTGTCCAGTTCTGGGCACCACAGTTCAAGAAGGATATTGACAAGCTGGAATGTGTCCAGAGAAAGGAGATCAAGATTAGCAAATGTCTGGAAACCATGCCATATGAGGAACAATTTAGGGAACTGGATATGCTTCGCTTGGAGAACTGAAGGCTGAGAGGTAACATGATAGCTATTGTTAAATATCTGAAGGGACAGAATCATAGAATCACAGAATCATGTAGATGACATGTAGAAGGTGGAGCAAGCTTGCTTTCTGCTACTTCAAGAAACTAGAACATGAACCAGTGGCTTTAAATTACAAGAAATTGCACCTAAACATTAGGAAGAGCTTTTTTTGTTTATTTTACGTAAGAGCAGCTTGACAGTAGGATAGATTGCACTGAAGGGTGTCAGACCCTCCATCTTTCAAGGTCTTTAAACTGAGGTTGGATGGACATCTTTGAGGATTGTGTATTCCCTGCATGGCAGGGGGTTGGGCTAGATCACCCTTGTTGTCCCTTCCAATTCTGAGATTCTATGATCCTGCTGGAAATGCTCCTTCCATAACAAGGGGCCACCAAGTGCTCAGGTTATATTCAGAAAGCTACTTTTAATAACCCAGCTGCAATAAAATGTATGCATAATACCTCATAGAATTTTACTATGTTGATAACCCAGGCACAGAGACCAGCGGCTGCAAAGGACTTGGTGCGAACCAGGTTTGGGTTGAATTCTGAATCTTTCAAGTAGTGTTCTTTGACCACTTTCAGGCAGTTCTCTGGGATATGCTCCTTATCATAGTTAATTAAAGCTTGTAAGAATTCATCCACCTGGAAGAAGGCAACAAACGTATACGGCTCATTATTGCAGAACACTACTTCAATACCATGAGTCGATTTCCCAGCTCAAAACTCAAAGAAGCTATTTTCATGAAGTATGGATTTAAAAATCAAATAGTTTTATGCATAGCCACCAAAATGTTGGTGGCAGTTTCAGACATTAGAAAAGGGTAAAGGATTATGAGTAGCTGGCACCTTCCTCATCCTCAATCCCAGGTCTCATTTGGAAAGGAATGCATTATCTCAAAGGCAGAAATGCACATTCTCCAAATGAGGCACTGATTGGCTAATTAAATGCAAATGTATGACTCTATTTTAAAATAAGAAAAACAGCTTTGGGAGTAGGCATGTAATTCTTCACTCACTTAATTCTAGAAGGAAGATATTAGTAATTTTAGCAATTTTCTACCTGCTGCAAGGAAATCTTCAAAAATTTTACCATTTTTGAAGACTATTCACAGTTAAGAACTTACCCTGTGCAAAATTTACACTTTTTTGACACAAAATCCAGTATTTCTTAGCAGGAAATGGCATTTTATGTGCAGAAAATATTTATGTAGAAAAAATATTTATACACAGAAAATGCCATTTCCTGAGCAGAAAATTCTGCAGTTTGAGACTTATTCTGCACTAAATTGTATTTGTTTTTGTACAAAAAATTCTTCTTCCTTTGGTGGGGGGAAAATGGCTTAATTTTGTGCAGAATAATTCTTTAAATGCAAAGATTATCCGTCCAAAATTTCTGCCACTTGAGAAACATGTTTTCCAACCATTTTTAAAAAATATTCTTTCTATCCCTACAGAGTTCTTGGAAGAATTCTTTTAAAAACAAATTTGGCTTTGTTGCATATATTTCTATGTTGCATATATTTCAATGTTTTCTTCCACAGTATGGCTTGATGCACTGGACTGTGTCTTTTTCTTGTGATTCACCTACCTAACAGGAGATAATTATAGCTCATAAAATCTTTCCATCTATATTTTAGACTTTTCAAATAAGTAGTCCCTAAAACACCATGGAAAATTACTTTTATTACTTTGGTGATAGAATAGACGTAAAGAAATATATTTCCATTGTGGAACCTTAGGTGCATGCAAATGCATATGTAAAAGGATGTTAGGTTGTGCAGTTGACTGCCTGGTGCTGTCATTAAACACAAGTAAAATCAATGTATAACTGCACATATAGAGCTTTCTACTGTATAACCCTGGTGCAGGATTTCAGGCAATATTATTGTAAATATAGAAGTCATGCATTAGATCTCAATACATTATACATTAATATTGTGTTAATACTGCAAGCACCTTTCCCATGAAGAGTCTAGCTGCCTTCCAGGAGCGATCTTTTGGTACTTTCCCTTTAGTTGCCAGTAGGACCATAACTGCAGCTGCAACATTGGTCACTGCAACTGGTGGGTTAAGGAATGCTTTCAGTTCAGAAAGATTCTCCTGGAGAACAGCCAAAAAGCAAAAACAAACACTATCATAACCACATTCAACAATGAGAAAACAATGGGTATCATGACATTGTGATAAGGTCTAGCTACCCTTTCCTTTGTCGGTAAACAGATGACTAGAAGTAAAAAGGTTTATATGTAATGTTTGCTCTACTGTGAAATAATAAAAGTCACTCGTCAACAATTATCATATACCTCAAATGTCAATGCCTACAACTTTAGATAACACAAGTCCTAATACAGAAAATATTGTTTTAAATGTAGCGGCCTGAATACAACTGTTAGTCCCAACAAGGACAGATCACTGAATCAACAGGAACTTGTTAAACCAACACATATTTAACTTCAATTGATAGGGTGGTTCTACTCTACTCGAGAAGAACAAATGGATAAAAGCCCCTGTCTGCCACTTCTTTTGTTTTGTATTGTGCTTCACTAAATATGCTTTCCCATTACTAAAGTAAATTTTACTATGGCTAAACTATCACTTTTTAATCATAGTACAGCAACCATTAAACAAATATAACCCATCCAATATCCCAGGACTCCAAATCTTAAAAAGTAAGAAGCCCTATTGCAACGCAACACAATGCAATGAAACAATCCCCCCCCCCATGCTGTCAATGGACCACACAGCAGAAACAACCATATAGCAACTTAGTGCTTACCTTATTAAGTGTATTTAAAGCTGCAGTAGCAGCCACCAGAGCAGGTTCAGCTTTCACCAAGTCGTCTTCACAGTCTTTCTGCTTCTGAGATACTTCTGCTTGTATAGCAACAACCTATTAGAATACAGATAGTGTTTGAAGATGTCTGTGAGCCTGACTTTTGTGCAGATGTGGTTTTGGCTAGGATGCATGTTTACAAATGTGGGAGGGCAGTAAATGGGAGCACCTGCAACCGGAGCATTCCTAAAGCTTAGCTGATCCATTGTATGAAAGATCTCTTGGATCTACATTAGGAACAGAGTAAAAATATTATGCATTCTGTATGATTCTATCTATTATGTGCAGCTCAGGGCTCTTCTGGAGTATTGCAGGATGTTCTGGATACTGTACTGGAAAGAGGTCAGAAGAAGGCAACTACTTCTTCTGGAAACTTCTGGTGAAGGGTCTGGGAACTAAATTAAATGGAATGATTAACAGCTGCAAGAGCATGGTACGATTAGCCTACTGGAGGAAAAAAATCAGTACTGCTGTCTTCAGATGTTTGAATGGTGACACACAGGTTAAGGAATATTGAGTAATAATCTCATCCCTGATCCCTATGTGTGGAAGCACATATGTCACTCGCATCAACCCAAAATCACACTATACTCAGCCATCTTACAATCACCATGCTGTATCAGTTAAGGTAGTACATGAAGTTGGGCCCTGAATCCTTCTCACAAAACAACAACAACACTGCGATCTCTTGTGCCATAACTACAAGAAATACACACTGGTATCCTGCAGTCAGCTCATTGTCCTTGTTCTCTGAACTCTCTCCAATTTGCCTATGCTGTTCTTAAAATGAGGCACCCAGAACTGTAGAATGAACAACGATGATGGAAGAAGTGAATCAGCTGGGAAGTGGGAAGGGGGTTTGAACATTAAGATATAGGAATGGATGCTGATGAAGAGTTGCATGTGATCTGCCATTTGCCTATAACTACAGTTTGTATATATGTGGATGATAATTTCACCAGGGTATGAAAAGTGCTACTGAAAAAGAAATCTAGCCATGTGGTACCTGAATAAATAAAAAAGTCAGATTCATTAAATCATTAAATCACTAAATAAATCACTTATATCACAGTATAAGTGAAATTTTGAATCCTCTAGAAATCTTTTATCAAATGCGCTGGATGAAGAATGCTGAAGAACTGAAAAGTGTGCATCTTTTATGACATTTTAGTGATTTGATAAAGATATTGGACTACTTTTAATGCTAATAAATTATTTTCAAGGTGTCGCATAAAAACACTTATAATTCCACATGGCTGGAATATGAACTTCTGGTTCTTAACACCCTTTGTGCATTTTTTTAACGCTTTGTTAATTTTTTAATGCTTTGTTAATTTTTTTAAAGTGTTTTTAATGCAATGAAAAACGTAGAATGATCTTTGTAAATTTAAGCTTCTAAAGGCCTTCATAGCTTAAGCCTTTTAAAGCAGCTTCAAATTAATACTAACTTTGAAGACGTCTTCAGTTCATTAAAACTGTTTCAGTAAAGCAAGTAGAGGAAATATGTGATATACTTTTCTAGGGCCATGAAAAATCACAGCATGCTTAAAAAAATGTCCAAAAGTAATCATTATCTCATTATAATTACATATTGAATCTAATTGTTTGATGAAATGTTTTGTAATGTGTTAATAGCATTCCCTTATCATTCTAAAGCCATAGAACAATATAGAATAGCTGCTGTTAGGTGAGAGGTTGAGAGATTTTGTTGTGGTTGAATAACTGAGGTTTTCTTTATAGTCCAGTGTGTATAACTTTAGTAAGACTAAGGACTTTAAAATCATAGTTTATTATTATTCTAGTAAATCTGGTTCATGAAATATGAAAATCGTCCCTCTGAAATTGTTTCACTGTAAAATTGTTTCAAAATTAAAATGAAAAAAATGTGATTCTGTGTATCAGTAAATTTTTAATTGCCTCTTAAAATTTCCATAGTGAAATTGTTTGGATTCCAACTATGGCAACACCCAACCTGCCTGGCCACTGAGCAAAAACATTCCTGGGGAGAGGGTCACACATGGCCCATGCCTGCTACCATGGAAGTAAATCTCCAGTCTGATCTGGGTCCTTTGCATGAATGGCCCATACTCCATATGTTCTGTCCACATGATTTGTCCCTCCTCTTCCTTAAGAAGGGGAAAAGGGGCCTCTTTCAAACATACTGCTGTGCTATACACAGAAGGCTACTCTTTTATAAGTTGCCTTGAGAGCGCTTTGCCTAGGAAGGAAGGAAGGAAGGGCAGCTTGGGTCTGGACTATTTGAAGAACCGTATTTCCCTTTATGAGATCTTAGAGCTCTAAGATCTTCCTAAAAAGCCCTTTTTTCTGTCTCACCACTTTTTCTTGCTCATTATTGAAAACAAGGGAGAGGGCCTTCTCAGTGACTGCTACCATATTTTAAAACTCCTCCCCTAAGGAAGCCAGGATGGCCTCATTCCTGCTCTCCTTCCATCAGCAAGTTAAAACATTTTTATGTCATCAAGCACTTAGAAACTGACTGGGGTGGGTTTTTAATGCTCTGTGGTGCTGTTTTTAAGGTTTGTTTGTAGTCTTTTAATTAATGTTAATGTTTTCAACTTTACAAATTGTTCAATTATTTTTAAAACAACTTTTATATTTCTGTTTCTATTGAAAGCTTTGCATAGTTTTAATCTCTGTTGTTTTAAATATGTTGTTAACTGCTTTGAGTGTCATTATTGAGAGAATGACAGGGAAATAAATGAATAGAATAAGAAATAAATGATAAAGAATAATAGAGGGAAGGGGCTCACTTTACATGGATCCAATTAAATCTTTAACCTGGGTTAACAGCACATTTGGCAATGTGGGGCCCTTCCCTTCTACAAAGTAAAAGAGGTTTGTAGTCTGATGAGGCACTAGACCTGTCAGGATGAGAATTCTAATTACCCCCCACTCCAGACTCAACAGAAGTGGCCATGGTCACTAAAGCGAAATCATAGTGCTATAATTTTACAGTGTGGAATGGTGCAGGAATTTTAGCAGTGCAGCCCTGGGACTGCATGTGTCCTCTAAGCCTGGTTTTGTGGTCCTCAGTGCCTTCAGGTTCCCTACACTACCATTCTGCTAGCCAAACAACTGTGGGGTGGTTGGCATCTCCTGGAAATCTTCACCTTTGAAATCACTTGCAGTACCCACTGATCAAACATCAAAGACTACCTAATTTTTTAAGAATTAGAAATGGACATCTAGCCACTTAGGTTAGGTTCCCATTACCAACATTTTTTGACATAATTGGCAATACATTAGGCTCCTTGGGGGTCCCAAAGGCAGAAAACCAGATCTGTTGCAGTTGCCCATCCACCGTGACCTTACAGAATTCCTAGCTCCCTTTGCCTCCTGACAGCAGAAACTGTGTAAGTAGGGTTCTCAGGCATCCCATTATATACAGGGTACCCATAGATGTAGATTAAATGCCAGTCCTGATGGACAAATTATATGTGATGCCCCCAAATCCTGCATTCTTTTGATCTAGTGAGAGTAGGCCCAAGATGCATATCCAACAGACTAACCCCATTTTGTACAAAGCAAAATGACCTCAAAATAACATATTAAATGCTGTGGGAAGTCTGTCTGCTGAACAGCATGGTTGGTATTTACTCTTCCTCTTCTCCAGATGCCACTACCAATAAGCAGTTTATTCACAGCACACTCACACTTGTAAAAACACCTGATCTCATGATGTCAGCTGTTAATGAGATTTTGCTGGGGTTCCTTGCTCACAAGAGGTTCTCCTCTAGTGAGACGTGAGGTAACTTTTTTATGCCTAGCTTATGTGTCCATAGCCAGTCTTAAGCTGGCAATCAACTGCCCCATGTTATTGCTTTATAAACCTACATATAAGGTAATCATATAGAATATATGAATAATTCTGCCTTCTGTGCTCTACTTGCATGTTTTGATGCTGCTAGCAGCACAAAAAAAGAGCTTGCAAAAATTTAATTTTTTGGACAGCAGCTCCTAGAATTCCTCAGCCAGCATAGCAAGTACAGGAACATATTGAAGAGATCAGTAACATGACACTGAGTAAGTGCAACACTTATATTTCACTAAAACAGAAGTTGGTATTACAACTTCTTTGGAGTCTGGGCTAGAGGACTGGCAGTACTGGGAAGCCATCAAAACATGTATTGTGCATCACATGGGAGATACTTTCTTTGAAAACAAGGGCCTGCTTGCTTGAGGATCTTCCAAGAAGATTTGGCATATAGGCCCTGCAGCTGTGAGGAGGAAATGGATCAAGAGAACAGAGCATATGCAAATATAGGTACCCCTCTGCTTGCCCCAAACAACTTTGAGCTCAAGCCATCACAATCCATAATTCTTGAGAATCCAGGTGTATGTGGGACATTCATTCCTGGTTTGCTTCTTCTTGCTAGCATTACAAACAAACTGAAATGTTTGTTCCATGCCGTGTATTAATGAGGATTCAAGTTTTGTCCCTCTCTTTAGAAGAGAGAGTTGTAAACGAAGGTTTGCTGTTTTTCTGCTATCTCTGCCAGGTTTGGTAATGGTAAGCCAGAATCCTGGTTCAAGTTTGCTAAACAAACCCTTCCTATTTTATTTAGCAGCCAGACTAGCAGAGGAGAACAAAATGGGGGTGAACAGACCACATCCACTCTTGCTCATACCAAAACAGAACTCTTTGGAAACATGGTTTATTGTTCTATGCAAATAAAGTTAATGTTGGGAAACAGTGTTATGACTAATGCACAATTGATTGTTAAAAGCACAGTTTGTGTCTAGTTTTCTGTAAAAGCACAAAACTATTAATAAAGCTAAATACAAATGATATCACAATGAAACATGGGTTCAGCATGCATAAGAAAAGGGCCTCAGATTGAAGCAGCAAATTCTCAGAAAGAACATCACAGAATGCAAAATTTGGAAATGAGCTTGCAACTCAGAGGAATGGACTTCAAGAACAATTGAATTGTTCAATTGAACTAAGAATCAAAAGGCTTTAAAAACCTGAAGTGCTCAGAGATGACTCCCTGACCTTTACTGTATTACATACTGGCCTGATTCTCAAGTTCCCCATCCATTATATGCTTGAATGAGCTCAGTACTTATTGTTCTTTCATATCATTAAAAGAGCTAAAAGGTTGGAAAAATGCATAATGTAAAGAAAGGTCAAGTGGTAATCATGGTGTGAAATGCTGAAACATGTGTAAGTATAACAATTCTTTAGATTTTATGCTCCCTGGAGAGATAGGTGTTCAAAATCATTCACCTACAAAGGTTTATTCTGTGCTAAATATAGCTCAACAACACTAAATTGTGGAATTGCACTGACCTTTTGCTCTTCTGCATCAGCAATGGCCTTTTCCTTGCTCACTTTCTCGGTCTGAAGCCCTATCTTAGTAATCAAAGCTTCAGCATCTTGATTTCTCAGTTTCAGTTCTGCTTCTTGCGAGGCAAGTTTGTGTTTTAAGTCCTCCACCTAAAACAGGGCAGAAAAGGCATTAGTTTGGAACATGTGGTACTAGGAAGCTTATTTAAAATTGACAAGGTGGCTATTCAGCAGCTGGAAGTGTGCGTGTATGCATGATTATTTATCACGAGACCCAAGAAACAATTCGAACTCTCTTCCTTAATTGGTAAATTATTATTACAGAGCAGTGCTCCTTAAGCTATCTGATGTTGTGCATCAACCATTATTTTTTTCCCAAAGTTCCAGGGACCAGAAGCTGATGGCATGGGACTGACACTGGTCCCTGGACCAACACTTTGTGCAGTACTGCTGTAGAGCACTTTCTTCTTCTTTTCACTCTACCTTTGGATCAATCAATCCTTCCACCTCTTTAGCAGTTAAAACATTCAGGGTACACAATTTTAAGAGGAAGAGGAACAGTTTCACATGTTGTCTACATAACAACTCATATGAGCTGGTATTGTAATGGACAGGGTATAGATTGGGCACAGAAAGCAATGTAGATTGCAATTAGTAGTATGCTGCACTGAAAATGAAAAAGACAGTAGTTTCTAATAACTGTTCATGTTTGCATAGTAGGTTAATCTAGTCTAGTAAGAAATATAATAATGGCTTTTATCCATGATGGTTAAATAGAAATTCCAAATCCAAATGCAAGCTTATCTCTGAACATCTGCTACTGGGAGACAAAGTGAAGGGGATGGCTCTTGCCTTCATATCCTTTTAATTGGAAAACTCTAGCTCTTCAGATGTTGCTTGGCCAAAGTCAGGGATGATGGGAGTTACAAGTCCAACATCTGGAGGGCCACAGGTTTCTTTTGCCCTTATCCCATGGCTGGCAATTGAAACTCTTGCGGTTGGTTGATGGGATCCCTGAGCTGGCCTCTACACAGGGAGAAGCCAACAAAAAAATTGATTCTTAAAGTCTACACAGTACAGAAGAAACAAAAGAAATTGATGTGTGTAGGTATGACCCATCTCCCATCCCAGAACAATGAGAACTGTACAGGCAGGTTGCTAACAAGAAAGTTTACTCCACTCTCCGTACACAGCTTGATCTGCCAAGCTAAAATGAAGCTGTCTAGCAATGCCTGCCAAATGCAAAATCACCCTTTTATGCCACTGCATAGCTCTAAACATTTGCCCATGACAAGAAGGACCCTAAATAATAACTGTCTGCTGGTAGAGACCAGATTTACTACATTGTCTTGACTGAAGAGGACAGGACTGTAGCCGGTGTGATTGCTACTAGGAAATAGATTAAAGTATGTGTAGTTAGAGAGTCAGTGTGGTATTGTGGTTTGAGTGTTTTATGAAGACCCTGGAGACCAGGGTTCGATTCCCCGTTCAGCCATGAAAATCCCCTAGGTGACTTTGGGCCTGTCACATATTCTCACCCCCCAGAAAACTCCACGACAGGTTCACTTTAAGGCTGCCATAAGTCAGAAACAACTTGAAGACACACAACTACATACGTATTTTCATTCACTTAGCAATGACTCTAGGCTTGTCATCATGATCAAGTTTTTCTCCTGTTTTTGAACTAAAGAAGCCTTCTTTGCTGAAAGGCAGAACCTCTACTGTGACTCTGAGATCTGGTGAGACACCTGAAGCTCTGTGTTTGTAGGGATGGGAACAACTTGCAAAGATTTGAAAGCTGCATTGACCTTTCATGAGATTTCAGAATACCAAACACTCTATCTTCCTTTTTTAAATCTCTCTCTCTCTCAAAACGCCCCCATGCTCTTTAGAGGGCATGAAGGACAAGTTTCCATGTTCTCCCACAAATTATTTTCAGACCAGGAGACACCTTCTTGGTTTTAAAAACACTACTCCTGGATCTGTGAATGTTGTGAGCCACCTTGCATCCTATATTTGGAGAAAGGTAGGATATAAATTAAACAAAAATCTTTTCCTAGGAGGATCTAAAGTACGACAAATTCCTCCCCTACCTAGAGCCAGATGACAGTTTTAATTTTTTTAAAATCTAAAACAAAGTGCCAAAAGAATGCATAGGCTTCCTAACAACCAATAAAAGAGATAGGAACATCCAGATGGACATAAGTGCAGCAGTCTGTGTTTACAAACTTTTGAATTCTGAGTCATTAGCTTTTGGCTTCTTGATTTCAAGTTGCAGTGCTCGTCTGATTTACAAATGATCTGACATCATCATTTAGAGAAGCAGAATGTTGATCAGGCACTTGGATGGTGCAGATAACTGTGTGGGGGCTAAGAGAACACACCTCAAGACCCTCATGGGCCACTTTCCACAACAAGCTCCAATACATTCATTTTCTTCTTCGGTCCCTCTCAAAATGACAAGAAGTGACATTATGGCACTTCCTGTCACCATTTTGAGAGGAGGTATGGGGGAAGCAGAAGTATTTGAGGGTAGTAGGTGATTATGAATAGGTTCTACTGTCATGAGATGGATTTACAGCACCAGCACAAAATCCTCCCTGGAACCGCTGTGCTCTGGACAAAAGGTGTCCCAGAGGCAAGCATAACATAGCAGAGTTTCAAAACAGCAACAAGCGTGTGCAGCAGAGTGTAACTTACAGCATCAGCTCTGACCCCTCTACCCACTGGTTAGTAGCTCATACACACAGAGTTTGTCATCCAAAATACTAGAAGCTTTAATCTTCACTGTTGCAGTATATACATCTGTACACAGGACACACAGATCCACAGTCATAGATTCAGCATCATAAACACATCAAGCAGAGGTTCACTCAGACAGAGGTTCGGAGTCAGAGAGTTTTCCCACTCCTCTTTTATACACACTTTCTGATAGGTCATCAGCCAGGGACAATGGCTGATGCAAGCCCTGCCATGATTTCACATGATCACGACTCAGCCTTACTACATGTCCCCTAGGGATTACATCATGACTTGCCAAGTCATTCCCCAGGTGTTTCCCCACATGCTCATCGAATGTATTTTCAACTGGGGCAAATGTCACAGCATTTCTATCCAACATCTATGAGTAGGGAGGAATATTTTCATGTGTCTTCACAAATTTTATGGGGATTTTGGGATCAAAAATCACCCCCAAAATGCACCATATTTCTCTTTCGAAAAATTGGAGTCTTTGGAGGATGGGCGATGGTTTTAGAAACTCCAAAGTTAAGTTCTGGGGCCACATGTGGCCCGCAGGGTGACATTTTTACCTACATTGCACTGGGGTGGGGGGTTTTTTTTAGATATTTTTTATTATAAAAACTAAAAAGACTAAACGTAACATACATAACCTAACATTCATAACAAAATAAAGATAATAAACATTTTAAAACAGAACATACAAATAATACACAGACAATACACATACGACATGTCTTATTACATATCTAAACAAAACATATAAAAACAAAACACAGAGAACTTCCCCCTTTAGTGAGATACAGCTTTATAATATTCAAAAGAAAATTCTACCTCTGTATATCAGAAGGAAAAAAACAATATTCCTTTTAACAGCATTATCTTCAATTTTACTTACATAATAATTATATAATAATTTAATATTACTATTTAATATTAGTAATTTAACATTAACTATTTCATTTTGTTCAGTAAGCCCTTAAGTTTCCACATAGTGTTATTAATATACTTTCACATCTTTATTCTTTCAAAAGTAACCTTGTTACGTCAACACATCTTCTCTTTATTCTTCCTCCCTCCACAATGTTTCCTAAGAGTTATCTCTCATTATTTTAACAATAAATTATCACTTTCCTTCTTATTCCTTATATATATTATTTTACTAGGATTGATACTCAAAATTAAAAACCTTTAACTGAAATTTCCTTATTTTCTAGAAACTCTGTGAATGGTTCCCAAGCTTTATAAAATTTACTGTCCATCTTGTTGTCCAATCTGTAAGTCAATTTATTCATCTGTGCTATTTCCATAGTTCTTTCTAACCATTCATCTACTGCTGCAATGCGAGTTGATTTCCAATGTTTAGCATAAACCAATCTGGCCGCTATAATCAAGTGCCATAATAGCCTTTTTGTGCAGAAATCCATCGAGTTATCTGCACCAAAGACTCCCAATAAAAAAATTTCAGGAACTAAATCAATTTTCCTTTTCAAAATTTTTTGAATATTTACTCGTATAGCGTACCAGAATCTTTTTGCTTTTTCGCATCCCCACCACATGTGGTAGAAGGATCCCACTTGATCTTTACATTTCCAACAGTGACTATTCATATTCTTGTTCATTTTAGCTAATCTGCTGAGTGTCAGATACCAATGATACACCATTTTCAGCACATTTTCTTGTAGTGCATAGGGTGTAGAATATTACGTATTGTTTTTCCAGATTGCACTGGGGTGTTGAGGGAGGGAGGATATAGTATTTATTGTCAGGAAAAGATGATGAAGAGGAATCATATTTTTTAGGAGATGAGAATGAAATCTGGACTCCTTGTCTTTAGAAGAGTGCTTGATCTTGTGAGGGTCTTACACCACTGCTGACTATAGCAAGGTGGTTTGTGCAAAGAAGCTGCTGTTACCACAGCTAAGGAAGAAGGTGTATTGCAAAATATGCACCAGGGTACAGATAACAATACTGACAGTAGAGGTGGGAGGCTGGTAGCCAAATTTAGTGGTGCCCATTATGTCTGGGTATGCTGAGTACCATAAACAATTGTATCTGGGATAAGTGTGGCTGTTGAATTGTCAGATCATCAGGATGGAGCTGAAGTGTGAACAATGCTGGACGGTGAGGATGCAGCAGAGACAGGGTGCATTCATGATGGTCAAAAATGTGGTAAACAGAAATGGCAAGGATGATCCTGATGTTCAATTATCTCTGCCAGGATTATTTTCTAAAAACCTTTTCTTCTTGTCATTTGTTTCATAGTTAGTACTGAGGGCTGTATCAGGTTACCCCCCCCCTCCCATTTATGTTTTAAATCTTTTTCTTTTGGGACTAAGTCCACATGATGCCTCTATGGTCTATACTGTTCAGATGGTAGTGTAGTGTGGTTTGTTGCTATAAAACTCAAGTGAGCTGCCCATACCAAATATGATTGAACTGCCTGACTGGCACTAGGATGGACTTTCAAAGCTGGGCCTGAATTTACAGTGTCTGAAGAGGCTGGATTATTCATGTGGAAAGTGAAACAGTGACAAATGGACTAACAGAGATCAGATTTGACAGCTAGTTTCAGGCAAAAAGATCAAATTTTCCCAAAACAAAGTGTGAAGGATACACTTTACAAGTTTATGCAGTAAAGGCATACTGTTGTGGCTTGTTGTAAACACTGTTTACAACAAGCCACAACATTATGCTTTTCCTTGCCGCAAAGAAGACAGTGTGAGGACCATCTGTGGGGGGACTTTGTTTGCCACATGAGGAACACTTCTAAAAAAGAAGCTCTGATTCTGTCAGCCACTAAAACAGATGTGTAATAAATAACAGCAGATCTAACTGTGAAAAGATTATTGTCTGTCTTTTTTTCAAAGGGACAACAGAAAAGAACTAGAAAATTATCTACAGAAGCAAAGAAAGGCTCAGTTGTGGTCAGACAAGAGAACATCTAGAGGAAAAAGGTCCAAATGCTGTTCATTGGGTACAGAAGAAAAGGAACTAAGATGAATTAAAATAGTATTGAAAACATGTATATTAACATTTTTAGATAAATCACTGAGGCCCCAAAGCTTTAATAAATAGCCTTGTTTTCAGGTAGCACCTAAATGAAACCAGTCTTAGCACCAGTTGGACCTCCAAGGGGAAGGTATTCCACAACTGAGATGCTACATGTAGTAAGGTCACTACACAGAGTAGTGACTTCACTGGTGGAACAATAGAGGACCTCCCTGCCCTCAGTGGACCTCAGTTCTCAGACAAGCACAAGAACACAGAACACAGAAACCATGAAGGAGAAGTTGTTTAATGGCAAGACAATATGGAATATTTTGGAACATATTCACTACCCAGCCAATGTCCAACCTTCAATTTCATCAACAATCTTTCAACACTTCTCTTTCTATTCCACTTCACTCATTTACCAGCATTCTACTGCTGCCCAAAGGGTGGAAGCAAAGGGGAGGGAAGAAAAGAAGAGAGCACTCTCTTATGTTGTGTAATAGGCAGCACACATATTGTATTGGTTCCCAAAAACATTATTTCCCCAAGAGCTATTGATATTGTAAAGTGACTAGGAGAATCATTAGTTGTTACTAGATTATTTCCTTCTTTTTCTTTGTCCTCCCACTGCTACTGGAAGAACAGCAGCAGTAGCACCTGAGGCAGCTTAGTGGGAAAGAACAGGGGCTGAGTTTGGAGGATTGTTGGAGTGTAAATGTGAAAGAGACAGGAGTGGAATTCTCTTCCAGTTTAGACTAGCCAGGGGAGAATTGAGGGAGGTGGGATAATTCTTTCCTTATATCTTAAGCCAAAGAACATGAGCCCTTGAGAACCGCATTTCCAAGCCTAGCCTGGAAATAGATGTCCCACCGAAATCAATAATGACAAATGTGTATTTAGTTGCTATCTCAGACATATGGAAGATAGAGGAGTTATAGTCATAAGAGATCACTGGGCAGTTTTGTGTGAAGGAATTGGGAGCAAGCGTGGGGCTCTGTTGAATCTTTAACATGCCCAGACAACATAGCCAATGGCTCTTGGCAGTCCAACTATGGACCTTTTTGCAGCTTACCCTTCTGCGGAGCTGGGTTGCAGTCTTCACGCAAGAAGCCTGGGGAGGAAGGCTCTTGCAAGTCTCTTGCTTGGGCTCTGCAGCAGCATCTTCGTTGCATGAATGCCCCGCCCGTGCCCCTTCCTTCCTTCCGCAGTGCAGTCTGGGAGTTGTAGGCTGCGCTGGGGCAGGAAGCGCGATTGGCACGGCTAGGGAGGCTTCACACAGCAGGTCAGTGCACGCCGGGCACCTGACCCATGCGCGAGCGCACACCATTTTTGGCTAAAAGCCAAAAATAAAAAAATGCACATGCGCTGCGCATGAGGCTCTTGAGCATCGCGTAAATGGGAGTGCGTCATGCAGACCACTCCTCACATTTACACGACGCTCAAGGGGCCCTTTCGCTTGAGAAACACCGTGCGAAAAGGGCCCAAATCTGGAAGGCCACCTGCTTCCCATCTCTTAATTATATATAATGTAGCATACAAATATAAGAAATTATTTCAGTTACCTGAAAAGCTGTTGTTTTCAGCTTTTGAATGCCATTTACAAGGTGTTCCTTGTGCTGAGACATTTTCTGGATTTTCTTTTCCAGGAGGTTCTTGTAAAGCATTATTTGTTCTAGAAAGCTTTTGGGAGTTGTATAGTTGTATCTCTTTTCATTCTGTCGATATTTTATACTCATTGTATTCACACTGGTATGGGCGTAGGCCATAAAACAGCAAATGGTGTCATGAAACTGTGGCTGAAAACATGAAGTGTACAGAAGGAGATTTTAAATCATAAACATTAAAAATCAAGTGGACATATAACCAACTGCCACAGACACTACTGACTTAGGTACCAAGAGCCAAGGGGGTTCTGTTCTGGACATTTTTACTGACACTCTGAGAGACAAGCTCTTATTTTAACATGGGACAATGAGGACAGTTGATAATTGGGACATTGGTAGGGCTATCAGTATATGTAAGGGGGAATTACACTAACACATGTCTCAAAGAAATATTAGAGGGCCTCAGGGAGTATTGAAAGGGGACCTACTGGTAACTGCTCATCAGGTGAGTTTATTTATTTATATACAGATATTTATAAACTGTTTGTATCTAAAGATTTCAAAACATTGCCCCAAAATAAACATAAAATATAAAAACAACACACAAATAATAAGGCTGAACTAAAACAGGAAGGTTTAGAAAAACAGGGGAGTTTTCAACATGTGTCTAAAAAGAAGGATTGATGCACATATAACATCAATTCCACTAAGCCTAGAATTTTCAGGGATGGGGAATTTCTAGGCAATCCATAAACAGCTGTGGAGCTTATCACACAACACTATTACACTGCGATTATACTTCACTAATCCCATCTTTGCTTGGAGTGTATCACACAATGTTGTGGTTCTCCCAATACTGTATCATTCTGTGGTCCTGTTGGGTCATTTGAAAATTGATTATTTTCCCATTTGAAATAATCTGCTAATGGTCCCCTATCTCACTATATTTCACTACTCACTTTGGCTACGAATGGCTTATTTCACTTCATTGTAATATCGGGAGCATTGTAAGTACAATGGGAGTACAGTTAATGAAACCATCCCTTGGGGATTCCTTGGGTATCTCGAGCGGCAAAATCCCAGACTACTTCTGGTGGTTGGGCTAGGAGGAACACCAAAAATTTCCACAAGAACCACTGTATTTTGTTCTCTGTTCTTTGACAAGTTTTTAACCCCATAATTTTAAATTGTTTTCTTTAAAAAAGAAGAAGAAGAAGAAGAAAGAAGAGGAGGAGGAGGAGGAAGAGGAGGAGGAGGAGCATAAAACCACAATTCTGTCAGTGATTAAAGCCCAAAGAAACTACCAATGGAGAGGAATCAGAAAAAAATTAGAGTAAATAGGCAGTAAATATACAAAAGTTTGAAAAGTAATATACAAAAGCAGAACCAGGGAAGTGTTGGTTTGTAGGAGAAGCATGACAAAATGCCTTTAGGAGTGGTGTACTATGTGTTCATCTTCTCAAGGGTTGATTCCATGATAGCATCATTACGTAATTGTGATAAAAATAATTGTGTCTAAAAATAAGGACTGAGAAATATATAACATCTGCCTGAGAAATGGAAAACCCACTAAGCCAGGATTTTCAGGGATGTGCAATTTCTATACAATTTCTATGCAACTGCACAATTATGGTTTCTTTTTTTAAACCAACCAACCAACCAACCCCAATCATGGAGCAGAAGGTGGAACAAACAAGCTGGTGTAAATAGTACTGTCATATTCCAAGTGTGCAAAAGCAAACATGAATTACCTCACTGAAGTGCAAATGCAGCAATGATGCAAAAGAATGCATTGCCATTCTGCTGCTTTTTTAAGTACAAGAGAAGTGGTTTTCAAAAGGAATGACTTTGAAACAAGGGGTGAGTGTGATAAGCACCCATGTCACCTTTATCTTTTAGAGCCAGGCCAGACTGAAGGGCCAAATTACATGGATTACATCCGTTACAAGGATTTAAAGCATGCAGGTGTTGCTAAATGCAAATACCATCCATTTATAATGGGATCAGAACAGGCATGGAGAAGGAACTTAATCTTTTCCAGTCCTGTTGCAGATCTGAGGAAAGTCCCTCTTCTGCCCCTGTCTGCACCAGGGGCAAATCCTCTACCTTCAGCACCAACCATGCAGTTCCACCCAAATAAAATATCAACTTAAGAAGAGAACTTTCCTCAGAACTTTAGAATGAGTGGAAAGGGTAAAGTTCCCTCTTCATACCTGTGCTAACCACAATGTATCCTCTCCTACTCACTATTTGATGCAGTTTGTACTTTAAAAAACCTATAGAGTTCGGCCTTAAGGAAAGGGGTGTGTAAGAAGGAGAATTTTTTTTTAAAAAAATCAAGATTACAAGGCAGTGATGGGAAGAGCTAATAGATCTTGCCTAATCCTATCAACAATCTCAAAGCCCCCTCCCTAAACAGCAAACCTCAGGATTCCACAGGATGCTGAAAGTAGAACAACAGCACTATAACAGTCTAGTGTAGAAATGGCCTGAAAGTCAGGATGTTATCCCTACTCTCATCCATTTGGAGGCAGATTCAATAAATACAACGGTATACTTTTATTTCACACATTTTATATCTGTTCAACTAACATTCTCACTTTTTTGTACCAGAAAGACTCAAAGAATGGTGCTGTTATGGGCTCTCAAACTTAACTTTCTGGATGTAATATATAACAGAATTTGGGGTATTATAGACAATGATACACACTGTATTCCAGTCATAGTTCTATTAATGTTGTTTTTTGTACTTGTATTTTTTGTATTTGGTGCTTTAATTTATTTACTTCTATTATTATTTAATTCAATTTATTGTATATTAGTCTAACATCTTTCATGTGCATTACTTCAGAAATTCTAGAAATAAAGGAAGTAAATATATCATTACAATGAGAACAAAATGGTTGGCAATAGAGGACATAAGTATGCATACAATTATGGAAAAAACACTTATACTACTTATTCCTTTCTAAAACATTCTTTTGCTGTGGGTTTACAAGCACATGCATGTTTACAGGCATTATAATTCTGAACTATCATGAAGCAATTTTCATTTTGTCCTCTGTGACTTCTACCACACTTAACTTTCTAATTTGTAGTAACACATCTCCCTCACTTTAATGATTATTTATTGCATTCAGTACAAGATGTACCCAGTTCAATTAATCAGGGGAAACTTAAAAATCAATTAATATGAATTAAATGAGGTACAGCAACTCTTACGAAAGTCACACATAATTTACCAAAGCATTGTCAATAATGCTTAGAGATCTTTCGGAAAATTATTCAAGAGTGGTTGTTGATATAGCTAAACATTTCAAGCCAACATAATTAATATTACAAAGAGGTCTACTTAGACAACTTGTAATTTATCTCTGAAAGAAAACATACCTTTGAGCCACAGCTTCGTTAACATGAGCTGCCTTTAAATTGTTGTATAGGGAATGAGACAGAAACTTAAAAAGATTACATTACTTGGGTGCAAAGTGACAAAATTACAAGAAATAAAGTGGAAATGTATCACCAAACAACTTTTTAACAGAAACCAAAATTTGTGTTTAAACCTTAAGTAATTATATTATTTCTTCTACCTTTTTCTCTCACTCTGTCTGTTTCTCTTTCAGTGTGTCTCTCTTTCATACAGAGAGGGAACTTCTTTACAGAGTGACTTCTCCTTTTTCCCTGCCATAATCCTTATGAGAGATCTTTACACAGCAGTCATGAAAAGCCTTTGGAAACAAGTTCCGTTAGTAAATCAGCCCGAGTAGAAGTGGGTTCCAGTAGAGCAGAAAGTGGCCTAAGACAACTTGTCCCAATGGGGCAAAATAACTATTGTCATTGAGCTTAACAAAATGGCACAGCATGGGAGGCATGCTGAGCCAGAGAGCAGCTGGTTGTAATTCACACTGTTTTTCAGAAAACTCTAATCGTTCTGAGCAGACCTCTTTGATGATTGGTCTTCCCTGCTTTTTCAATTTGTCACTTTCTCTTATGATAAGGTCAGTGGTGACAGCACTTCCTGACATTAACAGCTGTGGTTTCTAAAAGGGTCATTGTGGAACTACTAATTGCAGTAATTTCATTAGCATAAATTATTTATTCTGCCATTCATTTATCTCTGAGGTTTTGGTGGTGTTTTGTTCAGCACTACACCTTATCTTTTCCAGCATCAGCTTCATTGGGCTGAAAGGCAAACAATATGATTATTCCCACTCTAACCTCTTCTACTACAGTCATAAAAAAATTCACGTTTCATTTAATTCAGAAATATTATAGAATAACAAACACTAACTACTTATACATCACATGACAAATGGGCAATACCATTTTTAAAGGTCTGTTTTGGAAAGATCTATTCACATGTGCCTAGATCCAGATGACCGATGTTTAGGAAAAAGCTTACAAATGTAGCTCGCCTTTCAAACAACCTTTTGTGCAGGCAAAGGTAAAGTATGAAGGGAGAAAGAAAACGTGTGCAGAACCTCTGCTATCTATCTATCTAACTATGCATTTGCACTCTAGATACATTACTGAACAGATGAGAGTGTAGAAAGGTTTCTTTAAGGACTACAACTCCCAGACTACCCCAACTAGCAGGACCAGCCAGGTAAGTTGCCATAAAAAAAAATCTTTTCCAAGTTCTGGTTGAGGCTGTTAGCCAATCACCAGTTTGTATCAGAAGATACTCATTCGAGATCTTCTTTCCCCCCTCCTACTTTCCCAAGCAAGCAGCATGAGTAGACTGTCATACACAGCAAGAATTTATGGACTGAAGACAAAGGTTCCCCTGCTGGATTTTATCAGTGGAAAAGTTCCATGCATGCATCACCACTGAATATGTGGAACTTCTCCCAACACTGCATATAATTGGCAAGCACATTCCCATAAGACCTCTATCTATGTACATTTTCCTGTTCTCTATGTGGGCAGCAACAGCTTTAAACAAGACACAAATGTGGCTGTGCCATCACACACTGAGTAATTATTTCATCTGCCTAAACTTCTAGACCTGCCTTGATTTTTTTTTCAGTGTCTTGCTGAATGCAGTTACTATGGTTTTGTAAATCATGGGGTTGGGCCAATTAGAAGCTTAATGTAGGTTCTACTAATGAATTTAATTGCAGATCTTGAATTTGTTGTTACCACTTTACTAGATAATGTAGCTCTTACACACTAAAGACCATTATATGTGGTCAAGTGTCCTTCAGCAAATAAAAGGCTTTTCTTGGTATCAAAGATCAGTGTGGAACAGACAAACTGTAAACTAAGATAGAAGGCCAATTCAAGCCAATCTTCATCTAAATGAAAATTCTATGTATGGGAGCTAAATGGTCTTTTTCACAGGTGTTACATTGTATTTTTCTGCCTATATGACATCTTTCTTTTGACTTTTCACCAAACTATCCACTCTCTTCGTAAGGTATTTGGTTCCCTCGGCCAACTCCACTCCTCTTTGGGGGCATCAAGTATAGTATTGTCCCTCCACCATTTGTTGTAAATGGAACTGTTGCTGCTATACAAAAGCAGATGGAAACTGGCATTTCTCTAACAGTAAACTATTACGTTTCCATTGTGTCTGATTTCAGACTGGTCTCCAGGAATTCCACGCTACCCTCAACTCTCTGCCTTATAGAAGCTTTGTGGGCCCAGCAAACACCGCTATCATAGAAAAGGATTACAGAAAAACTAATATGTGATTGCAGATTCCAAACAGATTCTAGCTCATCCATATCAAGTACAGGTGATGTTCACAAAGCTAACTGTACTCAAAACTTCACTATCATTCCACTCATTTACACAAACTCCCAATGTTAACCCTTTGAGTATTTGCTTGGCCTAACAGGTAGGAAAATCCTAAGGAAGGAGCTATACTTGCTGGCTGAGTTCAGGAGGACAGAGAGAACTGGAGCTGGAGAAGAGCTGCAGTTGTCAGGGCAATAGAGTAGATCTCTTTCACTTTGGACAAGGTAGAAGTATTTTCAAATGTGTATTTAGGAGGGGGAAAAAGGGATACATTTCTATACTGCATTTGCTTCTGTTTCGTATTTTTTAGTTAGGGCTTTAAGATTTGCATCCAAATGTTTCAAAACAACTGAGCAGCGCAGGAAGAAGAGTCCTTGCAATCAAGTCTTGCACTGGCACTTCATTGGGTGCATGGAATTTTGGGGACAGTGCGTGCATGTCTACTTTAACATATGATTTGTTGTACTGTGGTTAAAAGTACATATTGGTACATAACCTGTCAGTGTGTTTGCAATAGTCATTTATAACTGCCCCTGCAGAACCCAGAGAAAGGCACGCTAGCACTTCTCCTGCCCTCATTCGCAAACCTTCTCTTTTCTTAGCATCACATACCATTGCCAACTGAAATGAATAGCCAGTGTAATGGCAATAGATGGGTAAAAGAATGGGGGCAGAAGTATTACCAAATATTGACTGGTTGGCAGAATGTACTGCAGCAGGGATGGATGTATTTTAAGGCAAAAATCTGTTACCTTTGCTCATCCTGGTCTATGACAGTAATAAACTTACTGATATGACTGATATAGCAGGGATGGGCAAAGTCTATCTGTCTAAATATTATTAGAGTGCAACTTACTAGCATTCCTCAACATTAGCTATGCTCTGGGGCTGATGGGAGTTGCAGTCCAACAACATTTGAGGGAGGGTATACTTTGTCTATCTCCATATCATTTTATTTATTTTATTAAACTATTTCTATCTCATCCTTGTCTAAATATCACAGGACGGCATACAATAAAATCAACCCAACTAATATAAAAAAAGTGTAAACAATAAAAACAATCCTATTAAAAGATAGGATCATGAGCCCCCAAAATTAAGTAGTGAAGAGAAGAGAATGAGAATATTTAGGCTCAAGGACAGCTTGAAACTCTGATAGAGAGATGAAATGAAAAAATCTTGATTTAATATTAATTTTTTCCTCACTATCCAAAGCTCATACTATCATACAAGCACTGTAAGTTTAAAAAAATCTTAAAAGCGTAAACATAAGAGCTGCTCAATATTGTCATTCTAGTTAAAGAATATTATTCATCCTTTTTTTCAAAAAAATGAGATAATTGTTCATGATTTTTATTCTGATTTTTTTTTGTACAAACTCAACAGAAAGATAACAATTCCTAGTGCTGAAATTTGTTAAATGTAACAGAGGACAAGAGATCTGTTTAGCAGCAACAAATAAACAACATAATAGTGCCAAAGTATATCTCTTAATGCAGGAATCCAACAGGATGCACCAGCATAGAGCTGGATAATTATGTAATTATGGTTGATACATCTTGTCTGCCATTACACAAGCACTAACTTTGATCCAGCCTTGAACATTTGCTAGTGCACATGTGGGTGGATGGGTGGGATTACTTCTTCTGCAGTTTTCCCTACTATTAAATGCTGCTGTTCCTCCTGTACTTTTCATGTAATCTGGTGGTAAATTGTCCAGGCTAGATTATAGGATGGTCCCAACCTAACCAATTTCAGTCCTTAAAAATTAACTTGAGAAGGGAGTTCTTTTCCTATTTAAAGAAACATTCAAATATATATCTAGATATGTGTCCTCCCTTAAAAGTATTAAAACAAAATAATTGCAAGGAAATTTAAATACTGGGGAACCTGTAAAATCAAGGTATAGCAGGAAATGGCAGCACTGTAACATTACCTCCGAACGTTTCTAGAAAACATTGCACATTGCCTTGTACAGAAAATAAAAACAAGTCTCTGCATGGCCAGTAGATGTCATTGGTCACTTTTTGAAGTATCACAAAACCTGTTTCATTGCTCAGTTATTGGCAGTAGGAGAAGTAAAGGAATGAGGGCTGCATTTCAAAAGCAGCAGCACTGAATTATCAAGTCCTCCCTGCTTCCCATCTATTTTCAAACCTCTCTGTACTGTCACTTTTATATGAAATGTAAGTTTTGAACAGTATCATCGTTTTTCACGAGAAGGGATTACATTAACCTGAATGCCAAGATTGGCTTCTTGGGGAGTCAGTGAAGAAAACAGTTACTGAGCAAAGAACAGCTTACTCATTTCTATAAGTTTAGCCTCTTTATATCTACCAGTGCTTGCACTTATCTAAGGCAACAGTTTTTACGACCAGACTTATATTGGCTTCCTTTCTGAAATTTCAACAGTGTTTGCTTGTCACAAATTTCCTTTTTATTGCAGGGGACAATAATGAACATAACTCTATCCATCTTTCATGAAATCTAATGCTTCTCATCATCACAACTATCTTATACAACTTGACAGCATCACCACTGTATCAGATTAAAACAAATGAATCAGCTACACAACAGCCTCTTTTCTCTGTATTTTGCTTGTCAGTTTCTTCTATGAATTGTGAATCAGAGAGAATTTTCTTTTTTTGAGTTGTTGAACAATATAGTAGAAGAGAGCCCTTCTATTGCAAGAATTTCATTTTCTTCCCTTTACCCTGTTATCTGCTATCAGCACCAATACTGATGCTAGGTTATTCCTATTTGTCTTTTCTCAATAGTTAATCATCTTCATGATCTTGGCCTTTCCTGAACTTTTCATTCCTGGTCAAAGTTGTTTCAAGGGCATGTCTAATAATGAAAGCAAAGAACACATCTTGGATAGTGTGTGGGGTAGTGTTTTACAAGCATCTGGCTGATTATTATTCTTAAACGATGGGAGAGAAAACTGTAGAGACAAATGAAGCTGTCTAATTTCTAAGCCTTCATTATAACACATAGTATTCAGCTGTGATATTCTGAAACTCTTCAAGAAAAGACTCATATTATCAATTAGTATGTAAACATTTAGAAGTGATCTTGTTATTTCCCCTCATTTCTACCTTACAATAAAGAAAGAAAAGAAAAGAAAAGACTGAAAATGGTCTGCATTAAGGTGTCCATTTAAAGGAAAACAGGAGTATTCAGGCTTTTCTCTGGTCCTTTTCACACGGCGTTTTGGAAGCGAGAGGGCCCCTTGAGCGTCGCGTAAATGTGAGGAGCGGTCTGCATGATGCACTCACATTTATGCAATGCTCAAGGGCTGGACGCAGAGCGGGCACACATCTTTTAATTTTCGGCTTAAAGCCGAAAATGGTGCACGCTCACGTGTCACTCCGGCGCCCCACACACACTTACCTGGCGTGCAGTGTGTTGGGAGCCAGGCCGGTCGTGCTTCCTGGGCAGTGCAGGCTGGGAAAGGTCTCAGGCTGCACTGCAAAAGGAAGAGGTGGGGCACTCGCGTGAGGAAGAAAGAGCTGTGGAACCCAAGCAGCAGGGAAGCGGGAGCATTCCTTCCAAGGCTTCGCGCGAGGACCCCAACCCAGCAGCGCGAACAGGTAACGTGCGAAAAGGGCCTCTGTTAGCTAAACTTTGAACACAGGCTCCTTCTTATAGAATCATACAGAGCAGACAAGTTAGTAAATTCAAACATAACTGTAAAATACCATTCCTCAATCTTCAAACAGGCAAATTCACTGTTCTAATTTTTAGAAAAGCTTCACTGAAACCTCTGAACTGAGATTATTCCATTTCAGACAGAACTCTAATGAAGGGTGATCAAGATCCTGGTATAATTTGCTCCTTCTCCTTTTTAAAAAGGTTTTGGATTCTTCCTAACTCCAATGCTGTAAATTATGTTAAATAAACTGGATGCACTATATTACAGGAAAATAGTAATGTCAGTGAACTTTGCACCCTGAAAATGGAGACAAATATGTGAAGAAACAAAAAAGTTTTTTTCCCCCTTTTTCTTGGCTTGTTTCATTATTGATTTTCTAGAGAGCTCTGTTGCTTTTGCATATGATTGACGAGCTTGAAACTCTGTACCTTAATCCCAGGCACCTCCTCAATGAACCTCCTGCTGACGGACTGTAGGGCCTCCTGCGGCCACTCATGAAACCAGTCAATAGCTGTGCAGTTAACTATAGCTGGGAACTTCCGGGCTCTAACTCTCAGTGTGGAACCGACAGGAGAGAAACACAAAATGATCTGTACAGATGAGGAGAGGAAAGAGAAAGAGAGAGCAACACATTATATGGTGATCAAAGAGAGGAATGCAGTCAACTGTGGTGGCAGTGAGCCATTGCAATCAGGCTCACAAATGAAAATGCAATCTACCTAGCAGCTAATGAATTTAGTCAAATTAGGATTTTACATCCAGAAAATGGGAGTTTTGTTCATTTGCACTGTGCTTTGTACTCAGTGCTTCCCTACACTCTTCTCACTTGTGGGTCACCTCCTCCCCATGCAGTTCAATATTTCCTAATGAGCTTCATATGCATTAATTGACAATGCAAATGTCTAACAAAATCCAGTCATCAAAGAAACCCAATTTGACATATATTCTGCTTCCTGAGCTTCTGATCCCATGTAGTTTCAGTATGATTGAAATTATTTGAACTAACATATATATTCCTGTGTGCTTGTATTTTTGCACTTGAGACAAGTACTGTGACTGCTATTCTTTGGGGATTTTCACCAATATCAGAAAAAAAAAAACCTAACAGAGTAACAAGGAATGAGTTAAATATCTAGCTATTTTAAAGTAGAAATCCATTTCAATTACGCTTATTTGTGCGCTCACACCCTGACCCCAAAAACATTTACTTGGAAGCAAGTCCAATAGACGTTTAATAGAATTTATTACCCAGGGAGCATACTTAGAAGCAGAGCCCTATATTACAGGAGACCTTCTCCCCTTTCCATCACTACAGGTTATCTAGCAGATGTTTTCCAATGAGTTAACTAATATCTTCTGGAATACATAGTCTCTACTTTGTAGCCCTTTAAAGTCTGAATACACGCTTCCCATAGCTGCCTCTGGAAGTACTAATTTTGCACAGTGGGACATCTTCAAAGTAGTCGCAAGGCAAGGCATGGCACATTTTGAAAGCCCTTTCTAAAAAAGCTGTTAAAAATAATGAAGCCATGGGTGAAATTAGAGAGAAGATCAAAGAAGATGGAAGAAAAAAGAAAGGCTTTCAGAAGAAGCATGTATTTTGGTTTATCTATTTTTTTTCTTAGAAGCATTGGCTGCAGCTAAATATCAAATATATTTCCGCTACACAAACCCACAGTAAAATCTTAAACATCTACTCTTCTTGAAACAACAATCCAACATAAGGGGTAACCAGCCAAAGTAAATGAATGGCCTGAATACTACTGGTAGTCCCCGACGAAAGTAGATTCATTGAATCAATGGGGTTGACATAAAAGTTGATTCACCACTGAACTGATTCAATAGTCTACTCTAGTTGGACAACCAATAGGATTCAAGCCACAGTTTTCAAATGTGGAGAATGATGTTCCACTATAATTTTCCTTGTTTACATAGGCTTCATTAATCTCACTTTCAAGATGATTAAAAATGCACTAAGAAAGTAATTCTACCATTGGATTAGGTATTGTAGGTGCAGATAACTGTCTCATACTGCACTCCTTAAGGTAAACTCATCAATAAATAATTATGTTTAGAGTCATATAATATATATACAAAAAGGGCACAGACAGAAGTACAACTTGGCCACTCATTACAGAAACCACTCATTATGGAAGATCGTGTACCCATGATAACAGTAAGCAAAAAAACAGTTTTCATTTATGATTGTATGGATTTAGAAAGTCACAATAGTCTAATACTGGTAAGATCTTAATATGAAATATACTGTGCTCATTTCTGGGCAACACAGTGCAAGAAATATGTTGATTAACTGGAGATCAAGTAAAACTGTAAATCTAAAGCTAGATCTGTAAATACAGAATGTATGTCAGAGATATTTACCCTAGAACAAGTGTGGATATTTACCCTAGAACAAGTGTGGACAACATATCCAACAAAGAGATTAAGGTGCAGAAATGCCTATCCAGAACTTAAGGTTCTCAGAATAATTTGGCTTTGATATAATTTATATCACTTTGGAAGATGCAATTCAGCTGCTTGTTGACATGTTGAATGTATTCTACATTAATTTACTAGTGAAATTGTTACTTTAAAATGTTTTAGTCCTGGAACCACAAGTCCCAGTTTGCTAGAGACAGAAGAGAGAAAGCCTTACATGCTTTCTAATATCTATAGTGTTTATATATCAAATAATCTAACTATACATCAGTAGTGAAATTTAAATTTACTCATCTATAACTTCAGATATACTGCTTCTTACTTTTAGTTGCAGCCGTACTCTATCTAAAAAGAACCTCCAACAGTTTTCTCTGGTATCAATAAGACCAAGTCTTCGTATTTCACTCCTAACTCCTGTAATTATACCATCCATATCTTCATCCGTGAATAGATCTGGAACCTCTCCTACATTAAAAAGAAAAGACATTCCCACAATTACTAAGTAAATACAAATGGATCACAAGCCAAAATAATCTAGTAGAATTTCTTACTTGGGCTGATTCCGTATGGTAGAAATTAAGCTGATCCCTGAGAAACAGATCTGAGTTAACAAAGCTCTACTTTGAGAGTGTTTCATATATTGTTATAGGCCATAACAATATTTATTTAAATTATATTCTGCCTTTCTTCCAGCATGGGATTCTACTAGTTTTAAAATTCCAAAATGATTATTCCAAAATAACCGTTCACTTATGCTAAAAGTAAATGTAGCTCAACTTAAAACCTTTTTTAAAAAATGGATAACGTATTTCACAACTATACACCAAAAATTGCAGTTGCAGCCACCAATACATCTTCCAAAACACAGCTTCCTATAACAGCATTAAAGGATGATATTACAACAAAGTTCACCATTTTGATAGCTGTCAAGCTAATTAGCAGGCTATGTTTGATTTTCCCATCGAAAGGCTATTATAATCATCACAGATATACCATGGCTGTAACATCATGATATATAGATATGTTCATATAACATACTCTCAGTATGTCCCCCCAGTCCCTGGCTGCCATGTTAGAATCAATCCATCAGTGCAGCTGGATAAGCAGAAGTGGATCAATACACCAAGAAACTGAGCTTACATCTATGCTTGATATTGACCTTGATATTAGCTTTTCAGGAGGAACATTGTTTTATGAAAACTAGGCACCATATAAAACTATGCAGGGCCTATATACACCTTTCCCCAAAGGACATCCTAGCCACATTGGAAAACATTTCAAAGACAAACAATCCCCCTTTTAAAGTTCATTGAAACAGCAGATAATTTGTCATTGGGAGAATCTTTTGAGAAATGTGTAGGTCTAATCACCTGATGCCAACAAGTCATTAATCAGCACAAGGAAGCGTTCATCTGGAACTTGAGCATCTGTCAGTATAAACACAGTGGGAACGTTCTTGGCTCCCGTCTTGACATAGAGATTGGCAAGATCTACCTGTAAAGAAGAGAGGCAATCATCCATCTTACATTAAAATACTTGAAACAAGAAGGGCTAGAGGACTAACCAGTGTGAAAATGCATGTCTGTTGAGAGCAGCAGTTTTGCACTTTCTCTTCTCATTTACATATCTGTAACATGACTGAACTCTCTCCAGAGAGACCTAGTGTGTTTGTGTGTGTGTGTGTGTTTGAAAGGTCACAGGTGAAGAGAATGGTGGCCTCATAAGATCACTGAGTGAGAATGAAAAAGCAGTGAACTGACAAAAGAAAAACCCTTCCCTGGTAATCATAAAACTGATGTTAATGGCTTGCCAAACTACTCCCTGTCAAGAATTTCTTCATCTGGATAAAACCTTCTGTTCAATGTCTCGAAAGCATTTCATTGCTTTTCCATTTCAACTTGAATAAAAATAAAATAAAAATAAATGAATTGACAAAGAGGAACATGCAGTGCACTTCTGCAGTTCTAGATATCCTACTGAGGTTCATAATGCAATTTCTAGGACTGAAAACCTCTGTGCAACAGTGCCTATTTAATGTTTTCTGAATTGTGGGTAGAGTACTTTATTCCATATAAATGGACCCCATACAATAGGGAGTT
The DNA here is from genome assembly GCA_030412105.1 of Cyclura pinguis. Classification (NCBI taxonomy): domain Eukaryota; kingdom Metazoa; phylum Chordata; class Lepidosauria; order Squamata; family Iguanidae; genus Cyclura; species Cyclura pinguis. Next base: position 32,449,720 of record CM059604.1, on the reverse strand, counting down.
ACTCTGCTAGATCAGCAGGGTTGATTACATGTGTCTTTTCCACAGAGTCTGTGTCCTTCTACTTGGAGGGGTGTGGGTTTTCAGAGAAAGATATATCTATGCCTGAGTTGTATTTATTTCTTAATGGGACACTCTAGCAGGGCAGTATCTCTTGCCTATTCATATGCAGGGAAAGAATAGATGGGAAAACACCTAATGCCATACAGGGTTTCTTTTAAATGTAAACCTAGTAGATCAGACTATTAGATCTAAAAAAATGCTGACAGCTAGATAAGCCAACATCTCCAAAGATTTGACCAAACATAATCTGTGCTGCATTCAAGTCCTTAGCTGGAAATGGAATATATTTAAAAGTTAGAAAAGGCTATACATTTTCCCAGCCCCAAGAATGAGTGAGACTGAGAAAGTTCTGCACGTACTATTTTCCCAAAGGTGAGGGGGAATGTTCTAGTGTAGAAAACCAAAGGACAAAAGTGATATCTCCCTCCTTTCTGCACTCAATTTACTTCTAGTTGTATATAAAAAGGATAAAACCCAGATTTTCTTCCATTCTAAACAGCATAATTTCAAAAATAGCCATAGCCATCCTATAATAATTGTGTTTACCCTTAGATCTTGAACTGAATAGTCTTTCTTCAGGGTAATCTGAAACACTTCAAGAGAGCCAATGTATGCAGCCAGTCTGGATAAGCTTTGTTTCCCACTGCCACCAACTCCAATCAAAAGTGCATAACCACGAGATGACTCCAAGATTCGGCTGATACGACATCTAACAGTGAAACAAAGGACACAAGGTATAGTGTCAGAACAAGGCAGCAATATAATACCCAGTGTGTGCTGTTGCATGTCTTTATTTCCGACTTATCATGATCCTAAGGTAATCCTATCACATGGATTTATCTGCAAGATTTGTTCAGAGGGGGTTTGCCATTGCAATCCTCAGAGACTGCGAGAGTGTGACTTGCCCAAAGTCACCCAGAGGATTTCCATGGCTGAGTAGGCATTTGAACTCTCATCTCCTGAAGCCCTAGTCCAACACTCAAGCCACTGGCTCTCATACTGGAAAAGTACTGTTGGGGGCGGGGCGGGGAAACAATATTACATGGAACAACCAGAGCTTTGAAAAGTTACTTTTATATTCAACTTCCAATATCTCCCAGTCAGTATGGCCACTGGCCATGATGTCTGTCAGATACTGGGAGCTGTAGTTCAAAAGTAACTTTTCAAAGCTCTGGGTGTGGTACACATCTAATAACACATGGACATACCACCCCCATAAAAGGTAGAAAGCTGCTCAATTTTCTGCAGAGACAGGAAGAATACCAGCATTACTATTTCTGTATTACATATGGGAGTCTCAACCTAACATATGGTAGCTTGCTTGAAACCACCTAGTGAGGTCATGTGTCAGTCAAGATTTGAATCAGGGATTTCCAGTCTCACAGGTAATGACACAGTTCACCAAGAATCCTGTGTGAAAGTGGAACCAAATGGTATTTTGTGTCTTGCTCCTTGGTCTACACATGAAAATGGATGATTCTAAAACAAATGTATAAATTGTACAGAACTATGCTGAGCTCTAACTCAGGTAATATCTAGACATTTACTTACACATGTTGTATAGCATTCTCAAATAAAACTAAGTTCATAGACGCATTCAGTTCATTGTAGTTTTCTAGGGTCTCCACAAGTATCTTTCTCAGCACTTCCCAATCTTTGACAGGCATGTAGTTAGGATCTCCCACACCATTTGCAAAATGACAGTAAATAAGTGGTTGCTGAAGAAGAATGTTATCTTCCACATCCTAACAAGTTGGCAACGTAAAATAAAATAAAATAAAATAAAATAAGAAATTAAAACACATGTACACAGACATATATATATGGAAATGCATACTGTTTATCTTGCCTTAAATATACAGCCAATGACTTGCTCACTGCCAAGTTTGGTGATGGCTAAATCAATTCTTGAGATAACAGGATGGGTTCCCATGTGCAGTACAGCCTACCAAGGGAAGCCCAACTGTGACAAGTCTCAAGGACAAACCTGACCCATTTTTTACTCCCCCGTGACTTCTATAGGCTGCACCCAAACCCAGGTCACTTCTAATTTTGAAAAAAAAAAGGCTCATTTGGAACAAAAAAAAATGTCTGGGGGAAGACTGAGATATCATTAACATGAGCATTAATAAAAGGTTTCCTGTGATCAAGGGAATGCAGAGGAAAAGGTAACTTGCAGTGATAAATCTGTCGGTGGATGAGAGAAGAGTCCTTTACCCACGTTAGTGATCTTCCCCTCAACCACTGTCAGCTGGTGTCTCCTATGTCAGTGGGCTTGTGCTCTGGAGTTTTAGTCTGAAAAAGTTCAGACTAGTTTTGAAATGTTCAGAGTACAGTCTAGAGCACATTTACCACCTCACTGACACAGAAGCAACCAGCCAACCATTGCCCCAATGTCCCCATTCCCAAACCTGTTTTCCCCCAGCCATGCTAACTCTCAGTCAGGGAGGCTCCCCTATCAAATCCCTCATTATTGTGTCATTTCTAATAATAAACACTTCCAATCAACTTGATTTTCTTTCCCTATGCCTATGAAATACACTGTTGAATCAGAATTCTTACTGACCAATTTATCATTTGGGTTACACTAGTTTTCCCTCAATACTTGAAATTTCTCACATTGAATAGTTTTCGAATTATGGGGTCCTTACTAATGTTTAAGTACTTTACTGATCTTTAGTGCTACCTCAAAGTATTTATGCGCAGTGTCCATCAACTTTTTATGAAAGAGAGCACAATCTTTTTCTTCCACCAATTTATCACCATAGACACGTGACGACTCATGAAGCCACAGACGTACAAGATCATTGGGATGTTTTAGGCATTCTTCTTTAGCAAACAAAATTCCCTAAAAATGAAACAAAAAACCTAGTATTTTTAATTTTTTTAAAAAAAGGATATAAAAGGCCATGGCAGCAAGACTCACAATAATACACAAAGGACTAGACTTAGAATAATAAAAATGTTGGTCTCAGGATCTTCCTTTTACGTGCAGGAAGAAAGTTCATCTGCCTGACTTTCATATTTCCCTCTCTTCAGCAGGGTCCTTCAATTGTTCTGAAATATTTTTATTATCAGGGAAGCCTCCTTCCACTATTATATTTGAGTACATAATTTGTATCCAAGCCAAAGTGCATAAGGTACTACTAAGAGTTTCTAAAATGAGAGATCTTAGGGAAACCATACCTAGATGTGTAAGCATTCCATACCAGTCCCAAACATGTTAGCACTGATTGTTCTGTAGTGAAAGAAAGTTACTTTGATTATGATGTCCCCTCCTCCCGTCCCCCGTTAGTCAGTACTGCTATGGCTGAGACTGGACAGTCACAAATTGGCACTGAGGATAAGCCTCAAGTATATCAAGGCTAAAATTAAGTTCCAGTAATATACTTTACTACTATAATGCAACAAAATAGAAGTTTTTGAGACCAATTATATGCTCTTCATTTTCCTTCTGATTAAAAATGCTGTGTATATTGAAAGCTTATGCGCTTAATTGTTGTGTGCCTTCAAATCATTTTTGACTTATGGCGACCGTAAGGAAAACTTATCACAGGGCTTTCTGGGGCTGAAAGTGTGTTACATGTCCAGTGGGTTTCAACAGCTGAGTGGGGAATCAAACCCTGGTCTCCAGGGTCAGAGTCCAATGCTCAAACTACTACACTAATTCTCATTCTAAATTACTCATTATGCATCACTTATTCACCGCTTATGCATCATTACTGCCACTGCAAAAGTAGCAATACTCATCAAGGTCACTTGGGTGAGGAAGAAGCCTTCCCTCCCTGCCTCAGGGACTCCAAAGTTGTCTTAATTCTTTCTTTATCACTTCCTCATTCCAAAGGGTACATGTACACATGCATTTATGAGCACACACATATACATACTGACTCACATATATAATTCCCAATAGTGCCCAGGCTAAATTTGGTTTAACCTCCTAAACCCCTGGCTCTTTCCCAGTTTTTTTTCCCACAGCCAAGCAAAGAGAAAAAGAAGGGTCTTATTCAAGGAAGTTTATGGGTGGACGCATAGGATGGTGGAGGAAGAACATTAAAAAAAAAGAGAGCCACCTGCTGTATAAACAGGATGTGAAAAAAGCGATTACAAATAGTCAAATCAAGAAGTTGACCAGAACAGCAATACTCACCAACGTCATACAGGCTGGGTATGAGAGTCTCTTTCTGTGTGGACTAGAATGGATTTTTGCGGCAAGTAACAAATATCTCATTCCCAGACTGTAAGAAGGAGCCATTCAGGAAAAAGCTTTACCCAAATTCAATACCTCACTACAGAGACAGCGAAAACAAACAAAGAAACCAGAGAACAGAAACGCTCTGGTGACCAAAATTATTAGTGAACCAGCTACTTTAATAGGCATAGAAGTCTCTTTTCCCACAGAGAAAGGCTACATACCTCTCCTGTATACAGTGGGAAGCGGATCTCATATTTTTAAAAGTGGCATTCATATGAGATCCTCCCTCCTAGTTTCACCTCTCTTCTTACTGGTCTTGGATCCAACCCTCTCTTTCCTATCAAGTCTCAGCAAAGATGGGGAACGGGAAGATGCTTAAGCAGGAGGTACACTGGGATGGGGGCAGTTGTCCCTTTTGTCTGACAAGACTTTTTGTTTTAAAAGTGTGCCTCCTCAGCTTCATCCCCTCAACTACACCTGCCTTTATAGAGATCACTATCTATAAATACAGTACTGTAAATAATCTTTAAATACAGTACTATAAACACATTATTGTTGCTGTAATATGTAGCTTGCCATGTGCAGTTAAACTGAGTGGTAAAGAAAGTTATATCATAAGTTGCATTTTGCTATGCTTTCCAAAACAGACTAATTCTAACTTGTAATTCTGAGAAATAAATAAAATTTTAATTCCAATAAACTCTCTATAGACAAGATGTGTTTTTTAAAGTTTCAGAACTACCCATTGCTTTCCCAACTCTTATTTTATTAGCTAGCTTAAATTTTTGCATGAAAATTCAAACAACACAGATTCCACCTGAACCTCAGGAAGAACTTCCTGACAGTCAGGGCTGTCTGGCAGTGGAATATGCTGCCTCGGAGTGTGGTGGAGTCTCCTTCCTTGGAGGTTTTTAAGCAGAGGCTGGATGGCCATCTGTCGGGAGTGCTTTGAGGGTGTTCCTGCATGGCAGGGGGTTGGACTGGATGGCCCGTGTGGTCTCTTCCAACTCTACATTTCTATGATTCTATGATTCTATGAACCTGGAAGATGCTGGAGAGGTCTCGAAGGTTGAAAATATAATGGAATTTAACAGCTGTGGGAAGAAAGTTCTGAACCATTATCTGGTGAAGCCTTATTGCTGCTTGAATCATGGCAGGACCCTGTTTCAACACTGATGGATTAAAGCCATGACGTTGAAAGTGGAAGTCAAGGATCTTGCTATAGATGGTATTTAAAGCATCATTGGATGGGAAATTCATTGCAAACACTGCAAAATGCCTCTGAAACATGAAGAAAATGTACTTTTTAGTATTACAACATAGTAACATATTACAATTAGAATAGCTGTAATATAGATATCAAAAATAAAAGGTAAACGTATTGTAAATAACTAGCAATGTGAACAAAGGTAAATAACTTAGGGCATAACTATGCAATATGCAATGTTAAGTATCTTTATGCCTTTTATTTTTTTCAATTTTTTTTTCAAATTCATTTAAGAGCCATTTAAGAGCTACTAGAATGCATTTCTTATCATGTCCTTCACAGGGATACGGTGCGGTGGAGATTAGACAAACAGTTCAAGAAAGGGCTGCTTAGCCTCCAACTAGAGGCAAAACCCAGGCTTGTGGTCCCTGAAAGACCACAAAAGTTCTTCATCTCAAGTTGAAATGCTTGTGTATATAATTTTTTAGAGAACAACATTATCATTATCTAGGTGCATAAACAGATGCAAGTCCTTTAGTTCCATCCACCAGTTTCACTCTGTCACTAAAGAGATCCCATCTTATCAAAATAAAAATGGAAAAGATCTAACTGACATAGAGGAGCTGAACTTGTTTTTTACAGGTGTACCTGAACAAATAGTTTTATGTACCTATTATGAGACACAACAGGGTAAGAAAATCTGCAAGGATGTTTCTTCTAGGACTCTAACAGCCTGTGGGCAGACTGAGAGGATACAAAGATCCTAGAATGCACGGAAAAAAAGATCAGCACATTTCTATAACCTCCCTCTGGAAGCCAGTGCAATGGTTGATTGCTACACTTCCAACACTGAGGAATGTGCTCCTGCACTTGTTTATTTCAGATTTCTGCAGGACAGCAAACAGATTCTTCAGGGTGCCATCTTTAAACATAATCCAGAACAAGAAAGAGTATCAGTTTTTGGGCACATCTGCCATAACCAAATTTAGCCACATACAATATCTTACACACTATAAAATCATGATTTTACACAGTAATCCAAATCCTTGCTAGTATTATTGACAATTTTATGCATGAATGACAAACCACTCATCTTAATCATCTGCAATGACAGACTAATCTTTTAGCATTGTTTATATAACTGTAAAACAGAGATATTTGGGTTACTGTGATATAGCATTTGTAAACTTACTTGAAGTCGAGGGTTGATGGTGAAGCCGCCAACAGTTGGATTCATACAGGCAACATACTGACAACTATGGATTTCCTTTACAGTTAATGTGTGTCTATCATACCTAGGGAGACATTTTTAAAAATAATTGAAGATATTATTGTAACTGGGATGATAATGACACAGAACTCATTTACACATGTAGTTGGTCTCAAGCAACAGATCCAAAATTCACCCTCAATTACACTGCAAGCAAAACCATAATTTATACCTAATCCCCAGAAATAAGACATTGTCACAGAGTAAATTAAGAATTCTCCAGATAGGTAGGAAATCTGGAATAAAAGATCAGTTATTTCAAATTCACACTAACATTTTGTCAGGAATATTAAAAAAGGTAAAACACATTTTCATAAAAAAACCCACCCATTTGACTAAGCTACAAAATGGAACGATGTACTTACCAATGCCCATAATCTATATGCTGACGAATCAGTGTGTGGGGCTGAACTGTTCCATAAACATCCACCTCTGGCAAATTCATATCATCAATAAAGTATACAAGTTTCTTGTTTCCCACTGGACCATAGTTACGCCCCGCTTTTTTCTCCAGGGCATTCTCAAGAATCCCTGAAATACATTAGTTTATATTCATTCATGATTATACATCATCATGGGGAAACACTGTAAAGCATTCTACTTAGACACAAAAATATAATACAGGCACAAACCTGTAAAAGGTACATAATGCTTATATACAGACATAAGTCTTAAATGAAAACGACAAGCTGTCTCTGTTACAGAACTGTTCAGGGTTTTTCTCCATATGCTGTATGAGCATGGAATAGAATGGTTCCATTTCATTTTGTAGCACATTCACTCTGAGCCTCACTTAGAAGCTGCAAAAGCAATTGAAAATGTTCTACCCCTAAATTATATGACTGGTAAAATGGATGTTTGCTAGAAATAAGAGCTAGCCAAATCGACTCCACTTGCATGGAACAGAATCAGCCTACAGCTGCCAAGCACTATGGCCCAATTTAAACCTAAGCACTGAAATTGGAATTTGAGGAATGGGAACTTGCAGGATCACACGTTCATGTGAATCCACCTTTCTGTACTCCAGCATTCATCTCAGAATTACAAGAGACCATTGCTAACTTGTGTTTAAAAGAAGCTACCTAAGTAATACACATTTATTATAAGACTCCTCCATATTCAAAGGAGTCTTAGTTCACACAATATAGCTCCTTGGGTTTTGCCAGGTTTTGCTGGTTGTACGCATCTCTATACCTACCTCTTTCATTCTTTTTTGGAGTTGCTTGCAAGGTGTTGTTGGATCTGCATTAGGGTTCTTCAAAAGTTTTTTTTTGTCTTTTTCTTAGAGTTATATGTTATAGTGTAGTGCACGGTAGTAAAAAAAGTCTTACTGTTATAGATGCAATGACACACTATAACACAGAAAAATGTAAATAGAAGAGGAAAAAAGAGGGGAATATATTGTTCATATATGACTCAGAATTAAAGAAAGAAAAAATGTGAATAAAATGTTGCAGTTGGTGCCAGGAACAGGTGGAATAATAAGGCAAAATAAATTGGAAATAATAAACCTGTTCGGGACAATAAAAAGGTTGTTTGGATATTTTAAAAAGTATACCTGAGGGCTACAGCATAAAACACCATGACTTCCCCCATCTCCTGACATTTTTGTCCTGTCTGAAGAATCCCATGATTTGCCTTTTTGTCTCCTTATTGTGAAGCAGCATTAATTGATTATTGATTTTTTTCACTACTAGCATTTAATTACTTTCAAGTATAATCCAGCAACTTCTCAGCACTAATATAGGCAGATTTTCTATAGCCAAAGTCAGTGCAATAGTTTTGCAGGGTGTATTTAAGCTGCATTGAAATAAAATGTTTGTGCAAGGACAGTGTTTGATGGATTGTTCATCAAGTTGGTCAAGAGTTTAAGAAGGAAGAATTTTCAACATCTTAATTTCCTGGACTTCCTAATGAAAGAATCATCAAATATATTCAGCTGCTAATTATAAGGACTGCTATAAACATCATTTTTCATTTCCTCTTTGTTCACACATAAAAACAAATAATATAGAATACAATGTTTGATTGAAATCAGGGCAATTATTTCTTTGGAGAAGAACATTTCATAAGCTTTACACAGAGTTATCATTGTCCTAATACTAAAATTGGATGCATGATGTTTTAATACATAGCATACTTATTGTGCTATAATAATCTTGTTAAAACAGCAGGTAAATCAAGTGAGTTCACTGAACTTACTGGCAGATTTTACAGTCTTAAAGCCTGAATTATAGTTCTCAAAAATGGTATTAACCTATTTGCATTGCTCGCTGCTACAATGCTTTTTAGCTGTGCCCCATGGGTGTACTATGAGATATAAAAAGATGCACGAGAAGCTTTCTAAAAGTGTATATGAAATGTCTGAGGGTATAAGATACACAATATCTATGTCAATAGAATTCATTTTTAATTTTCTGTCTCTGAACTTAAAGCTTGTCAATAATTTAAAAAAAAATATGGGAAATAGGTGGAAACTGGCAGGAAAAATGGTGCATACATATTTTCTAGAATACATATTTTCTAGAATATTTCATTCAGATATATGAGCTGATTAATAAGTTGATTTATTATATGCAAATACAAAATTCTGCATACTGTGTTCCGTTAGAAAGGGATTGGGGCAGCCCCCAGTGTCCCCTCCAGTCAGAACAGCTGATTACTAATGCCACCAACGGCCAATGTTATGGACTCTTGGGGCACATTCTATTCAGTGCCAGGTTTTGATAAAAGTTTTTAACTACTGGCTAAGGATCCTCAAAATGGACCCAGGAAGACTCCCTAAACTTTGCTTAGATGAACAGTTGGATCTCCAGCGTTCAAATTCCTGGATATGCCAACTGTTCCAACTAATGCACCAGCTTGGCTTTTCCCCATCTTATTTATTACCTTGTGGACACTCAGCACAGGAAATATTAAAACAAAGAATTTTGGACACCAGTGCCCAAACAGACATAGCTCTGCTGGCCGGTTCTAAGTCTCTAAATTGGTTAGCCAAAAATAAAACTATATTTGGTCTAGAAAAGTATCTTAGGCTGAACCTAACACAGAGACAGAGAATAGCTTTCACCAGAGTTAGATTTGAACAACTTAATTCTATGGTAAGAATAGGACGGTTTCGAAAAATTCCATACCACGAAAGAACATGTATCTGTGGCGCATCAGCCATGGAGGATATTGCGCACATCCTGTTTGATTGCTGTATATATACCAAGGTGAGATCCCAATACTTACAACCACTTCTGGTTAGAACGACCAATTGGGATCCAACTGTTAAATTGACCTATTTTCTTTCCGGAGAGAATTCACACTCAGTCCGCAGGATTGCAAAATTTATTACAAATGCTGCCTACCTGAGAGATCTTTTTATCACACAAAATGGGGTCCCCTGTCATGGTGATGAGCTTATTTAAAAGTTATGACTGAATTTTTATACTCGTCATTTTATCTTTTTTATTTATCATGTATTTTACTTCTTATATTAAACTCACTATTTATTAAGTTTAAGTTTATATGTTTTAATTATTTTAGTAATTTTATATGAGTTGAGTCCATCTGTGTATGTAATTTCTGTATTTGTATTTTTGTATTATGTATTATATTTTTATTGTAGATATGGTCAGTTGACTAATCAATAAACGATGATGATGATGTTACGGACTCTTGAAACAAAGGTACTTGGGACCAGCACACTCTTTCCCCTTATCCCTCCATCAGCCATGAAACTTGCAATGGTGCCACTAGTAAGAACTGAGTCAGATGCTACTGCCATGTGCTCTGGGACAAATGGGTCAGGGTTCATGAGTATCTCCTAAGCTGCTGTTGATTTTTCACATACAGAGAAATCCTATGCTTAATCTCAGCATACAGGGCAGAGGCTGAAATGGAGCCTACATGATTATGAAGCAAATTACCAGCTTTCAGCAACAATGTGGTCCCACTGTTTGTTTTGCCTTATGAAAATAAATAAAATGGTTATTCTCAGTCATACATTTTTATATCACTATGAGTTCTGATATTAAATATTGGTGATTTCTAAGTAACTAACCAGCCAATTCATTTTAAAAGAACTTCTTCATACAATGAGAATCAAGAACTTACGCTGCAGTGCTGCTGATGTAGTATAATAACTGAAGGGAACTCTGGACACCAAGAAATCCTCAGAAAGGCTAGCAAGGCATTTCTCAATGAACACAGTTTTTCCCACTCCAGCATTTCCAATGAGCATCACAGGCTTGCCTTTTTCCAACAGCAAATCCAGAAAGTATCTCAGACATGTGGTCTCAGTTGTGTGAACAAGGAGAGCCTGAACAATCATAGTACAAATGAAGGCATTTGATATTAATCTGATTTGTGCTAACATGCCACTGACATCACTTAACTACTGTGTAAAAGAGAGCATACCTTCTATGAAGCACATAGTTGCACATGCATTTTCATATAATCTAAGGGTAAAAATTTAAACAATTCCCCACATCTGGTATTTTGCTGCATATATGAACATGCTGCTGTGTATGTAAAGCATTTCCCAATGCAGAGGCTACTGTGTTCATTTCAACAGAAAAAGAAGGTGTATGCATAAATCACTCTAAAGGCAAATCTTGATTTGAATGAAAGGAAGAAGACAATTATGCTCAACTTTGTAACATAAGGAGGTCAATACTCTTCACCGGGATGTTTCATCAAATATCTAGCCATACAATGCTACTTTCACTAGACTGTGCTAAAAGATTAGAAAGCCAATCCAAAACAGCTCTAATGCTGAACATTTTACAAATTCATATTCATGTACTTCAATGGCTTCCATAAATAAAGATTCACACTTTTCACAATTAAAAACAATAAAATCTCCGCCTTCCCCTAACCTTTGCTTCTGTTCAGAATGACAGTCCTTATCGAGCTACACTACACAACAAAGCTGAGGAACCAGTGTCTGAGGAAGTCCCCAGATGCTTTTGAAGTCCACTTCTCATCAGCCCCAGCCAACCTGGTCAATAGTGTAGCATGATGGAAACAGTAGTTCATCAACATCCGAAGGAACAAATGTTTTGTGCCCATGCTAAATCATGTTATAGATAAAAATTTGGTGAAGACACATTCAAGACTTACACAATGATGGTTGACGACAATTCCCATTTTGCTCCATTCAAAGTGATTGTAAACTATTGTAAACTATTACAAAAATAAGTGTAAGTGAGCCTCAACTCTATGCGTTCCCTTATTTCCACTAAGTTCAATATCAGAAAGAAATCACACCCTTTACCTTTCACTTTTAATTAATCATGACTTAGTAATACATCAGAAATCTAAACTACAGTTTAATGTATTTAGGGGGAAAAATGAAGATCAAAAACCACGGTTTGAAGTTGATTTTTTTCCATAAATCTTAGTTGTTGTTGTTTTTTCTGGGTTCAGAAGTAAATCTGCGGTAAGTAATACATAGAAAAGGAAATGACTTCCTCATGACAACGAAGGAAACCAGACTACTGCAAAAAATGTGACAGCTCTTGCAACAGAAAGCCTTGCTTATTACCGGTATGCTGTTTTTGAATTGACACAGACCTCTCCAAATGGCATGGAGGGAGGATAAAGGAAGCTGGGTGGCTATGTGATCAGTAAACATTCTGATTTTATAATGCTATGGACAACTGACCAACCACAGATCTCTTCCATGTCTTTACTTACTATTGGCTCTGGAGACCTAGATGGGCACTACTTGTTTTTTAAAGATACAGTGTCCCCTCTTGTGGTGTGACTTTGGCATACATGAATTCAAGGTTGTGCACAGGCACGCACTCCCGCTGCCAGGGGCACATGCACATCACATCCATTGAAGATCATAGGAGATGAGCATTTTTTTTTATTTATGCAGGGGTTTCTGGAATGATTTTTGGAACTTAAGTACAGTGCAACCTCATATATTTGGGGGTTCATGGAACAGAATCCCTGCACATATGGAGGGCACACTGTACTACGTTCCAAAAATCATGCAGTTCTAGTGTGAAAACCATGTGTTCTCCTTCCATCCAGTGTGGCTGAAGAGCAATGCCCTTTAACCAGAACTATACAAGCTTTTCAAAGTTTTTTTTTCCCTTTGATGTATCCTACAATTTAAAAAAAGCATTAGTCTCCAGATAAGAATAAAGTGCCACTGTTTGTGCTGGGAATTGCCTCTGGATGTTCTGTGACAGTGCTAACATTGTGTGCTTATTTATTTTTTAAAAAAAAACACCTTGAGAACTAAAGCAACAAATAGAAATGCAGGAACATTTCATCCATCTGTTTCTCCACTGTGAGGTCAAGGCCCAGATAGGCTTATTCCCATAATTATAAACCATGGCCTAAAACTAACTGCTAATGCCAGAGAAAATAGATCCACTGAATCAATAGAATTTACATAAATATTGACTTACCATTCAGTAACTGATACAATGGGTCTGCAGCAGCTGGGACTATAATTGGCTTTAGGCTCATAAATTTTACTGCTATATGTGAACGTAGCCAGTGTGGAACGCAGTTTGTAAAACTGAACTGAACATTCATTTGAAAAGTTGGTTTTTGTTTTTGTTTTACTCAAACCTCGGGCACAGCATAATTTTCACAATATTTCGCCCCCTTTTACGGAGATTTGGTAAAGACAGTGGCATTTGCACTTGCCACTCCTACTCAGCGTAATTTTCTCAGCGTAGTTAAGAAGGTACCAGAGCAAAAAAGCCCAAATCCTTCCAAACTGCCAAAATCTCCCCCATGTTTTCAGCATACAACTACAACAGCAAGTTGTGGTGGAGGCATGTCAGTACTCTGTGATATTCCAAACCTGCCATTAACCTAGATGACAAAATGCCTTATCACATATATTCAGCCCTGGTAAAAATTCAATTTATGAATTTATTTCACAGGGACCTATGTATTAATCTTTGTAAAAGGGATCCCATCATATAAATGTTTTCCCTCTTCAGTTATGAAGACAGTTATAATACAATCTAAAAATAGTATCCTATGCAAATAGAGAATTTAAAAGAGTATGTTTTCATTAAAAAAAAAATGGCCTCAGAATACCTCATTTTGTATATATAAAAAAGAGAATACCTGCAAGGGTGTGTCTGGATCCATGTCCAAACTGATAATTTTATCACTCCAGGGAAAGAATTTCTTAGTTCTGGGGTCAAGATAATAATCAAAAATTGTACCATGGGATGGAAACTTCACAGCTTTCATCTCTTTCAACCACCAGCGGCTGAATTCAGCCTGATAATTGGAAAGCTAGAAAATGAATCCATAGTTTTGTTATACTATCTAAAGATAATATTTAAACTTCTCAATGTACACATTATGGAAACATACGCAGCAAATTAAACAATAAACTAAACAAATTACACTACCAAAAATTAACATCTGCAGATAAATATTTCTACTGGGTAAAATGAGTACAGCTGTCACCCTCCTTTAAAAGCCCAAACCTCAAAATTGTGAACAAAATAAAAGTCAATAAATAAAATTATATTGCTTTCTTAAATCCCCTTTGTGCGTTATTTAACTGGCTACAAAATGTCCTGAACAGTTTAAGGAAGCTGTGCTAAGCAACCCAGATATTCTCCCTTGGTTTGAAGTCAAATCATGTTTCCAGGACGCTAGAATTTAGCTCCCACATCTTTGGTGCTTATTTAGCCTCATTCTAGTTCCTACCACTCATAACTCTGATTCCTCCATTCTGTATTCACCACTCTTAATCTTAAGGAGAGAGCAAGGGTTATTGAGGGTGGGTGGGGTCCTGGAGGAGTTTGCAAACTGCCCCTCTTGCCTCCGTTGCAGGACTGCCTTTGCAATGTGGTGGATCACACTTGGTGGTGCTGCCAAGCCAAGAGAAACTTGGGACAAGAGCCTGAGGAAAAGGCCGACCCTTGGGTACCCCTTGTTCTCTGACCCAAGTGGCCTGTCTAAGGCTACAGACTCAGAGGCATTCTTACAATGGAGTTGGGATATTGGAAGGAGAAGGGCTACAATTATTCCTACAACTTTTAGAGACGAGAAGGAGAAATATCTACATCTCCATCCTCTTCCCAAGAGGATTTCTCTCTTGACAGCATCACAATACAAAAACCTTATATGTGTATGTGTGCAGCAGTAGTATCGTGGACCCCTAGTCACTGACTTCCATTTTACCAGTGACAATCCAGATTTAGGTGAAAGATTTTCCTTTCAGTAAGGTCCATGTTTAACTTCTGAAATCCTGAGCTTTGTGGCTTACCACTAATATCATATCTGATGTTAGGCCTGTCACCTGACTCTCCATTAGTAAGCTCAAGGGAGGGCAAAGTGTGGTTCTCTAGATGTTGACTGCTATTCCAATTAGCCTTAGCCAGAATAGCCAATGGTAAATGTTGTTAGGGTGCAACTCCCTACAACATCTGAATAACTTCATTTTTTCCATCTCCAACTGATCTCTTCATTGGCTGGACAACAACATTTTATCCCTGTATTTTCTGTAGAGCCTATTCGTAGATACCACAGAGTTGATTTCAAGCTACAAGTCATAAAGCATGCAGTAGAGCAATCTGTCTCTCTGAGTACATCCAGAAGTCCTGGGGTATAAGCAAACAAACTCCCTTTTGGCCTACCTGATCTTGAAAGAGGGCCCCTCCAAATGCCCACACACAGGCAAAAGCAAAATATATTTCATATAGTTCTCTAGGACCATCAGGAGGAACATTTTCAGGAGTCAGCAAGCAGTCAAGGAGCGAACACAGCATCTACAAAAAGAAGAAAGAAACAGCAAAAGGAAAGCATGTGGTGTATTTTGGGATTTGTTTATTACAGAAATAGGAATTTAGGAAACTGCCATGTGCCAAGTCAAGACTCGGTCATTTGGTTCAGTGTTAACCATAGCACATGGGGTTTTGGCCTAATTTCATGATGCACTTGGTCTGATGTCAAAAGCCTTCTGCAGGCAATCAGTTCACACCTTTGTGCTCAGCTAGGTGAGAAGAACAGAAAGAAAAAGAAAAAGGGTGGCAGAAAGAGACAAACATGGCAACTAAGGCACCTACTAAACAATACGGTGATAACGTTTTTGCTGAGTGGCTCCCTCAAATAATGAAAGATGTCTGTTTGCCACTGCACAACAGTTTTGTTTTGTTTTTTAAATCTGTGTATCTTTCATTTAGAGTGCTTTGTTTTGTAATTAATCACTGGAAAGTAAACACATAATTGGCAAAGCTTCTTCCTGAGGCATGTAAGACCCCATTATGGAAAAGGAAATGGGTCAGTCACAGGAAATCATAAAAGAGAAAAGAAATAGCCGCCCTCACTCTGGGATGGGACCTCAACCAATTCTAGCACACAGCCCAAAAAGGCAGGATGGGTAATTGTAGAGGGCTTTGGGGAAATTCCTTCCAGTGGAACACATGGTTCTTAATGGAAGTAAGGTTGTGTTACTTTTGGTTCCAGGATTTGCCCTAAAAGAGCCAACTTTTGCTTGGTTTCTTGGCATGAGAGGATTGTGGGGGCTTTTTGCATTTTGTTTTTTTTTTTTTGCATTTTTGCATTTTTGCATTTTTGCATACTTTTTGCATTTTGCATTTTTGCATTTGCATTTTTGCATTTTTGCATACTACATTTTGCAGTAACTTGGGTAATTCTGGGCCATTTTTGATAAAAAAATAAATAAATGGGGTGGTTAGGGGGCTTTGGAAGACTTCTAGCAGGTTCAAAATAGAGTGTGGGGCATTACACTTTCCCCATGCTAATCTTAAAGCAACGTAGACGCCTGGGGAAAAATTCTCCATTCCGGATCTACAATAAGTGGCAGCAAATCTCAGGGACTTTGGAGAGACATATTTTCAAGTCTTGAATCTTTTGCATGCAAAGCATGAGCTCTTCCAGTGAGCTACTACCTGACAGCCAATACAGAAATTGGAATAGAACACAAGAATAGAATACAAAAATCAAGTAGACTAAATAACTGGAAGCAGAAGATGGAGAGACTCCACTCTGTCTGTAAAAACAAGATCAGGAGCAGATTGTGGCACAGACTGTGAACTGCTAATATCAAAAATTAGAGTAAAGCTACAGAAACCAACCACTGTGCCAAAACACAACCCAAAGAACATCCCTGTAGAATTTAAACATAATGTAAAAAATAGATTTATACTATTATGGCTAATTGATCAAGAGCCAAAAGAACTTGGGACTGAAGCCAGGGACACTGTCAAGGAGGAATGCAAAAGACACTATTTGTGACCAAAAAGAAAAAAAGTCTCAATGGATGACGGAAGAAACTCTTCATGCGGTTAAGGACAGATAAGGAGCAATAGTAAAAGGTGATAGAAATAGAGTCAGAACCCTATGATAATCAATAAACGATTACTAGAGCAAAGCAAACCTGAACTCTCTCTAGAAGCCAGAATGACTAAGGTCATTTCTGCACTACACTGTTATAGTGCTATTATTCCACTTTCAACATCCTATGGAATCTTGGGAATTGCAGTTTAGGGAGGGGCTTCTTTGGCCTCAATAAACTACAAAGGCCAAAATTCCATAGGATGTTGAAAGTGGAAAAATATCACTATAAAAGTGTAGCACAGAAATGGCCTAAATTGAGACTGTTGTGCTTTGGCCCTATTGTGAGAAGACATGATTCACTAGAAAAGACAATAATGCTTGGTAAAGCAGAAAGCAGTAGGAAAAGAGAAAGATTGCATTACAGTTGGGTAAGCTCAATCAAGGAAACCATGTTCCTTCATCTGCAAGATGAGCAGGACTATTGACTTGGAGGTCTTTAATTCACAAGATCATCCTAAGTCAAAGTGAACTTAATAGTAGTTAACAGCACCACACATGATTCCTGGAAAAGGGAAATCCTCCCTTGATCTGACCTTGGGAAACAGAACAACAATTTTTAAAAAATTCACCATCTAGTGGTATATAGAATGCTGTTTTTAAATCTTCCCTGAAAACTGAAATCTTCTATTGCATTGTTCTTATTTTCTAAACACAGCAAAATGAGTGATGAAGCATTCAAGAATAGAAAATGTAATACAATTGTTCAGATTACAAGCACTGGTAAATGCTTATGAGTAAAGTTTACCAACATATTTAACAAGGCAGGAAGCCACTGTAGGTCAGCCCAGACCAGTCGTAAAACTGTAAGTGAGTCTTGGATCCAGGCTGCAGGATCTCAAAGATCTTCAAAGCCCTACTCTCTCATATCTATTTTTAGAAACAAGGATAAAATCTCTCTTCTTAAGTGGTCGTTTTGGATATACTGAAGAAGGCATATTAAATTTAGTGAAAGAAATAAAAAGATTGTTGTGACTAGGTCTGCTTTTCTCCTCACAAACTGGTATGGCAGCTTCCCCCCAGTCTGCTAAAGCACCCTGTCACCTCATTCACCTCTGCCTTTTCTTTTAAAATACTACCTTCGAGTAAAAGAGGTAAAGCCTTTCAGTTGTTATTTAGAATCCCATTTATGATTTATGGTAGTATGGCTCTGTTTGGTTATAACTACTGAAAATCATTCAGCTGAGTCAAAACTCATAAAAATATACTATAATCTTTATTAAAATAACAACCCAAATAAAGTATTGGTTTTCATATGTACGTCCAAGCTTAAACAGATCTTCAGAATGTGTTTAGATGGTTTCTTATATCTTTACATTGGCATAAAGGCACAGGTCTCTCACACATAGCCTTCTGGTCACCCTTTTGCTAAAGGCTCAATTCCCAAATCTAGGTCACACTGTCTGACCAGATTTAAAAGTGGGTTGATTTCTATTCTGCCTCTCTCTCTGAGAAAACACACCCTCTCTCTCAACCCCTGCTTGGTTGACAGAGAACCTCTCTGGCTGAAGGACTGACTCTTAGCCCTTTCTCCCTGAAGTCTGACCAAAACCAATTTAGTGTGCCTTCTATATATACATTCCACTCTCAGGCTTCCAACCCCTCTTTCACACTCTGCCAGATTCCGGCACAATTACGTTTCTAAAATCTATGTTATATGCAGCTAATTCCGCATGTATCCATCTGGGGAGAGTCCCAGGGTCATTTATTAAGCTGGCCATTTTGATTACCTATTTGCTATTTGAAATGAAATATTGCATTTTGTATGCCACTGTGAGTACAACCTGATGCAGAAAAGTAGGTTATAAATAACAAACAAAAAAACAAACAAAGCAAGCCATCAGAATCCTGTTGGTGTATTATAGGAGTGATTACAGTTTTTCTAAGCTTGTGCAGGAGTGGAATGCAGATCTGCTGGCTCCAATGCCTGACTTTCTTTATACCCATCATGCCCAGGAACTTTTCCCTCCTGCTGTTAATACCTCTATTAACATATTTATGCCACTAAGATTCCAACCAGTGTCTGCACAATTAAAACCATACCTGCACCATACTGTTCTCAGGGACGGGAGTGATCGTTTTAAAGTTTGTTCTAAGCTGATCCAAACATGGAGGGACATATTTGTCAAACAAAATAGTCAAATTTGCCTTTTCAGATTGGTGACTCCTTTGTTCTATCCAGCTTGCAACATAACTAAAGAAAAAAAAAAGACAAAAGTTTCATTAAAAACCTGCTTGGTCAGAGCAGAGGTTCAGAACTGTTCTTCTTTCACTGCTTGGAAGAATCATGGACAGCTTTCCAGTTGGCTTAAAAGCAAACAACATGTAAGACAACATGCAAAGAGCACTTCCTGGACCTACAAAAAATGCATGATATGTTGAGCTATCAGGTGTTACAGGTAAGGGAAACCAATCCTGTGAAACTACCCCTGCATAAAGAGAATTATAATGGGCTCCACATTTACGGGTCGAGCACTCACAGATTTGATTATTCGTAGATTATGTTGCTGGGAGGAAGTCAAACTGGCAGGGTAGCTGCATGCCCATTTTTTGCTCACTTGTGTGGATGGAGGAGGGAAGGGGATGGGACAGGGAAGAGGGAGGGTGCATGCGTTCATTCCCTTCGTTGTGAAGGCAGGAGGCGGGAAGGGGATGGGATGGGAGCAGGGCGAGTGTGCATTTGCTCACTTGGGTTGACAGGAAGAAGTAAAGGAAATGGAAGGAGGGAGGGTGTGTGGGTTTGCTCACTCATGCAGGCAGAAAGGGGGGAAGGGATGGGAGCTGGGAGGGAGGGTGCGCACATTTGCTCACTCACATGGGCAGCAGCGGAGAAGGAGATGGGATGGAAGGAGGGAGGGAGGGCACATGCATTTGTTCAGTCCTTCACTTGTGTAGGCAGGAAGGCGATGGGACAAGAGGAGGGAGGGAAGGCATAGAGATGAGAGAGGGGAGGGGTTGGATGAAAGGAGGGAGGCTATGAGTATTCACTCACATGCTTACTTAAGCAGGCAGGGTGAAGGGGATGGGATGAGTGTTCCTATTCTCCTCCTCCCACATCCGCATCCCATCCCCTTCCCCCTCCAGGTGACATGAGTGAGCAAGCAAGCAAGGGAACGCGTGCACCTGGGCCCAGCCACCCAACCCAGTACAGGTACTTTTCATGTGTGTTAAATATGGTCGAGGGGTGCTTACAATATCTGTGGTCTCTCTGTTTTCATGGAGGGTCCCGTGCCCCTAACCCTGTGAAAATGAAGGTCCAGTTGTATTTCTGGACAAACAACAGATCTGTAGCAATACCAGAAACTACAGCAAAGGGCCTGGCTTGTAGAAAAAAGCAAAAAGCAAAGAAACACAGTCTGTGTGTGTGTATGCACACATGCACACAGACATCACTCTGTTAAAATATTTGTGATTTGCCTTTATAGAACCCTATAGCCTAAGAGTGCAACAGGGATCAGAACAGCAGAAACCAAGCAGAACAAAAAGTGCTGATTGAGACCATAAAAACCTTTCATGGCCAGGCATACAAAAGGTAGCCAGTTATTAAAGAATGCAAGCAGAAACAAAAATTTGTGCTGTCCCACCAAAATTCAGAGATAGAAACCCCAGACTGCCAAACTATTTCACAGTATGGGCTGATCTGTTTCACATGAATAAGTCTTGCAAAAGAGAAGGTCCTTGTTTCAGTCTGACTAATGATCCAGAAAATTTTTGAGTTGACTGTGCTCTAGTGGGCTGTTTTTGTACGATGAAGCCTGAGAAGCTGCTATAAATGACTAACAAGCCCTCTGATAACGAGTTTCATCACAGGTCAAACTGGTCAGGTAATGGCTGGCATCCTGCTACTGGAATATGCAGGGGTGGGTTAATCTTACTTTTGCATATGTCTGGTTTTTGGTTGCTGAGGAGATTCATATTCCCTTTCTCCTTTTGCAGCAACCAAAGCCATACCCTCAGATCTACCACAGAGTCCCTGTAGCCCCCCATGGCTATTCCCTGCCTGTTGGAGAATATGGGAGATAGCAGAAGCATCTGCATATGTCTTCATAGCCAGATTTGAAATGATTACATTGGCTGCTGAGACATTTGGATGACCCTGGTAGAACTTAGCAGATGATACAATTGTGTCATGTCTGATTACAGCGACATTGTCACATACTTGGGCCATTTCCACACTAGGCTGTTATAGCGCTATGATTCCACTTTCAACATCCTATGGAATCCTGGGATTTGCAGTTTCGGGAGGGGCCACCTGGCCCCTCCCGAAACTGCAAACCCCAGGATTCCATCAGATGTTGAAAGTGGAATCATAGCGCTGTAACAGCCTAGTGCGGAAATGGCTTTAGAGTCCCCAGCCCAGCAGGCACACAATGCCATGGGCTTCAGTGCTTCTATGGTAAGTACAGGGGGTGGTAAATGATTCAGTGCAGCATAGTTCCACAGGTGAAACTATACTGAGGTATGCAGGACTGTGTCCAATATGTTTTGAATAGAGCTGACTGGAAATTTGCAACAGGCATCACACTAAATTTCTTAGATAATTAACACCTCAAAAAACAATAACATTCATGCAGTCCAAATACGTAGACTGCATTCAAATATCATGAGAGACCATAGTTCATTATGACTAAAACAAGTAAAGCATCTCCCCCACACCTCTGATATAGCAATGAGGATGATTACATATCTTTTTTTTTTTTAATTAAAATGGTAAACTGTTGTGCGAACCTGACAGGTTTTGATTAATCCTAACTATATCTTGTTTGAAATAAGCCAATTTCAAAGTATAGTTTATGAAGCTGGCTTGTTTCAACACATGTTAATTAATATCATTCACAATTTAGGGCTGAAATGCCAAGCTAACCTGCAGAACTGAAAAGTTCTGATCCATGAAGGAAGCAGAAAGTGTGGTAAGGATGTTAGGGATAAAGATCTTCACTCATTTCATCCTTGCATAGAATAACAAAGAATTTCAAAAGTTTTCTCCTCATGAGATGAGATCATGAGAGATTTGTGTGTATTTTTATAACTTTCCCACTTCTATACTTTTTTGGTGAGAAATTTGCTTGTGCAAAAAAAAAAGGTTTTGAGCAAACTAGTTCTAAATTACAGAAAATTTCACAGCAGATGACTAGTTTTTCAGTGGGGTGTCTCAAGGCACTGGGACAGTTTTTCTCCTCAAAGACAAGAAAATTTGAGTTTTCATGACATTCCTAGCACACCAATTTCAAGGGCAGACCAGACTTGTTTCCATCTCAATAAGCCATGATTTATTACAAATATGGTACTGCTGTCTTGGGATGACAGGAGTTACAGTGCAACAATATGTTCCCCATGCCTAGTTTTAGTGTGACATCCAGATGCAGCCCAAATAAGGAGTAGGTAATAAGCTATGTTTGCAGTAGCAATTCAAATGAAAAGTTCCAGTTATTCCTTGCAAGAGCTGACAGTCCAAACACAGGCAACACATAGCCTGTTAAAGTTGATAGCAGAATATTATTACCCTCTTTAATTTTACACTACTGCTTTTAAAAATAAAAATTACTTACGGATTCCAACCAAGGTCCTGTGGGTTCACATACAAAATACCTGCTCTAGAAACTGTAGCAGGAGTAGCTGTTTTTAAATGATGTATCTCAAACAGCAGTCTCATTGATGGAGTCAGAGGAATCCGTTCGTTGCTGGCGAGAGTCAACACCTACCATTAACAGAATCATGTTATTCTAACTGAAAGAGCAATTGCACACATTCTGACAATGAATCAGAAAATTGCTACCCTGAGAAGATCTGTTCATATTTAAGGTGTTTATTATGTCCCACCTTTCTCCCAACATGTGGTCCAAGGAAACTCATAATAGACCAATGAACAAATTAGTGTCCTTGAGCTTTATTACACAAGATAGGTAAATGGCAATTACAGTAGGATAACAGCATCTTTGGCTGGGATTAATCACATGACTTTGTTCCTCTTCTGCTGTTCTCCCAGTGGGAGACTATTTGGAAAGCATTTCTTTTATAATGACCTCCTCTACAACAGAAATGCTTTCTAAATGGTTTCCCACCAAGAGAACAATGGAAGGGGAACAATGTCATGAGATAAGTCCCAGTCAAAGATTCTATCATCCTACTGTAATTGTGATTTACCCGTCTCATGTGATAAAGCCTCTTATGTTGAGGCAAACCACGCACAGGTACATACAAACACGCTGTCATTATAAGGTGCCTGGTTATGAAAGTGACAGGGATTAAGATCAGAGACCTGGTGTCCATGATCCTTATAGCTGTATAAGATTATACATTTATCTGATAAAAATTATCACAGGTATGTCAAATTAAAATGCATTGAACATTGACAATAGGGTGCCTCCAGAATGGTTAAAGAAAAAGATCTCAAGAGCTTCCAATTCTTTTTGTTTGTTTTTTATAAAAAAATTTTATTAGTTTTCCGCAACATATTAAAAAAAAAGAGACATGCATCACCCTGTTTGGTATGTCCCTCTCCCCCCACCCACTTCCCTATATTATTCTTCCCCAGTTCAGTCATTACTATCTTTTCCATTATGAATCCTCCATTTTTACACAAATACGTTTTTACCTAATCATCACATGTATTTATATTTTTAACCAATCCATTACCCCTTTCCATTCTCTTTCAAAGTTCGGAATAGATTTGTTTTTTAGAGAATATGCTAATTTTTCAGTCTCAACCACATCCAACACTTTTAGTTTCCATTCTTCTAAATTAATTTCTATTTTTTCTTTCCAATGCTGAACATATGTTAGCCATGCCACTTAATCAAATACAATACTATCTTTTGATGTCTTCTAATCTCTCGATTTTAACCTAATATATTCAACAAATAAAATTCTGGTGCCAATTCAAAATTCACTTTACAAACTTTTTGAATCACATCATGAATTCCCTTCCAAAATTTCTTTGCATTTTGACAAATCTACCACACATGAAACAAGGTTCCCATCTTCTCCCCACGTTTCCAACACTTCGCATCTCCATTTTTTGTTATTTTTTGCAGCCTCTCCGGAATCATATACCATCTATGCATCATCTTATAGAAGTTTTCTCTAAAATTTAAATTCGGAGTAAATTTTATATCTGTTTTCCATACTTTCCCCCAAGCAGCTAATTCAATTGGATGACCTACATTCTGAGCCCATTTAATCATCGTCCCTTTTATTATATCTGGTTCCATTTTCTTCTTTAATAATAGTTTATATAGTTTAGAGATTCTCTTCTTTTGATGTTCTTTCAACAGTAAGTCCAATTCATTTTCTTTTTTCTCAAATCCATATAATTTTTGGTCTATTTTCAACCCTTCTTTTAATTGTCACCAAGGGAACCAATTTAATTCATGTCCATCAACTTTCAGCTCTTCTGCCACCTTCATTCTTGGATTGTCTCCCTCCCATTTCAGTATATCATAATATGTTAATAATTTTCCTTGCTTTGTCGGGGTAATTTTCAACACTTCCTGAGGTAATGTCTGAATTGGGAGTTTTATATAATATAGCCAAACCTTCAATAAGGATTTCTGGATACAATGATTACCAAATTCCTTATTCGCTGCTAACTTATTGTAACATAAACAACCATGCCATCCAAATCTATTGTCAAATTCCTCCAAATCTTTTGTCAATGATTTTTCTAACAGAATCCAAGCCTCAATCCAATCCAAACAACAGGCACGGTAGTATATCTTAAGCGATGGTAGTCTAGTCCACCTCTCTCTTTTGCATCCTGTAATATTTTAAAGCTTATTCGTGGCTTTTTGCCTAACCAAATAAGCAGCTTCCAATTCTTTTTGAAACAACATATTCATGGATTTGCATCCAGTCTCTTTCTTGAAATATCACAGCTTTCTTCCCTCCTTCCCCTCCCCCCTCCCGCTGATCATGCAATTTTTCATACAGTATCTCAGACATTGATCTTAGAAATCCCACGCAACATCTCAGAAACTAATTTTTACCAGTTTCCACAGAACCACTCCCGCTACCATCATTCAGGAGTTAAAGTCAAAGTGCCAAAGTGCTTTAGCAATATTATACTAATTAAGCATTAGGAACATTTTGTTTTAGTGCTAACATTCCACTTTCCGTTGCTTGATCTCTGTTGAATCTTTGTCCTGGAAACAGTACCTGTGGTAGCAATCTTTTCTGCTTCCAAGCCAACAGAAATACACAGGGATGTACAACTACTTTTCATTTTGGATATTATTGCATTAATTTAACCTGACCTGGGGAGTGGGATTAAAAAGTCTTTGGTAATACTCGAAGCTCTCAAGAAATACTTTGTAATGAAGAAATCATAGGGATCTCCAAAATAAAATGGCTCATACAGGAACAAAACCTGGGACTTCCAGAGACCTCTTTTCCCACTTAGAGGTGCAGTTATTGACCTTTATTTACTTCCATTAACAAAAAGGCATACAAATATGTCTGTCAAAATTTGGTGAAAATTATTGATGAAAGTTACTCTGTAGAAAATGCAAGCAGGCAATGAAGATGGCTCCTCCTGGATGAAGAGGTCCCCATTTTTACCCTATGTCCTTCCTTCCTCATTTTCTTTTTGAAAGAATAGGGCTTGGGAAAGAGTGAGGCATGCAGTGAAACCACTGTGCTGTAGTAGGGGAACCTAGTGGGCTACACTAGGTCTATAGGCTGATGTATACATTTTTAGACCCCTCCTCTGGTACTTGCCAGAACTGGAAAGCAGAGAGCATGCACTTGAGACTAAGGAGCCTGAGACTCACTGCTGTACTCTCACATGTGGGGAAACAACATTAAAAAGAAAGTGGAAGAACACAATAAAGCAATACATTTTGACTGGGAAGACCAAACAGGGTGCAAAGGAGAGTGTAGGAAAAAGGCTTTTTGGTCTACATCTCTCAGAATTTCAAGTGGGTATGCTGGCTGGAGATTTTTGAGAACTTTTTATTCAAAACAACAGTTTCTCCAAGTTCTGGTACATGTTAATATGTAGACTACAGAACACATACCCTACTAATCAGTAAAAGACACACCAGAAAACAAAATATAAAATGAGTATTAATTAAAATTTTGACCTTTCAAAGAGAAGGTGTAGAATGTGTTTGCTTACTGCTCACCTTATTATCATCCATAACTGTATTCAGTGATTCAATCCACATAGGATCTATGTCCCCATCTAAGACAATCCATTTTGGCCAACTATGGGTTATATTAGCTTGCTCTCTCAAAAGAGATGATAATAGTCCTGGAAAACGAATGCAGAGAGTTATTGAACAAAAGAACTTCTAAATGATAAGGATCAAATGTTTCCAGGTGGATAAGTCAGTAAACAGACCAAGGCATTTTCATATATGCACAAGAGTTTTCCTAAGACTTGTAAACGCATATGATGTTGCCACATGGATGTGAGAAAGCCTAGTGGAATATGCTAAGATAATATTACGTATATATGCAACATCACTTATATCAACAAGATATCTAAAAGCTCATCTACCCTTGTATGAACCTACCTAAAATTTGCTGTTTTCATTAGGGACCCTGTTATATACCCCAACAGCAAAGGAGGCTAGACTTATAGCTGCACAAAACAAAACCTTTTCTATATTGGTTATTCCAAAGAAGGCCAACTTTGTTCTATCTGTACAAAGACTTAGGCAGTAAAAACTCTAATTTTCTGCTGGGACTTTGATTTTTAATATTGTTCCATTTTTGGTATTTCCTGCCATAATATTTCTGATTTCTATACATGGTTGTGAAAGCTAGACAGTGAAGAAAGTCAATAGTAAGATAATCAACTCATTTGAAAATGTGGTGCTGGAGGAGAGTTCTACGGATACAATGGACTGCTAAGACAACAAATGAATGGGCCTTTTTGCAAATCAGGCCTGAACTCCCACCAGAAACCAAGGCCATTTCTGCACTGGATGGCTATAGCGCTATTATTCCACTTGCAACCTCCTATGGAATCCTGGGGTTTGCAGTTTAGGGAGGGGCCTTGGAGGTCTTTGAGGCCCCTCCCTAAACTGCAAACCCCAGGATTCCATAGGAGGGTGAAAATGGAATAATAGCACTATTACAGTCCAGAGCGGAAAGGCCCCAAGATGACTAAACTGAGGCTATCATTCTTTGGACATATCATGAGACATATTACTCGTTGGAAAAGATTATCTAAAGTGGAAGGTAGTAAGAAAGGACCTGCATTACAGGTGCATAGACTCAATCAAGAAAGCCATGGCCCTGAGTCTGCAAGATCTCAGCAGTGCAGTCGATGACTAGGGCTCTTGCAGGTTTCTCATTCATGAGACTGGCATAGGTGAAAGTTGACTGGATGGCAACTAACAACTAAAAATATTATTCTGGATAATTTTAAATATTGTCTTGGCTTTTATCAGAAGTTGGAGAGGAAATAAAAACTGCTTGGATGTAGAAAAAATATATCATGTTAGGAAAGAGGATTAGCTAAACTCTTTTGGTACATTTATATGTTCAGTTTTTAAAAATCAGGGCAAATATTTGAGCACAAGCGTCATATGAAATAGTACAGCAAGCCTGCGTCATGTGATTTCTCTGCAGACGTAGATAGGACATGTGTATCCTAACAGAATAAACATCTACCCTGGGGAGCAGCTTCGGACATTGTAGGGAATGATGGAGATTATGTAAAATATCACTGTAAAGAATATAAATGCATCTTCCACTTGCCATCTTTCCATTCTCGGGTAGCATGATGTATAAAACCAAAAAGTTCATCAGTAGTCACTGCTTTGGGGTTCAAGTCATTCCATACGGGCTTCTGCTTCATGTTTACATAAGTCTTGTTCAGTGTTTTCAGAATCTGATGAACAAAAAAAAAAAAGGGGGGGGGAGACTTTCTTGTTAAGGATCCATACTTGGCCTCCAGGGAAAAGTGCCAATTTTAATTAAAAAACTCCTGTGTGGGGCCTTTCCCTAAGTGTAGCATTGCAGAGCTTTCATCTTTGAGGTCTGCTTCAGTGCCTACTTTAAAGAAACGCTTCTCTCTACAACCTGTGTTCAGCAATCTCTCTCACTACAACTGTTTCCCACAAATGTAGAACATTTCTTCTGAATCCTAATATTCTAGTCTTTGTTCCTTCTACATATGCACACTCAGATTCTACGAGATTCATTCTGTTATTTTTTTGTGGTGCTTTAAAAATTTAAGAGAACTGATTTTAACAGAACTGCAATAAAACAAAAGAAAAGAGGGTGTATAATTTAGTGAACAATACCTCTATCATAAATTATGCTTTCCTAAAATGTTTGAATTCTCTTTAGCCTTACAGATGGATCAAGAGTAATAGGATACTGATAAACACAGTGTCAAACTTCACACTACATTAAACACATATTGTGCAGCAAAATACAACAAAATACAACTAAAGTTGTGCAGCCCTGATACATATGGGATCATCATTCATGGCTGGAGAGGTTTAAATCACTCCATCTGGTTTTATTTAAAGATGTTTCCACATCTTGCTCTAAAACGCCAAGAAATCTCCACTGGTGTCAATATATTATTTTCTTTCTTTAAATTAGAGCAGAAGGTGGCAGACAAAAACCACAGGGTGGGATGTCCCTACTTACACCAGTCTTGATCTATGTTGGACTGGATACATTTACTTGGGAGTAAGAAGAGATCTTTGGCTGCACACTATGGCCCTTTCCACACCTTACCTGGTCATGACGTGGGCACGTGGCGATCACGCGAGCAGCCTCTTGCGAGAGGCACTCACATCCCCTCCACTTCTTCTCTGCAGCAGCTCCCTGCTGGCCAGAAGAAAGTGTGAGGGCTCCGCCCCTTCCTTCCACAGTGCAGCCGGGTACCTTCCCAGGCTGCACTGGGGGAGGAAGCACGAGGGCCACGTCTCCAGAGGCACCGCACACAAGGTAAGTGTGTGTGGGGCCCGGGAGTGACACGCAATTGTGCATCATTTTCAGGAAGAAGCTGAAAATGATATATTCCACAATCGCTGCCTACTGGCCCCAGCAGCGTTGCGCAATTGTAAGGATGTCATGTGAAATGGTCCTTACAGCTGCGTGATGCTCTGGAGGCCCTTTCGCATGTGAAATGGTGTGCAAAAAAGGCCTATGTGTTTAACATAGCATGTACTTTGATGCACAGAAAGCATTAGTCCTGAACATTATCACTAAGGACCTTTGAATGTAAAGTATGCCTGGAACCAGCACAGCGCAGTGGTCTGAGCACTGGATTATGATCCTAGAGACCAAGGTTTGATTCCCCACTCAGCCATGGAAACTCACTGGGTGACACTAGGCACGCCACACATTCCCAGCTCCCAGGAAACCCTGTGATAAGAGTTGCCTTAAGTCAGAAATGACATGAAGGCACACAACAACAACAATGCTGCTTCAACTGAGATTTTCTTTTCAGTATAAAAGGAAGTCACACCAAATTTGCAACATTTTCCCCACAGACTCATGCTCGCATTTTATACCCTGTGTATTCAGATGGCCAAAATAAGTTGGAAAGCTTCTTTTTCTAATCAAGCAGTTATTAGATATAAATAAATCCCTCCATGTCTAGGAGACAGATGAGGGTTCCACTTTAACTCAGAGATCATGGATTTCACTGGCGTGAAAATCATGGTGTTACACCAGATTGCATGGAAGATATTTTTTCCAATGTAAAATATCTATTGAAATAGCTGCTAAAAGTGAAAAGGGTTTATGGCATACCTTGCTCTTCCCTGTGCCTGCATTTCCCACTACAAAGACAGAATGACGCACTGCTAACAGCTCCTCAAGCTGAACAACCTGCCAAACAGAATACATACACAGGTAGTGATTTTGTTTCCTTGTTCTCCCATTGACACTAAGACACTAATTACTTCCCACATAGCAGTGCCGCCCCCCCCCCACCCTCTGTTAGACAGGAAACTAAAGCACTGCTTTCCCCAAGTAACTTCAAATTGGGTAACCTGAAGAAGCCAGACTAGTTTCGCACAGCTCCTCCACCTAGGCTTGAATTAAATGAATAAACCTCAAGAAATGAAAGCAAATATCACCATTGTTTCCTATCAGCTGGGCTATACACCCTTATCCAGTTAGAATGAACGAACCACTGATGGCAGCTTTCATCAGTGTCAGCAGGAACGGCAAATAGAGGTTAAACTCTGTATTTTATGCAACTTTTAAAGATAACAATTCCCTTTCAGGGAATGAAGCTGAAGAAAAAATAAAGGGAGATTTAATTCAAAAACTAATGAATGAATTTTGTATATTTATTTGAATTAACTTGCCAGATCTTCCAAAGAGATATGTGGTTGGGGAAGCTGTGAATAAAATTCTTAATAGAGCAAAAGACTGGCATCACCACTCTGTGTTAGTTTTGAAGCAATATCTGCTATATGTTGTTATTGAAATACAGACTTTTGCTTATAAAAATTGGTCTGTACACTTATAAAACTGCTACTGAATTACCTACACTTTCAAGACACAATAGGAATACTGGAATATATTATGTAAGCATAACCTTCACATCCACTTCCATCTGTCTGCAGTTATTTTGATTGAGATGCTAAAGGGGTGTAATTAAAGGCAATGGATTGTTTTACTTTGAGAATAAAGCTCTCCTCAGGCTGCAAGTGAAGCGCCAGGGTAGATTGTTTAATCATCTGTTCAAATTGCAGGTCCCTCTTCCTTGGAACATCCAGAGCTGGAAACAGGTCACTGATCAAACCCATGAAAATAGGAACATCGTCTGTCACTATCTTGGGCAAGTTGAAGTCCCTCAAGGCTCGCATAAGTACCTGGGAAAGGACAGTAAACCACATATTATCATAATAGCAAGAGCTTTCAATCGTTTTTGAATGCTTTAAAAAAAAATAACAGAGAAGCATTTGCTCATGAGGGAGTCTCACAAGGATTTAAACTTCCATTTTTTTAAAAAAACTAACAGAATAGAAAGCTCGTAAGCATTCTGAGAAGATTCTCTGAATAATGAGCAAACATATGCATCAGTTTGAACAGATACACTTTCAGTATCAAAACTGAAATGGAGAAATTCATTTGCAAGGCACATATTTACAAATCACAGATCAGTATTACTGTCTATACCTGATCTTCAGGTCTGGTCTTATCTCCTCGCTTCAGGGAGCCAGCAACTACCAAGACAGACTTAACAGCACGAAGACCCCAATCATAGTGGTCCTATAGTGAAATTACATAAAAACATTTTAAATGATTATTTATAAACTCTGTTAAGTCCCCTAGACACTATATTTTTACAGTCTGGGCACCAATTTTATTCTGTTCTTTTTTATTGTTGAAGCTAGAGATGTGAATCTTGCTTCAATAAGGATGAGTTAAGACAAGATCTTGTGAAGGAGAATATCCATGCAAGGATGCTTTCAAACTGTATTCATCCAGATCTTGATATTATTTCTGCTGGTAAATAACTAATCAGATATAGCAATGTTATTTTAAAATCGAGCTTCACCGTTTATCAGTTCACGATAAATGCTAAAATGCTAACAAATATTGAATGGTTTGAATATAATTCTGCTGGTAAATCAAATCAGCAAGTGGGAAGATTTAGGAGAAAAGGCAAGACAGACTGAGACACAAGATTGAATTTGGCTCACTTGCAACTGAAGAATACACACACACACACACACACACACAACACATACACACAAAACACATAGACACTGAATCTGTTCTCTGTAAATATACACTGAAATGAGTCCACAAAAAAGAAGAAAATTCATATTTGTTAGCTATGTCTGAGCTTGAACACAGAACTTAGTAGGACCATTACAGGTCTAATCAAGCTGAAATTCTTATCTCTTGATGTTTTTTTTCTTCCTTACTCTTGAAACTTTAACCTTCTCAATATAGACATCTCTATGACAACTTTCATTTTCTTGCATTACCGATAGGTTAATTGGCAACTTGTAGAGCATTACAAATTCTTCTCTCTTTTTCCCATTCCCCACAGGAGTTGCTCTTTATATTTCAGAACTTCTTAGTTTGTAATTTAATTTAATTTAATAATTTATATCCCATCTTTCTCCTAATATGAGAGCCAAGCTGGCTTATGTTGTTAGAATTAAATACATCTCTGCCTGTATCTTTCTCTTCACCCTTCCCAGATCCTGTCTTTGAATTATTCTTATGTTACCAACTCCTGCAAGACCTAGATGATATTTTTCTTCCAGGTTCCTAAAGGCCTCAGCTACTGATCTCAAATTATACCAAGAATATCTATGATACTTTCATCTCTTGTCCTTGAAGCAAATATCATCACTAATGGGCCTGTGTTCATGCTTTACATCTTCTTTCTCAGTGCAGTATTCCTAGTGGTAGGCAATGGACATAGGTCATTTATAACCTAGCTCATAACACACACCAATCTAAATGCATCTTTTGATAAGGCCTTTACAGAGAGGACAGTCAATGGGCCTTTCTGTACTACACTGTTATAGTGCTATTATTCCAGTTTCAACACCCTGTGGAATTCTGGAGTTGGTAGTTTAATGAGATCAAAGAGCTCTCTGGCTGAGAATCCTAATGTCCCTCCCTAAACTCCAAACCCCAGGATTCCGTAGGATGTTGAAAGTGGAATAATAGCACTATAACAGTGTAATGTGGAAAGGCCCAATGTCTTACGGCTTTCAGAAATAGGAAATATTTGCTTGGAATCATGTTTCACTGAAAAATCAGTCAACATTGCTTCTAAACAAACACTTTTAGAATATAAAAATGTTTGAACATGTTATATGTTTTGTTTGGACCAGTGTGTTGTACGAAGGCTGGAAGATTGGTTATAGTAATTAGAATAATTTACCAGAAGAACAGTAATAGAAATATAGTAATACAGAAGAACAGTAACAGAAATTTAATTGTTGTCAATCAAGCTGAAATAAAAATAAATTAACTAAAGCTTAAATAAATATTCAACAGACATGAAAATGACAATGCTGTACATGTGGATAGATAAGCACTTTAACACAATTGCATAGGCTCCACAGCATTTTATTCTGATAAGGTAACTCACATAGTAAAATGGAGTATTGTTTACAACTCTTTTCCACTTTAATTGTAGTAAAGTAATTGGAAATTGTTATTTTTTTAAAAAAAAAGACAAAAGAGGTAGAAATTATAGAAGGTCTTAAAACAATAGTCCTCATAAAATTTATCCTAAGGCCTTTAAAAATTAGCAGTAAATCAGCATCCATACATGGTTCAGAGGCAGATCATGAAATAATAATCTACACAGCACTTGTATAGTAGTCTGAAACTACGTTAACTGCCATAGAATTCCTGGGATTTGTTATCTAGTAAGGAACTATGTATTCTATGCCAGAGAGTTCTAGTGTTGTAGTTCAGGAAGTGCATCAGAATTAAACTATTAAAGGTATAGTTTATTCAGATAATAATGTAAATATTACTACTTATTTTTTTAAAAAAATTAATTGTTAGAACAGGACCTATATCTGCTAATCTCAATGAAAACTATTATCCCTTAGTTTTTGGTCAGTTTTTGTCATAAGCAGGAAAATAGTTTAAAGTTGGAAGGAGAAGATTTCATCAACATTACAGTAAAACTAAGTAACTTCTAATATAATCAGAAAATTAATGTGTATTTAGGGTCTCCTTCACAGTATCAAGCAAATACACAAATCACTCAGAAAAAGATCTGGAAAAAGGGTGAAAGTCCTCAACCTCACTGAATATTAATTTTGTTTTATTAATTTTTTCCCCTTAGCTATCACTGTTCATGATTTCTACTACTAATACTTCATTTTCATCATCTCCATGGGTGCTTAAATACTAAAGGTTTGACTAGAGTCAGATAAGCTTCTATACTCTTTCACATATGAGTTTATTTATCTGGTAAGAGAATTTCCAAAATAGACTAGTTTGTTTCATATGTTGTACAAGTTGGAGGAACCTAACTCAGATGACAATCAAGAGGAGTCATACAAAGGTCTTTTCATTATGTAGCAGAATCCCAGCCTCCATACTTGGACCAAACACCCAGAAATGTTATATGCTGGGTAGTTTCAACTGAAGTGGACCTATGTATGCTTAGAAATAATTGGAGTTCTGCACAGTAGAAGAGAAAGTACCTTTCCCTCCCCAGATTTTCAGCATGCCTTTTCATCTTCTCATCTTTGGCTTAAGTGGGAAGTACATTGTATGGATGAGTAGTTGGTCATATTAAGTTATGGTTTCTCAACCAGGATACTCTGGGACCCTAGAGTTCTGTGAGAAGTTGCTAGGGGGTCAGGAAGAGATCACGGTTGGAAAAAAATTTTTTTTTTCTTTAGCAGTTGATATAATAATTTGTATTCAGGAGTTCCTTAAGACCTGCAAATTATTTCAAGGATTCCTCAAGGTTGAGAAAGGCTGCATTAAGTACTCCCTACTAAATATCCTAAAAGCTCCAGAACCTGTGTGATCTTGGAAGCTAAGTAGAATCAGCAGCCCTGGTTAGTACTTGGATGGGAGACCACAAGTGAATACCAGGTGCTGTGAATTATATTTCAGAGACAGGAACTGGCAAAACTTCCTCTGAGTATTCCCTGCCTGCAAAAACCCTAGGAAATTCATGGGGTTGCCAAGAGGTGACTTTGAAGGTATATACACATAAACATAAAGGCTGAAATGGTCCACAAACCAATTTTTTACGTTGCTGGATTTTTTTTCTAATTAGGCCAAAGTAACCCTAAATCTTTGTGTTTAAAAATGCTTCAAGTAAATAGCAGACTTACATGTACTTTTACTGAGAATATGCAAAGGGGTATGAATTTACCAGGGCCCCCTTCTGTAGATGTCTCATATTTCAGAGAATGACTTATTTTCCCAAGTATTATGAATAAGCCCGAGCAATTATTTGCTTTCAAAAGCACTTTAAAACCATTCTCAGTTTTATTATGAAATTGAGATTGCAATCCAACACCATTTTATTAGCACTGGTGAAGCCCGAAGGTCCTAAAGAACTCCCTTACCTGATTGGAGAGAAGTTCTCTACAGAGAGTATATAGGGTAATAAACTTCTTGGCTAACAAGCGTGCATCAACAAATCCCTCAGCAACCAACATAATTTCACAGATTAGTTCAATGTCAGGGACAACCATTGCACAGGGTCTTAAAAAAGAAAATAAAGGAAAACCAGAGATAGAAGTCATAATTTCACCATAGTGAGCATTAGACACCCAATTCCCCTGAACTCAAGACAGTGAAGTCTATAAACATTTTTGCGAAGCTTAGGAGAGTCACAATTAGATGTGGCACTCAGCACTAACAAGGACATTCTTTCAAGCAAAAAGATGGATAATCACTCATTGCCAATTATTAGCATTTCCTGCTCATGCTGTTTCAAAAGAGACAGCTGAAGAGTTCTGGCTTTTCAAGTCACATTTCACAGATCCGTCAGAGACAAACCACAAAAGTAAATATAGGGAGCTGTAATTTAACAGGCAAACTTCCAGGTGGTTCTTCATGACAGTAAAGCCAATAAAGAAAAATGACACAATTTCTACTGTTTTCATAAAAGAACGCATATATTTTTAATAAGTACTTATAATTCTCAATGATGTCAAAATAAAGGACTTCTTTACATTGTTCCACCTGAACTTAAAGTAATGTAATAAGGACTTTATTTAGGTTGTATATACCACTCTTAGGCCCTTTCTGCAGCTTACCAGATCCCGGTGGTCTCCCGTGGGGATCTTGGTAGAGCCTCTCCTGGGAGGGGAGGGCAACAGGAGAGCTCCCTTCCACAGTGGCTGCCTCTGTGAATGGAGGAAGTGCAATGGCGTCATCTCTTCCTTCCACAGCGCAGCCAGGCACTGTCCCAGGCTGCACTGGGGCAGGAAGCGCAGCCATTGTGCTTTGAGAACCTCTGCACCTAAGGTAAGTGTGGGTGTGTGGTCGGATGGTGGCACAGTTGCCAGTCACTGGTGGGAAAAACCTATCAATGATTTACTGTGCGATTGTGCTGCCTGGGGATGAAAGAAAGATGGGACCCAGATGACCTCATGTGGAACCGTTGTCCGGGTCCCATCCTTCTCCCATCCCCAATGCAGGACAATGACGTCCTGTGGAAAGGACCTCAGGAGAGCCAGCATGGTTTGAGTATTGGACTAGGACTCTGGGAGATCAGGGATTTTTTGTTGTTGCTTTTAGAATTAGGCCAAAGTAACCCCAATTCTTCTTTGCTTGAAAATGTTTTAAGTGTTGGAGTAGGACTGCAAGAGACCAAGGTTCAAATTACCACATAGCTATGGAAACCAAGTGGGTCATCTTGGGCAAGTCACACTCTCTCACTTAACAGGTAAGCAACAGCAAACCTCTGAGTAAATCATTAAAAAAAACCCAGCAACAACAACAACTGCAAAACCCCTATGGTAGGGTCATCATAAGTTGGAGTCAATGTGAAGGCATGTAACAACAACACACCACTCTTAACAACAAGATTACATTTGCTTGAAGTTATTTGTAGTTTCTACAAAACTGAGGATTACCACCAATTATAAGTTCACTACCTTTTCCTTAGTTTACCATTTCTCAGCTTCCTAACAATAGCAGTGCATGTGCAGTTTAATTTTGCCACAGATTTTCTATAACTGCATTATCTAAAAAAGCAATTCTTCCCAGTAAAATGTTCCCCTTCTACTCAATGGAGAGCATGGCAGTTATACCCCTTCAAAATTCTTGAAATTTCCAAGATAAGAAATGCATCTGAACCAAAAGTGATCATATGGGTACCAATATAATTAAAGCCAGAAAATGTAGGCCAGATTGACAATATCAGGCCTATATAAGAAGCAGACGGGCATATGCCTATGAAAGCAGCCATACATGGCCACTATGTTACAATGAGAAGCACAATATCATTCAGTACGATTCACATATCTCTAAATTCATAATAAATAACTCCAAGGAACATACGACAGAAATGTACTGGGTGTGTGAAACATGAAAATTTCTAAACAGATATTTCCTTTTAAAAAATGCAGTCATGTGCACAACCGCATCAATATCTATTTTCATTAAAAGATGACAGATTAGCTGGAGGCTCATTTTACTGGAAGTTTACAGGGTAACATTGCTCATGCTTCAACAAAATTCATGTAAATAGTTTTAGGTTTTCATCCTAACTCCAGGGGAAAATAGTTAGATTTTCATCCTAATTAACAGGTCTTATTTTGTTATTATAACAAGATCTTCAACATCAGTAAACCCTTTTTCTGTGTATTTACCAAACATGCTTTTTTTTTAAAAAAAATCATGTTAAAATATCTTTCTGTTAGAAATATAACAAGAGTGCACACTCTCACAGAATCAGCATTCAACAAGCTGAATTGCTCTCTAGTGCTAACCACACAACTGACATTAGGTGGCATTAGAGTTCTAAATGCTCTTCTAATTCATACTTGCCTGAAAAGAGCTTTAAGATTTTCAGGTAGTTCTGTCCGACCAGCATACCCTGGGTTCATAGTAATGAATATTCCAACAGATGCCTCCAAGGTAATATTTTCTCCAAGGAACAAGAAACTGCATCCATGATGCCAAGAAAAGAAAGAAGTTACCTCAGTTTGTGTGGGTTTAAGTGGTTCTCTTCCAATCAGATTTTCCTTTCAAAAATAATGTATATGATACAACAAAAGATGTGATCCAAAGAACTATAAGTAGTTCCATTATATCCAAGAAGCTTTGAACTTTTAGCTTCTCAAAGAGCTCCCAAGCCCCCTCTCGCATGCCAAACATTTGAGAATAAGGGAACTCATGCCATGGGAGGAGGAAACTGATCTTCAGAAGGGGGGGAGTCCAAAATCATACTGGACTAGCAGTCAAGGAGATTCATCCAATTCCATTCCATTCTGCTTTATTTATGCTCCCTTTGTCCTTCCCAAAGGAAGTCTATCATTAGCAATGAAAAAATATAGGCTATTTCCACACTACACTATTATAGTGCTATTATTCCACTTTCAACATCCTACGGAGTCCTGGGATTTGCAGTTTAGGGAGATGCATTTAGAATTCTTAGCCAGAGAGCTCTTTGGCCTTAGTAAACTACAAACCCCAAAATTCCACAGGATGATGAAAGTGGAATAATAGCACTATGGAGGTGTAGTTTAGTAATGGCCAAGAACAAAACACATACAATAATATCAAAAAATTACCAGTTACTGGAAGGAACCTCTGGAGAAAGAGGAAGAGAAGCACGTGAGACCTCAGAGCCTCACATCCATGAACCACTAACAGGCCAGTTGGAGAAACAAAGGAGGCAGGTGAAATACATGTCATACACTTACCCTTATTCCAGACGAGATATCAGTTTACTCTACAACCACTTGTGGGGAGGTTCTTGGTTATTTACACATGTTGATATTTTATGTGCTTTGAAGTCAAATTGCATTGTACTTATATTAATGTTTAGAGTATTTTGATATTACAACAAATGATCTTGCAGTACATATAGTACACATACAATATCTGAGGGCTGGCCTTAATATCAGTCAGAGTGAGGGAGCTGCCTTGAACATCAGATGCTGGGGGACAGTAGTGGGAGGCCAAAGGACAAAACTATAGGTGTAATACAGATTGCCCTCACACCCTAAGGCCACCCACTGTTTTCAGGTAAGGCAAAGGACGCTGTTATATGATTCAGTTATAACTATAGTCGGCTTCTGTATGTAGATCTGAAGGAGGCTGAGCCTCAGGCAACATTGTGTCTTGGGCTGGCTCAGCAGTGTATACGGAATTAATACAGGAGAAGGAAAGCAGGTGGTGATTTATTGATACACTTTATGCTCTTCAAATTGGCTTCAACAATATTGAAGGAAAGGAGCAATTATACTCACTGCTTTTTCTTATTTCTTATGGCATCATGGATAGTCTTCACTTGTACTGCCACAACTGACAGAACTTCTACTGAAATTCGATTGAATTCATCAAAACACCCCCAAGCACCTGTTTGGACCAAACCTTTATAGATATTTCCTATAGACTATTAAAAAAAGAATAAAACAAGAATTTAGTTTTATAGATTTCATAGCTTTTTCCTTGTAATATATGGGGGAGATAAACACAAAACCCACTGTTATACTATTTTCCTATGTCAGTTGCAGTATGTAGAATAAATTGTGGACCTATGCAAAAGGCAACACTGAATCATGCAAATGGCAGCCATCTCATTTTGGGCCTCCATTCAAGATTCACAGGTGGAAGATCTACTCCCATCCCAGTTGTTGTTGTTAATGAGCCAGCATGGTATAGCATCCCTTTATTTTCTTGAATACAGATGACTGCTGGCTCATTCCTTGTTTCCAAAAAAACCATTCTATTTAGTTATTTTAAAAGTTAATTAAATATATGCATAAAGAGGAATCATTAAAAGGAAATTTCATCAATATTTCCCCATCCCAATGTGCATCTTTGTCATGGAACAAAAACTTCCACCACTCCTATCATGTGCAGTCTCCTACCCAGAAAGCCTGCTTGAAAACAAGTACAGCACCTTGTAATCCATCTGCTCAGAACAGTTGAAAACATAGACCATCATCCCAAGTGCATGGCCTAGATCCTTGGTAGTTTCTGTTTTGCCTGTCCCAGCTGGGCCTGCCGGTGCACCACTCATTGTTAGGTGAAGAGACTGGGTAAGAGTAATGTAGCACCTTTGTGTGATGAAAAATACAGTTACTAAAACATAATCACAATCTCTCTGTTAGGGCTGTCATTCCAAAACCACAAAAATAAACCACAGCTTTATAGCTGAGGGACTTATCAAGCTTTTATTTTATTATAGCCTAAACTGAATTATGTTAGTCCCAACTAAAGTAGTTCCACTGAACTGATGGGACTTGCATAATTGTTGATTTACCACTGAACCTATGGGTTTGATGTAGTTGGGCCTAATTTGATTAAGACCCAAACAATTATTATTTATTGTTTAATGTTTATATTTTTCTAGCATCGTTACTGCTTATTAAATAATACAACTATTTAATGATAACAAAAACTTTTGTACTACTAAACAAGTAGGAATTTCTTAGAGATGATGGAAGAGAACGAGCACGTTCTAACATGAAGACTAAGGCCAGCACGTATAGATCATCAGTTTGGCACCTCAACACTTGAAGGAATGCTTTTTGTCATAAATAACTGCTGAAGTACTGAGGTTAGCAAGATAAGCCCTCTCCTGTGCACCACCAATGGAGGCAATATGGTATGGGAGAACATGGGACTTGGCCTTCTCAGTTGTTGCACTCAATGTGCTCCTTTTGGAGGTTCAACTGAGGCTCGTTTGTTGCGTTTTGGTGTCAAGTGAAGACAACGCTTTTCATTAAAGTTTTTGGGACTTTAATTGTACATGTACATGGTTTTTAAATGTTGCAGCCTTTTAACCTGTTTTAACTTCTTCTTGTGTTTAGTATGTTTTTATCCTGTTTTAGCAATTCTCTTGTTTTAATTTAGAATCATTTTTTATCTGTACACCACTCTGAAATAATAAAACAACAACAATAAACAATAAATACAAGATAGAAATATTTAAATAAACTAATACATTCCTGGAAAATGTATCTGTTCCTTCCTCCTTTCACTGGAAGATTTCATCACATTTATTACATTTATATCCGGCCCTACAGTGTACATAATTTGCTCTGGCTACCAATCTTGCAGGATAGCTCTATGTATACTAACTTAGGAGTCAGTCCTACTGTCTAAGTTTCCCCTACACTTGCAGATACAGAATATTTATATTTGGAAGCTTCAGCTTGCCTCAACACCAAAATATTAATTTCAGCAAAACTGTAATACAATTCCATATCTAAAGCTGAAATCTCATCTCATTAGAAAACAGAAATCTATCTTAGGCCGGATCCTAGCTGATGCAGGAATGGTTCATTTCTTCCCTTCACATTCTGTATTTTAGTTTGAATATCCAAAGGCAAACTCAGTTAGCCAGCTTTGTAATGCAGAGGTCACCAGTTTTTGTAGGAATGGGAACCACATTTCTACTCCTGATACCGACTATGGGTTATAGCAAGCCTCAAAGTTGCAGGAAAAACGCTGCATGAAAATGAGAAACCAAAATTGGTTTTATCTTTGGTGTTGTGGGATGGGTAAGGTTGCGTTCCATTTGATTTGTCAAAAGTAAAAACAACTGGAGACTTCCAGGAGTGATAGGGGGCTGGTGGGGTGGGGTGGGGTGGACAACTGAAAAAAAGACCTTGGCATGCCATGCTGTGCCCACCCATTGTAAGGCAAAAAGCTATAAAATTCTGAAAAGATATATTGTATCCCAGTACAAAAATTTTACTTACAATTTTATTATTTAGTAAAATGATCTAAATTGCAATATTAAGAATTTCTCACAGCCGAGATGATACAATCTTTTAACCTTGCATTCGGCAAGATAGATCAAGCAGAGATAACCTATTATTAACTAAACAGACATTACCTATCAGTCAGAGGTGTAATAACTAGCCGAGGGCTATTTCCTAAGTATTCATAGTAGTACTGGAACTGAGCATCACATATATTGGCAAAGCAATGTTTCTGGGCCCAATCCCATCTGTGGCGTAGTTGTGACAGCCAAGCAAAAGCTTGGGAACTGGTTATCTGAAAGAAACGACACCACAACACCACTATTTCACAACTGTTATAGGTGCAGATGCTGTTAAGAGATGAAAGAATCTAGACATGCCAAAATGCCTCAACTGTCATCACTATCTTTCATCCCTCATTCTCTGTCTTTCACAATTAATAATCCTCACACTGGCAATTATAAGGGATTAGACATACTCTTGGGCACCTCTGTACCATACAGGAGCAAACGTAATGTTAGATCTTCCTTTTTAATGAGGCTTTGGCTGAAACAGACATTACAAGTTTTTCTGCCAAGATCTCTCTCTCTCCTTTACAAGAAATAAATTCCAAGGGTTTGATATGACTTGATTTTATGTGTGCCTTCAAGCATCATTTCAGTTTTTCCTCAGACTCATTTATTTCATTTTTTAAACAACATCCCCTGGGCACCACTAAACAATTATACCTTTGATGTCTCATTTCTCCCCCTTTTCTTGCTATTTGATGATCATGTACTACCTGGATGGCCTCTAAAATATCTGTGCTATCAATGCAACTGAGACATCTGCATTACAGATGGATAATACAGAGTTCTTGTCTCCATTTGGCTTACAAAACAGCCTCTATTAAGGACAGAGGTGGACAACTAGCAGGGCACAGAGGGCCGAATCTTCTGTCATGCTTCTGATTTTATTTTATTTTTTTTACTTTTTGTTAAAACAAATTCACAAAAAACGTTTGTATATTCTCTAGGGTACATGGTGGGGGCAATACCATATTTCGGGCCTCTCCAGGGTGTTCTAGGCCAGGACTAGCTTTTCTTCAAACAGGAATTGAACTGGGACAAAAGCATGGTGAACAATTTAAAAAAAAAATGGCAGGGTACTGGATAGCCCTGGGGACCTGAAAATGGCCTTGTAGGGAAGTATGTACTCCCCACACCTGCCTTAAGGGTTTCCAATAGTTCCTACTCACAACAGCCTTATCACAGAAAAAAAGTATCAAGGGCGTGCAATCAACAGCCCCTTTCAGACATTGCTGGCACATGACATTTTGCAGCTTTGATCAAAGATTACCCATCCCTTCTAATTCAACATACAGAAAGTGGCCAGACTTACAATGAAATGGTTGTTGACTTACGGTTTTTAAAAGTGTTTAAAATTTTCCTCGCTGGCCTACCAACACACTTTGCCCACCAATCTCAGGCATTCTGTAAATTCATTACAGCGCTTTCTTATTTTTGCCATACTACCATGTGAAATGTATAGTGGCCACTACACTAGAATTGGCCATTTTAGCTCTTTGTTCCCCTCTTACCAAGCAGAATTTGTTGTTGTTGTTGTTGTTGTTTGCATGTGCAACCAACATTTTTCACAAGCTTTCTAATGTTGAGGTGTTTTTCACAACACTTCCAATGTTGAGGTTAGCATTCACCTGGTTCTGGGCACTATTGTTCAAGAAAGATATTGCCAAGCTGGAATGTATGGAGAAGAGGGCAACCAAGATGGTAAAAGAATTGGAAACCAAGCTCTATGAGGATTGGTT
Source organism: Cyclura pinguis (assembly GCA_030412105.1). Classification (NCBI taxonomy): domain Eukaryota; kingdom Metazoa; phylum Chordata; class Lepidosauria; order Squamata; family Iguanidae; genus Cyclura; species Cyclura pinguis. The sequence continues at coordinate 32,406,514 of CM059604.1, read as the reverse complement.
TAGAGAGCTGGTATGACTAGTGGAGAGAAGAAAAGTTTGAGAGGTGACATAACAGTCATTTTTAAATATCTGAAGAGATATCATATCGAAGACGGAGCAAGGCAGGGGCAGAGCTGGTTTCCTGTTCCTCCTGAGCCTAGGACACAGACTTGTAGATTCAGATTGGAAGAAAAGATTCCATATTAAGAAGGACATCTGATGGTAAAAACTGTTTGACAATGGAATAAATTGCGTTGGAGGATGATGGACTTTCCTATCTTGGAAGTCTTTGAACTTAGGTTGGATGGTTGCAAGGTTATACCTCAGGAGTGCTTTAGTTGTGTATGCCTGCCTACATGGCCTTTGCAATCTCTTCCAACTCCATTATTTTTTCATGCTAATAGATGGGCAGGAGAAAGACTCTGCTTCCCAGTTTACCAACTGATGAGTTAATAACGGGTTCCCTGCAGTGTTTAGATTCTATTTGAGTTTGGAGTTACTGTTCCCCTCTTTGCAATTCTTTTGTTCTGAGAATGGTGGAAAGGCACCTTGGAAATTGAAGAATGTTATTCTGTCTCTTTTAGAATGCTATCATTTCATTTTAACCATCTCCAAACAATGTTTATTTTATTGTTTGTATACACACCTTTGCCTATTTCATTACCTATTACCTTTTTGCGGAGGTGAGGGGTGGCGCTCGCACGAGAAGCCTTCGGAGGAAGGCTTTCACATCCCTGCTGCTTGGGCTCCGCAGCAGCTTCCTGGTCGCGCGAGTGCCCCGCCCACGCCCCGCCTCTTCCTTCCGCAGTGCAGCCTGGGAGCTCTAGGTTGCACTGAGGACAGGAAGCACGACCGGCCCAGCTCCAGAGGCTCCACAGGGCAGGTAAGTTCGCCCCAGGCCCCTGATCGGTGCGTAAGCGAGCACCATTTTCAGCTAAAAGCCGAAAATAAAAAGGTGCGGATGCGTTGCGCATGAGGCTCTTGAGCGTCGCGTAAATGGAAGTGCGTCATGCAGACCACTCCTCCCATTTACGTGATGCTCAAGGGGCCCTTTCGCTTAAGAAATGCCATGCGAAAAGGGCCATAGTTCAAGTCAGTCAGCCATAACTCAAGTGCTGGGAGTGACAGTTTGTATGCAACATGTAACATAGGCCTTATTCTTTATAACTTTCACTAGCATGTAAAGATGCAGTTGTAAATGTGATTACTAAGCAGTCTCTTCAGTGTTACAGGCACAAAGAACAGTCATCTTGGGTCTTTTCTCCCTTCCTCTCCAACACAGTGAGAAGCAATAAAGTGAGATCTATTTGCTTCTGCTTTTAAATTACATTTCCATATTGTGCCCAACCTTTGAGACCTCTCTTAGTTAAATGATCACTTGTTCTGATAAACAGGATAAAACTGGGATTTGTGATCCTCAATTGTTTACAAACAATGGTTTGGCTAATCAATTTTTTTTTCTAGTTCAAATGTAAGAGGTAAGTCTAAATTAAATGAAGAGAATGTCTCTGGGCTCCTCCTTTCCTGTTGTGCTATTATTCCATTTTCAACTTCCTGTGTTATTCTGAGGTTTGCAGTTTACTGAGGCCAAAGAGCTCTCTGGCTGAGAAGTCTAAATGCCCCTCCCTAAACTGCAAGCCCCAGGATTCTTTAGGCTGTTGAAAGGAGAATAACAGCACTATAACAGTGTAGGGCGAAAGGCCCTTAATCTCAATAAGGATGCCTAAGACCACATTGCATGTATTATACCTAATAATCTGATTTTGGCATCAGTTATTCAGATGCAAGCCCGGTCTATTTCAGTTTCCAAGAACGGATTCAGAACTACATCTTCAGTCTAAAGAATAAAACAATCAACCAGTACATATATATATACAATGAAATACTGGGACCTGGTATGGAAGACGCAACAGTGTTTTAAGCTTACCTTTTGAGTAACAAGTTTTGCCACTACATCTCTTGCATGCACATCTATTGTGCAAATAGTCATGATCTTTTGTCTGTCGCTTTGTGTCAGTTCTCCCAACAACAGAGAGATAAGAGCATTTAGCTGAGCAATCTGGAAAAGAAACAAGGAAAGTCATTTATTTCATGCCCATAAATACCACCAACAAACCATTGCTGGTTTATTCTACACAGGGAATGAATTTAACTGCTCTTCCAGTTTTGCTGTATGCAAATAGCTATCAGTTCTTCACTCTCACATAAAACGTGTAGCACACATACTCACCTACACAATGCTAGTAATTGGTACTGCAGTCAAACAAATACTTATACTTGACAGTAACTTCTCTTATACAAGCCCACTTATTTATTTAAAAGAATGTTCCATGTGAAACAACCCTCAAAAAACAGCTTTCAAATCACATGACAACACAATTACAATTCTCTTGCTCTCTCCCCCTCACACGCACACACACGTATATACGAAAAGAAAATTTAAAGTACCAGATGGGGACTGGAACATTTAGTATTTTTTTAAAGCCTACAGTAATGATGCCATAAGAGAACCAGTGTGATGTAGAGGTTCAGCATTGGACTATGACTCTGGAGACCAGGGTTCCAATCTCCGCTTGGTCACGGAAACCCATTGGGTAACCCTTGGGCAAGTCACATTCTCTTAGCCTCAGAGGAACCTCTCTGAACAAATCTTGCCCAGAAAAACCCATGATAGCTTTGCCTTAGGATCACCATAAGTCAGAAATGGCCTGAAGGCACACAAAAACAATGACACATTGATATCCTTCAAAAGGTAGATTCCAAGAGAAGATTTCCAAAACATGTGTGGCCACCAGTGAGAAGGTCCTTTCTCTAGTATTTGCCACCCTAAATGATCTTCCTAGGAGGCCAGATAGTAACAGCTGATTTTAACGCTTGGGCAGGCTCATTCAGATGTAGGTGGTCATTCAAAATAATGTGGACATAACTCCAAATCAACATCTTTAATTGGGCCAGAAAACAAATAGGCAGTCACTTGATTCTGCTTGTGATGCAGAATTCTGCATGTGGGCTTAATGAAGGCAATGTCTACCTGTTTCTTATGATAATCCTTCAAGGCTGTTTCAAAACCTTCTTCTAGCCTGTTGAATGCTATTCCCACATCAGTAGTCCACCAGATCTGAGAACCAGTGAGTGCAACTTGAGCAGGATAGTCAAAGATCCACTGTTCTCTGGGTTTCTCCTCATAGACAGCTATAGCTTCTGTGATTTGATGACGCACTGTATCACGCATGATTTCTTCCAGCCGTTTCAACCAGGTTTCCACCTTTTGAGATAATAAACATTTATACACAATTTACGGGGACCCAAACTAAGTTAGCTTGCTGAAGTTAACTAACATATCCTCTGTGTTTCAATTAGCTTAATCTGGAATCAACTCAGTAGGTTAATTCAGATGTAACACCTATAGCTGGCACCACACAAATGAGTCTTATGTTTATACATTCCCTTTCTTCCCTCTCCCTCACTTTCAAATTAATGGCAAACCATCACGGGAAAGACTCACAACTATTGCAATACTTTTGATGGTTAAGTGTTAAATGAAGACTGATTGCTGCATAACTGCTGTCAACAAGGGTGTGACAAAAACTGGTTTATGTGTCATGGCTCTTTTCCAAGGGAACTAAAGAATTATAATTACCTGATGAAACTAATATTTTCTGACATACCTTCAGAAAAATATTGTCTCCAGAACTCTTTATGGGTCAGGGAGTATACACAAAAGTCCTTAAGTTTATAATACAGGCAAGATCAAAGCTTGGGAAAGTTACATTTTTTGGACTATAACTCCCAGAATACCCCAGCCAGCATGCCCACTTACACATCACTAGTTACTCTCAAACACACCTCAATAATTAGCAGCCTTGTACTATCTCGGTGGGGAATCTCCAGATCTTATTAGACTTCAAGTCCCATCACCCTCAGCCAACATGGTCATTGCAAAGAAATAAGAGCTGCGGTCCAATAATGTCTTGGAGGATTGCCTACTCTGCTACATTCCACCCACCCTTCATCTCCTTTGGGATTTGCACTTGGATCATTCTGCTTCTGCTACTTATCCATGGCTCTTTTTATTGAAGAGCAGCTGAACTAAAAAAAATGGCATACATATTCCGAAAGCTCACATGGAGATATTTAATTTCCCTGACAGAAAATGCAACCTGATTTGTATCTAAATTATATACAAATTAAACACTTGAGGCAATTTGTAGATTGCCTAACTTGTTTAAACATAGCACAACTCCTGATTTTTGAGCTATCGTTAAGTTTATGTGGTAATATGAACATCTCATGTACACTTCAAGAATGAAGGGCTGACAATATATGGTACTGTTTACAGTATATAATAAATGCTGGAGAAGATAATTCTGAAAAATATTATTTGTTTTATATGTCTTCAAATCAGCTCCAACCCCACTCTTTGCTTTGCAAATTAAAGATTCGACATACCTGACCACAACACTCAAATTCTGCATTGAATGGGACATACTCCCTTTCTTTGCTGTACATCCCTAGTACAATATTCATAGATGGCTCTTTGTCGTCTTGAAATTTAAGATCAGCGGTGTTGTCAAAAAGTTTAATAAGATGACAGGTCACCTGCATTCAAACAGCAGCACACAATTAAGAAACTCGGTCACTGCAGGTTTACTTGGATTTTAATCACCTCCTTTCCCCCCAATTTCTGCTATCACATTTCTGTACAGATTATGTTTTTTAAAATAACTGCAAGAAATTTTACCTGTCTAGGCTGTGCTCCTTTTGAGAGAATGTCAAGCAGATCAGCAGACGAAACAAAATAGAACCGAGGAAAAGCTAAGCGTTTGGTTTCTAAGTATTCAGCCAGAGCTTTTTCACAAAGAGAGAGCCTAAAAATTAAGGAGGAACACTTTAGGATATTTAGGAGTGAATTTCAGATTTTTGTACTACCAATTAAGCAAACAGTAGTTGGCTGTTAAATAGAATAACATTCTGTTTTCCTTCCTTAAAATAGTAATCCTATGCATGTTTCACTTGCACATCTACCAATGAAATTCACACTGAAGTCAGTGTTTGCAGAATAGAAATTTTAATTACTTCCTTCTGGCACCCCAGTATTAATACTACCTTTGATCCAACTGTACCTCATAGTAAGACTGATTAAATCAAATAATCCCAATCCACTGGGAACAACTGCAGTATATGTACAGAGCATTCACTGGACCTGAAAGAAAAAGGGTGGTTCCTGCCCATATAAATACTTTCTGACCATTTCAGAGCTTTGAACTGCAGCTAAATTCCTCAATCCAGAACTCCATGTACACTTCAATGAATACAGACAGTACTTGCATGAGTAAGTTTCTCTGTTCATTTCAGTAAATGGGACAGTTCTGTGTGAACTTCTGTTAAGGCAGTAGACCTGCCAATCTACTAAAGTGAATTGAAAGTGCTGATGGCTGCAGGAATATCACAGCTGGACCAGTATGAAGAAAAGGGTTTGATAAATTCACAACCCAAAATAAGTATGTTTCTTTAGCTATTTTCACTGTTTCATTAGCTACATTCATGACTGATTTTTGGACATATTAACTGATTGATTGAGAAACATTACTTAAGTTTCACCCACGGGAAACCTAAAATGTGTCTTTTAATCATTAATCCTACCAAATATTTATTTGCTATTGGTTCTTAATAAACCATAAAAACAGCAGGGATGTGTAACAGGGATGATAAACATAAACACAGAATAATTTACAGCAGACTCCTCGACACAGAGTGATTTACGACTTAAGTCCCATTAAGATAACTAGAGTTTAGCTTATTGAGATGGGAGACTGTATGGTTGAAACAAGCTTAGGGTTGCCAGATTGAATATGATGCAGGGCTCCTACAGCTTCATTTGTGAACAGGTCCTGGATCAGGAAGAGGTATAGCAATTTCAATCAGGCAGAAACTTGGCATGTCTCCTCTCTCACTCCCCAAAACCCATCTTTTAGCTGATGTAGCTTCCCTTGCATACTTATTTACTGGCCAGTAGACAGCAAGGGAGGAGACACAGGCATGCCTGGGTCTGCTTCTGTTGCTTGAGGCACAGCAATAATATCACCTTCAGTGCTGTGTGTCCTGCTATACGAATAGAGCTCAGTGCTTCTTTGCCCCCTTGCGTAGTCCAAGGAAAGAGGCATGGGGTGATGCTGGAAACAAATGTGAGTTTCCACGTGAATGAGGAGATGTGCCATAGTTCCGCCTGACTGAACTTTATAGTACCTCTTCCTGATCCAGGATCTGGCAACACTCAAAGCTACAGGTGCCCTATCCCATGTTCAACCTGGCAATTCTATATATGAGACAGGAGTATAAGCCAAAGTGGGTAAAGTATCATGCAGCACCCCAGAGTCCCTTGAGACAGTCCTCAAAATTCCACCTCTCCTTTTAAAGGCTTTTTAAGACTTAAAACAGGACAGAAGTGAAAACACAAATTTCAAAAGAGATATGGAATTGTCTTTACACAACATGAGAATGATAACTGGAAGAGTCCTTATAGTTTAAGCAAACTATATTTCAAGAAGAATGATTAAATAATGGATCACTGTACTATGAACAATTTGACAATTTGTGTCAATTGACTACATTGACTAGATCCGTGACTAGACTCATGGCAGAATAAGTTGCTGCTTAACTAGATGAGCACATTAACCTTCTCTATACATGCAAATAAAAATCTGTCTCAGCATGAGCAGTTGGTGGCCCACTGATACCCTTGTCAACATGTGGATCTATTAGGTGGTGCTAACCACACATCTAACATTGGGAGGGACCATCATTGTGGTCTCATTCTGTGTTCACAGTGTGTTGTTTCTGTCAAACAACTATTGCTCCATTGTTGTTTATGATGCACTGCTTAACAGTCTTGTCAATGACTGTAAATGTGTGTTTTAAAATTCAATAGAACAGAAAAAAACCTAAACCACAATGAATACCACAGCAAAACACACAGACCATCACACTAGCAATCTTTTTGCTACTAATTATTGTATAGCTGAATAGGGAAGTACAAATCTACCCTTTTTTTCCTCCCTGTAATCAGACAATTCCAAAGGAAATCTCATTCCATGTATCCATTCTTAGTCAACCTCATATTTTCCCCCACCACTAGACACATGCATTTAAGTTTGCACACCAGGATGATGTTATATAAGTGCATACATAGCACAGATACATATGCAACTGTATGTGTAAAAACCATAGTACACAAATCACTCAATAGTTATAGGGCACTCCTTTTCCTACACCCACTTCAACCCTTCCCACTCCTTAAAGAGAAGGACAATATGAAGTCACTGACTGACTTTGATTTTTGATATGGAGCAGTGGGGGTTGCAGTCACCTCACCAGGAGTCAGGGTGGGCTCTGGGAGGATTTTCAAATGCTGTCCTGCAACCTGCCCAGGGTACTGTTGGTCCGGACCTAGAAAGACTGAGAGAAGTGTGGCCTTTTTCTCAGCTTTTTAACTTTCAGTCTCACATGACCTTCCTTCACCAGTATACATCCCACCTTTTGTGTGACATTGTGCATATTTAGAAAACAGGTTCTTTGGCTTGTTTCCATGCATAAGCATCCCCCTTCACTCCCCATCAAGCCCAAAATACTAAGAGACCTGTATTGAGGGAATGTGATAATTATTTTACTCTCAGCATTTGTAACATTCTAACAAAGTTAAGCATCTGCTATTTTGCAAATGGTCTTTGGGGGAACAAACAACTGCACAGATGCATTTATGAAATGTGTTGTGTCAATTACACTGTTGGACAATAGAATATCTATAGTAAGGATACTACACATTTTAGCGCTGGCCTGTTTCTGTATGAAATCCTTTTACATTCCCACGCATACATATGCCATGTAAATAATTAGCTCATTATTACCTGTGTTGCAAATCTTCAAGTTTTTCATACAGTTTGGGCTTGGTTGTTGCTTCCAAAACATTTTTTGTATTTGCTGAATCATTCATTAATTCCTGGATTACCGAAGCAGAAATAATAGTTTCAATATATAATGCTCACAAAACTTTTGTTGGCATTTTTTTTAATAAAAAAAAGGCTCCCTGGGACTTCCAACTCCAAAACTATCACCGCCCAGATGTTTAGAACTTTCACAGCTGTCTAGAGTTTGTGTGGATGGAAACTATTTCAGACCAACAAGCATTGGCACAGTGTTAACTTAGTGGCAAAAATTGTTTTCAGGCAAGAAGCCACCTTTTCTTTCAATATAATTTGTCTGTTATTTTTAATATTTATATAAAATAATCTTAAGACAGAAAACACCATATTTATTTAGAGCCAGAAATTTCAGTGGTACTTGCTCCAAAACATTGTTTATAACCACATTGTTTATAATCAATGTTCACAACTTGCCGTTAATGCACACATTGTACAAAAATTCAATATACTGGGAGGCAGGGTGGTATGGAAATGTTGCAAATAGATGATACAGTCAGCCATCCAAATCTACAGGTTTAATTTCCATGGATTTGATTATCTGTGAGTTTCTCCAACCCCTGCCCCCACTCAAATGTCCTGAAATGCCCATGGCAGCAGGCTGGGCTGTAGGAGTGGCAGAGTAGTCAGTCCAGTCCAGGTTAGGCAGGGTTATCTGAGCAAAATGCATGGAAAGGCATGAGGGCGGCCTTTAACCAGTCTGAAAGTTGTATCAGAAGTCCCAATACATGAGCCAGCAAAGAATAAGCAGAACTGTCCAAAAGAATAGTCAGTCAAAAAAACAAAACAGGAACATGGTAATGCTAGGCAATCAGATAAGATAGTTCCCAGCACTAGGACTGGAAGGCAACTGTCATGATATTGATGAGCAGCTCCTTCAAAGTCAACAGGAGTCTCATCAGTGTTAATTGGGTCAGTGTTTATTACTGAAATGGATTTAGGTTCAGTGTTTTTCTTTCCATCTCTCAGTGACGGATGGGGAATGTCACCTTCAGGGTCTGAAGCCTCTGCCATGTTTTGCTGAGGAACAGGAACTTCCTCTGCTCCCATCTCCTCAGACTCAGAGAAGGCTGCAGCCTCCTGGCAATCTGCCTCCTTGTCATCAACTGACTTCTCCAAAGGGTGAGTTATGATGTGAAATGCTTCTTTTCTGGGGGAACTTTCCCTCTCAGCAGCTTCAGTCAGGCTGTGCATCCCTCCACCTCTGATCCTTCTCCACCAGCTGCTGTTTGGCCAGGTAAGGACATACCACAGCCCAATTTCTCAGCACCACAAACCTTATCCTGATCCCCACCATGCCCAAGGAAGGAGATAGGTGAGAGAGAGGAAGTATAGGGCTGCTATTCTGGCACACCCCCTTTCCCTGATGTGGGTGCCTGTTCTCCCTACCATGCCTCAGCCCCCTTCCCACAGGTACACCCACACATTTTAATATTAGAGGTTTTTCAACATTTGAGGGGGTCCTATGCCCCTAATCCTAGTGAATGTGGAGGGCCAACTGTATATGTCTTTGGCAACTGATACACAGATCTTTCTCCCTTAAGTATCCTGAAAAACATATTCTTCCATTGGTCTTCCTAGTCATAGGGCAGGAAGCATACTTGTTTTCTTATAGGATGGGTCAGCTTGCTACTCTTGTGCAGTTGCCAATTCATGGCACATCCATGGTATGAATAGTAACTATTTGTTTTATCCTGACACTTCTTACATACTCAAGTCTGCTTTCATCTTAAAAATCAAACGCCTACAATTCCCTTTGCACTTTCTACTCGGCCCTTTTGTACTTTCCCATCATTTGTGTGTTATCTACAGTACAGATTACAGGCTAATCCTTCTGAGGAGCTCAGAGTGGTTGTTTTAGGATAGTTTTGAGGCTTGAAACACACTTCCCTATGGCAAGAATCAGAATTGCCTAAATCTTGTGTCATAAAATTGTGGATAAATTTGTAACTAACTTTATATATCTAAACTACCCAAAGATATTTTCAGTTGGACCTAAAACTTATCAGAAACATGCCATGGGTATCTGAAGAAACAGAGTGCAACAATAACATAGTGTTTCTTACTAATTCTTGTTCATTATGCAGAAAAAGAGTTCATGTAAGAGTTTTACAACACATCGAGGGGCAGCGAGGTAGGATCATACATTTGTCTGGATCGGCTTATTTGACATAGATCACTATAACCTTTTTTCATCATTATGTTTAAAATGTATTATAAAATTCTATCGAAACAACAAAGAGAACAGTAGCTCTTTAAAGACTAACAAATTTATTATGGCATAAACCTTCATGGATGCTAAATGTGAATCTCAGGTTTTATTGAAATGTTTCTATATGAAAATGTGGTCCAATATTTTTCTAACAAGAAAGGGATACAAAAAAAATTAAGACAGGAGAACTGGATCATGATTGGGACTATTGTATATACTGCGCCTTCGCCTGTTGACTTATGGCAACTTCATTTCATAGGGTTTTCTTGGGCAAGGAGTACTGAGTGGTAGTTCTGCTATTTACCTTAAAATCAGCATCAATGCCATCAAATCTCTTTGAATCTTCAGGAAGCTGATCTCTGATGTCGTTTGAACCAATGAAAATACTTTCAAGATGAGACCATGTGCGTTGCACTTCCATCCAAAGGAAAAGGACAGAGTCTGCCACATTTAGCTTTTTTTGCCACCTTAACACTTGTTCAATGAAATATTCAACATATTTACTTTGTAGAACTGTTTGCAGCTGAACCTTGAAAAACAAAAAAGAGGGGAGGGAATAAATTAAAGGATAAATAAAATTACTTGAACAACCCCAGGAGTCTCAGCTACAGAAGTTTTACAAAAAAATCTTCTGTAAGCTATTATTACAGTAAATCACAGCAAAAGACATTTTCAAACCTTAAAAATGGGCAGCATATTATTAAATGATTCTATACTATCTATGGAGGAAAAAAAGAGAGAGACCAAGGACCTGTAATTTTGCTAACTCCTACACAGACAGGAATTTTTGTTAAAATGTATACCATCAATAACACATATAATTTTACAGACTAACATCTGGGACAGCTAAGATTCACTTTAAATACAATGTCTGGAAACAGGGTCACAAGTTTTGCTCAATTAAAAAAACACATCAGTAATTTAGCAATGAGCATGTATATTGTTTCCATCAGCAAACAACTTCTTACTTGGTTATTGTCTAATGTCTCAAAAAGTTGTTCATCCATTTTCAACAAACACACACCAGTCCTGAAATGTTCTTCATAAGAAAATTCCATGGTAGCCCATATTTGACTGATTTCCATGAGAATCTATTTAATGCAAAAGAACACTTATTAGAAACAGTTTTAGCTGAACACTGTCATTCAAATCAATAAATTGTCCTGAAAAGATGCACTACTATTATTAATTTAAGGAAGAGTGATTTTCTTATTGGCTATGATTGATTTCATTTACTTATTAGGCCACAAGCAAAGAATCTGAAATCCTTAGAGAGATCCACATAATTCATCCAACTGGGCCTAAAGGAAAAAAGTGATCGAGAGTAGTAACTTTGGCTAATATCCTCCTCTGTGCTCCACATCTCTTGAATTCTGATTTAATTAGGGGAAAATACATTAGTAACTTTCTACTTGGAGTAGTTTGCAATTCCAAGTTCTAGTTCCTTTTACTTATTTCCATTTTTCTTACACTATTCTACATTAATAACGTTGTTAAGTATGCCCTGATAAAACACAGTAACCAAAGTAATCTTAAATCCAGTTCTGCATGCCCAGATTTTTTAAAATGTGCAAGAGTACAAGTGTGCATGTTCAGATGAACATTGATAAATCGCTGCATTAAAAGAATTATGCCAAAACCATACATAAAATCATATCATATTGCTTTGTTTTCTTGGTTTTTCATCATAAAATAAGAACACAAGAAGATCCCTGCGGGCTCAGACTAAAGGCCTATTTACTCCAACATTCTGTTCAAACAGTGGCCAATCAGTTGCAATGGCCAATCCAATGCAGCTCATACACATGAGTGGAGAAGCCCATGAGTAAGACTCAGAGCAAAAAAAATGTTGATGCAATTGCGTTAAGATTGCTCTTCTGCAGTGTTTTACAGTATTTTAACTATGTGGACATGGATACATAGAAGAAATCATTGACAAGAGAGATTTATTTAGTTAACTTATTTGTATGCCATCTTTCTCCCAGAGTGGGGCCCAAGGCAGCTCCCAAAGAAAGTCAATTAAAAAACCTTCATAATAAAATTTAAAAACTGTTAAAATTACCACATACAACAGTATAAAATCATTTCAAAAACATACAAAAATCTTAAAAGATAAATAAAACATCCCAATAAGAAGCAACTCCACTGATGAGCTGAAAGGCCTGGAAACTGAAATACATTTTGCATAAAAAGTATACCCCGCTAAGGCCAGAAAGAGATGAGTACAGAGGAAAATTTCTAATTCATCACTTCTATCACAGGAATCAAAAGATGAAGTCATTCAGAATTCTCAAGATGTTGGAAACTTCCCAAGAGAAAGGATAAGAACTAACCTTTTCAATGCCAAGTTCGTTCACTGCCTTATCAACAATGTTTCGGACATTCTCTTCCATCTTATGCAGCTTCCATGCTAACATATCTGCTAAGGTTGTACCATCAGTTATCGAAAACTGAACCTGCAAAATATATCAAAGGAAAAACAGGTTTTTAACTGAGTGCTTTCAATTTTCCTGAAGAATGGACTCAATTTAAAATGATGTTATTAGCCTTACAATGATGGTATAAGCCTTGAATTATTTTGGGACTGGGGCTATGAAGGACCAAGTCTACCTATGTACCTGCTTGAACCATACGTACTTACCTGAGCTTCAGGTAAGAAACACACAGTGAAGCAATGCCAACAAACATGACTTGCCTTGCATTTTCCCTTTCTGGAAGGAGCCCTGCAGGACTTCTGGAAATATTGGAGCACTCTCATAGTGAGTGCTCTGATTATAAGGAAAAAATTGCTTAATGATGTAGCTTGCTATTTTATTGTTCTAAAAAGCTTTGTGATCTAATTAAATTGTTGCTTTATATATTGCTTTGAAAGCCACCTAGAAGAAATGAACACCTTAAGAGGGTGGATAAAATCTTTGGATTAAATCCAACCAGAAGTTCAAACATTCAAGAAAACAGGATTCTCCTGTCTAAAGTTTTCAAGATGTTACTCTGCAGAAGCCACAAGCTTGTTATATTATGTTTTTATGATATGTTTTCTATAAACCAGGTACAGAAGTCACAATGATCGTAGAATTTACTTTTCTGTGAGAGGTGGGGAAACCTGTGAAATAAATTATGGATTCAGTTCTTTCAATTAGAAGCAGCAGAGCTGAAAGAATGAGTAATGCAATATAATGCAATCACATAGAAGTCAAGGATGACCTTTCCCACTGAAATGGGTTAGATACAGATTTGGGGGCTTTCAGCTGGGCTGGGAAGTGTACATTCTTCATTCCCACAGCATCTCCTTCAGTTCCTCAAAAATACTATACAGACAGAAAGAGTCTTGTTGAATAGAATTGTTGAATAGCTGAACTCCACCCAGGGATCCTTCCCATTCCCAGACATTCCAGTCTTACTCTGTTTATTGGGGGTTCTTGGTTCTCTATGTAGCCTTTTCAGGGAGCAGGAAGGGGATGTGGGGAGGAGGAGAGAACAAAGAAGTTCATTTTAACTAGCATCATTGCATGCATTTGAATTTGGATCTTGCTCAAAGATATCAGAAAGATACATACACCTATTGTATCCATCAGCTGGTACCAGTGTCTGTCTCTCATTGCTGGATTCTGCAACTCTGTAACAACCCTCAATGATGTCAACAGGTTCTTTATTGTTAATTCCAGACTTGTATACACATTCCAAGAACGAACCTCTTTATCCAATGCCCACATCTCCTAAGGAGCAACATTGCAACAATGTTAAGAAACAGCTTCATTCAGCAAAGGTTGATATCAACTGACAAAATAATACAACTAAGAGTCTTGTGGCATATTAAAGACTGACTAATTCAGGTCATACTCTCCTCATACTCAGAGGAGGACAAATGCAAACCCACTCTGAATAAATGTTGCCAAGAAAACCCCAGGATAGGCTCATCTTAGGGTCATCGTAAGTTGGAAATGATTTAAAGGCACACAACAACAAACATTGACGATTGTGCAAGTTTTCACTGAGAGTACTTCCTAGGGACATGCTGGAATTTATGCTTCATTCAAATACAAGACCAATAATGAAAGCATGTATATACTACTGAAGACTGTTCTTCCAGACAGTTAGGTTTGAGATCCCTTTTATCACACCAATTGATTATAGGAAAGTTTCTGCTTTCTGTTTATTTCAAAAATGTCTATGCAACAAGAACTGTTATGAGGCAATAAATTCTTCTCCTAGGAAAGGCAAGGTATTCCACCATTACTTTCCCACTATGAGAGGAAGCTGTGGAACAGTGGGATGCTTACAGCAAGCACAATCCAAATCAGAGTTTAAATCAGTGGAATTTGTTAGTCATGATTTGACTTCAGTGCCACTGACTTTGATAGGTATTCTGTAAGAACCAGGGAAGTGCAGTGTGCTGGCAGAATGCTACCCTCAAAGGCCATACTTATAGCCTTCAAGATCCTTGCCCTACATTTTTTGCTGCTAAATGCTGCCATGACCCCAGGGGATGGGGTAATTTCACCATGTTTGGGGCTCTTCAAGCCTTTTTAAACCCAGGAGAGGGCTTTCTTTTAATAGCAACTGACATGGAAATTGATCTTTCAGTCACTTCCTGCTTAAAAAAAAAAAAAAAAAAAAGGTCTCCCCTGGGCCTAAACTGGACATGGTGAAATTTTCTTCCAGACTCCTAGGGTGTTGAGGAAAATTTTGGTGAAAAGGCAGAAAACCTTTGCCTTTGAGGTAAGGATGGCAAAAATATAGTGACCCCCAAGGGGACAATGAGGTTCCCTAACCTCCAACAGTGCCATGCCTTTGGTTTACTACAAGCAAAACTAAATATGGGTGCAACTCTAAATGACTGAGAACTTGCCTTGGCAAATCTTCTGAGCTCTGTATCCATCTGCTCCATACTAATTTCTCTCCAGTGGCTTTTGGTCCACTCATTAATGCTGCTCTGAAATAGGAGAAACAGAGAGAAATGTCAATGACATTTGGTAGTGACAAATTTCTGCAAGAAAACGAATTGATAATAGAGGTAATGAAGACACTTTACAAACTACTTCCTTAGAAACCATTGAAACAAGCCACTGAAATGTACACGGTCTCAGATTGGCAAAACCAAAGTTAGGGCACAGACACATAGCCCCTTTGTTACCATGCCAACCTGCGGGAAGAAAGATGTTTGGTTTCATTCTTCTGACATGAAGCAATATTTATCCAGATGCACCAGAGCTGCTGTTTGTGCAACTACAAATCCAGAAAGGATCAGGTAACATAATGGAGAGTGTGTACTAATTGCCCATATCAAGATACAGATCCTGGCATGGTTCCCGGACAAAATTATTCATAGACCACTTGTTGCCACTTAGTTTTTCTTAAACCCAAATCATTCATTCTGTGAACTGGGAGATATAATTGGAACATTTTATATTTCTCTATAATATGTCATCTATGCATAACATTTAAAGATATTAAAAATGAACATAATTAAACATTTGCTACATGAGAGAAATATATTACAGATCAGCAGGTTGTGGTAAGATAAGCAAGTAGAGCAGTAGCTAGCAAATAATTGCAAGTCAAACCTCCCATCTCTACAAAAAAATGATATAAATTCCCTTTTTCCATTTTCCCTCTTATTTTTAATTGTGACAAATATTGTCAGAGGCTTTTTTGTTCGGGAGTTTTATACTTGCATCCCTGAATTTTTAAAATTACCTTATCATTTTAAAAGATGGTCCATTATTTCCAAAACATCTCAAAAGGACTTTGAACTGAGAACAATATTTATGTTTTTGTCGATAACTCAGTGTTAGTTCTACTTAGAGTAAACCTACTTAAATGAGTGAATGTAATTAGTCATTGCCGGCTTGAATTTCACTGATTTCAATGGATGTATACTAGGTAGGACTGATGTTGGATTTAGCCCTTTAAACCTCAAGATGCTGTAACAGTTCAATCATTTTAAGGGTTTGCCATTTTTCTTGTTCATATTAAGGTATGAGAGAGCAGCTAAAACCCCAGTCCTCAAAGATTAAATTTTCAGCCCCACTGTCAATTGTTCAATGTTCTTTTGAAAAACAGCTAGAACTCTTACTGTGACATAAATATTAATGTCCCACAATCCCTTCAGCAACTTTATTTCCTTTCGACATTGTTTCATTTGTTTGTAATCTGGAATGACCACTTCAAAGAGATTGGCAGATGCCTGAATGTGCAGCATTTCTTCTTCTAGTGCCTCTAGCTCCCGATTTGCCTTTAAAAAGCAAAACACACAAATGAGTTAAAATCCAAACCAATTTACAATAAAGACAAAAGGAATTACAGGGATGGATATTTTATAGAAATTACTATAGGAATAGTGCATGTTTTATTTTCGTTTTACGCTTCCCAAAGACAGATAAAGTTCATTTATGGGCCAATTCCTCAGCTAGTATAAATCAGGTTCAATGCAGTAGCACAGATTTACATCAGCTAAATCTTGCCTTCTCTTGATTTATACATGAATATTTCCATATATGGATGCACACAGACACTGAAGATTTGATCATATGTGCATTATATGCAATTAAAGATCACAGCTTTATTCTAGCAATAACTCTCCATTCTTATTTTTCATCAAATTACCCTCTTAAATAAAAATTAATTATGAATTGTTCCAAACTAAGACTGTGAAGACAATCCACCCTACATTTTTTTTGTTCAGGAGCAACTGACACACCTCTTCTAATAATGCTTCCCGGGGGGTACAACTCTAACCTCACAAAAGTCAGTTCAAAAACCTGCATTTATTTTAACAGAGCAGGACTGCTGCTTTGAAAATAAACTTTTCACTCTATGTAAAATGTTCAAAAGCTATTCTTTTTTCAAAATCATGAACGTCTTCTACAAATGGCAAGGTGTTCATAAAAAAACCCCAAGCGTACACATTTTAAGCTTCACAAGGACATAATATAGCACTTAAATGTCAAGCTGTACCAAAAAGCAAGTCAAATACAGATCGTGCAACACGTAAACAGAGAACTCTGTTTTGCAATGAGAGATTACCAGCATGAAATGCACCTCTGAGATTTCCCATTACCTTATCAAGGAGTGCATATGGGTTTTTGGCATCAAAGTGAAACGGAGCATCCACTCTAAATCTTTCTCTGAATTCTATCTGCTTCCCCTGATGAAAGAAATGTAGGCAATAAATTTTTGTCAACTGTCTTGTCCCCATAAAAGCATGTGTGTGGGTGGGTTTTTTTTCCAATAAAAAAAACATGTTAACTTACATCAAAAGCCGAACATTTCTTTCTGAGGTTGGTGACCTCAGATGTCAGAAGAGGAGTCACTTCATGCTTTACAGAAACAGCAAGTTTTTTGGTGGCATTCCATCTTTCAGGCAGTTCCTAAAGAACAAAGAGAAAATGAGACACAGAAAGTGTTTGGATCCCTCCTGCAGAAAGACAGTTTCAGTCAGATTCCCTTTTCACAAGCTGCCAACTGCGTGGGAGCTGCTCATTCATGCATCCTTCCCATGCAGTTATGATTCCTTGACACAATTATTAAGGATGGGAGCATACAAACCATATAAAACTGACTGGCTCAAATGCAATGACAATTAACACTTGTGTTGTAAACTTATTCAAAAGCAAGTCGTGGCAATTCTCAATATGAAACAGACATGATAAAGACTGGATACTTAGTAAGTAATGTTTACTATCTCCCTTAGCCAGAGGGAAAAGGAAAGGTGAAAACTCACATGGGCTTTTATATGTTGTTGATGCAAATTCCTGAGGCTGCTATTTGAAAAAGAGCAAGGCTAGAATCACCAGCTGTATAGCACAATTTATGTGCTTCTCTGGAGTTTGACCAGTGCGGATGTATTCTTTTATAGTATTCAGTGAAAAAGAAGAAAAGTAAAAATAAATTCCGACTTTCTTTCCACTTGATAGATTGCCATTTCTTATACCTCTTCTTATCACTTTCTCACATTGCGTCACCAAATTTTCTGAACCCATATGTAGACTGGGACATAGTAGCCTAACTAAAGTGCAAGAGTCCTTCCTTTATTTTTCATCATTTTCAATGGTGAAGTAGCCACTACATTTACCTAGTGGACATGCTGCGTCTTGGGGCGGTCAGCACTTTGGCAGTCTGCTGGCTGTGCCAGTAACTTGTTTCTCCTTCTCAGGAGGCCGTGTGTGCCCATGCGGCCTCTTGGGAAAGGGAACAGTAGCAGCCAATGAGTTCAAACCTGCAGTTTGAATTCACTGGCTGGCGGAGCTCGGACCTGGCCAGAGATATCTGGCTAGGTAGTTCTCCCTCTGGTTGGGTGCTGGGGTAAAAATTTCCCCCCAGCTCCTGGCTTCCAGTCAGTTTGTCGTTGGACGTCACCCTCCCTCCCTTGTTTCTGTTGTGCTGTCAGTACTGGGTTCAGTTCTGTGCTGTGGCAGGTGAGGTCACCTGATGGGGGTGGGTCCAGGATCTAGGATGGCAGCTATCGGGGTCCCCCGGCATCAGTGTGGTATGGGAGTTCCCTTGTGAGGATTTGGGGGGGGCAGGGCAGAAGTGGTCATGCATGCACTGGTAGGGGCATGACTCTCCTATAACTCCTGGTGGCAGAGAGGCCATCAAGGAATCTTCATTTGTGGGGTGGCCATTCCTGTTGTCCCAGTAGTTCCAGTGGTGGGCTGGAATGACAGACTCAACGGTCAACATGTGGGTTGATGGATGCCTGGATCCAGTCCCTTGCATACGCCAACCTTCCAGCTACTGTAGCCAATAAAGCTGTGTCCTTTGCTCTTCCATTCCTTGTTTCGTGTGATCTGTCTATGTTGCTGAGCATGCAATACTTATTTACACAGTGCAACAACAAGTGGCAAAACTGGAGATACAATGGACATAGTCTATAGATGTTTTCCCAAACAAGCATTGTACTTTCAATTCATTTCAGTGGGCCTAGCATCAAAGAACTTTTCACAAGATTCCACACGTATATAAGGCAATTGGAAATGGAGATTCCACTAATATAGAAGGGATACGATTGGTACTTCTGCTAACAACT
The DNA here is from genome assembly GCA_030412105.1 of Cyclura pinguis. Lineage (NCBI taxonomy): Eukaryota > Metazoa > Chordata > Lepidosauria > Squamata > Iguanidae > Cyclura > Cyclura pinguis. The sequence continues at coordinate 32,387,319 of CM059604.1, read as the reverse complement.
AGCCTAAATTCCCTGAAGGGCATCGGATCATATCACAGCTGTATCTTCTAGTACAGATAATAGTGCCAGCAATGAAAAATGTCTAACCAACACTCTTGTCCCAGCATTTCATACCCAAGTAACTGGAGAAGAGAAATTTTTATCATATTTTTCCTGGAAATGAAACGTGATTGCTTAGAGGCAATTATGATGCAATGGACAGGCACATTAATGGATTTTTTTCTAAATGAACAGTACCTCCAGTTGGACATAAACATGTTCTGGCATCTTCTGTCCATAGTTTTCCAAAAGTGTAATGATATCTTTTAGAGGCTCAAAAAGTTCATCAGTAGCCACCTGCCTGTCTCTCACAGCAAGGAGGTGAACAAGGACATCCACAAGTCCATTATAATCTCCTTCCTTTAACTCTTTGTGGAGTCCAACATCAGTTGTTTTAATTAATTCTTCTAGGTTAGCTAGGCTGTGTGTGAGAGAGACAGACAGAGAGAGAAGGGAACTGAGAAAGCATGATATGGAAGTGGGTGAAGCAGAAAGATTTTTCAGTGCTAGAATCTTTCTAATTTATACCAAGCTAACGTATAATGAACATTGAGAATGGCATTTCAGCTTCTGTTATTTTAAGACCCTATGTCATATTTTCTCAGAAACAATGTGGTTATGCTGTACTTACAGAAGAGAAGGAAGAGAAAAGAGGAATAAAACACAGCAGTGGAAAGCTCTTCTGCTTCTTTAATCCCTCTCAGTACTTACTTCTTCTTCTACTATGGCCTGCATTTTCGAAGGCTGATTTCACACCCTCACAAACCCTTAAGGTAGCATAGGAGACTATCCCTTCACTATCAGAAAAGATTGGAGGAGGAACTGGATTTGGAGATTGCAAGACGTATTCCTCCAAGGCTACTTTCTCCACCTGCAGCATGAAGACTGCCATTTCCATCAGTTACAATAAATTAAAACTCTTCTTTTATAAAAGCACCATTTTACCTGTCAATGACAAATCTTAAGAGGTATTCTTTGAACATCCAGCTCCACTTCTTAATAATGTTTAGCAAACTAATTTTGAAAAGTTTCATGTCAACTTTAAACCAGCCTTCAAAAATTCGGAAGTCTTCAAGTCTGCTCATCTGAGTGTAAAGATTCTCATAGACGTCAATCTACAATAGATAATTATATATCAGAGATATGCAGATCTTAGACTGATTTTTTCGTGTGTGTGTGCTCTGAATATAATATATACAGAAATATACATTTTCTTGCCTGCTCTTTAAATTGTTCAGTTGCTGGATGTTGATTGGGACCAATATCAGTATGAGTCTCTGTTTCTTCAGATGCTAATACAGGACTGTAGAACAAAAACTGTTTTATAAAGTCTGATCTGTCTTCCATCCACAGGTATGCATAAGAATCAAAAGAGGTTTTTAACTCTGCAGCTTTGGCAATAACGTCTGCCACTCTGTCCATTATCTTTTGTCTGGTCTCAGAAAGTTCTGATATACTGTCCATGTCATTCTAAACAAACAAACAAACAAACAAATGAATAAATGAGGAATGTTATTTCTACAACTGTAATATCATTACTCCCTCTTTGCACTGTATGTGACTACAGCATATGTTTAACATCTGCTGGTCTATGCATGTTATTTTTCTTCTAATTTTGATCCATTTCAGGTTCTACGAAATACCTTACCTGGTAATGTTGCATTTCCAGATGTGTTGCTACTCTTTTCACCACTGCAGATATTTTGAAAATATTGCTTAAAAGTTCATCTATTAGATCATAAAAACCATCTCCAGCTTCCTTGTCCAATGAAGGCTTGAATTCAATTTCTAAGGTACTTAGGATCATTTGAACTTGAAATAATGGGGCTGGTTTCAAGATTTTCTCTGTGTTTTCCAGGAAGAAGTTTAAATTGTACATTATGGCATTAAAAAATCCATCAACTATGACGTCATCAATGAATTCCAGGTAAATCTTCCAAGCATCTGAGTCTGGGTTTGCTTTAAAGACTATGAAGTTTTCCTAAACAAAGACACACATACACACACACACACCAAAAGGGGTACTTTAATTTTAGCACTGTGACCACTTTCATTTTAAAAATTAATTAATTTGATAACAGCTAGCCAGCCACCAAAGTAACACCAAAATAGCACCACAAATGAATTTGCATAATAAAGGTTAAAAACATGTTATCATTCTGAACTGGTATTCATATTTTGCAGTGACTGGACTTCTGTGCACCCACATGTTTGATTTGCATAATCAAGCATTGCTCTCATTCTCATGCTAACTGCTCCAGGTATTACCTCTACCAATGCATGGATCTTCCTGCCATCTTCATGGAATGACATGAATTTCTTAGCAAGTCTTTCTTCTTTGTCGTCCAGGTTCAATAAAGCTTCTTTTCTATTGTCTTTTCTACAAAAAAGAGGATGCTCCACCCAAGACTTCATAATTTGCTGAATGGCCTTAATATTGTCCTTTGACTTTTGAAGTCTCTGCTCCAAGTCATGAATCTTAACTTTCAGAAACTCAATGTACTCCCAGCAGTTCTCTTCCTGCCAGGTGAACACTTCTTCTGCATCCCTTAGCTGATCATCAGCGTTTCTGAGCTCTTTTTCAATTAGAGGGTATTCCACCTCCAAAATGGTCTGTTTAACCTTGTTATACCACTGGACTATAAGTTCAAGGTTTTCTACATACTGTTTGTAGAGACAGAAAGAGAAGAAAACAGCAACATGAAAATGAAACCTCTGCTGTGAAAACACAATAAATTACAACCTAATGTCTGGTTCCTACTGGAGGTTATTACTCATGCTGCTGGATACTCATCTCTACCTCTTCAACACAAATACAATTATCTAGGGTCACTTGTGCCTCTGGTCCACTTAGCCCACTTCCTAGTCATGCCGAGCAAAAGTTAACCATATGGCTAAGGTGCAGGTTATCTGGAAGACTATATTCTCCCATATGAGCCTGCTGGTGTTTTGAGATCTTTTCTCTGTTCCACTACCTTTATAACTGGTGAGAACACAGGAAAGGGTCTTCTCAGTAGATTGCTCTCAGGCCTGGAAATCCCTTCCTAGAGAGTTTAGACTGGCACCATCCTTGTTATTCTTCTATAGGTTAAGGGAAGATCTTTTGTTTTCAGCAGACCTCTGAGGGCTGATGACTACGGAGAAAGGGGCTTTTAGAATGTGCTGCACTCTTTATTTATTTTCTTTTTAATGCCCCTGATTTTAACTGCTTTTAATTCTACTGTTAGTTTAGTTATGTTTTTAACTTTTGCATAATGTGAATTTTTTAGCTGTATTTGTTTTATACTCTGTAAGCCACATTGAGTCCCAAATTGGTAAAAGGTGTAATCTAAACAAATAAATATAATAACAAAAACAAAGAACAAAGGCTACCACATGTTAAAACAAGCATAACTGTACCTATTATGCCCAGTATTTTTAATACATGAAACATAATGTATTATTTGGAAACAAAACACACCTACGGCTGTTAATGGCCATAAGGGGGAGCACAGCACAGTGCAAAGGAATTAGTGATCGAAATACGAACACATGGAAAGAGGCAGAGCAGTGATCTTCAGGGGCTTTCATGTCATATACTGAGCAATAAAGCTTTGTGGGAAATTAAGTATTTTCTATGCCAAAGGGAAGGAACTCCTTTCAGCTTGACAGCTGAAATCAATTTCAGAGTAATTCTCAGAGGCACATTCCAGTGGGAGGTGGGGAAAAGGCAAAGGGATAGAGTGACAAATATCAGCAAATTTCAACTTAAAGCTCATTCTGTCACTATGTGAGCCTTAGGAGAGGCATTTTTATTTTTTAGAAAGGAAAAGCTGGGAAGCTGGTCTGAACAAGGATAAAAAGGGGGAAAGTAGATGTCTAGGCAACCACAGAACACCGGACTCTGTTACATCAAGGACCTGACCAAGGATAGTTTCAATTTGATTCCATCCACTGGATTGTTGGACTGTTCAAGGCTAACGTGTTCATTTTAAACGGTGACAAAATAAATAAATATGCAGAATCACAAATGTCCAGCCCAAAATGACTATTTGAAGAAAATACCTTAGTGAATTTTCCCCTGTTCTTATATAATTCAAGTGCTGAACTGGGAATATCAGATTGATTCAAAAGGAGGAGATATCTCACATCTCTCAAAATACTCATTAGCTACAAGAAATGAAACAGGGCATTATTAGTTAGAAATTCCTTTTACTTATATACTATTTACTTTAAATGCTGGCTCATTCCAGGATTCCAGCTCCACCAAAATAATTTTCACCCCACAAAGCACATAATTAAAACAAGAAATCTGCTCTCATAAGACGTAGCGGTGATCACCATCTTTGATGACTTTAAGGTGCGGTGGGAATTGCATAGGCCTCCAAATGTTGTTAGACTGCAACTTCCAGCAACCCTAGCCACTATCCTGAGAGCTGCAGTTTCCCAAATTCTGGAGGACCACACGATTTCCACCCCTACTTTAAATGGAGATTAGTAAGATGTATATTATAAGGTGATGAAAATCTACTTTCCACAACAACTTTTTGCTGCCTCCAGAATAAGAATCAGCACTTCTCTGAACACCTGCTGCTGAGAACAATAGTGGGAGAGAGACCTATCGCTTGTGAGCTTGTCAGCAGCATTTGTCTGGCTAATGTAATAAACAGGACACTTGGTTAGACAGGTGTTTGGTTTTCATTAGGATTCTTCATAAACACCCAAACTATCATCATTGATGAAAGAAATGCAAAATGGAGTTACTTGGAAAGGACACAGATTGTCTCAAGTACTGAAGTAGGGGCTTTAATTTGTCCCCAGACTTTGAAATGTACATGCATATTGCCTCTAAACACAGAAGCTTTATTTAGCTGTTAAAATTGATAGAAGAGGCTTCAACTGCAGAGTTAAACAGCCAGAAGGCACTTTGGTGGGTAGAGCTGAGGGATGAAGAAGTAGCACAAGCTTTGCAAGGAGGTATGGGACTTAGAGAGCCACCATTGTATTTGAGAGTAAGGACAAGTAACGTACCCATTTCTCCCCAGAATGAACCAACAACTCGTTTGTTACATCTATTACTATGATAAGATGTTAGGTAACAAATATTTGAGCAAAAAAAAAGTCGTAGTGCCAGGATTGCATGCCTGAAGTAAAATAATACATTCAATTAAAAATTAAACTCAAAATCACTCCAATTTTAACATCAGAAGTGTCATTATTAAAAGAACTGGGGTTGAACTCCTACACATCCCACTGAATTCTGTGGAATTTACTTTTGAGAAGATATGTATAGGATTGCATTCAGTTAAATTCTTATCTAGATTTTATCCTTCTTTATTATTTTATCTAGGAAAAAAAATGTTTGTGCCATACCTCAGGATCAAAATTCACACTAAGAAGACCATCTTTATTGTTGCGTTTAATTAGAGATTGATCTAAATTAAACTGGCAAATATCGTCCACCTTGGACTTCCATTTACGGTACGTCTGATCTTCATACTGCTCAAGTAACGTCAACATCTCTATGTATTTCTGATGTATTAAAGCAGCTTCCGAACTTTCCAAGACTCTAATAAAGAAAAAAAAACCCTACAGTATAATAATTATTTCATAACTAATCATTTCATTCAATTATCTTGTTACTAATCATTTTATATTAGCACCATGTCAATAAATCTTATGCAAGTATTCCCCCCAAAACTGAGCAACACCTCATTTAAATTATTATTTCATGTCTCCATCTTTCTTCCCTCATCAGATCTATTCAGCCATAGGTCTTCCTTGTGGCCATATTAGGACTTTATTGTCCAAATGCTTAGAATGGAAGTGCAGTCACAGAGATGGATTGCACCTGAAAAAGTGGTCACTCCACTCTCAGCTGACTTTCCCTCATCTCTTTTCCCCCATGGCTTTCCTTCTTGTTTGTCACTTTTCTTCTTCTGGGTTTTCTGTAGCTTTCTCAAATAGCTTGACAGGGCCCAGAAGCTTTTGACTCAAGTAACTAAATCTAGGTTGAATCTACACAAGAGCTGTACCCCAGCTCCACTCCATAGTACCCCTGCCTTGGTATGACCCCTTTACTGCCACATATAACTGCTTTAATCCAAACTGAAATCATGGACTGAGGTCTGTTGGAGGAGTGCTTCTCTATGTTGCACTGGTAAGAGCAATAAATTGTGTGAGGATGTAAGACACTATCATATTTACTGTGGTCCTCCTGGTAGTGGAATGCTCTCATCCTGGAGACCTGACTGGTACCATTGCCAGCTTAATTGCAGTGTCAAATTGAAAACACAGCTTTTTTTTATTAAAGGTTGTGGTGACTAACTGATACCATCCCTTATCAGGCTTTATATAGTTTCTACAGATTAGTTTCTACAGATTAGTTTTAAAGGAATGCATCAGGTCATGGCACATCATGAACCGCATAGTTTTTCAACATTCATATGCACCTAGGGGCCACAATGATATTATAGTGTCCAGATGTCCATTGTGAAATAGTAGCTAGTGACTGGTTTATATCACACAATGCACATCTACACACTTTAATGAAGGTGTAAGTTCCAAGAAGAATGCCAGCCAAAATAACAATAATAAACTTTTCGGGGGAGAAGCCCCATTAATTTCAGTGGGACTCATTTCTGAGTAGCCATGCATAAACACAGCAAAATAACTCATAAAACTCAACTCCCATTTCTTTACAAATAAACTGTGACACACAACTGTAACAAAGGAACAAGAAAAATTAACAAATTCTACACTATAAAATTCTAAGAAAAATTCTAAGTTTGTATGTTTTATTTCTAGAACATTTACTGAAATGGTCGTAGCAATATATTTCGAAAAATACTTTTCATTTCTTTCACCTGCTTACTTTCCTTCAAGTACAGAATACAGAACTACAGACTAATGATGCAATGGACATAGGCTGCCAGTGTCAAGCACAGAATCCTATGTATCTACACCAAGGAATAGACACTATTTAAGGTTTCCTTAATTACAATCTTACATATGTCTGCTCAAGTAAATGGCTATGGACAGACTGCCAACCTATGCCAACCTATCCATGTTTAGTTAGGCGCATGTCCCACTAAAATTTAGTAAGCCCTGTTAACCCCAGTAGGACTTACTCCTGAGCAAATATACGTAAGGCTGCACTGTTAATTCCTTCAATAACCATATTCATTCCAGAAGAATATATGATATGAGAGGGTAGACTGTGAAACAAGAGATGTTCCCTTTAAAAAATGAAACTGAGCATCAAGTTATAATGTTGTTATTTTTCATAAACAACTCGAGTCACAAAACAGACATACTTACGGGTGGGACACAAATGAGAAGTTTGACCAGAATGATTTTATACGAACTTTAATTTCTTGGGACCACTTAATGTTTCCTGAGGTAAATGGCATGTTTTTATTTATTATTTCATTCCTTTTGTCTGACTGTAATAGTTAAAGAACAGATAAGTTGTATGAATACATGGTAAGAGAAAATATACGTGCAATATTTTGTTCTTAGGTTGTCACACACCTGTTTAATGTGCTCATTGTACAAGGATCTGCAATTACTCAGTTCTTCATCAAACATCCGGAGTAAAATGTTGTAATTTGGGCTAAAGATGTCTGTGATAACAGGCTTTTCCAGAAAATGTCCAAGAATGGCTAAGAGCTGTACAAATAAAAATAAATACATATTTCCTGATAAAACAACTCCATTTTTCCTTATCTGGACAAAGGGATACTATGTATGAGAAACCAACACACGCGCATATATATATATGCAAATACTAATTTCAGATTGGAGGGGCAGTCTATACAGAAAGATATCGCAAAAGAGAATATTCTACAAGACTGAAAGATCTGGAGTAAAATTTACATGTCACAAAATGACAGTAACAAAGATAGATTCCCCCTTTATTTACTCAATTATGGACAATGAGACTATGGACAATGTGAATCAGAAACAGGATACAAGAGGAAAAAATTATTATAATTGGCATAGATTGTATTTCTTTTCCTGGAGATTTTGGTTTCTCTGACACAGTTTGTTCTAGAACCACAATATTTACATAGCACTGGTACTGTGTTAAAAGTATGAAGCCACATGGGCATCTCTGAATGTCACTTTCCTAGCATAAGTCATGAATGAGCACAGGACCCGCATGCTTCTCGCTGCCATCTTCCCTTGTGTGCCAACTTTGGTACATCAATCCAGCTCCCTTTAAACCAAAGTTACCTTCTATGAATTATGGAAGGAACCTGAATTTGGCAGCCAGAAGAGAAGATTGTTGGCCTCTAATCTGTCCTTAATTACTCTTTTCACACTCTTTCTTTTTTTCCTTTTTTAAATTAAAACTAACTCTCCTCTTGGAACCTACACCTGTTCAAGGGCTAACATTTTCTGCTTTTCTAGATTTATGTCCAGTGAATAAAGAGTCCAGGGAATACAGTCCTAGAATGCTTCCTTTTGACATCTTGCTGTGCGAAAGAAAAGGAGGTCCTTCAGAGGAGACCTCTCTCTCCACTTAACAGAAGGGGAAATGCTCACACTGTTCTATGGACCCTTGGAATGCCATCCTAGGTTTTACAGGATTGTACACAAAATCTTATGTTAAAATATTGATACTTTCTAATCAATGGGATGTCTACATAGAAAGAGAGAGAGAGAGAGAGTGTGTAAGATACTAAGAGTCTCTCCTCGTTGAAATGAAAATATGCAAAACATTGTTCTGTCATCATTTCCATTGAAAATGGCATGGACTAGGTAATTTTCAAGGCTAACCTTACAATCAGGCAGAGAAGATGGCAGACCCAAATGGCAGATGATACAAGAAGTGTGGGGGAAACTGCAGTTTCTCTACATTGTGAAGACAGAGCTGTATGTGTTTCAAGTAACTTGACCTGGTCCTCCCAAACTAGCCTGCCTCCAGGTATTGTGGAGGACACTCTCGTTCTGCCAGGACTGAAACAAAGTTCAACTGCTATCTAGCTGGCATCTGTACTAAGGAAGATAGAGAGTTCTCCACCTTGACCTTTGTTTCAAACAGCAATACATTCTGACTCCATCCTGATCAATTTCCCACTCAGTTCTACGAAATAGCTTTAGAACGCAAAGTTTATATTGTATTTAATATGCAAGATGTGAAAGCAAAATCCACACAAATGTATTTTTTTATTCTTTGCCATGCTATGGAAAAATTCTTCATACTCTCTTAGTTGGATAAAATTATATGCATCTCAATGTACTGACTCTCCTAGTTTTAACTAATAATTACATTTTAATAAATGTTGGTAGCTGACAAGCAACATTTTAATGTTCTGCAATTCATAACTGACCTTAAAGGCTGACTCCAACCCTGAACAATCAAGAAAGGCTACACAAAAAATTGATCCAAGACGTCTTTCAAACTCCAGAATTTTGTGTTTGAAATCAGCATAATCTTCTTCAAACTCCTATGGAATACAAATTTGCAGCCAGTATATTTTTACAGAAAGCTCATCTTAATTTCCAACAATATAGAACCATGGACAATAAAACATATGGGAGGAAAACTATGAAATCCCAAATGTAGTATATTGATTTTACTATTCATTTAATAATATTAGTAATACTCCTTATTGTATATGCAATTGATTCTAGTACCACAAATTCAATGGGATTTACTTCTAGATAAGTATAGACAGGACTTTAAAGAAAAGAATGTCAAATAATGGAAGAATAAAGTTCAGTTAACAGCATGTAGTTAATTTCTAACTTATTTAACTGTTCAATCAGGCTTTATTGTTATCGTCAACGACCAGCAATTTCATGTGATACACCAAAACAAGTACATCTAAAGAGAAATAGCCTAGAGCTTTAAAAGAATACATTTCAGATGACATGTCCCAGAATTCATCAAAAAGCATGAACACTAGCCATTCTGGCTGAGCGATTCTGGCAGCCATAGTCCAAAAATGTAATTTTCCAAGTTCTGAAAGATCCCAATGACTTCATATCTGTGCTTAGCCTTATTCACTTAATGTTAATCAGGCAATGTCCAAAAAAATACAATTTTTGAGAAATAACTTGAATTGGCGGCAAGAAACAATAGTCCTCACCTGACTTTGCTACTTCAAATTAATTTTCTAATGTGCTCCAACAAGCTTGACATGTCTTTTACCCCATACATGCTATTCAGACATTCTAGCCTTTATGTAAACAGAGTAAAGAATGAGTAAACTTACAGATAATATTAAGTTTAGACTGATCATACACAGACTGCATCAAATAAGTTACCTTTAAAAACGTCTTTTCTAGGATTTTTTTTTTGTAAGGGATAGGTATCTATTTATCTATTTGAAATATTTATATATTTAAATTTTAAGTATTTATTTATCACATCTTACTCCACTAGGATCCCAGATGCAATATGACACTGATAAAATGAATTAAATGTAGAAAAAAGAGACCTAAGTAAAGATCATTTTACAAAACAGTCTTTAAGAAACAAACACAATTTCAACAACTAGAAAATTAGAGATGGAAAGTATATTCAACAATATTTTAAAAATGGTGAAAAAACCCACATATTTTTCAAGTGATAAGAAACTCTGGTGAGAAAAATCCTGGGCTGATGAGAATCTTCACAGTCCAGGAATTATCCTGCAGAAAATTCGCATAGAATCATAGAAATGTAGAGTTGGAAGAGACCACACGGGCCATCCAGTCCAACCCTCCACCATGCAGGAACACCCTCAAAGCACTCCTGACAGATGGCCATCCAGCCTCTGCTTAAAAACCTCCAAGGAAGGAGACTCCACTACACTCCGAGGCAGCATATTCCACTGCCGGACAGCCCTGACCGTCAGGAAGTTCTTCCTGAGGTTCAGGTGGAATCTCCTTTCCTGCAGCTTGAATCCATTGCTCCTTGTCCTGGTCTCTGGAGCGGCAGAAAACAAGCCCTCTCCCTCCTCTACATGGCATCCCTTCAAATATTTAAACATAGCTATCATGTCCCCTCTTAACCTTCTCTTCTGCAGACTGAACATACCCAGCTCTCTAAGTCTATCCTCATAGGGCTTGGCTTCCAGGCCCTTCACCATTTTGGTCGCCCTCCTCTGGACCTGCTCCAGCTTGACCATGTCCTTCTTGAACTGGGGTGCCCAGAACTGGATACAGTATTCAAGATGAGGTCTAACCAAAGCAGTGTAGAGTGGTACCAGTACCTCCCTCGATCTAGACACCATACTCCTATTGATGCAGCCGAGAATTGCATTGGCTTTCTTGGCTGCCGTATCACACTGCTGACTCACGTTCAGCTTGTGGTCTATTAAGACTCCTAGATCCCTTTCACATGTACTGCCATCCAGCCACGTGTCCCCCATCCTATATTTCTCTATTCCATTTTTTCTACCTAAGTGTAGGACCTTACACTTCTCTCTGTTGAATTTCATTTTGTTAGCCTTGGCCCAGCTCTCCAATCTATCCAGGTCATTTTGAATTTTGATCCTGTCCTCTGGCGTATTAGCAACCCCCAGCATGTGGTTGCTTTATGCAGAAAACAGCATTTTGTGTGGAAGATAATATTTCAGCATAGAAATATTAATTCCAGTGCAGACAAGATTGCCATATGTGCAAAAAATGCTGTAATTGAGGATTTATCCTACAAAAAAAATGCACATGGTTGATTTCCTTAGAAAAAAGCACTCACTCCATAGAAAACAGCATTTTCTGCATAACTGTTAATATTTGTGCATTGAAATATTATTTTCCATGCAAAAAGTGATGTTTTCTATGCAATTTAGCACAGAATATGTTAATTTGGCACAGAGTAAACCCCAAACTGCAACTAGTCTTTGAAAACTGTGTGGTTGTTGCAGCAGGAAGAAAATTGCTGAAATTACTCATTGCTACCTGTGAGAAGAGACTTAGCGAAAGAATTACATCTCTATGGAAAATCCACCTCCAGTCTTAAGGACTAAAAGCCAAAAATAGTGACAGTAACTGAATTTTACTGAACTTTTTTACTGAACAGTGATTGAATTGTACTGAATTGTATTGAATTTGGTTGAATTTCCTTGTAGATTGTCATTATCTGAAATAATAATAACAACAACAAAGAAACCTAAGTTGCTAGGCTGCCCACTAAAGATCAAGAGCAATAGAGCCAGACTTACTTGCCTGGGAAGGGAACTCCATAGCCAGTGTGGTGCTATAGAGAAAATTCTGTTACATGTACACATCAAACTAGACTTTCAGCCTAGTGCGACATACAACAGGGTCTTTGTTGACTATGAGCTGGTGGTCCTTCAGAGTGGCACCAAGCCAAAACCAGCACCTTGGATTGAGCTTGGAAACAAACTGGAAACTATAGCAGTTGATGCATGACTGGTGATACGTGATCTCTAACTGGCAGCAGTTGGGCCTTTATATTTTGTATGAGGTATCACTTCTGTTCAATGTCAGCCCCATGTAGAGCGCAGTACAGTAGTCTAATTAGGAGAAACTATCAAATACGTCCTTATTGTTATTATGTGCCTTCAAGTCCTTTCCAACATGCTGGCCCTAAGGTCACATGATCTTCTTGGCATGATTTGGTCAGAGGAGGATTGCCTTTGCCTCTGAGGTTCAGAGAATGTGACTTGCCCAAGGTCACCCAGTGAGGTTTCCATGGCCAAGTAGGGATTCAAACTCTAGTCTCCAAAATCATAGTCCAATGCTCAAATCACTACATTGGCTCTCAAATACCTCCTATCTTAACAGTAATTTTCTTTGTAAAGTATTTGACACAAATCCCACAAAGCAATTATTGTTGAAATAGGAAATATTTATTGATCGCAAATAAGTAGATTATGAATAGCACAAAGCTAGTTTTCGACTGCTCTTTGGGCTAAACTATATTGCACAACGAGGCAAGAATACAATGAAGTGGTTTTTCCATTCCCCCTTCATCATATTCTGTGATAGTTGTAGCACTATAGTTGGGGCAAGGAAGACATCTATTGGATAGAGGAGGAAGCCATTGAAGTGGGCATGGAAAAAGCTGGAGAGACCTTAAGCATCTGGAATTAGAAAGGCAATTGATTACAATATTGGAAGCAGACACAAAAGTTCAGCACCAAGGAGAACTATCGTGAATCCATCAAAAAGCCTAGTTTGGAGTACATTAGAGGCTGTGACACTGGCAAAGTAACATATGCATGAGTGCTAAACATATCACTGGGGTCACATTTTGATGCACTGACATCAGATTACATCCTTTTGCGTAGACTTAAAATCAAATCGATCAATTTAGAATAACATCCATTTCTTACTCTTAAATGTAAATTAAAGTTGGTGTTCTTTAAAACACACATTGAAATAAAACAGGGAAGCTATTATAATTTTACTTGTTATTTATTTGCTATTAGCTACATTATTATAGTCAATATAGATTGCCAACAATTTCACTTTAGAACCAACAAATACTGCAAGGCCAGTTTTGTATGGCTTTCTACAAAGTACACAAGTAAATAAACACTGAAATATACAGTCCTATATTTAGATGCTCAAAAAGTGCACCATAAGTTTTTTCTAAGAATGTAGAAAGGACATTCCCCACCACTACTTTTTTTTTCTTTTAGGAGGAACAGTGTTACTTCAGACTAGAAGTTTGCTTCATTTAGTTCAAGTTCTATATCATTCTTCCCGCATTATTCTGTTAGAAGAAAATCGTCTCCTGAACTCTGAAGAGCAGCAGATTTACTATAAAAGACAAACCTCTGTGCAGTAGAGTCCACTTCAGTTAGGTGCATAAATTGCTGTATGGTAAGTATAGTTTGGTATGGTATTTGAATAAAGCTGGAATTCCCTGTGTAGATGCTTACTGGGGACAAAGCCCCATTGGCTTACTTCTCAGCAGACACATTTAGCATTCCTTTATAAATCTACTCAGCAATGTATTTTTATCATTCTTTTGCTGGATCTATGCAAGAGCAGTACTGAGTTTTGAGCACTAAATACTCTCATATGCAGATTAATTAGGCTGGATGGACACGCCATGCCACAGAGACACATGCAAAACATTTAGCAGTAACAGCTAACTATAGTTTTGACACCATTTTATATTGCTATAGCTTTATCTTATGCTCCTGACATATTCGCTTTTCTGTTAGCATTTACTGTTTGACAAAGCTTCTAGATAACATTCAAAAACCCAAAAGCAAACAATTCCGGAAAACTTGAATGAAAATAAACGTCTAGTGACCACAAATAAAGCATGACTACCTAGTTCTTAATTTTATCATCCTATTCTATCAGTCAGTATTGAAGCTGAACACAGAAGGTGACTAGGAATAAAATGAAAAGGCTAACCATCGTATCAAGTGCTTGAGGGACAATAAGTGGAAAAGTCAACACAGTTCAAAACATGAACTGAATGTTCTGAAATGTACCAGAAAAGTTTCTGTATTAGAGGTCAGACCTGAAGAAGGGAACAACATGTAACGCTATACTCTATTCAACGTTTTGCAGGGAATTATAATTTCAACAGTATTTGAACGATCAATAATAACCAATTGACAAAAAATACAAATAGCAATACAGAGTATCTGAAAATTATCTTTGTAATTTAAATTCTATATACAATTGAAATTGTGAAGATAATTTTTAGATACCCAGTATTTCAAATGATAAGGCCCAATGAAAATTGAGAATTAAAAAAAAAATGGATAAGGACATAAAGAGGTTGTCATCAGTAACCCACTATTGATCTCACATGCATCTATCATGGTAAAAGTTCCACCAAATAACCTTTTCTTGAAGAAAAAAAGGAGAGAGTTCTGTAGGTTTTTTTTCCTTTTAAACCCAGGCTTTTTAAAATAAGTGTATTAGCATTCATTTCTACCCATTGCATCATTCAAATAATTTGTGGATCAGGCTTTCAATTTTTAAACTTATTTGCAACATCGCATCTCCCTCCCACCTACTGTTACTTTATTTACTTATATTTTGATGAGTACAATATGAAGAAAATACATAAATATGCAAAATGTAATATTACCACATTGTTGTAATCCATGGGGTCATACGTTCTCTCTTTAAAAATATTACAAGACTCTATAAACTCTTCACTCAATTTGTTTATTTTGTCATTCAAACTTTTCCCCTTGATTCCTCCAAATTCCAGTTTCTCTAACTTTTCAAACTCAAGCATGGTAGCAAAGATATCCTAAAACAATAGAGATTATAATTAAATCTTCCTTCTTATTTGAACAATAAAATGTGCTTTAAATATATATTGCAATGTCATTCACAAAGCAGCCCCCATTTTCTGAATAACTTAACCTTTGAGGAATGTTGCATACACATGTACATTATATATTGGCGGGGATGTGGGAAAAGTAAGTGAACCCATGCGGTAAAAAAATTAGGTTTTCTTAGGCCCTTTCCAACCCACCCTCCCAACCCACTATAGGGATGGGAGAATGATGGGATCATGACAACATTTATGGAAGACATTGTGGTGGTCCTATGCTTCTCCCATCCCCAGGCAGCATGACTGCACTGCAAATCATTAACAAGCTTTCCCCATCAATGACCAGCAATCACACCACCATCCCACCATGCACCCCACCCTTATCTTCCCTGTGAAGGCCCTGGAAGTCCAATGGCTGCACTTCCTGCCCCAGTGCAGCTTGGGACATACCCAGCTGCACTGCAGCAGGAAGAGGTGTGGCCATCATGCTTCCTGGAGGCAGCTGGTGCAGAGGGGAGTGCTCCTGTTGTGCTCCCCTCCCAGCACTGGATTTCTACAGGACACAGTAAGGTGCTAAAATGAAAGTTATAAACAACCACATGTATTCATAATACTTGTGTTATCTTAAGAAAATTAAGTGAATATATACTTTTAATGTTAAAGAAAAACCAGTTATTGCTCAATTTTCATGGAAATAACCGTCTTAGTCTGTTTCAGAAGAAAAACAAAATGGAGGAAAGGGGGATCTAGCAGCATCTTTTAAAATAAATATATTAAGCTTTTGTGGGCTCCAGTCCACCTTTTTCAGATGCATGAAGTGAAGCTTCACGTGTAGACAGATACACATGAACACAGGGAGGAGGGGAGAATCTAAACCAAAACATGCTGATATTCTTGATGGGGTGATAAGTGAGGTCTTATCAGTGGTCACAAAGAATAATTAAAAGCTGGAGTTGTTCCATTATGTGTAGCTATCAGTGCGCTTTTGAAACATTGTGGTGCTTGGATAGTTGCCCGGTGGCGCTGAGAAAGTGAACCTGTTGTGTCATTTGTTTCAGGCTCAGGCTGATGGTAGGATAAAAATTGTTGAAATTCTAGCAGAACTTCTCTAGTGTTTCCTTTCTACAAGTCCAAATGATGAAGATGCATCAGAATTCAAGCATACAAGAGGTTTCTGGATGCAAGAGCTGAGAAAGGCATTGTTCCAGGCCAGCAGACCAAAACCAGAAAATGACTCAATACCTGTAGTTGTCACCTACAGCCCCCAATTATGACCACTCCAATGTATCATCATCAATCTACAACCAATGCTGGAGAGCTTTGGATAGCAAGACTTTACTGAGAGTCCTCCTATCTTAAACAAATGTTCACCTACAGCAGGACACATAATATGGAAGCAAATACAAGAATAAGACCCTGCTACAAACCTAGATGCCAACTCTGTCCCCACATCTACACTAGCACCAATATTACACAATCTAAGTAACCCACAAAACAGAGGCGCTTTTCCTTGCTCATTCTTCAGAGTGATGCTTCTTACCCTCTGTCAGGAATGCCCCTCAGCACTCTCTGTTGTACAGACAGGATAGTCTGCATGCAAGAGTATGAACAAAAACTAATCTGACATTAGATATGGCAACATGCAAAAACCAATTGTGGATCATTTCTACCTTCCTGTATATTCAGGCTCTGAACAACATGTAGCTGTTCCTGAATAAAAAAAACTAAAGTAAGATAAGAAAAAAGCAGCTGAAGTGGGATATATTCACACATTCCAAAACATCAGCAATGATATGAATAAAAAGAATGAATCTATTAAAATATGAATCACAGCTACTCATGTTTCAAAAGGATTGTTTTGTGACACACAATTAACTTTTTCCAAGAAAAGCCTCTGCCAGTTTTGTCACAACTGTTTCTGCTTCTCTTGCCAATGTGCTAGACAAACATTTTTCTCTACTGTACATGTATTTACACTTGCTTATCTATTCTTGTATGCAAAATTTGTCACTCATCTTTACCCTTTTAATTACACTTTCTGAACATTGTTAGGACTGTACTCATCACCCCATCATCATACTAGCATATTTTGCATTGCTATTTACATTTCATGCATGTGCACACATACACCACACGTCTGTATATATGTCTGTCTACAGAGGTCTCCCTCTATGCATCTGAAGAAGTGGGCTGGATTCTGTGAAAGTTTATGCTGAAATGTATCAGCTAATCTAGGTCCAGCTAGATCACCTTTTTCCAACCCTTTCCTTTTTATAATTTTTTCAGGTAATCTCCAAGATTGATTGCTAATAAGTAAAGCGGCAGTTAGTTAAAAAGATACCTCTATTTTCTCTAATCGATGTAGAAGTTTGTCAAATCTGGAAAATACCAACTGTGGCTGAAAATCCCATGGCTTAAGCTCTTGGGTACTAGTGAAATAAGTTGTCATTTTGCTTCTTTGCGTAAAAAAGGCTTCCTTAAAATTTCTTAAAGTATGAAGAGCCTCTTGTACTTGCTCCAAAGTTTCTTCAGCTTCTCTCTTCATAATATCTTCTGGTGAGAGGTATGATATAGTCTAAGGAAAATAATAATATTTTTTAAAAATAGCCAAGACACCAGTGCATCAGTGATGAGACTAAAGGGCACATTGATAACAAGCTTTAAAAACTGGCTCTTATTTAGCTACCAATAAAATGGCTTAGATTACAGTGGGCTTTCAGTTCTGTTCCAGGTGCCCCCATGGATATCAAAATCCATGGATGCTCAAGTCTCATGATATACAATGGCATAGTAAAATTCTGTCCCTTATGAAAAGGGGTAAACAACTGAAATGAGTGCCAGAGAGAGCCTGAGGATTTGTGAAATGGTGGGAAGCTACAGCAAGGTATGTTGTATGTAGTGCTCAGTGTAGCACTACAAAGTTTGCTTTTTGGATTTTTTTTTCAAATATTTTTGAGCTGTGGTTGATTGAATCCATAGATGCAGAACTTGTGGATATGGAAGGTCAACTTTACATGGTTCGTTATGGTCTGAATTACGTGCTTTCTTTGCAAGAGCCACTGGCATGAACACAATGTGTCTGAAGCACTCTAAAGGAGATGCTAGGTTGGTTCCACATTTAGCCATACTTAAAGTAGACCTTGTGAAGTCAATGGTACTTTAGTTATGACTAACTTATATCCCATCAATTTTGATAAGGTTCTTCTAAATATGATTAAATCTAGAACGAACCTAGCCTGTTTGTAGCACAGACCTGGATCAGATCAGACAGTGCTTTGCAAAAAATTCAAGATCAAAGAATCTAATTTTTCAAAACATTGACATTGTTTTTATGTAGGAGATATGTGTACACACTCAATAGTGAACACATTTTAATTGAAAGTAGTTTACCAGGCAACCACCAATCTTATTTCAGAACTGGTTTGCTACAGTTTTTCACAGTTATATTCCGAACCAGCAACATGCTGACCAAGACTGTTCTGGCATTATTAATCTATTTATTAAGACAAGTGCAAGGCATGTATGAAATGTGTGTTAGCGCTGAGCTCACAAAAAGACAGTCTCCTCTCCCATACCCCTTGTGATGAGGTGAGGCAAAGCTAAACATAATCTTTACACCGCAGATATAACAGTGATCCAAACAGTCAACAAAAAGAACTTGCTACGTTCACTTCTTAGGTATAGAGGGCTGCCACTGGCCTGATGGGAACAAAACCTTTTAGTCAAAGATACAGTTGTAAATTCACAAACTTTTCTAACAGAAGACATGGAAAACCAGATCTATTCTCTTTCTACAAAGATTTTTGTGTTTATCATATCAAGGAAGAAAGGCAGAGGACTAAGTGGAAACCTTTGGCAAAACAAACAAATTGAATGCGCTGAAATAGTCAACGCAAAGAGGAATTTTGTTTACAGACAGAGTTAAGAGTTCTGCTAAATTATTGGCTTTGCCCCTTTACAAATAGGGCAGTTTACTTGATGTCTAACTATGAGGGAACTGGCCCACTAATAAGCCCCCATGACCTTGGAATGAGTAGTTATTACTCTAGCTGACAGTAAATCATAGTTTTGCTAACTGATAAGTCATCATTAACAATGTATTAAAAATGGATGCTTTACTTAACTGACAACATGAAAAATACTTTGAAATAGGCTTTGTAATCTTTAAAGAATACCACTTCTTCAGATCAACAGTATATTGTATTTGTAATATAAAACACATAAAATAGTGGAATTTATCACTCTAATTATTTTGTTGTTATAGAGCTTTAATTGCAAAAAGAGTACCCTGGAGCTTGGTGAGTTCATGATAAACAATCTGGAAAATGGAAGCTAAAAATGAATTAATACCAGATAAATTTATTCTCTCTCATCTTTAATATTCTTCAACATTGACTGAGCTTATTGACTAAAACTGCAACCCTACACACACATACTGGGAGGAAAGCGTTGTTGAACACAAAGGGATTTACTTCTGAGTAGACAGATCTCACTTGGCAAACTAGCCTTGTTTTCTATTCATTGTTTGTGCTACCTGGTCAATGAACAGATTACAGAATTCCTGCAGTAGAAATATGATTCGTGCTGGTGTGTTGTAAAACTTGGAGTGACTCCAGATCAGGCAGATGGTGTGGAACAATGGGGGAATTAAAATACATATCTCTGCAAATTCTGTTTCTTGAAGACACTGAATATGCCTCTGTAGAGGGGTCAAGTACAGGTCAATATCCTGGGCTTCAGTAAGTGCTGCAAAAGAAATAAAAATATGAAATACATTAAAGAAAAAGAAGATAAGACAGATTCTATCAGAGCTTATACCAGGAAAAAAAAAATCAAGAAAGCCAAATTTCTACACCCACAATAAAACCTGTGGATTTGAATGGGACCATAGCTCAGTTTAAGGTATGAAGTCTAAAGATTCACATTTTGGATTTAAATGTACCACAGTCATTTGCTTGAAGGGTCATCTAGATGCTTCTAGAGAGAAGGCTCCTAGCACCTGACACTTGAGAAACAAAAATATACATATACATATATATATTCAGCTGTTTCATATTTTCATCCTTAATTGATTTCCTTTATTAAAGGAGAAAAAAACAGGTGTGTAGTAAAACAGAGGATGGTTATGCGCAAATGATGGTGAAAACGACATGTGGGGCCTCATAAATTTCTACTCATGAGGCAGGGCAATCATGTGGTAACAATCTTTCCTAGAAGTAGTCATACTGTAGACAACACCCTGAGATAAATAGCACATTACTGCAACTTAAGTAGGTATCTCATCATGAACCTGTTCACCAGATAAGAGCTTCAAAAGAAACTCTATTGAAAGGACTAATAGGCATGCCAAAAGAGTGTTCTATCATGTCCTCCTCGAAGAATTGTGAAGTGTTCTTTCCTCAAAGTCATGATCAGTTCCCCTCTTTCAGCTTTTACAGCAGCTATAAAAAGATATCTTTCCAAACTGGCCTTTTAAACTGTTGTAATGCTCATTGCTTAATCTGTTTCTAGTGATGTTTGTTAGTTTCTGTGATTTTTTTAGCAAAAATATGGGATAAAAATGTAATAAACACAATACAAAAAAACCTTAAGTACACTTGCACAGTTTCAATGCAATGCAATATTCATTCTGTATTCATAATTTAGTTGGAGAACAACCACTTTGCATAGTTACTGCACGCAGCTACTGCACTGGCTGGAAATGTTTAATCTGCTCATGGTAACACATGCCTTAGTTAAATCCTGTCTGGATGACTGTAACTCACTTTAAGTGAGGCTACCCTTTAAGAGTGTGTGGAAGCTCCAGCTATTCCAAAGAGCACAGAACTTCCTTGTTACAACAGCTCCATTGACTACTTGTCTGTTTCAAGGCGCACAGGTATGTATGAGTACCTGTATGTATGAGTCAAGTTATGACAACCCCATGCATTTCATAGGGTTTTCTTAGGCAAGAAATACTCAGAGGTGGTTCTGCCAGTTCCTTTCTCCAAATATAGCATAAAGTACTTGGTTTTCTTTGGTGGTCTTCCATCCAAGTGCTAACCAGGGCTGATGCTGTTTAGCTTTCAAGATCAGACGGGATCCGGTGCCTTTAGTATATTTAGGGTGGCTCTTGTTTATGACCTAAGCTTTTATGGCTTAGGTCAAAGCTGTCTGAAGGACCATATTCTCCCGTATAAGCACTGAGGTCTTTGAGAGAAGCCCTTCTCTCTCTCCATCGTATCACCCTTACAGGCATGTCCGGAAGAAGGCTTTTTAGTGACTTATTCTGCTCTCTGGAACTTCCTTTGAAGGAAGGCCAGACTGCCTTCCTTCTTGTTATCCTTCCATCGCCTATCACATTCTGCACCAGATGCTACATTCCATGTTTGTGTCTATAATGAAGATATGAAACCCATGACTCTGATTTAGGCTAACATTCCATCATTTAGTTTCTTGGACTCATTTGTTGAGTGCCTTCAAGTCATTTCTGAATTATGGTAACCCTGAAGCAAACCTATTATAGTTTTTTTGGCAGAATTTGTTCTTGAAAGGCAAGTTGTGCTTGTCTTCCTCTGAGGCTGAGAGAGTGTGACCTGCCCAAGGTCCTCGAGTAGATTTTCATGGCCAAGCAGGGACTCAAACCCTGATCTTCCAATGTCCAGGTCCAGGACTCAAACCACTACATCATGCCAGCTCTCCCTACTTCAAGTAAGCCCACAGATTTCAATGGGGCTTAACATCTTTTAGAGACATATATAGAATCACACTGTTAAACTGAAAATTAAAATATGGACTGTCACTCCTATATAATAAATGCAAGAACATATTTTATCAGTAAAACAAGTAGATGATTTGAATACATTTCTTTCCTTGCCATTTATGATCAAAGTAGCTCAGTACTAAGCCACTAAAATTCTCCACTCAAACTCACATAGGATTCTAGAGTGCATGCTGCTTTGTCTATAAGATGCTCATTCATAACAGAATACAACCTCTGGAATAAAAATATTGTTTACTTCTCTATATCAGTTGTTTCAAACTATAGCAGTCTACAGCACACAATGTAGTGTGACAGTAGACAGAGCTTCCTTTCCGTGCCTGATATGGTTACACAAAATCATATACCTCTCCCCCACCAAACAAAGAAAGTATAAAAGTGGATTATCATTTTCAAATGATCTGAAAGTTGGAAAGCTAAGGGCTAAATAGCATATCAAGAGTGAGGTACATCATAACCTCTTGAGAGGCATGTACCTCTAGCTCTTCAGCTGTTTTTGCAAACAGTAGCCCTGGTATTACCTGATCCAAACTGGGACTGTGGCACAAGAAGGGGAATAACCTTTTATCCTCACAAAATTTCAGTTACAATTGGACATTCCAAAATTCTTCTGATTTGTCTCATACAGATGCACAGGATACATTCCTATATTTTTACTTGAGTGGAACTATTTTTATCAGGAAGACAGTGCCAAAGGAAGTGGCTAAATCTTCCTCTCACCATGCTGTGGTTTCCTACCTCTGCAGCTCCTATCTGCAAAAACCTGAGAATTCATGCATCACCATGGAAACATGTAGTCTGACCATAAATTGAGCATCTGCTCAGCAACAGAACTGTTGTTCACTAGAACTGAGTTTATCCATGAAACAATCTTCTCCTCCATTTCTGTTTAGTCCTCTTGCTCCTAACTCCACAAATCTCTTATTGCATAGACACTGCTGTATAGTGGACTAGATTAGCATGTTAAGAGCAAGCTAACTTGCATATTAAGCAGGGAAGTGTATCCCATTTCCTAGGTAAGAGGAACAGTCCCATTTCTGATCATTATCTAGGTACAGTGTTAATCTTTGACAAATGACAAGTTTCAGCAAAAAGTGGCAGGGAAGGATTAATGCTTTTCAGGAAGGAAGCAAAAAGGCAAATTCATATCACCACAGCAGGGTAGCAACATATAATTCAGAAGAATCATTTAAGAGAATTAAATGAGGTAATACAAACTAGCTGTCTGTCAGAATGAAAATTTGATTACTTTGGGCCTTTCCGGACTACAGATAGCACTATTATTCCATTTTCAACATGCTATGGAATCCTGGGGTTTGCAGTTTAGGGAGAGCATTTAGAATTCTCAGCCGGAGAGCTCTTTAGCCTCAGTAAACTACAAACTCCAGAATTCCACAGGATGTTGAAAGTGGAATAATAACACTATACCAGTGTAGTGCAGAAGGCCCACACTCCCATTCAGAAGACTTCACAAACAGTTCTCCCCTTCTGGGGAGAAAGAATCACTGAAGTGTGCTACTTCATAGTTGGGCATCACCACTGACTACTTACTTTTAATTTATTGCTATGAAAGTGCTAAGTCCTGTCCACTGTCATGTTTCTCCTTTAATTCAGCTTGCCATTCAAAGATCTTACTCACTAATTCACTGGCCAGTAAGCTGAGTGATGAAATGATAAAGGCTTTCAATTTGGAATAAATACTAACTTAAAATGTCCTTGAATCACTTTGTTCCACCAGAAGCTAGGACTTAACTCTCCAAAGGCATATCCCCTATAACTAGTAGGTAAAATTACTCATTTGACTTCATTTGGCTTTCTTTTTTTTTACTTTGTGAACCATCTAAACCTATCTCCAGTTTTGTTAACATAGTACTCCTTATCTGTTATTTAACTATCATGGAATCTGTGTGTTTTGGCTGAGAAAGATTTTATAATCTTAAAAATGGAAGATTAGCTACTATATCTTCATTTCAGCATTTACAGGAGCAGTACCACATGGAATTTAGAGCCAGCATGGTGTTGTGGTTTGAATGTTGAACTTTGATGCTGGAGACCAGGGTTCGATTTCCCACTCAGCCACGGAAACCCACTGGTTGACCTTGAGCATGTCACATATTCTTAGCCCTTAGAACACCCCATGATAGGTTTGCCTCAGGATAACCATAAGTCAGAAACAACTTGAAGGCACACAACAACAATAACAACACTACATGGAATTAGAATCTATCACTGCACCAAGTGGAGCCTAAGCTGCTTGTTTACAACCTCTCCCACTCCAAACACACAGAGTTTTATCTTAAGACTGTGATCTATAAATGCACTTTCCATGGTTTCAGTAGGAGCCAGTCTGCTTACACACACACACACACACACACACACACACACTTATTTGTTTTATTTTCTATCTAGCAGATGAAGAATGCTAGAGAACTCAAGAGTTTGCACAATACTATGTGACCAACCAGATGAAGTTAAATCATTTGCTGAACAATTTGTGTATTTGGAATAAAGTATGCTATAAAAATAACAGGCATTATAATTGTATTTCATTGGCATTTCATTTGATCAATATGCAAACAGAATAGTAAAACACAGAAATCTGGATAACAATTTTTATGATAGAAGTAAAACTATCACATTTATTGGATATAATAGTCTCATGACTATGTTTACAAGACATACACAATGTTAGTTTAATTGCTTTTGTAGTTTCTTTTTTCATGGATGGAAAACAATCAAACTAACTTTAAATAAATAAATTATAAAGACAACCAAGACTGCCTGATGTAATGCAAATGTGTCCCAATTTCACTAGCAGGTTTTTTTTAATGCCACATAACAGTGATATGTGAAACAATATTATGGATTATTCCATTACATGCACACATAAATGTAAGAAGAGTGTATATTTTTCATTCAAAGAAATCTTACCATTTTCTACCTCCTTATAAATGTCTTGAAAAGTTGGATAATAGCTGCTCATCTTTGCTTTCAAGATCCTAATCATCTCTTGAATAATAGGGCTGTTCAGCTGGAATCAGAAGAGTATAACTGGTCTTCAAACAAATAATTTAAGATCTGAGTCCCAATACCCTCCCCTAGATTCCTCCAGCCTTGTAGGTCGGGGACAATTCATTCTCAGAGATGGCTCTTCAATTATCCTATCTCTGTTACCCACTTTATTAACTACTAGTTATAATGTGACATAAGATAATTTATTCTCCTGAGCTTTTAGTATATATTGCTCTTTCCATTTTGTTTATTCTTTCATTATTCCTAATTTTTGGTCTCCTCTTAATATTATCTTATTTTTATTGTAGAGTATGTTTTAAATTAATTGACTACAGTTAACTTAGGTAATTCATGGAAAGTTTTGCATTCTACTTGCAGTCACCTATCCTCTTGGGCCCTACCCAGTCTTGTTTAAGAGGTCCCATGGAAAGGCTGGTGGAGGATCTCAGGTGGCTGCATGAGGGAGGGAGGGAAGGATAAGAAACTTTCCTTCCATGAATATTCTTGTAAAACCTATCTTAAGATCTAAGTCACTGTTTTGAAATTTCTCAGTTTTTTGAGCAGACAGGACAGCATGAAGGAGCACTAGAAGCTAATATAACTTGACCTGTTCCCCTATGTCATGGCAGTACCTAGCTGCTGCTGTAGGGACTGGAAATCTGCAACCTTCTAGATGTTCTGGAACTGTAACTCCTAGCAGCCAACAATAAAGAATGCAGGGGGTTGCAGTCCAAAATAATTGAGAAAAGCAATTCCCACACTTGCTCTAACTAATATATCACAGCACAATCATTCACTTCAAAGAATTTTCAAGGTTCTTCAACCTTACTTTTATTAATTACATTTTTATCCTACCTGTCCTTCAAAAGCTGAAGGTAACGTGTATGACTTTCTTTAATCTTTACAGTCATTTGAGGTAGAGCAGACCAAGAGAACATAACTGGACCAAAAGTTACCCAGAAAGCATCATGGCTCAAAGGGGACTTCAGCATGAATGTCTCAAGTACCTGACTAACACTCCAACCATGAGGCCTTCCTTCTGTTTCTACTGACTGAAGTTTTCACACCTGAGGCTTAATAAAGAATACTTCCAGTCTAGAAGGCAGGAAATATTCTCTTGAGAACAATGGTAGTCAGCCACCAAGCCAGCATTTTTAGGAAAAAGGAAGTTATCCTAAACTATCCTAAACTAAATGGTATAGTGAAGAATCAGAAACTGTAAGCACTGTACAACAGGAAGCAGAGCAGCTCCTATTATATATATAATACTTTCAGTAAATATAGGCCTGTTTGTTCAAGGACTTCACCACTTTCTCCCAAACTTTTAGTTTGCTTGTAAATATCTCCAAGTTTTCCTAAGGAAAGAGCAAATGATATTATCCTTGGCAGATAATCATGCTCTTATCATGGAAATCCCTTACCTGGTCAAATATACACAAGAGATTATCCTTTCTTTCCTTCCAGAACCTGAGTTCAGTCTGAGGAACTGAATGGTAGCCTTCAGGAAGAGACTGAGCTGATTTTTTCCTCAAAATGTCTCGTATTTGATGTGACCATTTGATAACCATTGATTCTATTGCATGCAGTACTGACCTTGCATGAGAATCTCGCCTGTAAGGAAGAAAAATGGCAAGGTGCACACTCCTGACATGCATATACAAAGACATTGAATTAAACAGTTTATTGTACTCCTACTTTTATTTCTTTGTACTGATCTGACAATTGAAAGCATTTGTTTCATTATATTTTATGTGACAACGAATTTTCTGTGTTAAATGAGTAGGGAATATAAAGCTTTCCAGATGTTGTGGGACTGTAGTTCCCATCAGCCTGAGCCAATACAGCCAATGGTGAAGGATTATGAGAACTGGAGTCCAACACTAACTGGAAGACCACACAGGTCCTAACCTTGTGGTGCTTCTATTCCAAAAGTGCACCGGATAGAGAAGTGTCTCTTTTATACTCATAATATTGAATATTTAGTCAATGGATATCAATACTACATCTTAACATAATATGTATATGGATATTTTCACATATGAAACTTAAAGTGGCTCTTCCTTGAACTGAATGTTGTATGAATATAAAATCTGCATTGGCCAATGCACGTTATAGACAAGCTTCAATTTTGTTTTCTCTGCCAAATTAATAGCTAACATTGTGCCTAACCAAAGGCAACCCCTCATTGATACTATATACAAGGTTTACCCATCCTCCTATTGCAAATGTACAGTACTAAAATATACACTGATATACCACTAAAACTAAATAGTGTGGTAAAGATTCACACAACAAGCATGGTAGGGTGAATTGGGAGGTAGATACAATGAGCAGGGAAAGATTTAATTATTTCCTTTGTCCTCCACACCTTTTCTCCCTCACTTTTTGTTGGCTGCATATATCCATGTCACATACAGATCCAATGCAGTGGCTGGTGACTCCCGGATCAGTGGAGCACTGAATCTATTGCAGTGGTTAATGGAGCTCTTTAAAGTACTGAATTCTATTCCTAAAGAGGTCCAGCACCCTGGACATCTCCTTTAAAGAAAGCCAACATCTGGAATGGATTCATTGCTCTATAAACAGGAAAGCCACCAGTAATCACTCTGTTGATCTTTTATTTTTCTTTTCAAAATCTGCTGCCTCTAGGTTCACCTTTGTTTAATGTCCTCTCCAATTTTATTTATTTCTTATGTTCCTAGTCCCACTGACTTAAGAAGGAGAGATTCTATACTTTCCCTTTGTTCTCCACTCCCATCTTTGCTAAATTCATACTGTACAAATATTTTTCATAGACTAATAAATTGAGACTTATTTCAAGTGCTTCAGTTTGGCACACCTTGAGTTTTGGTGTGTGTGTTTTGAGTATTAAATGTTCAGTTTTAAGCTTGTACCTTGCACATTAAAAAAAAAAGGCACATACTGGTTTCTGGTGAAGATGACTGGTTTCTGGTGAAGCTCTGCAGAGGAGGATATGTGAGGCATGGCCTTTCCCAGTCCCAAATAAAGGGGGAATGAGTGAAAATTGCCCTTGGATAAAGAGGGATACAGCAGATTGCCAAAAACTGTCCTGGGGTCCCCTTCTGCATGCGGTGTTTTAGACTGCCACCTAAGTGGAGATCATTCACAGATTGAGGGGAAAGGACTGTTACTGCTACTAAGGCTAGTTGCATGATCAGCAGATCAGCTATATAGTTTCAAGCTCTGCCCAGTCTTCCCTCTTGCAACAAGAAGCAATCTCAATAAGAAGCCTTTCTAAAGCAGAAGCAATTTGTAACTTCTGCAGCAACTGCCTTCCTGTGAGACCAAGGGATTGTGAGTAGCTGATGTCTTTGTTTAAAAGAGAAGGGCTTTTAAAGCTCCAAATGAACTGCAAATCACAAGGTTTAAGAGGGCTTAAAAACTGTTTGGATTTTAAGGAATAAGGACACAAAAGATTTTGAAACACAATGTTAAGATTATAAAATTGATAAAATAGAAGTTTTAAGAGAAAGGAATGTTTGTTTACCTTGGAGAGAAATAACAGCAAGGTCATTTCCTGGGAACTTAAAGTGAAACTCGGACAGACTGTTGTGTGTACTCTCACAGGCTCATCTGGCCTTTTACAACCCTAACTCCTAGGCCACAGAACTCTCTCCCAAGGGAAGCTCTGATGGTCCTCTCTCTGCTTTCTTTTTGCTAACAGGCTAAAACCTTTTTATTTAAACAACCTGTAACTAGTTGGGGCAGAAGGATGTCCAATGGGTTTTTCAAATATATATATTACAGTCCTCCCTCCACACTTGCAGGTTTGATCTTTGTGAATTTGATCATTCACGAGATGCCAACTGTAAGTAGCTAGAATGCTAGGACTCAGCACTCTGCTCTTCTCCATCTGAAGGGAAAGTATCGGTAAGCCCTTTACCTTGTCTTTTTTCTTCCTCCCAGGAGTGCTGGGACCAGAGGCAAAGGAATGGGAGGGAGATCACAGGGGGAGTTATTCATGGTTTTTCTACGTTCGCCAAGGCTTCTGAGCCCTAAAGCCTTGTGAATGTGGAGGTGCACTGTAATATGTGTTGAATGTGCTTTTAGTTGTTTAAAATTAATGTTTTAATTGAATTGGTTGTTTAATGTTTTTAAAATTTGGTATTATGTGCTATTTTAGCTGTCTTGGTTTAATTTATACTGTAAGCTGCTCTGGAATTCATATTGGCAGAAAGGTAAGATATTCATTAAATAAATAAATAAATAACACATAAAATAATGTATTTGAACTGGAGGGCTATACTCCAGTTACTTTGTCACAGAATTTACCTGTCCTCAAGATAAGATTGCTTTGTTTTTCCAAAGACTCGGTATCTATTACACTTATCAAATTGACAAGTGACTTTCATCCTGCAAATTCATTGCTACTTTTAGGGATGCACAACAATGTTTTCATTTTGGTGCAATAAACATAAAGTGTACATTCTTTTTAATGTATGTCACACAAAATCTCAGATGTCTTACATTTTTTCAGTACACATCTCCTGCAATTCAGTCTCCGTTGCAACTGCTGGGATGGGAAGGAGAGTTCTCCCTGCCATTATCCCACTTATGATGTAGGTTTTGTTTCTCATTATTTCTACATGCCGCTCCATGTCTTGGGAGATAAACTGTGGCCAAGATCCATTATTTGTCTTACTAGAAAGAATGGGCAACACAATCTGGAAACAAAAGTGGAGAAGAGAAAGTATGCACATAAGTTAGTGAAACTTGAAAGGCTTTCTGACACATTCTGCATCTCTGCAACATGTTGTTGTTGTTGTTGCGTGCCTTCAAGTTGTTTGGCAACTCTAAGGCAAACTACTTTAATATTTTTTTGCAGCCCTACCCAACTCATTCTTGAACAACAATGTTCTTATTAACCACATAAGTTATTTTTTCTGGTTCAGTGCTTTTAACCTTACTGTAGACAGCCTGGAATTCAATAAAGCACATGAACTTTTACAGTGAAACCCTATGCATATTTTCTTGGCAGCATTCATGCAAATATTTAGGACAGCAGCATAAATTTACGGCAAAAGATCCATTTAATGGAGTGAGATACAATGTTTCATTAGGCCGTTACCATATTGCAGCAAGTGTAATGCCACAATTTCTGATAATACACAATGATTACCACTGAGAATCCAGCGGCTCTAATGCATATGTGGAGGTCACAACACCCACTATCCTATTAGCTTTTATTGTTGTTGTTGTTTTTATTCACATGTACAGTCCTCCCTCCACATTTACAGGTTTGACCATTGTGAATTAGATTATTCACAAGGCCCATGTATGTGTTCCCTCCCTGAGCAAGGGCAAATGAAAAGAGTATGGGAGGGAAGAGCATGGGGAGGGGACACACACATGTGCATTTCTTCCCTGTGCCAGGGGCAAAAGGGAAAGGAATGGGGGGAGGAGCCCTGGGGGGTAAAGGATCTGCCTTCCTGCTTTGCCCCCAGGCAAAAGTAAAGGGAATGGGAGGGGGTAGCTTGGGGAGCGAATGGCAGGAAAGCAAAGGGAGGGAAGGCAGGCAATGTGCTTTCTTTCACTTGCTCAGTCAGGCAGGAGTGGGAAAGATATTCACTTTTTTTACTCTTTTTTTAAGTGTCCTGCACCCCTCACGAAAGTGGAGGGGCCACTTTATATTCCAAACTTTTGTCACTGACCTAAAAAGCAATGAGCCCTCCTCCTCCATGTTTCCTTTTCACAACAACCCTGTGAGGGAAGCCAAGCTGAGGGTGTATGTGACTGGCTAAAATTAATCAACTGAGAGTCATGGCTCAGTGGAGTATGTAATGTTTGTATGTCTTCAAGTCATCGGTCAATTTATGGCAACCCCATGAATTTCATAGGGCTTTCCTAGGCAGGGAATACTTAGAGGTGTTTTTTCCTAGTTCCTTCCCATGAAGTATAGTCTACAGCACCTAGTATGTGTTGGTGGTCTCCCATCCAAGTGCTAACCACAGCTGACCCTAGTTAGTTTCCAAGATCAGACAGGATTTGGTGCCTTTAGTGTATTTAGATGCACTGCAAGTCCCAGCAGTCCTAGCTAGTATAGCCAATGATAAGTAGTCCTGGGAGCTCCAACATCATCTGGTGGGCCTCATGATCCTTACCTCTGTTTTAAGACAACCTTCTCAGCATGAGCGGGCAACCTTTACTTTTTGAAATATTGATGAACTACTACTCCCATTATGCTCATCAGAGCACTGAAAGGAAACAGAGTCCAAAAACATCTGGAGTAGGGACTTGAACCCTGGTCTCCAAGAGTCCTAATCCAATGACCACACTGCCATATCATGCTTTCACTAGAGAGTGCAGGAAATGAAGTAACAAATAATTGAGAATGTTACTCTTTGGAGAACATTCTAAGAAATATCAGCAGTTTTCATGAGAATAATGACACACAACCTCAATAATACATGCTCACAGAAAAAAAGACATAAATATGTAAATTTACAAAAGAGATACACTAATCTTATTATTATTACAAGCCAAACATTCCCTACGAAACAGCTGACATTTCTGCTCTCATCTACCCACTTTGACCATTTTTTTTAATTCCAATGTAGCACAGAGACTTCAGATTGTTCTTCAATGTTGATTAATCAGGAACATGTTTATCAATGCACCAACTTCAAATTAAATATTTGCTCAGGTACTTCTGCTGTTCTGAAAGTCCCAGCTGGTCTCTGTGCAGTAAATTAGTCAAATAAACAATGACAGTAGCACTATAAATATGACTTGTAGCCACTACATTCCAGAAGCTTGTTTGTTACCTTACATCTCCCATAGTGATAATGTTAGTCAAATACAAACTTATTTTTCAGAGGGAAAGCTAAACCAAACATATCTACATATTTACTTTTCCAGAATAAGTTTGAGGTTTAGCTATAAGGTGAAGTTGTGACAAACATGAACTAACAAGTACAAATTTTTCAGTGGTGCAACTCAGCCATGCAAGATGCAACAGTATTTGTACAACTGGCAACTTCATAATGGTTTGTGCCAGGATACTGACTGGATAACAATTCTGGTGGAAAGCAGAGAGATTTATTTCTTGGACCCTGCTGGACCATTCCCTTACCCCCATTATTTGCACTGAAAAAAAAATGCTTCCATTAGTGTGGATAGCAGACATGGAGACAAAGGGCAAAACTTTAACCTGGCCTTCCTGGGTTCCTAGGTCCACACTGGTCACTTGCACCTGCTACTTTTTTAATTAAAGGATTTACACAATTGTTAATTACATGGTGTCACATCTGACCTTCAGTCAGGAAACAGGAAGGTAACTCATCATTGTCAACATTTTCCCATGTGGTCTCAAAATATACTCTCTACTATGGAGTTGGTAATCAGTGGCTTTCTAGATGCTATTGTATTCAAACTCCCACCTGCCCCAACCGGCCTAGACAAGAATAAAGGATGATGATAGAAGCTATCATTCAACATTGATAAATCCATAGGTTACCTAACTCCACAGCAATGATATCTTTACGCCATACCATTAGGCCTTGCAACCTTTGCTTTGGCGTTTTTGTTTTTTGTTTTGGGGTTTTTTGGGCAGGGAAGAGATAAGTTGGCAACATTTGAACTACAATCCACAGGCAGCACTTGAGACCACTTTTTCCAGCTCTCCAGACTCAATGCCAAAACAACCACCGCTACTTAAATTACAACCACCACCCCTAAGCGCACTGAGAAAGCTGAGATTTCTAATGTGGTAGTATCATCTCCAAAAGAAACTGTACAAAGAAGTGTAATTAATTACTTTGTGAGAAGTACAGAGCACTTGGAGTGTCAGGTATGTCACAGGACACAGCCTGAAAGAAAAAGTCACAATGTTATTCTTGCTCCTTCACCATCATACTTGTCAGCTTTCCGCTGTCTTTGACATATTTCCAGGGTAATTTTCCTTCTCATCATTCTTGCAAAAATAAAGTAGGTACCTACAAATTCAAGGACCATACTACTCCTTCACTTACAAGCTCGTTGTATTCCAGCTTGGCACTTCCATAGTATTCCAGCTTGGCACTTCAACTGTTTTTTTCCTATCAAGGCAATAAAGCTGAGATGGACAGTTCCACTCTCCTTGCTCTTACTGGCAATGCTGAGTTCTGTTGTTACTGTTTGCAGCTTGTGCAAACATTCGACAACTAGCACATCTGTGAGTACATTAGACAAGCTCAAAAGATGTGGTACAGGAAGTTCATAAACTCCCTTCTCTACCACTCAAGCTCATTAACTGTTAATCCTGCAGAATAGAATATCAAAATTGATGCATGTGTGCTAATGTATGCTCAGACTCCAAGTTATATCCAGATCTAGGCACATAGAAACAGGAAGATAAAAGTGACTTTGTTATTGTTGTGTGCCTTATTTATTTAGTCACTGAATTTATATGCCGCTTCTTCTCCCAAAGTAGGACCCAAGGTGGCTTCCAAAAAGTTTTTAAAAATTAAAAGCATTTAAACAATTAATAACATTTTAAAACATATAAAATTATAAGGCTAAAAATAAATTTCAAAGCAGCTAATAAATAAGTAAATAAGCTTTCAAGTTGTTCCAAACTTATGATGACCATAAGGTGAAACTATTACAGGATTTTCTGGGGCTGAGAGTGTATGATGTGCCCAAGGTCAGCCAGTGGGACTCCATGGCCGAGTGGATAATTGAACACTAGTCTCCAGAGTCATAACCTAATGCTAAAACCACTACACCACACTGGTTCTACAAAAAAGGGACCTTCCCAACCATTAAAACTGGTTAGGAGACCATGCTAAATAGAGAAGTAGTCAGCTATTCTAATTTGCTCCAACTAAGGTGACAGGATAGAACATTACTGAAATTAACAGTGTTTTAGCTTATTCTTCAGGCAAACTCCTGAATACAGACTTTGGTTAAAAGCCACTTATAGAACATGTATGGTTTAAAAGTTAATTGAGAGAAACATATGAATCAAAAGTACCTCTTCTAAGGCAACCATTAGATGCTCCATGGGTGTTTCAGACAATTCTGCAAATTTTAGATCTTCCTTGAAGTTTTCTGTTTGAATGTTATCTGCAGTCTTTATAACACAAACTACTTTATGTTTCATGCCACTGGGTATCTAAATCAGAAACAAAGAAGCTATAATTTTCAGAAGAATAAAATGTGAGACCATATGTCCAACCATAATTATAACCAAGTCAGAGCTTGCAACAGAGATCTTACGCAATGGGCTTGTTCCATAATATCACAACTATATAAGGTTACTGTAATCACTTCTAGAAAGGAAACAGTCCATGTCATTATATGTATTTCTATAAACTATTATGGGAAATGAGATTGGCAACTATCTAGGAAATGCAAGCAAACACCCAAATCCAAACATCCCTTAGGTACGGCAGTCTTTAATGAGCTTCTTTTCCTAACCAAACAGATGAGTGAAAGGATAAAGCAGATACACATAGGATACAAAGAGAGCTCTGGTAGAGTGCTTATATACCTCTAATTTGAAGTTTCCAGAATAGGTGAGGCTGCTGAGTACTAGATTCTCCCTCTCACAATTATTTTCACATCTAGTGAGAGTTACTACAAATGGAACAATCTTTTCGGCTACTTATTCCTTCACTTTCCAGCAATACATACAAAGGCAATTTAATATTACATTAACAAAGTTTCTTTTAAAAAAGAATCAATATTTTAAAGCTAGAATAAAGGTGCTTATATCATTACAGCTGACTCATATTTGTTATACACTGAGACAGTACTCGAAAAGTTACTATTTCAGATATGACTAGATGATGAGTTTGTTTGTTCTCGCAAGTCATGTTATTGATTTTAGGTTGCTTTGCAATGAGTGAAATTAACACTTTTGGCTTTCAAGTCAAGTTATAACACGTTAGTGCAAGATGGGTTATGATATAACAAAACTAGTGCAAAACTAAATTTGGGGCAATGGTTACACATATGGACAAAATGTAATGCAAGCCATATTGCACAGTGGCAGGGAACTTGTTCACCTCCTGTATTTATTCGATAAAGTTGTTAGAGAGGTTAAATATAAAGGTGAAGCAAGAACAAGAAAAAGCGATTCTGGGCAGTTAGGGATTTTCCTTTGCCAGTTTCACCCTGAGGCTTCATTCACCACACAGAATCTTTTGACCATCAACTTTCTCTTTCAGAGAACAGCAGGAAACAGCCAGTATATGGCCTAAATCATACATTGGTATTGACTAAAGTAGACCCATTGAAGCCACTAAGTTTATCAAGATGCTGACTCACCACTCAACAAGTGATTGAATAGTCTGTTCTAGCTGAGACTAACCCAACAGGATGCCAGCTAGAGCCTCTCCTTATGACATTTGGGCTCTTACATCACAAGATAAGTTAGCAATCTTTACTGAGCATAAATGCAAATCCAAGATGACTTGTCATAACACAACTGAGTGAACAGCTTGTAATAAACCACAGCTTCTTATGTAAACAACCTTTTGAAAGCAGCCAAATTACATTGCAGTGCCAGTAATATGAATCTTTCTGAAATCCAGTTTTGGAGCAAAATAATTTTAATGTAAAGCATAAAACAGATTAGCATTTTTACAGCACCACAGATGTGCTTTATGTAAGTGAAATTCTCCAGCTGACAGATGGAATGGGTGCTACCTTACTTGCATTTGTGACAGTAACAAATGAAGCTGATGCTTCTGTACTTGTTTTAGATTTGTAGCCTGCCACTGTGCTCAGGCTTTGCATGGATTACAAGAGAAAAACAAGAATAATTAAAAAAAATAAGATACAGTATTTAAAATATTGTCATATCCAGATTAATTTAGTCAACCAAAATTACCCCAAAGATCTAACAACATTTTCCAAAGCAGGGTGGCATTGTGCATTTGCATGTCCCATGTGGAAAGAGTTCCACTGTTTAAGGCCACCAAATAGGATTATAGTGTAGAATATATTCAAACAAGATGTGAGAGATAGGGTTCCATCACAAAAACAAAACAAAACAAAAAAACCTTTTACAACCAAATAGGTATATCTGATTTTGACTAGTGGTCCAAGGATCAAATATAGGGATCAGTGGAAATGAAGTGAATTAAATCTTGGGGAAATAGGAAAAGTAATAAGGAATTTTCTCAGTGGCTGGACACATAAAGCAGCCATTCACTTACTTTCTTCATGCAATCCGTACACAAAAAATGGCCTGAAAATGTTTAAAAAAAAGCTGACAAGGCAACAGACATTTTTTGTGACTGAGACGGGTGGAATAAAAAAATGTTAACAGCCACCTAAATTATGAAAAAAAATAGTGGCCATTGTTGGTTTTATCTATGTATAGCCCATTTTGCAACAAAGAGAAAATAAGTGACTGGTGTTCATGTGTAGACAGCTACTTAACTTTACAGCATTATTAACAGAGAGTATACATCCATGTAGGATAAAAAAAGTAGGGAAAGATATACATCAGTGTTGGAAAAGGTCTCCCTTGTTTGTCACAAATAAGGGACACCTTAGTAGAAAATGACATGCTGTGGAGAATGTGATTGATAACAATGCCTTCAGAGTAGTCTGCTCCAAAGAAGCATCAATTTTTGGAAGCCCTGTTATCACAAAAGTTCTTACTGTTGTGAGTCTTTGGCCATTTCTGCACTACACTGTTATAGTGCTATTATTTCACTTCGAACATCCTATGGAATCCTGGGGTTTGCAGTCTAAAGGGGGGGGCTTTAGAATTCTCAGCCAGGGAGCTCTTTGGCCTCAGTAAACTACAAAACCCAGAATTCCACAGGATGTTGGAAGTGGAATAGCAGCACTATAACAATGTAGTGCAGAAATGGCCTTCAAGTCATTTCCAACTTATGGCTCCTCTTCGGTGAACTCATCATGGGCTTTTTTTGGCAAGATTTGTTCAGAGGGGGTTTGCCTTTGTCCTCCTCTGAGGCTGAGAGAGTGTGACCTGCCCAAGGTCACCGAATGGCTTTCTATGGCTGAGCGGGGACTGAAACCCTCATCTCCAGAGTAACAGTCCAAGGCTCACGCCATCACACCACACTGGCTGTCAGTACCACAAAGTTTAGCTCTTATCTCTGGAGTATGAGCGTCGGTGCCATTTAAAAATCAGTCTCATCGGTTCAACACAGAGACCACGAGGGTGGGGGTGGGGGTGGTGTCAAAAGAGAAACCAGCCCACCTAAAAGATCGTGCGCTTATAAACGCGCGTTACTGTTACTACAGTTACGCACGGACAGCTCCCTGCCCAGGTATTTACCTTCGTCCCAGCCGCCAGTCTTTCTGCCAGAGGGAGGTAGAAAGCCAGGAAAGCTGGGAGGTTGCCCTCCAAGAAGTCCCTCAGGAGTTTCTCGTTCCTCTCTTCTTCCAAAAAGGCGCTCCATTTGCCTTCCTTGAGCTTCAGCAAGTGCGCCAGGCGGCGGCCCACGAACTGGACCCGCTCGTCCTCCGCGAAACTTTCCTCCTGCACCGTCTCGTCTTCGTCGTCTTCCATCTCCGGCCGCCGGGGCTTCACCGAGGGGGTTCGAAGGAGTCAAGCTGGAGCGCCCAATTTGCGGCAGGGGGGGTGTTTCCCAGACTTCTTTCTCCCGGATGTCCTGGGACGCCCGTGGGGGTATTTTACGCGCGCCCCCCGCTTCGCGACGCTTAAGCTCGTCCAAAACCCTTCGGTACCTCAGTGAAGCTGCGGTTCCTGAAGGTTTCCGGGCTTCCCTCCTCGTCTCTATGCGCAGCTTACCTGCCTCCTTTGGCTTCCTACCTCGACAGTCCCCTCAAGTTCTCCCTCCGAGCACAAGTTCGCCGGAGCTGCGGACTCCAATCAGCTCCCGTTCACTACAGCGTGGCGGCGGCGGCGGCGTCCTCCGGTTGCCCTGGGGACGAGCTCAAGCCACTTGAAGGGCCACCCACGACCGCTTCTCGAGGAAAACAAATCACGCCTTTAGCCAATTAGACCCCGCGCCTTCTGAGGGAGGAACCATCAACTGCTGAAGCTCCGGGGGGAGATGTTGTGCAGCTCGCGAAGACCCAGATTAAGACCATTTCCGCACTAGACTGTTATGGCGCTATTATTCCAGTTTCAACATCCTATGGAATCCTGGGGTCTAGTGTGGAAATGGCCCTCGGTTAAGATTCGTCAGTCTGGAAACATTTCGAAGGGTAATTCCGAAAGATTCTTACCCGAAGGAAGGTGGCTAGTTGAGTATCTAATACAAACCAATCACAGGTATTAGGATTCCGAGCTTTCTGCCTGCAGAAGGGTTAGTTCGCTTCACCGGCTATGGGCAGCTCTGCATTTTCAAGTTTACCTTTGCATTTTCAGAATAGAGGCTCGTTATTGCCTTTTATTGGTTCTCTCGTTCCCAGTCATCCAGAGCGAAACCTGATACCGAAAGAGCCACGGTTGAGTAAATCTGCAACCTCTTTCTCCTATAAGGTATCAATACAACAAGCGCTTGTTGTTATGGGACTTCAAGTCGATTTCCAAATTTAGACCAGATTTATCGTCGTCTGACTTCGACGGATGGCAACCCCGTCATGGGGTTTTCTTGGCATGATTTATTTCGGAGGTTTGCCGTGGTCTTCCTCTAAGGCTGAGAGAGAGTGACTTCCCAAGGTCACTCCCTAGGTTTCCATGGCTGAATGGGGATTCAAACCTAATCTTCATATGCCTTTCAGAAGTAACCCGCCCACCCACCTGCTTTTTGTAGCATCTTTGTTTGAAGAAGGGAGCTGGTGGTTTTGTACATTGCACAGGTTTTTATGTCTTATTGAGGTAGCCCAATAAATGAGATCTTGGAACAGATATGTATTGTTTATTTATCTAAGCGTCTACCATCTGGTCTGCACCCCAATGCTTGAAATATCATATGGTACAGAGCATTGGCATGAACAACAGGCCTGCTTCCTTAGCTCTTTCCCCTTTCTGCTTCTTGCACTTTAGACAGTGGGATGCAGAAGAGAAAAAAGGAAAAAGAAAAAATGATTTCAAATGGCCCAGAACCCTTCAGGCTGTGTTCAATAACATCTCAAAATAAAACAAAATTATCCAACTTGGTTCAGTGAAGCAAAAGC
Source organism: Cyclura pinguis (assembly GCA_030412105.1). NCBI lineage: Eukaryota > Metazoa > Chordata > Lepidosauria > Squamata > Iguanidae > Cyclura > Cyclura pinguis. The sequence continues at coordinate 32,348,239 of CM059604.1, read as the reverse complement.
AATGTTACTAGATTTTTTTTTAAAAAAAAATAACCTCAAAATAATCCACTGCCAGAATGTCAAAAATGTATGGATTTTTCACGTGTGATTTGTGCTGTGGGTGAAATATAAAAGAGAGCAAATGATGGTGATGACAATAGATATTGTGCTATCCATTATGGTGAGAGAAAACAAATAGATGCTCAGTTACCAAAAAAAGGTTTGTGGTACAATCTTCTCCTGTCCAGAAGTGATGTTCTCCTTAGTGAGGATGAGAATTCTCGCTGTGAATTATACTTTCAAATGTAAGTATTAAGGATCTTTCAGAACATACTTGAACTTTAGCCAAAATCCAGTCTTTCAGCTGAGATTGCAACACCCTGTGTCAGGCTAAATATCCTGAAGGCACTAGACCCTGTCTGATCTTGGAAGCTAAACAACGTTAGTATCTGGTAGGTTAGTATGTGGAAGGGAGGTTGTCAGAGAATACCAAGTTTCATAGATTATATTTAGAGTAAAGCAATGGCAAATATGAATAAATCTTGTCAGGAAAACACTATATTAGGGTCCACGTTGTCTTGAAGGTATGTAACAACAAATGGAAAGCAAAATTTGCATCCTAATTTAGTCATACTTGTAGACCCACTGCAAACAATGGAACATTATTTCTAACTCAACTTATGTTGTTTCCAATGGGTGTACTTCGAGCACACTTACAAGGATGCAATCTTGATGGCTGATCTCTACCTAGAGGAGGAAAGTGCACCTCACAGGCCGCACACAGTCTATGAAAACTGCTTTTGCAGCTCCCAGCTATCCTGTTACCCCACTGGTATACCCTATCCCGGGGACTATAAATTTGATATCAAATATGCTCACCATGCCAGAGAGGTTGCCCGGATGGCTATGTAGGCAAAGCGGTCAAGTGGCCGAAACTAGGTCAAGACCAGGAAAATCCCCAGTCATGTGGCCCAGGGAGACCTCAAGCTATGCAAATCCATGTAAGCAAAGGGTCCTCAGCCAAGAGCAGCCAACTTGAGAGGATTATCGGGTTTTCCCCAGGTTGAACAACCTTGACTCTGGAAAATCCTGCAAGGTGAGTTCTATCTACATAAACCTACACTGCAACCCTTTGCAACCGCAACCCTGAACACTCGCAGCCCAGCATAAATCAATCATGCAAACGACAGGCCCATTGTTCTTCCCAGGAGAGGGCCTGCCCCCGAGGAACGTTCTGCCCTGTAAGTAGTCCTAGTTTTTGAGGATCTCCTCAGAAAACTCCCCGCCACACTAGCAGACTGGCATTCTGTTAGTTGAGTGATCCCCTCAGCTATCTCTTTGCTGATCTCCGTTCTTCTCTCTGCTTCCTGGACCAAAGAATTCATGATAGGTGCAGTATCACCACCTCTACATTCCCTTTGCTATATCCCCTATCCATTTTTCACCTCTTTTCCTTCTCAATAAGCCTTGTGTGCATGAGTGAGTGAGTGCGTTGGTGCATGAGAATATATTCATTCAATAAAATTCATTTATTCAATACGCTTGTCTGGCTTTTTGGGTTGGCCTGACCCCATTAACACTGGGTAAAAGATCCTGCTGGGTTACCCTGCCCCTCGTTTTGCTAATGCCACTGCTTCCCCAACCTTTATAAGTTGGAGCGAATCAAGATGTCCCCCACGGGACCCCCAGAAGTCAGGGTAACAATCCTTTCCTCTCCATTTGACAAATGTTAGTGTTACTTTCAGCTGATTCTTTTTTTTTTAATCATTTTATTCAAATTCAGATATAAAACAAACAATTATAACTGTCAACTTATTTGAAATATTTCTGATCTTCCACACTGATCTAGATTTCATTATCAATATTTCTTAACGTGCTTAAAATATTGTACTACATTTTAGTGCTATTATTACTTGTTGACTCTTGCATTTCCATCTCCATATTCCCGCTTCATGATATATATCGTGTAGCCCCCTCATAATTTATCTTAAATCATGAATCACAGATTTCCATCTGATGGTACCCAGCAATTACCCATTACAATTTGCCATTCTTTTTGCATCTCTTCGTCTGATTTCCCTTTTAATCTCTGAGAGACCATATCAGCATTTTTGTTTTCAATCAGTGTACTCCACCATTGTTCTAATGTGGATATTTGCTGAGTTTTCCACAACTTTGCATATTCACTACGAGCTGTTGTTATCATGTACAGTAATATTTCTCCAGTACTTCTTTATACCAGTACCTTCTAATACATCAGTCATATTTAACAAATATAATTCTGATAACTTAGCAAACTGTACTTTCATTAATGCACATATTTTGTTATGTATTTCAGTCCAATATTTCTTAGCTTTAGGACATGTCCACCACATATAATATATCGTACCGACCTCATTCTGACATTTCCAACATTGTTCAGTACCTGTATTATAAATCTTTTTTAATTTATCTGGTGTCATGTACCATCTATGAAATAGCTTGTAATAGTTCTCTTTCAAATTCTGTGCTACTGTAAATTTCTGTGTTTTTTTCCAGCTCTGCTCCCAAGACTCTAATTGTATTGAATGTCCGATATTTTGTGCCCATGAAATCACTGTTGCCTTTACTGTTTCTTCTTGCCTCTCCTGATGTAGTATTTCTTGATATATTTGGGCAAGTAAATGAGGTGGATTTTTGAACAGCCATTTAATTACTCCAGTTTTCTCTTTAAGTTCAATTCCATATGTTTTTATATCCATCTGAAACCTTTCTGCTAACTGTCTGTAAGGAAACCAACTTAATGTTATTCCCCCTTGTTCTAGTTTTTCTCTTGTTTTAATCTTAAAGTTGTTGGACGTTGATCTCTCAATTATATCATCATATCGCAACCATTTATCTGTGTCCGTCCATCTGCCAAAAAAAGCCTCTTGCGGTGAGACCCAGGTGGGGAGCTGCCGTATGTTTTTAGTTTTATAATCCTCCCAAATTTTCAGAAGCGATTTTCTGATAAAGTGATGTGTGAAGTCTATATCTATTTTTGCTTTATCATAAAACATGTAGGCATGCCACCCAGTCTCAGGTCTGCTCCCTCCAGTGCCAACGTTCTCGTGTCTTGTAGGTCTACCCAGTCTTTTATCCACGTAAAAGCTGCGGCCTTATAGTATATTTGAAAGTCTGGTAGTCCCATTCCTCCTCTACTTTTTGAGTCTGTCATAGTATTCCATTTTATCCTAGGTTTTTCCCTTGCCATATAAACTTAGTTAGTTCTCTCTTCCATTGTATGAAAGGTTTCATGTTTGTTATTATAAGAAGATTTTGGAACAAAAAGTTCAGTTTTGGCAAAACATTCATCTTTATTGCAGCTATCCTCCCCATCATTGACAAACGCATGGAGGTCCAACTTTCCAAGTCTTTTGTTATTTCTTTCCATTTTTTTTCATAATTATTTTGAAATAACTCATTGTTTCTTTTGGCTATCCAAATACCTTGATATTTTACCTTTTGTCCTCTATTGAATCCTGTTTTTTGTACTAATTCCATCTCTTCTCTTTCAGTCATATTTTTGGTTAAGAAGACTGTTTTTTCCTTATTAACTTTAAAACCAGAGAATTCTCCATATTCTTGAACTGTAGTAATCAATTTTCCAATACATTTCCCTGGGTCATCCAGTAAGAAGACCAGATCATCAGCGAAAGCTTTTAACTTGTAATGATATTTCTTAATTTGGACTCCTCTTATTTCTTTATCTTCTCTTATAGCATTGTTAAGTATTTCCATTGTCATGATAAACAGCAGAGGAGACAGGGGACACCCTTGTCTCGTACCTCTGTGCAGTTCTATCATTTGTGTTCTTTCACCGTTTATGACCAGTCGAGCTTGTTGTTGGCTGCAAATTGCTTCAATCCATGCAACAAATTTTTCTCCTGCCTGCATCTGTTTAACCGCCGTCTTCATGAATGACCAGTTAATTATGTCGAAAGCTTTCTCCGCATCTACAAATATCATGGCCATTTTCCGTTCATTATGCTTTTCATAGTATTCGATTACATTTAAGACTGTTCTAATGTTATTTCTCAAAAATCTTTTTGGTAGAAAGCCATTCTGGTCCTCATCAATTACCTCTGACAGCACTTTTTAAAGCCTCGCTGCTAGAATTGAAGCAAAGATCTTGTAGTCACTTTCAGCTGATTTTCCACCTGGAAAAAAAGAACTAAACCAATAAAAACCATCCAGTCATGAAAATGGGATCTGATATCCTTTTCCCATCCCCTGCAACTCCCACCTCCTATAAAACTGCTCTTATTCAGTGGCAGATCATCTGAAAGTGGAGTCCAGAAGTGATATGTGCCTGGGTGCAGAAGTGTGGCTCACTGAGTGAGGGGAATAGTGGTCTCTGCCCCTGTGCAGTTGAGCTCACTAAGTGGGGGGAATGGTGGTCTCTGCCCCTGTGCAGTTGTCTACCCCTGCTCTATATTGATGTTCTTCTATTCAGGTCAATTAGATAATGCAGGGAAATTTGATGGCACAAGAAGATGGAAATGGTGGTTTCGTTAAGAAACCTTCATCTGTAAGTTTTTCTTATATAATCTTTGATTTAAATTAGCTTGAGGTTCAGCTTGGTGTTCCATAAGATTCCCTTACAACACTACAAATGTTTGGTTTTGGAAGGGAAGGTAAAACCAGATGTTATAGACTGGAATCTTATTTGTGCATCATACTTGTGTAACTGCAGTGGCATAGGTGATGGTGGCAGGAGCTAAAAGGCTGCAGGTGCTGCGACCATGAAGGAAATCATAAGCATTGATTTACCAGATTCCTATTTAATGGACTTACTGTAGTTGGTAAGAATTGGATTTAGCTTCCTGAGTATATACTAATTTGTTGTCTACCCATAGACTGCATTGATGACATTGTAAATACTTTTTCCATTCTCAAGTCCATTTCTAATAAGGTGCTAAGTCAAATGACATCTTTCCCACACCAAGATATGCTTTCTACTATCATCTGTTTTTTCATTGAGCTCTTACAGTCAGTTACCACTCAGTGCAAATGCATAAAAACTTGAAGTGCTATTTCTCAATGCACACAGACATTAAGGAATACAGGTTGAGTATCCCTTATCTGAAAATTCCAAATTTGAAATGCTCTAAAATCTGAAATTTTGGAAAAGTAGAACCAAGTCTTCTTCCTCTCTGAAATGTGAGCAGTGGCCTAGCTAGAGCTTTTGCCATCCCCGGTGGTCCCTGCATTTGCCACCCCTCTCAATAAACAAGATTTTTAAAGGAGGGAGAGAGGAAACACTGGCCAGAATGACATTGCCTTTAAAATCTCTCCTCACTGCCCTATCTGTCCCCCCCCAACCCTTCCAAAAGAGAATGGGGAAGGCAGGCGGGAACCCCAGGGCCAGCTCTGCCCCTCCCTGGTCCCCACAAGACAAAGCCCCAGAAGGGATTACACATTGGGGGGGGCCGTGCTCATGCGCCATGGAAGTGGGGTTCTCAAGACCACTGTTTCCTACCCCTCTGCCCTCCTGCAGCCGAGCCGGTCTGCAGCATTCTGTGCCTGCAGAGGCTTCCGAGCACCTCTAAGGGCATTGCCAGGGAGGTAACTCTCCCCAGGAGAGCAGAGGTGGCCTATTCCTCCTACTTCTTCCTCCTCCTGCTGCCCCCACAGGTGCTCTGGCCCTGTTATGGATGGGACTGGGGCTTCTCCATTTGCCTTCTCTCAGGAGACCCTCATCAGGAGCTGGTGGGAGGAGGAGCAGAGAGAGCTGCTGCCGGTTGCTCCCGCCTCTTCCTGCGCCCGTCTGTCCAGCCTGCTGAGCACCAGAAGGATCGGTCGGGATCTTTCTTCTCCCCTTCGCACCACGAGGAGGGGTCTGCGGAGCAGGGGCTTGCTCACTCTCTCTCTCCCACTGCAGATGCTCTGTCCAGATGCTCTGTCCAGACTCTGGGCCAGCCATCGCAGGGTGTGTGGGTGGGCAGGCGAAGATCAGTCCTCTACGAGCAGCAGCTCCAGTTTGTCCAGGAAGGCCAGCAGCTCTGCGGGGAAGCTCTGCAGAGAGAAGGGGTGGCAGGTGAGCGGGACAGGCATGGGGAGGGCTGGATGGTGCCTGCAAAAAAGTGCCGCCTTGGACAGACTGTCTCCCCATCCCCCTCTCGCTAAGCCACTGAAAGTGAGAGAATTATGGAGAGCAAAGTCTCTCAGTTGGCTTGCACCCTATTTCCTCTTTCAGCTTATTTTGGACCATGCGTGTGCAGTCCTAAGTGAACCTCCAGAATTCCCTCATGTTTTCTATGGGCAAGAGGAGAAGAACTGATGAAAGAGCAGATCCCACATTGGAAGAACAGTATGTAATATCATTATGTATATGCAAATATTCAAAACTCCGAAAAGATCCAAAATCTGAAACATCTCTGGTCTCAAGAATTTCAGATAAGGGATCCTCAGCTTATAGTGCAGTATAGCTCCATGCTGTATATAGTTATTACTGTGATTTGCCATCAAGTTGGCTTCAATTTATGACCCTATGAATGAGAGACCTTGAAGTGTACCAGTAGTCAAGAGCCCTGCTCAGGTCTTACAAAGTCAGCACCATGGTCTCCTTGATTGACTCAGTGGATCTGTAATGTGGTCTTCCTCTTTTCCTACTGCTTCCTACTTTACCAAGCTTTGTTGTCTTTATCAATGAGTCACATTGTCTCATGATATGTTCAAAGTATGGTAGTCTGTTTAGTTATTTTGGCTTCTATTAAGAGTTCAGGCTTGATTTGCTCTCAGACCCATTTATTTTCCTTTTTGGCAGTCCATGATATCCACAGAATTCTCCTCCAGCAACTCCTTTCAAGTAAGTAGTTTTTTCTTCCTGTCACTTTTCTTCACTGTTCATCTTTCGATAGAAATCAGAAATACTATGGTGCAGATTATTCTGATTTTGTTCTTCAATGAGATGTCTCTACACATGAGAATCTTATCTAGTTCCTCATAGCTGACCCAACAAGTCTTAAGTCTTCTTCTAATTTCTTGGCTCCGTTTTGACTGATCTGAAATATAGAAAATCTTAAAACTATTTTGATGCCTTCATCATCTACTTTAAAGTTATGTGACTCATCTGTGGTAATTGTTTTTCAAATATTCATCAATTTTTAATATTGTTATAAAAGTATTCAATGTTAATTATTTGGTGCCCTCCATTAGCCAACATATGTTTTTACCGTGATTCGTAGTGCCTGTTCCCTTTCTGAAGTCACCTTGGACATCTGGCATTTTTTGTTCCAGTAAAAATGTTGTAAAATCTTCAGTGTCACTTTACTTGCATGGGAGACTAATGCTCTATGGTTACTTCAAACCATGCTGTCCCCTTTCTTTGGGATCAAAATATGTATTGACCATTTCCAATCTACTGGCTGCTGTTTTATTTTCCATGTTTATTAGCATTTTTAAAAAGGATGAAACCTTCTCCAATCCAGTTTTGGGGTAGTTTGGGGGCCTCTGTGTCCATTGTATGGACCTCATCTTAACGGACTTTGGGAGTGGAGACAAGCTGGTCATACTCAATTCAGGGGTCAGATGGCTCTGCCTCACTCGCAGGTGGCAAAGGTACCACACTTGGTCTTCCACCCAAATAGATGTCCGTCTGTCATTTCAGCACTACCCAACAGTGGAGCTGGGTAAATGGGTTTTCCTCAGCCAGCAGATTGACCAAGGAGAGGGTTGCCATTGGTGGGCTTGTGGGTCAACTGATCTGTGGATTCAAAACCATGCTGTGAGCCAAACCTATCTTGCCATAACCAATAGAGTGGTAGCCTCTTTCAGTCCAACAAAAGGCAGTCTCTGTTCATTTGTAAATGGAAAAGCTGATACTTGCCACAGAGTTCACAGAGATCTTTGGCTGAAATTGCCAGTTACAATAAAAAGATAATATGCTAGATGGACCAATATTCTGATGAGGTAACAGGTATGCAGTTGAGGAAGAAACATAGAAGAAGGGCTACAGTTCAGTAGAAGATTGTATATTCCGCCCCTGGCATCTCAGGGTATGGTTGTGAAAGGCTCTTGCCTGGAATTCTGGAGAGGAGGCACAAGTCACTGTACTGAGCAAGTGGACCCATGATTTGCAATCTGTTCTTGCTTCTGGGATCCACAGATTTCACAACACAAGTGAATAATGGTAAATTATTTTCACTTGTGGTGGTTTTCAAAGAAGTAGTCACATTATTCTCTTGCAGCATACAAAAGAGGAAGAAAGGGGGAAGGAAAAAAGAAACATGGCAGCACCTTTAAGACTTTTTTTTGTTTTCAAATGAGCTCTCATGGATATAAACCTGCTTCTTCAGATACAGCACAGAGTGATAATAAATGCTCAAATATAAAGCATATCTACATAGTTGTGGGAATAGGGTGGGATGTAATAGGATCCAGAAATATGCAAATCATTATTCTTGACCTAGATTTTCAAGTAATGTGATTGTTTACAACCCAGCCCTCTGATACAATTGCATCTGCTGAGACCTACAAGATGGAGACTCAAAACTTCTAGACTTAAAAAAGGCATTTCTCAAGCTACAATACCCACCTTGTAGCTTGAAAAAACAAAATGGCAAGGCAAGATTAACATCCAGGAACTGCTTACTATATGAAAGACCAAAAACATGAAATGACAGAACATCCCTAGTGGTACCTACAGGCCCCAGCTGAGACCACTCGAACATATCATCAATGAGCTACAACCAATTCTGGAGAATAACACACTCCTCTTACAAGCTTTGGGAAGCAGGCCTTTATTGGCTGGAACACAGCCTCCAAATTTTAATCAACTACTCACTCACTACAGGATACATAACATGCATGACAATATAGGGACAAGACCTTGCCACAAAACATATGCCAACTCTGTCCTTCTGGGAGCAGTATCACAGGGGCCAAGAACAACACTCGCAACATCAGAGGTACATTTACTTACTCATCCGATGTTATATATGCTATCCTGTGCCAGCAATGCCCCATTACACTCTACACTGGACAAAGAGGGACGTCTCTGTGCAAGAGGATTAACAAGACACAAATCTGGCATTAGAAATGTAAATACCAAAAAAACAGCTGCAGAATATTTCAGTTTTCCTGACCTACAGTAAGTGATTTACAGGTTGCGGTCCTTGAACAAGGAAACTACAAAAGAAGACTAGAAAAAAAAAAACTACTAAAAAAATTCCAATCTAGTCCATTAACAGAAGTATGAACAAAGACAGTGGCTTCACTGCACACTACATATATTAATGCACGTCTTCACTACTACACATGTAACAAAACAAATCATATCAAAGAATGAGTTTTGAAGCCTGGGAAATTGACTTTTGGTAATCGAATTAATTGCTTTCATTAACACTAACTGATCACGGTAAAGACCTGTATTGCCTTGTACAGCCCTCTGAAAATTTAGGGCAAGGGTCATGGTTTCAAAGAATCATAGTTCTGGAAGAAACCACAAGGGGCATCAAATCCAATCCCCTATCATGCTGGAATACACAAGCAGAGCATTCTTGACAGATATCTTTCTGGATCCCACTCCCACAACTCTGTAAATATGCTTTATACTTGAACATTTATTATCACTCTGTATTGCATCTGAAGAAATGAGTTTATATCCACAAAAGCTCATGTTAAAATAAAAACCAGCTGGTCTTAAAGGTGCTGCCACAATTTTTTTTCTCTTTCTTTTCCCCTCCTCCTTCATTTCTTTTTATTCCTTCCAAAACATTTTGAAGAAAAAAATAAACTGGCTGAGATCCTGTATCCTCAGATGATAACAGAACTCTAGCCTGGGAGCACCCCAGCTGAAGGGGTTTCAAGCCATTGCAGACCAGGGCACTGGGAAATGGTATCTGCAGAGCAATTCCAGTTACCAAGCACACTGAGAACAGAGAGCTTTGAGTCCTGTGCCCTATATGACAAGGAGAGCAGTGATGATGTAATTTCCCAGCACCTTGATTTGCACTGCCTTATAACTCTTCAGTTGGGGCCCTGCCAGGCTGGAAAGACAGCTTTGGTGTGCCACTTTAGGTTGACTATGTGTACCTCCAGGAGTTCTGAGAGATCTGCTATGGCTAAGAGGTTGGCAGCTGTTATAAACAACAGCTGCCCCACCATCTGCCCCATTTACCAATCAGTAGCCAAAATTTCAAGAAACATCAGCAATGGCAGCTCACCTGAATAATGGGACACCTGATTGCTAGAACTCCCTTGTCCTTTGCTATATCCCAGAGATTTAGGAACAGAGTAATATCTGTAACACCTGAGATCTGTGTAAAAATAAGTGCATACTTCTGCCTCTAATAATTCTTTTTGTTGTATTTTTCATATTCTGTAACCCACCTTGAGAATGCAGAATGAATAAATCTTCAGATAACTTTTTCTTCTGAAGATATTGGACCCTCTTGCTGGCTATACATGATTTGTTTGTTAAAAGTATACTGTGTTTTTACAAAACAATCCTATCCATGGGTTCCAGAGGTCCCATTTTGTTTATCAGAATGATTGCCTAGTGTGTTTAGGCCTGTAGCCAAAGTGCATTTTTCAGATTTGCCTTAGTTGTTTTGTTTTGCTTAGTTGTATCTGTCCTTTTGCTTTGTTTTTGTTTCTTTAATGTTAGGTACTTTAGTTTGAATGCTAAGTTTCTGAATAAAAGTGTGGTTCAGATAAAGTACAGTCAGCCCTCCACATTTATGGGTGTCACTTTTGCAGATTGGATTATTCACGGATTATTTGCTGTCATCTCTGCTGCTCCCCTGTGCCATTTTTAATAGGGACTGGAAGCCTTGTGAGACTGAGAAAATGTGAATGAGGCTTGTTAAGTCCCTATTAAAAATGGTGTGGGGCAGCAGTGGAGGTGGCAGTAAGCCCCACCAGCCACCCACTTCTGCCTTGTGAAGGAACTCTGATGCCTCAAAGGAATCCACAGTGGGTTGAATATGGTGATCATATTTTTTTGTGTATTAAATATGGTTTGGGAGGGCCTAGAGTTATTCTCAATTTTTCCACATTCATGAAGGTCCTGTGCCCCTAACCCTAGCAAATGTGGAGGGGTGACTGTAAATTAACAAATGCAATACAAATACTAAAATGAATACAAGTGTTCAAATAAGCATACATTTAACCTCAAGAGAATTTTAATAGGTTACTTGCAAAATGTTATTGCAGGCAACAACATCTACACAGTTTTAGTTCCAAATCCACAAAAACACACAAAATTTATACAAATTAGCATAGTAAAAATTAAAGCCTTGGAGGCTTTGCTGGCAGAATCAATTTGTAGATTTCAGAATGGGTGTTTCTTGCATTTTTTTTCCCTTTCCCCCCCTTTTTTCTTACAAAAAATTTACAAGTGAAATATTACTACAAAACTTTTTATAAGATTTTCTGCAAAACATTTACAGTTTTACCACCAACTATTTCTCTGTTTCAAAATCAGTATGTAGATTTAACACCCTATGTTGCACATCAATTTTTGTAGGATGACAATTTAGTGACATGCATAAAAAAATCACAAGGCATTAGAAATGGAGACTTAAATACAAATATTGTTGCAATAAAACAGTTATAAAATTGAAAAATAGGACCCAAACGTCATGCTTACCTAAGTTTAACAAAAATGTTTTCTCCTAAATTACACACTTTTATTACTTCTCCTCATGAAACAGCGTGATAAATAATGACATAACACCGATTTCTAATGTAATCAGAAAACACATACACAACCTTATCCCAAGAAAGTATATTGAAAATAAAATAAAACTATTCCAACACTGGAGTTCTACCATGATAAATACACTCTGCACTGATAAGTACAATAAAGCAAAAATTTTATAATGGTGGCAAAGGGAATGAACAGTGAAATGCCATTAAACAAGCTACTACTGCACATCTGTGCCCTATTACGTACAACAGTTATATTCCACTGAGTCAAATAAAGGACACTGAAATTTACGATCCTTCTAAGACTGAAAAGTGGACTCAGAATGGTATGCAGAACAGACTACCAAAATGTTTAATTCCAGGAGTAGTAAGTGCACCTGCTAACACAGATTAATTTATATTAAATTCTATGATATCTCTTGATACATTTGTAACAGGGATTTGCTGCAGATTGAAAACTTCCATTTCATGTCTGCATGCACATGTAGGCAGAAAAGAATATTTAACAGCTGTGCAGAGTACTCATACCTTTAGTTTACAAAAATGGTTGCTCTAACTTAACATGATTCTATAAGGAAATGTTATTTGCTTAACTGAGTTTTTATAGCACTGATTATGAGACAGAATGATAAAAATATTTTTTATGTTGCAGTTTATTTGCAACAAAAGTTAATTAGCATTACCTAATGGCCAGCTATATTAAATGTATCATCAAACTGATTCTGATGTTCAAAGCCAGTAATATCAATTGAGACTATTTTAAATTAAAATATATGGAATACTATACAAAAACCCAAATAAAATTTAAAGACTGTTAAATGTCTACAAAACACTTAAGAAATTTGAAACCACAGTGTAAAAATGTTTTCTTTCTCACATATATAAGCTGACATTATAAAATATTTTTCAGCTTCATATATCTCTACACATGGGCATCCCTACAATGTACATAGTGTGAATTATCATTTGAACTTGTCTTTAAAATATGTGCAATGCCACAAAACTGGGGCTTTTATAAAAAGTATTTATTCAAACATCTCTCAAAAGGAAAGGGAATTTTTAAAAGAAGTGTCAATGTCTTGCACTGTACTTTTAAGTTAAATTGTTAAAATATTTTGGTACAGAATGTAAAAACCAGGCAATCATGAAATATATTACAACAGAGGTGGTTTGTAAAATGTTCTATCAATACCAATGGGAAATGTTTAAAAATCCAGATTATATTTGGCCATACTTCTGTTGTGTGGTCATATTTGCGCACAATTCTCTCCAGCAAAGGAGAACTGAATATAGAAACAGTTTTCCAGATAAATGAGCATCCCCATTAATTTATCACAATACTTAACTGGTACTATTTGAATAAATGCTGTCTCTTCATGAAAATAGGGATTCTCATCTCTATTCGCGATTATTGTTTTTTTATTACTATTCTTTTATTATTATGGTTAACTAGTTACCTTTGACTAGAACTAGATCTGCAACATAAGAAAAAACTTGGTATTTTTTGAATTGTGCTGTATTGAAGAAATATACACTGATAACTTAATTCCTTATCCCTAGGGTAAAGGTATATATAAAATAACTATATTTCTCAAGAAGCCAATTTATGCTCAAGTAAACATTATTTAGGGTTGTGTGTGCACAAGGGAGTGGGGTGGAGGTCGGGAGGAGATGCTTTGTTGGAATCCAAAAACAATGAGACTTGCAGTGAGACTTCAGTTTGAGTTCATCAAATATGAGCTCCCAATGCCACATGACAAGCCTCTTATGAGACTGAGGGGAATTTCGTGAGAAATTTGTTATATGGCACATGGGCTGCTCAGTTCTTTTTTTTTTTTTTTAAGTTTTAAAAATCTAACTAGTATGCTGAAAGCCCTGGGCAAGTCAATAGTTGTTCTTTGGATCCTGAATATTATTTGCCTTAAGAAAATAAAAATGATAGATTAACTTAGAGAGTTACACTTTTGGTTGAACATATTCATCATTTTCTTTGGCTGTTATGTCAAGGTCTAAAGAATTCAGTACATTAATTGCATTAATGGCAATATCTGATATTGACAAAGGGTTGACAGTGGTGTGTATGTACAACATTCTACCTCTCATAATTTTCAAGTATTGTGATAAAAATTTATATATTTCAATTACTGACTTTGTAACTGAAGTAAACCAAGGTTTAGCAATAAATCACCTATATCTTGGAATGAAATGAATTCAGGTACGGGACTTGTCATATAGGTTCTTATTTATTTTTTACATAGAAATTAATTAAAATCTTATGTCAATATATTTCTAAGATTCAATAGTTGCTACAGTATACACTGGCTCTACAGATCTCTTATCTCTCCTAGAAAGAGAAAAATCTGTGTTCACTGATTGTCATTATACACACTACTATAATGTAGTGGCCAAAATTATCTGAGGTGTACCTCAGACCTAGTTAACATGCTGCCATCTGAATTATTTCTAGAAAATGAGCAGAGATGGCCAAATTTAGTATATATATTTAACAAATCAAATAGAAAGAAAAGGTTTTCATCTTCACTAGACTATTCTTGGGTTTTTTTTATTGTGCCTTTTGGACAAAAATACATTCCAATGAAAATATTAGAAACTTCTGTAAGGAAAAAAACCTAACCAACAGCCATTCTGTTGCATAATTTATTTTGTTCGTTGCCACGACAAACATTTATGTGTGTTAAAAGAGAAGAAAATCCCAATTAAAAATCCCTTTATGATCATGATATAGACCTAATAAAGTTGTACAGCATGGAAGCAATGTTTTCCTCATCTGCTTTATCCATAATTTATCATGTCAATTGACTTCATTTTGAAAATTTTGTCTTGTTGTACAGCGTACACTTCCTGTGCTAATCCTCCAACTTGGAATACTTATAGAAATCAAGACCAAATACATGATTTCCTGCTCTGTAACGCACTTTTACCAGCCCACTTCCGTATCTTGAAAGGTATGTAAACTTAAGTGCAGTTCTAGGCATTTGTATAATGTTCCTTCAGAATTCCTCCATGTTTGTTGAAACATTAGGAGTTGCTGGATTTGAATCTTGGGAGATGGCTGCAACTGTGACAATCCTTGGAGATCCAAGAACCTCAGTAACTGAAGAGTCCAATTCACCTGAAGTAACAATAGCAAGGGCTGTTCCCCCACCCTTCTTGTTCTGATGGGTTTTGACATGCTTGGAAAGATGGTCACTTCGCATAAATCTTTTAGAACACTCTGGGCATTCAAATCTTTTCTCACCTATCAGAAAAGAACAAAACAAAAAGGACAACCTTTTAATACTAATATCAAGGGGTAATTATCAGTGCATACCCAGTGATTTATTTACTTGCTAAAAGATAATAACTTTGAAAATGCTTGTTCAATTAATTATTATTTTGAAGATACTGTTAACCTGCAGTATATCACCAATCACTGAAACAGGATGCACGTACATATGCAAATGTATGTACTTAGTTTACACGATCATTACACTATGTATTTAGTTTGGATCTAGCCTTACTTAGTCATGCTTCAATATAATTGAAGTCAATGAAACCACTTAGCTATAAGCTAAATTCAACAGCATTTCAATGGAACTGAAGCTTGCCTAACTTAATGAAAATCGAAAACACTGTCTGTAGTGAGCCCTGCTACATCAAGCCTTCTGGGAAATAAAAGGTTCTTTCCTTCATCCGTCCTTTAATACAATTAAAACAGTTAACACAAAAGTTAAACACAATTAAATAAGCAGTAACACTAAAAACATTAAAACAGTTTTGAAAAAGCTGTTATTTCTTCATTACTCTTTGTGATCTACTCAAAATCCACTAAGTTGCCTTACATATGATTTCCTCCCAGTAAGCATATGCAGATTCCATAGTACTTCTGAATGCACATCTTCTGAATAAGTTCAAGAAATTTTTATATAAGGTTTCTATAGAACATGTGAGCCATGTAGAGACAGCTCTCTGAGCAGCAAGGGCTTGGAGCTGCCTCAGCAAAGGGTCATAATGCATTTGCGGAGATTAAGTCCATTATTAAATAAAATACACTTTACAGAAGTCTTTGGATAGACTGTTCACTGACCTGTATGTGTTCGTCTGTGTCTTTGCAATTCATCACTTCTTGTAAATCTTTTCCCACAGAACATCCAGTTGCATACAAATGGCCTTTCCCCAGTATGCCAGCGAAGATGTGCTCGCAAATGAGACGTTTTCCCATAGACTTTTCCACAGCCTTCAATATGGCAGATATGTTGTTTCTTTTTTCCTGGTTCATTACTGCTTCTACCAAACACAAATTAGTCACATTTAAACTTAACACAATCTAGTATGAGAACTCCAAATTAATAAAAATAATTTCATTAAGAGAAATAACAGGAATGCAAAAGCAAAAGGATTACTATCAGCCCCAAAATGCTTGATATTTTATAGTTATTATGACAGTTACCTTCCTTCTCCTTCTCTGCAATTAGGGCATGAGCAAGCAACTCTTCTTAATCTTTTGCCAGGCTGCACATCTTGTTCAGAAGCTTGCTGGGCTTGTTGCAGCTGCACTTGGGCTATCTGGTCAGGACTAACAGCACCAATTGCGGCATTAGCAATACCTCCTACTGCTACAGTTACAGGAGCTATTGTGGCTTGTTGTACTTTCACTCCTCCATCCTGTCCCTGTTGTTGACCTGTAAAATAATTTTTTAAAAAATCTTAGCTTCTAAGCTTATCACAATAAGATCATAACATACTTTTAAACATCATTTTTATTCCATTATGAGAAGAGTAGAGTCACCTAGATTTCTCTGATGTGCATAATATTTTTGAGTGAGAGGTGTCATTCCCTCCAGAAGTTATTCAACCTTCACTAAATTGAAATCTAAAAAATATACAGTGCTAATTGAAAATAGTTAGGGAGAAAATGTGTTCACAAAACTGGTGGATGTCCTTCATGCTATAAGACACTGTTGTCTTAGCTGCCCACTGTGCAGTGAGGGTGCTGTGTGAAGAACTTGCTGACAAAAGTGGATATGACTACATAGGGAAAAATAAATAAATATGATGACATAAACTGACTGTATTTTTCAATAATTGTTGTTATTCAACTGGCCTCTATAATTTTAACTATGTTGCAAGTCATCTTAAATATTGTAAATAAGGCATGATATACATTTTTAGTAATATTAATTTAATAATTATGTGGGATTACTCACTTTCGAGGCAACTC
Source organism: Cyclura pinguis (assembly GCA_030412105.1). Taxonomy (NCBI): domain Eukaryota; kingdom Metazoa; phylum Chordata; class Lepidosauria; order Squamata; family Iguanidae; genus Cyclura; species Cyclura pinguis. Next base: position 32,331,366 of record CM059604.1, on the reverse strand, counting down.
TAAGATTTCTCGAAATGCTCCAGTCCTCTCCCTACAGGAAAGTTGTTTTTTTTGGAGGGAGGGGTCTCTGAACATGCTTTGAAAGGAGGAACAAGTGACTTCCACCCAGTTTCCCTTATGCCACCAATAAGAACTAGGTAGCAAGCCCAGCATCTCCTGCAATATAGAAAGGAAAGCAGGATCTGCGATTATGCAGATGAGCAGGATTAGACAAGGCCACATTTGTAGAAAAGTGGCAATCGCCCAAGAAAATCTTTCATTGGTATAACAGGGAAAGAGTTGTAGATAATGTTGGATCCTGCTAAGTGGATCGAATCTATCTTCTACTTTGGTACTACATATATGACAACAGCTGTTGTAGCTAAAGCCAAACATACATTATTTGATAATGCTATTTTACAGTAAAGCATTTGTGTTATTACAGCTTGTTGGAAAATCAAGCATTCTCTCTCATCCTCCCCTTCACTGCTGTTAGAGCAGTTAGGAATTTCAGCTAGAATAGGTTGAATAACCCTTATCCAAAATGTTTGGGACCAGAAGTGTTTCATATTTCAGATTTTGGGGGATTTTGGAATATTTGCATATACATAAAATATAGTACTATCTATATAGGAGATCTCTCGGGAGCCCATGCATAAACAAGCAGGAACGCCGCTGCTGCCTCCTCAGAGGTGGAAGTGGGTGTTGGCAGGTTCCCTGGAGATCTCCTGTACAGTATTGTAATTTTTTTTAATACAAGTATCAGGTCCCTTATATCCTCAGTCTCTCAGATCCTCAGTGGCTCTCCACCCTCATGTCTCATGCACAACATAAATAGTGAATGAACAAGACACAAAGCTGGAAAGATATGAGAGGAATCTGTGAAATGGTGGGAAGTGTGATTTGAACTGACGACTACACTTGGATTTCCATCATTCTGCAGATCCTCACATTTCTCTCCAGCTTCACATCTTAGCCTTGTGACTCATTTGTTCACTACTTGTGTTTGTAGATGTGAGGCTGAATAGAGACTGATGATCTGAGAGACGAACAAGCAGGAGCACCACAGCCACTGCCTTGAAGGCTGAAATGGGTGGCTGGAAGCAAACAGTTTCAATTTTTTGAGGTTTTCAGATTTCGGACTTCCGCATTAGGAATGCTGTACTTGTACAGGGCCCCCTGCATGCCTATATTTATTCTGAGTTCTTTGGCACATGTTTCTCCATTTACTCTTCTATCTATTCCAAAGCACGGTCATACATACTTTACATATCTAAGCAACCAGACCATGTGACCCGAGAAACCTCTAGGGTCGATGGCCATATAAAAACTCTATCTTCTTTTCTTTGGTCTCAACCTGACAAGAAGATGAGCTGAAAACTCCCAGGAGCTCTTCCTTTTATTTAATCTTTTTATTAGTTAGTTAGCATGTAGGTACTTCAAGTGTATGTACATTCTAAAAGCAATTAGTAAATTTCTTTAATTTATAACTTGATGCTGCCTGTTTTTTTTACAGAAGTCAGTTGCAGTGGGGATTGAGACACAATGAATTAATTCTGATGATTTTTATGTGTCAGATTTAAGAGCCTCTCTATAGTGTATGTATCACAACACTGAAAGCTAAGCATGTGCTGATCAGGAAGGGGTCCTATGCTGATTTTCATGGCAAAGATTTAATATTTAAAGGAGTCTTAAGGAATGAATGCTATGAGATGGAAATTACTGTTCACTTGCAAACAGCATGACTCAGTGCAATAATAAAGACTGCCTGAACTTGAGTGGCATCACAGATTAGAGTACCACAGTGTAGAAAAGAGCCAGTTGGTGTCATGGTTTGAGCGTTGTACTAGGACAATGAGAGATCAGGGTTCAAATCCCTGCTTAACTATGAAAATCTATTGGGTCACCCTGGCAAGTCCACTTTCTTAGCCTTAGAGTAAGGCAAGGGCAAACCCCTCTGAAAAAATTCTGCCAATAGAACACCATGATAGGTTTGCCTTAGGGTCAGAAATGACTTGAAGGCACAGGAAAAGCAGAGTAGAATACATTAAGAAACTGAACAAATAGGAACTTGCAAGCGACTTTAATTTCAAAGAATGCTTTAGCAGTGAAAGATATATAGAATGTTCCAAAGCAAAGGCAACTAGGGCTCTACATTTGTCAATTACTGAAAGACTGTCCACCAAGGCACTAGATTTTTTGCATACTGATAATTATAAACCATTCAGCCAAAAGTCTGCAGTTGAAATTCTTATCTTCTGACTATTATTGATGGTTTCAGTAGATATACCATACATTCAAAGAGGGAAATCAAGCTTTTCCAAAATTCAAAGAGCATTATAATCATGTCACTAATAAATACGGCTACAAACCCAATGTACTGACAAATGCAGATAATTTGTCCATGCTGAGTTTGATGAATTTTTCAAGGAGCATGGCACTGAGCATCAAACTACACTGTCCTACACTCCAATGCAGAATAGTGTGGCAGAGAGAATGAACAGAACTCTTAAACAGATGGCAGTCACCATGCTTTTGGAAGCTAAAATACATAAATGCTATTGGTCTGAAGCCATTTTGACTGCTATGTATTTAAATATAGACTGCCTATCAAACCTAGAGATATAACTCCTTTTCCATTATGGAATGGAATTAAACCTAAACTGAATCATCTCAAGATTTTTGGAGGCAAAGCATATACCTATATTCTCAAGCAGAAAAGAGACAAATTTGATTACATGTGAAAAGAGGAAATTTTTGTTGGTTATGCAAGAAACGCTTACAGGACTCTAGATCCAAATGGATGTACAATAACATTAACAAATGCTGTTTATATTGATGAAAGATCAAAGCCCACATTTAATCCAAACTGAGATGTTTATCCAGGTTTATTTACAATGGAAGGAGAGTCCCACCAGCAACCAGATCTTGTGTTCTTTCATCCTCCAGATGTCTTGCACCTTACCAGCACTCTGGGCAATTCCAGTGCACTTCAGCCATAAGGCGCCACAAAGTCAGTGAACTCACCAACTGACAAAGAACTGGATGGCACATAAAAGGCAGAACCAGGAATCCAAATCCAGTTGAGAAGGTTAGGGCACTGAAACAGAGGTGTGCCACCTGACAGATTCTCTTATTCAACCACAGAGGAAAGGATTGCACAACCGTATGACTGGCAAAAGATCAAGGGACTACCAGAGTCAGATACTGAGAAGCAGGTGCAAGCCACTAGTTTGGCGATGCAATCTTTGCATTAAAAATGAGACATTAGAATTAAAAATACTAAAATAAGGGAACAACAGTTAAAGTTTATTGGAAGATGATACAGAACATCACAGCAATTATCACATATAATAAATATGCCATCTAATTGTTGTTGTGGATGTGGAAGTGAAGGTACATACATACATATATTGTGGTAATGTTGTAAGGTGCAAAGATTATGGCAGGAAATAGATAACAAGAAAAATGGTATAACGGGGGAAAAGATGGAATTAAATGAAGAACAATGCAAGACTCTAAATGTAAAGGATTTGGGACTGGATAGAAACGAGGAATACCTGCTGAAATAAATGTTAAGGACAGTTCAGGTGGTTATTGCATACAGTTGGAAAGACTAAGGAAAATGGAAGGTGGAAAGATGGCAATATTATATTTTGGAATATATGATGTTTGATTTTATATTAGAAGAAGAATGAGGTATTTAGGTCAGTTGAATGAAGGTGATTGCCTAAGGGAGTGGACCAAACTAATAAAAACAATTAAAGAAAGGAAAGGGTACAAAATTACAGAAGATACAATTAATACGATTCTCCACATCAAAGGAAATGCGTTTTAAATAAAAATTGACTTTGTTCCCAGCAGGGTGAGGTGGGAGGGAAGGAAGGGTAAAAGCAGTATTATATTTATATCAGTGTTAACCACTCCAATATAATAATAATAAAATAGTAAGTTTAAAAAAAAAAGCCTTCACTGAGACTTTTGCTCCAGTAGTCATACACAACCATCAGGGCTGTCCTAGATGTGGCAGTCTCCCAGAAAATGCATGTCTGACATCTGGATGTTAGAACAGCCTTCCTGTATGGTGAACTATATGAGGAACTTTACATGGAACAGTCTCCAGGGAAGGAACATCTCATCTAAATAGAAAAAGAGCATTCATGGTTTGAAACAGGTTGCCAGAGCACAGAATGAATCAGCTACTCATCAAAGAGGGGTTAATTTCAGGCACTGTTGACAAATGTATATATAAAAGGTTTCAAAATGATAAATGGACTTACATAGCAAGTTACATTGATGATTTTAACCTGAGCAATCATGACAAAGCAGATAGTGAGGCAATAAATCCAAAATGTCAAGAAGGAGATAGATATTAAAAATTTGGGAGACATTTCATGCTATCTTGGAGTACAAATAAGAAGGAACAGTAATGGAAGTTTCTTTCTTAATCAAGAACAGAAGATAATGGATCTTTGGGACTGTCTTGACCTAGAAGATGCTAAAATTATGCCAAGCTCAACGGAAGTAGATTTCTTAAGAGACACTGAGAAATCTGAACCTTTAAAAAATGGAGACAAATACAGGACTGCAACTGCAAAACATCTATATATAGCTGACTTCACCAGCACTGATATTGCAAATACTGCTGGAATTTTATGCAGAATGGTTAACTCTTCTACTGTAAGGGATTTCATTGCAGTGGAAAGCACTGACAGATATTTAAAAGGAACTACCGATCACAAACTGATGCTGCCAGTCTGTGACCAACCAAGCTGGTTGCCTATGCAGATACAGCCAGGGAGGCAGATTTGGCAGACAGGAAATTAAGTAGCAGAAATGTGATCTTTTATGGTAGAGGAGCCATAAATTAGGCAGGTAAGAATCTCTACAATCACAGATTCTTCCACTAGCACTATGTATATCAGCAAAGGCAGCATGTGATGAAATACAGTGGCTGCATAAATTATTTCTGGACTTTGGATAACAGCCAACCACTTGATGCAAGATAATTAAAGATGCATCAAGATTTCTGAGTAGAAAGCCACTTAGGAAGAACACTGACACTGGATACAATATACACATGAATCAGTGGGAAAAGTTATGTACATGGGATATAAAAAAAGGGGCTATGTTATGATCTCAAAGAAACTATTATGATATACTGTTGGTACTTTACACTGGAGGGACTAGCAAAGACGTATAAAGAGATGAAGGCCAAAATATTGGAAGTGTCAGGATTACGTTGGCACCTTGTATCATATGTGGTGGATATGCAACAAAGCTGAACGGTTCTGGATGGAGATACAAAAATTGATGCAAAAGATTTTAAAATCTCAGTTACCTAAAAAGCCTGAATTATATCTGCTAGGAGTCTGGGAAGAAGGTACAACAGTGGACAAGAAGCAACATAAACAGGTATAACATATCTTGTTAGCAGCAAGACTAGCATATGCAAGGTACTAGAAAAAATCAGTTACTAACAGTGGATGAATGGCTAAGCAGACTGATGGGAATAAGCTTACACACAGGCTGAAGGGCAGAACACAAACTGAATTTTTGTCTGAATGGAAGTGGTTGATTGATTTCTTTGAAAAGGGTGAACGTGATCTGATGACAATAGATATTGATAATTAAAATCAATATTATTGAGAACTGTAAAAGTAGATTTAGAAGATATATTCTGTTTGTTTCAGAATGTTTTTATGTAGATGATTATTCTTTTTAGATGAATGATCATTAAAGTAATCTAGAATAAATTAATAATTATGAACTTGAGAAATTAAGTAATTAAAATAAGTGAGAAGCAATAATAATTATGAGATAAAATATATGACTTAATAATTAGGTGTTAATGCTTAAGTAATGTGAACTGTTTGCAACAAGCATGGGAACCAAGCTCAGCTGTGTTTCGTTAATATTTGTTTTAGTTATGTGTAGCTGTCTGTTTATGTTTGTATGGATACATTTTTTGTTATTGCTTTGTTTTGTATGTGTGGTTTGTGCTTTTTTTAAAAAAACAAATTGTCAAGTGGGCTTGTTCAGTTATAGTACTGCAACACTGAAATTATGATTGCTGATCAGCTTACCAAGCCTTTCCCAAGTTTCTTCCCAGACAATGAGAAAAGATGTGAGTTGCTAATTTGGATGCAAGAAAATGAGAAAGGGAATTGTTGGAAAATCAAAGAGTTGCTCTAACCCCCCACTTTCACTGCTTTTATAGCAACCGGATATTTTAGATTGTGTAGGGCCCCAACATGCCTATATTCATTCTGAATTCTTTAGATCAAGTTTCTACATTTACTCTCCTATCTATTGCAATGCATTATCATAAATACTTTGTGTATCTAAGCAACCAGACCACGTGACCTGAGAAACTTCTGGGATCAGTGGTCATGAAAAACTTCCCCTTCTTTCTGTACCTACTTCCTGTTCCGTCCTTTGTTCTCAACCTGACAAAATGAGTTAATACGTCACTGGAGTGCTTCCTTTTACCTCATCTTTTCATTAATTAGGATGTAGGTACTTCAAGTGTATGTACATTATAAAGGCAGTTAGCAAAGTTCTTTAGTTTGTAACTTGATGCTGCCTGCCACCCCTCCTTGTTTTTACTGTATATACTCGACTATAAATCGATCTAATGGATAAGTCAAGGGCAAATTTCCATGAAAAGTACAGAATTTGTTATGATCTATGGATAAGTTGAGGGTAAAACTTAGGAGCATTACAATAAAGGATGTAAAGGATAAAGCAAAGGAAAATTATGCCAAAGAATTTAAAAATTCCAGCAAGTGTAACTGCTCATGTTCACCCTAAAGGCTGGATGGATGAGGAGGGAACTAAACTGTGGCTGTTTGATATATGGGATATATGACCAGGCATGGGCCTAAGAACATGTCGTTATTGGTGTGGGATATATTCGACACTTATGTAACAAATGATGTAAAGGACAAAGCAAAGAAAATTGTGACTATATTAACGGTGATTCGAGCCTTTGATTTTAATTTGATAATTTTGCCTGCTTTTAGGCCATATTCTGGAAAAGCTGACAAACATACACAATGTCTTATTGAAAACCTTCAAAGTCTGAATCCTCATTACTAGAATATTCAAATAACCAGTGGAAATGTTCTTTAGTGATGTGATCAACATGAACATCATCTGCGCTATCACAATCTGTTGAATCATTAACTGTTGATGTCTTCATAGAGGGTGCGAGTGCCACATTTAAGGAACGATGTCTTCAACATTGCTGAATTTAATCCCACGCGCCCTTTACCCATTTCATTACCAAATCAGTGTCTGGTTTCATCAGGTTCACTCCTTTCACTAACTTTGTTGGACCATCCACTGTTGCCAGAGACTGTCTCTCTTTAAAGGAGTGACTGCAGAAACATTCAACAATGGGAACATTGATGTGAGGCCACCTGGAATCACTGCTAACATAGTGGATATTTCCTTTGCTTCACCCTTTATTTTGTTACATGCATGCAGAACATACCCACATCAATAGGGACAAGTGTGTTCTTAGCCTTGTGCTTGGTCACCTACCCCACCCCTTATGCCACTATTTAGTTCTCCCCTCATCCATCTAGCCTTTAAGGTTAACACGATCACTTATGCCTGCTAGAAATTTTAAGTTCTTTGACAGTGTATTCAGTATTATCACTGGACACAGCTTTGTCCCATCTGCCAGACAAGATAGGACAACTGTGAAATCAGACTTTTCCTGACCAGTTGTTTTCACAAGTATGGTATTCTCACCAACATTTGCTACCGTTTGATTACCAAGCATATCAAAAGTCATTGGGATTTTGTCCATATTACCAACACCAGCCATATTGAAATCATTCTTTTGTCTCTGCTTTGTAATATAGAATGAAATCACCTTTTCGTCCAGCTCTTTGGGCAGATTATGCGAGATTTTTGTTTGCCGACAAAGGAACGATCCATGTCAGTTCATGAACCATGTACACCAATCAGCCAATGCTTAAAAATGTGCAGTGCCTTTGGTCACTGTATGTTTTTCTTCTTTTGTCATCTGAAGCACCCTTATCCAAATGCTTGAGTGAGTCATGATGTAGCCATTTTATCTGCCTTCTATTACCTAGTCATTCAGATCTTTTTCCACTGCATCAAAAGGCACAGTTTTCTGATGCAGCATTTTGCTTGACCTTGCCATTTCTTTTAATTCAGCCCCTTTTTTTTCTCCAGTCTAACGAGTTTTCCATTGATGCCAAATTTTCTTGCAGCTACATAACTGTTGCATTCCTTTGTGAGTTCAATACCTTTCAGTTTGAATGATACTATGTAAGAAGTTAGCATTTTCTTTTCAGAATTCACTTTACAAAGAACAAGAAGTTATAATTCTCTTTTATATTGCTATAATAACCACAAGATTGATTGTAGGTTTATTGTAGGATTTATTGAAATATTAAATACGTAAGTGAAGGCCTCAATACCATCTATAACTTACTGTAATTTGCAAGTCTTGAAACAGTGGGCTTGGATCACCTGCACACACGTGCTGCTTGCAAAGTGAGCTAAGAAAGAAAAAAAGTGCCAGTCTGATGACAGAGGCTGCTTAGGGCTGCATGACTGCTGCTTGCAAAGTATCACTCAGCTCAGCTCCTTTCCCCCCTCCTTCAAACTCCTCTTGGCTTGAGGTGCACAGAAGCAGATTCTAGGGCCTTTTGGGCATTCTTGAGTTCCTCCTTCCTTGAGCTGGGCAAGTAAGCCTCTACAGGCTGTACAAGCCTCATACCAGGAGGAGTTTGCTGGGTTGCTTTTCAACAATCTGCTTTCTCAACCCCCTCCCTTGGAGGACCAATTTGAGGCAATCACTCTGGATGGATTTTCAGGAAACTGGGCAGCCTATGCTGCTGATCACCCCTCTCTTCACAGTATGACTGCAAATGATACTTAGCAGCTGTTGACTTCCATGGTGAAGATAGCATAAGTGTAGATGTTCTGGAGGGTCTGGATGATGAACCATGGCTGAAGGAATGCTTTGATACCAATGACTGCCACCCTAGACCATCTGTAACAAAGTCAGGATTGCAAGTGGGCTTGAGGTTAGAATCCAAACTTCTTCATAGTTGTACGCATTTTATGCATGTACCCCAACTTGTCATCCATCCCATTATTAAACAGTCCTCTGTCATAGAATGGAAGGTCCTCTATGGTCATCTGAGCTTAGTATGACAATCCAGATGACCACAACATTTCTTCTAAGCATGATTTTTACCACTGCAGTCAACCACATGCCTTGCAGAGGTCAACTGTTGGATAGCTAGATTGTAGGCTTCCATCTGCAATGCTCCTGTCAACCATTTATCAGCTTCAGACACCTTGGCCAAGAAGTGTGACATCCTCTCCCACAGGTTCATAGAGGCATCATAATTGGTAATTCTGAAGGAGAGGGCAATGATGGAATAGAATTACCTGGATAATATGACTAATTTCCTACCCTCACCAGAAGTGGTGAGTTTCTTCTGAGAGGATTGAGATTGTGCTGCCTTAACCATAATAGAGTTTGGTTTGGGGTGATGTCAGAGCCAATCCAAACCAGACTCTACCACACGGTTCAGACTCTCTACTTTCTTTGATGTTGGTTGGATAGTTGTAGGAATAGTCCAAGACCTATCTGCTAACTTCAAGAGAGATGGCTATACTGATGCAGGCATCCAGACCATTGTTTGGATTCAATAGTATATGAAATTCTTAGGCTCCATTTCCAGTTGTCTGATGCTCAATTGTAGCACTTTTATATATTTTAACAGATAAAAGTCATTCCACTTTGATTTTTTTTTCCATCCTAAAGCAATAACAGCATGAACAGCATTTAAAATTTGTTTTATTACATAACTTTCATTTCTGTTTAAGCCTATTGTCCCTAAGTCGAGAGTTAAACAATTTTCTTTACTTAACTGAACCTCTCTCTCTATAATGATATTTATTTGTTTCTTAACTTTTTTCCAAACTCCCTGCATCCTGCTGTTTCTGTTGAAGAGATCATGGTATGCTCAGTACTAAAGGCAATGCCTTCAATGCAGAATGAGACTGCCATGAAGGCTAATGCAACTGTCAATACCAAATACATCAGTGGTGCGGTGGGCAGCTTTGGTAGTACAGTGGTCTTGAACCACAAGGGTGGTGCTAATCATAGGCGTATTCTTTGTAATCTAACTCCAAAAAAGGGGAACAACCATGCCAGTGATATGGAAAGTATGCACAGTGAGGTGGTAACATTCATACTGTCTCCAGCTCCCAGAATCAGATCCATCCCATTGATGGTAACAGTGGTGATGGTATCATCGGCATGGAGAATGGGAATAACAACTTCCAGATCTAGACCTGGATGAACCTGTCCTAGGAGACATCTTCGAAGAGGAGCACTGACATCAAACTGACTAATGAGGTGGAGGAGCTGGAAAAGGACCTTCCTTTCCCAATGGAGCCAGTGGTGCAGGGGAATGAACCATATGATCCTTGCATGGCAACCCAGGGGACAGTTGTGGAGCATCAGGATGTGATTCAACTATCTCTCTATCCAAAGCCATGACAATTTGAACCATCTGAGATTCCTCCACAGATGGACTTGTACATTTTTTTGAAGTTGAGAACAGCAACAAGATTCTACTGATGCCAACACTGACACTTCCCTTTCTTGTACCCATTCCATACAAGGGGGAGCAGAACTGGATAGCTAAAGCCTCCAAACATCTTTTGCTTTCTTTTTCTTCTTGTCTCTTTTCAGAGTGATGGTACAAAGAAGAGGCCTCCACTTTGACAGATCATTCCAGTGTTGATGGGACTTGAGACCAAAGCTCCAATTCAAGCTTATGAAAAGGTAGCAATGATTCTTCAGTAGCTGAATTGGAAGCAGGCCTCTTGAAACTGCTTCCAGTGCTTAAGTCTTGTAAAGACTTTTTAACAGTGAGATGGACTGAGGAACTGAAGGCAGTTGGTGCAGAAGATAATCATGGAACTGAACCATATCCTGAATAAGAGGGCACATCTGCAGCTATCAAGACTTGCTCATACAAGAGTGCTTTACATCTAGATGAATGGTTTTTGTGCACTTGAGGGGGTTACTGCTTTGCCATGAAGCCACAACCCAACATTGTCTCAGGTACAGTAAACAGTGTGAATGTCCATCCGTACCAGGGATCTTAGCTCTGCAGGAAATATACTTCTTGAATGAACAAGAAGGTATTTTAACCACTGAGGGAAACTATAGCCAAAGATCCACAATCCAGAAGTTGAAAAACAGTCTGAATCAAACATCAGACAAATGCCAAAGCCAAAGCTAAATCAAGATCTGAAAGAGAAGAAGCCAAAATATAGCCCAATAGTCAAACGTCCAAGAAAAAGTAGTAAGAATAAGAAATACGATTCACCAACTGTTTTTTTGATGCTGCTCCAGCAGACAAAAGGGAACTGAGAGTTTGTGAGGGAGCTGATCTCATGCACCAGGTGAGGAGGGGCTATCACAAAAATGCATACATAACAGCTCTATAAGTTTCCAAATGATGTACGGTGCAGTAACCCCATTTGTGTGGGTCACAGAGATCACGAAGAAGAACTTAATGGGAAAAGATTTTGAGCACAACATAGCATGCTGCTCTAGAGCAGCCACTGTGCACAGAGGAACTTCCTTGTGCTACATCAACCATCAAGAAATTGGGAATAAGTTCACTAACAATCTTGCCACTAGAACTGCTCATCACCCAGGGATGTGAGAAACATTTAAAAAAGGAAGGAGAATGGCTCTGAGACTCAGATGGTCTGATTTCAGTGAAACAGACTATTAACTGACTGAAATGACTAAGTAATTTCAGCATGGCAGGGGAAACTCAACAAAGAGTATTCTGACTGATTTCTGAAGTACAGCAGTTGTAAATGAAACTTAACGGGAACCCAGGAACTCTCTCTTCTTTGAAGAATGCTCAGATGAAGAAAGGGAGAGCGTCTTGCCTGAGAAGAACAAGAGTGCTTCGTAATACCTTGAAAGACTAAGACTGTAATGTTACACAACTGTACCGAACAGCACTGCTGTCAAGAGGAGCAACTGTGTTTTAGCAGTTAATGTTTGTGTATGCCATATGATACACTTATCATTTAGTCTGGATTTTGTCTTTTAAAATTGTTCTTAGTCCATTTGTTTTTGTCTTGTCTTTTGAGAGAGCGATGACGATTACACATTGATTAGGGATTCGAGAAGGCCAAAACTTGCTATCTGAAATACTTTTACTAAATAATAAAAACCTGATCAAATTGAAGTTCACTCTGTATTAAAATACTTTACAGAACAAACCAGTAGTACTATCTTTTCACAAACGCTATCTGTGTAGAAGCAACTTTAATAAAGGCTTCTTGTCCACTATATGTATACTTTGTTGCAGTTTTAACTATATTACCATACTTTTTCATGAGTCAGAATACAAAAGAAAAAAACAAAACAATAAAAAAGGAAAAAAGGATGCCTTTTGCCTGGTCTTTTCGCTGATGGAAATAAAGATATGGTAATTTATTACAACACCCATGTTCTGAGTCATCAGGAAGACTAAGTACAACTATGTGATACATTTCTTCACTAAATATTAATTTTAGCATTATACAGGGTTCTAATGGAAGATTTTTAAATTCTTATCCAGGGGAACAAGACTCAGAGCCTTCTTCCATTGTATTACCAGTCACCATTGGCCAAGCAGAAGAAAAAAAAACTTGTTTTCTTCTTTGTGTCTTTTGTTTGCTTTTGATTTTCAGTCATCTCTTCCTGTATATTGCCAAATAAAATAATAAAATAAAATAAAAATCCTTTCTATCTCCTTGGCTAAAACTTTGGACAATACCATGGTCATCTCCCATCTCTCTTCTCTTTAGCCAACTATCTTTGCCCTAATCCCGTCTCTTATTTCTTGTGTATCTCCTCCAAAATTAGTGATGTCTTTATCGTTCAGATCATGTCAAACACTTCCATAGTTGTTACACTGATCTCTACGCTTCTATATCCAACAAAACTTACATATCATGGAGGATAAAGTTTTAAGCTAGGTATGGCAGCAGTGGTTTGAATGCTGGACTACGACTTGGAGTTGAACAGGAGCTTCCTCTCCTGATGGAGCCAGTGGTGCAGAGGAATGAGCCACATGATCCTTGCGTGGCAACCCAGGGGAAAGTTGTGGAGCATTAGGATGCTTTCCTGATTTTGATTCCCTGCTTAGCCATGGAGACCCACCTGGTGATCTTGGCTATGTAATATACTTTTTTTTCAGCCCCAAAATATACTCTCAGCCCCAGAAAAAGCCATGATAATTTTGCCTTTGGGTTGCCATATGTCAGAAATGACTTGAAGGCACACAACAACAAAAAATATATTTAATAAGAAATAAGTGCTCACATTACAACTTACTGTGAAAGTGCAATTATTCTTACAAGTATGCCTCAGTTTCTGTTTGAAGAAGGGGCAGGTCATCATTCTGGCTTTCTTTTTTTTTTAACAATTCGACTTAGTGAGACTTTTTTTTTTACAATTCTAGTTAGTAAGGCTGACTGAGAGGTATTTTTCCTTGAAGACAAGATAGGGAAGTTCTCTAATTTATGAAACAGTCCTTGGTTTAAAACGAATCATCTAGAGATTACTTTACTTTCAAGTGAGTATTTATGATTCTTTAGACCTACAGAATGTTCAAAGAAATATGTCTTGGGCACAAAGCTATCTAGGGGATTAAAGGACAGATATATGGTTTGTCGGTGAAGATCAATTTAGGAAGCTGGAGCAAGTTTTACCACTGCAAATCAGTCTAGAATCAAGACTTTACTATTGACTGTATAGAAAACTATCCAATAAAACATTAACAAGAAGATATGAGCTCTTCAAAAAGAAAAACTTTTCAACATTATTTGACAAGTTGTCTAAAAATTTCTGGCCCAAGTGTGCCTAATCATAAATAATATTACATAGCATTAATTACCATTTCAGTGGAATAGTAGCAGCTGCATTTCAGCTTCAGGTTCTTTCTTTCCTCAAAACAAGCCATCCAGCTGTATCCTCATTTCTACCATGAAAACATCAGACAGGAAAAACCAAGCTAAATTCTGCTTTGAAAGCAGACTATTTCCAGTATCAGACTGAACAGCAGTACACACCATTCTCTCAATTAAAAAAGCACTGCTAACTCAGTGTTGGAAATAGTGAAATATATTCCCACTGTGACATCTTCATGGAAGATGTTTCTATTGTAGAAATCTATTCTATTGAGATAAGCAGGACTGTGCCACTCAGGATGCAGTATCTGCCTCCCTGGAAATAACCGTTACCAATGGGAATTATTTCTAAGAAATTATGTACAGGATTGTACAGTAAAGAAAATTCTTCAGGCATATGCTTTAGACTGATTTTAACTGGTAATCTGTTCTTATTTCTTTAGAAAATGGAATTTCTTAGGAACACTGACTAGCATCCTGTTGGTTTCAACTAGAGCAGACCCCTTCAATCAACTGTTGAAGAGTGAGTCAACATGTAAGTAAATCCAACAAATTCAGTGCATCCCCTCTACTTGGGAGGAAGAATAGGATCTAGGCTACTGGCACCTATGGGCGTTCTGAGATTTCCTTGATATATTCATAATTGCGTAAGTGATGGATACCTGAACAGCACTTTTTTGAAAATGAAAATGGGCTACAAATAAATGTGTGGAAGGGAACAGGGTTGCACAAGTTGGCCCCACAGCACACAGCAGTTCTGAGGTCCAGTATGAACATATGACTTTGGATCCAAATATGTATAAGCCTTACCCCAGGGGTGGGCACAATTTAGAGCACAACTGGCTACACCAAGGCATTTCAGTTTCCTCCAAAAGGATGCAAAGCCCTATTTACAGCTGTCATTTGGAGCAACCACAAGAGATATGACATAATTCCCTGTCATGGGGAGGGCACTTTCCCATTTGTTCCCCCAGCTTCCTTCAGGGATATTTGGAGGAGAGGATGGTCACAAAACAGCATTATTTAGCTAAATGAAGTGGTTTTATCTATATCTTAGCCTAAGATATTTCGTGATGTTTTCTATCTAAAAATATGGTTTTCTATCCAAACTTGTTTTGCAGGGCTGCTCGGGACTTTTGTGAATAAGAGAGTCACTGTCCACATTGGACCTTCCCTCCAGGGAAGATAAAAATATAGTGAAAATCTATTCAATTTTGCCCTTGTGCAAAGAGCACAGCAAATGCACAGAGGTCTGAGGGTAGAAGTTGGCCTACCCCACTAACAGATTAATGCCTGCATACAGGTTTTGCTCAGTTCAAATATAAAGAATTGGCTTATAACATTTCATACTGCAGGCTGGGAAGTATTTTGCATCTGCAATAAAAAAAAAAATCTTCCTGGATATAAAAAAGTGGTATGTTAAGAAGAAGGTGCAAGATTGGGAAAAGAAGAGAAAAGAATGTAAGACTTTTTTTAAAAAAATTCTTTTAAATTGAGGGAGTACAGAAATATGCAGACACATGCTTGCAATCTGAGGCTACACATTCTGTGTTTTTATCTGTCCTGTCTAGTAGTTTCGACTCAGTGTCTGTTAGCATGCTAGTGTGGAGATATAGTCAAAGCAATTCTTTACACACAGGACTTAGAATACACTTTCCTCTTGAGGGTACACTGTGACAGAGTCTTACTTCTTTTTCGCCCAGATTGGCATGGCAGTTCCCCAGTGTGGTAAGGCACCCTGTCTTTTCCACAGAGCTCTGCCTTACCCCATCCTTGTGTAAAAAGGTGAGGCCTTTCAATGGCTATGTAGAACCCCTTAATAATTATATGGTGCATGTTTTCTGTGTGTCTTTAAATACTGCATATCACTCAACTGAATCAGTATTTATACAAATAAATTAATATTTATTAAGATAACACACAGAACAAAGTATTGAAGATCATAGGCAGGTCAAAATTAGTACAATTGTTCAGAGTACTTTTAGTCAGTTTCCTTACATCTTTAACTTTACATATAAGCACAAGTATCATCAACAGCCCTTTGATTACCCTCTCACCACGGGCTCAACTCCCTAATCTAGGTCACACCTTCTCTTGATTAGATTCTCTAATGGTTTAATTTCTCTTCTGCTTCTCTCTAGGCCTCTCTGAGAATTAAACCCTTCCCACACAGTCACTCTCCCTGGCTGACTGAGGGACTTTATTCCAGAGCTCTCTCTGGTGAGAATTCACACTGGAGGACTGTCCAAAAGACAATCAATGTTTGCCTTTATATATCTTTTCTTCTTAGCCACCAGCCCCTCCATCATACTACTGGGCTGGCCCTCTCTGATGAGCTATTCTGGTTGCCTGGCAACCTGTTTCTAGGCTACTCTGGCACTCTGGAGAGCCACATCCTCAGAACTCTGTCACATACATGTTTACAGAGAAAAAACAATGTGGTCCTACCTGCACATCATTAAACCAAGAATTTTGGCTTATATGACCACAACAGTCAGGAACTCTAGGATGGTACATGTAGCTTGTTTGATAGGGCAAGACAGTAAACAAAGCAAGCATGGATAGCTTCGTGTAGTTTCCAATTCTACAATTATAGTTTATGCAACTGAAAACCATTACCTTTTGCCAATTTCAAACAAGGATTTGATGTTGGCTCATGAATGCTGGTTTGTTAGTACAATCCATAAACCTGAGTGCTGATATAACACTAAATTACTGATGCTTGATCTTAGCCAGAAGATTCCCCCCGCTTTACTAAACTTCTGGTACCAACTTTCTTCTCAATCATATGAACAGCAGATTCATAATATAGGTCAGCAGAATGCTTTGAGATTTAATTACCCAGCTTAAAGTGATACGTGAAGGAACCCACTGTTTATGTATTCTCATTAATCACATCTTCTTCATTACAAGTCAGCCTACCCATATACGCTCTTCCCTCAACATTCTAAGGTTTCACCTTTGTAAATTTGATTATTTGTCAGGCATTTTCTGCACCTGGGCAAAAGTAGAGGGAATGGGAGGAGAAACACCACATATGGAGAAGAAAAGTGCACACATGCCTCTCCTGCATTCCTTTGCTTTTGCCCAGTGCGCCTGCTTGCATTCTCCATGTACTCAGGCAAAAGCAAGGGAATGGGAGGGAGGAGCACTGTATGCAGAGAAGGAAGCAGTGTGCTTGGCTCCCCCCTCCCATTCCATTGTCTTTTGCCAAGGTGCGGAGAACGTGCACTGAGGCAAAAGGCAAGGGAATGGGAGGGGAGTCACTCACACACCTTCCTTCTCTGCACACAGTGCTCCCTCTCGTATTCCCTTGCCCTTGGTCCAGGTATGCAGAGAAGGCAAACAGGTGCACCTAGGCAAAAGGTAAGGGAATGGGTGGAGGCATGCATGCCTTGCCTCCCATTCCCTTGTCTGTTGCCCCGGTGTGGAGAAGGAAGGCACACATGGCAGCGCAAAAAGCAAGGGAATGGGAGAGGGAGCACAGTGGGGTTATTTGTGGTTTTCCACGTTCATGAGGATTCGGTGCCCTGAACGCTCATGCAAGTGGAGGTGCAACTGTACATATACTGCAGTATGTATAAAACAGGATGGAAAAGGAGATTTATCTCCCACTGAAAGGAAAGTAATGTCAGACCAAAAAAAAAAAAAAAGCTTTGTGTGTTGGGCATTACAAGAAATAGGGATACACAAATAAATGACATAGTCAACACCAAAAGGATGTGTTGCATTAGAACGGGTTTGTGACTTGACATTACAATCAACAGAAAAATCAAATTTCACACTGTGATATGCACCTTTCTCTAAGGAAGCACGTTGTTTACCAATATTGTAATAAAACTGTTCAGACATCAGGTACGTCACTCCTCTTATGCAGGACTGCTACAGTTAGATGCTGTTACTCAAAAAATCATTTTTTCTGAGGTTGCTGCTACACGCTAGAGTATGCCAGGTCTACTCATAATTTGAATCTGAATTGATGCAAATTATTTAGAATTCTTTCCCAGAGTCCTGAGGGCCTAAGATGATAGAACACTAGGGAATAAAATCACACATGCTATGGAGTGTTTGCCAGCATACTTCCCCAACCACATATTCACAACTTTGAATGGTTTAGTGAATTTAAGCTGTTCATCTATATTGAAAATCAGCAGTGTGTCAGCAGAATTTGTACTGATTTATCCAGTCTTGATACACAACCCACCTATCCAAGTATCATGACATGATGGAAAGCAGGAGCACTCAAGACCGTAAATGAGAACAGGACATTTTGAATGACCAAAAAAAAAAAAAAAAAGGATTAACGTATAGTGCAAAGGATAGCTTCTGACCTCTACATGACCGAATATGCATCCTGTGTGATTTGACCTGGTTCACTGCTTTACCTGAGAACATAGTGCCTCCTACACAACAGTGGTGGTAATCATGTGGCCTGTCAGAATTTTACTGCCATCATTCCTCATCATTGCCTATACTGGATAGGGCTGATGGGACTAGCAGTCCAATAGCTGGAGGGTTGCATGATTACTATACCTGTTATAGAGACTGTAGTACTAGCTGGAAGCCAATACTACTTTTTTCTTTTAACCAACAGAACTAGAAGAAGATATAGTAAAGACCACTATCAGTGGTCCAAACACCTGAAAAGCTCAGAAGAACAGTATGTATCATTACTCTTTCACTTCTGCTCTTTGCTGATTTTAGTCTCCTTGGGAGGAGAAAAGTGAGAGCCAGGTGAGCAACACCTGGCTTGGTATGAAGAATCCACCCTCTCTGAACCGTATTTCACCCAGACTGCTGTTGGGGTTCAGCAATGTTCCAACAATAAGGCTTAGTGTTATTATTTTGTGGGCCATTAATCTTGATTTTGCTCTTTGAATATTAAGCCTTGATGATTTCATTGTAAAACTGCATATGACCTATATGTTTTGCATTGTTTTGTTTTATTTGAACTAATGAAATTTTGAAAAAATTCCCTCCCCCACCACATCATGTAATGCACATTGTCAAGCAATGTTTGTTGGGCTCCCTTTTCGGCTTAGTTTGCTTTGTAAAAGCAGCAAATAAATAACCTAACAGCTACAGGGGGTGATGGTAGATTTAGATCAGATAAATAGAATGGGAGAAAAAGTGAAACTCTCTTCCACTACAAGCAGAGGATCTGTATATAGTTATAGTTCGATCAACAGAGATTACGCATGTAGTACGGCAGTCGCTCAGGTGCCACAGCATTATCTTTTCTCTTTGTGCAAGTAATACTTTAATTACAATTTTTGGTTTTAAAAGATGGCAGTGGAAGGGGGTGAGGACTTGTGCAGGACCAAAGCCAGTACCATAAAAATTAGCACTAGATAGTACAGAAAGGTTGTACTAATCAGATGTTGGTTCAACTGCATGTAACATCTTAGAAACATGTAAGAAAGTCCTAATGCTGTTCTTGTAAAAAGCCAGTTATTTCAAGGAAGAATTTCATGCAAAGCAGCAGAGGGGATGGGGTATTCAAATGCACTACTCTGTACAACAATTATTACTATTATTACTATTGGTGCTACCAACTTTATTCATGTCCTTCCTCTTCCCCAGAACTGGAACTTATATTTATTGTCTTTATTTTTGTATTATTTTTATTTTAATTTCTTCCTAATTAGTCTATGTTTGCCATGGTACAGTAAGGGTTGAGCATAACCTCCCTATCCCATTACTTCTTCACTGTAATATTTATCCTCACAAAACTGTTTTTCATTTTCATGAGGGCTCCCTTGCATGCAGTAGCATACAGATTTCATTATCTCAGTATGCTCAATTTGGAAATGACACTTGAAATAAGCAGATCCCATACTTTTATCTTCAATTTAAAATAGGTTAATGACTAAATGTTATGCATTTACGTTTCTTTTTCACTTGTCTTCCACAGGTATCTCATATCAGATATAAATGATCACTATCATGTGGAAGAATAGCAATAGCTGTGCTTCTGTTCAATATATGACCAGCAAAATGGTCATGTAAATCAGCCACTAGTACAGGATACAAAAATAGGCTCAACATAGTGTGAACCCTAAATGGGCCACCAAAAAGTAAAAAACAGAACCAAAAATGATCAGTGCCCACCACACTATTTTTTTTATACTTGGTGGTCTATAAAAATAAGCAGCTAGGCTAAATATGCATATATACTCAGATTAATTTAGCACTATCTTAAATTATACAGAAGAAACTGTATCAACGAATATCATCCAATCTGTTGACCCAGCCAGCATGGTTTGGGATGATGGGAACTGCAGCTAAACATGTTTAGAGAACATGGGGTGGACAGGCAGACATAGATCAACAGCAGTGTAGAACTACTACTACTAATAATAATAAAAAATACACTTTGAACTGTTATGATAGCTAGTGGAAATTAACTTTTCAAGGCTGGAACACTGAAGGGAAAATAGAAAACTTAGTAAGACTCTTTGATATCTAATATATAAAAATCTAAAGTTTGTGAGTTTGTCTGTGTCAGGCAGGCGAAGGCCTCATATGATTGACTGTGTCAGGCTAGAAGACCTCATATGATTGGCTGCTATGATTCTATGGAATTCTCGGTTTGGTAGTTTAGGGAGGGGCCTTTAGAATCCTCAGCCAGGGAGCTCTTGGGTCTGGCTGGTTGCTATGGAGACAAAGTCTAGCAGCAAGAAGGAGGACAGTGTATTCCTTCAGAAACTGAACCTCTGTATGTTAACAACTCTGAATACAGATTGTATTGGGGAATCTGGGGAAAGTTCCAGGTACTGGACAACACAGTTTGGGGAATTACAGACACAGGATCTCAAATTCCTACCTAATTCCTAAAGCAAGGTAAGGTAATTCCTCAGGTATTTCTAACAAGTATTACCTATGAGAAAATAAAATCCCAGGCAATGCCGGGTAAATACACTTGTTTTTAATAAGATGAGGTGGGAAACACATCTTCATCAGTTTTCTAAATTCTACTTTATACACAAGAATTATATATGGGGCAGGAATGGGAAATTAAAGTTGGAAAAGAAGGCACAGAGAGGCTTGACTATCTCTTTCTGAATCAGAATGTGCTCACTACTTCTCTGTCCTGAACACAGCATGGGAATCAACCATAACCTTCAGTTAGTTCTTTTCAACTTCAAATTATTT
Organism: Cyclura pinguis; assembly: GCA_030412105.1. NCBI lineage: Eukaryota > Metazoa > Chordata > Lepidosauria > Squamata > Iguanidae > Cyclura > Cyclura pinguis. The sequence continues at coordinate 32,310,243 of CM059604.1, read as the reverse complement.
CCGACTGTTGACAATTTGCAGTTCATAACGGGATGATTTTGGATCTGTTCCAGGCAACTAATTTGAGTAGCCTGATTCACTACTCACCGAAGCATAACTAGCCCTTCTATTAGAATCTGCAACATAGCATTGCAGGCAGAGCAGAAGATCTGTGAATACAGAGTACGCAAGGTCCTACATCAAAATGCAACAAGGCACCAGATAGTCTTAGAGGCTCTCAAAAGAACTGAGATGATAGCACTCTAAGAGGGTATGAGTAGACTATATTACCTCAGGCTCCAGCTGTGTGGACACCATTTTTTTGTGAGTGCTGCTGTACATAAAAAGCCAAATTCCATGCAAGCAGAGAACTAGTACATTGGGGAGAAAAGTTCTAATCCATTCTGTTATATACATTTCCTACTGAGAGTTTCTTTCCTTGACCATTAAAGACATTTTAAAAAGATGTTGCAATATTTTAGAATAATATCTATATAAAGTTTTAAACACCACAAAACACTAACACAACAAAAACTGGCAAAGAGATGCCCTAAAAAATACCACAAAAACTGGCAAAGAGTCATGCTGATGTTAGCAGTTGTTGTTAAAAATGTGGGGGAAATGATACAGACTTCTTTCACAGATATAAGTATAAAATAAACCAGTTTTTCTGCTTTTTATCAACCAAAAATGGTGACCAGAAGGGACACAATGCCACTTCCAGTATGGCTGAACATATGGGTTTGGCCCATAGCAGCAAGAATTGGCCCTGTGACTGTACAATTTCCCATCCATGTGTTAAAGGAATAGATTAATAAAGTACCATTCATCGTCTAAATTAAGAGAATCTGTTTATGTGAAGACAACCAACAAAAACAATGTACTTGTGGATGCCATTCACATTTTTATATGAATTGATGGTATAAATTGGGCCTTAACAAATATAGAACTTATTGATATAAATTACTGAATTGGACACTGGAATGTCATGGGTTCCTTTTTCAGTATGGAAGTTAGAAAAATAAGGAAGACTTTGAATACTCTTTTTTTAAAAATTATTCAAGCATTTAATTGTTGTTGTATGCTTCTTGTTGGCTTCTGACTTGTGGCAACTCTAAGGAGAATCTATAATAGGGTTTTTCTTGGCAAGAGTTCCTCAGCACAAGGAGCATTTTATAGCACAGAAGTAGAAGGCAAAGAGAATGATTAAGATATAAAGATTGGCTGGAAAATTAACAAAAAGAATATAAAATTAAAACAAATGAACAGTTACTGGCAGAAGGATATAGTTTTCAATGGTTTTCTTACTTACAATTAGATTCAGAGTAGATAAGAAATATGGTTTTGAAACAAATAAATCAGAGTTTCAATAGCAACTATGGCCATTTCCACACTACACTGTTACGGTGACATTATTCTACTTTCAACATCCTATGGAATCCCGAAGTTTGCAGTTTAGGGAGGGGCATTTAGAATTCTCAGTCAGAGAGCCCTTGGAATTCCACAGGATGTTGAAAGTGGACTGATAGCACTATAACATCAAGGATGTTTTCACCTGTGAAGAGATCCGTGACTTAAACCCAGAAAGCCAGGTCGAGAGCATCTGGGTAAGAATTAAGGGAGCGAGAAACAATAGGGATATTCTGGTGGGGGTTTACTACAGACCTCCAACCCAGACTGAGGACTTTGATGATGCCTTCCTCAACCAAATGACTGCACATTCAAAAAAGAGAGATACAGTAATAATAGGAGATTTCAATTACCCGGATATATGCTGGCAGTCAAACTCTGCCAAGACAGCAAGGTCCAGCAAGTTTCTTGCTTGTCTTGCAGACAATTTCATGGTCCAGAAGGTGGAAGAGGCCGCAAGGGGATCAAATATTCTAGATCTGATCCAGACCAACAGGGATGACCTTCTTAATAAGGTAGAAGTGGCTGGATCTTTAGGGGGGAGTGACCATGCCCTATTGGAATTTGGCATCCAGTGGGAAGGAGAAGATAAGTGTAGCCAGACACTCATCTTAGATTTTAAAAAAGCGGACTTCTGTAAACTTAGGGAGCTGCTGGCTGGAATTCCGTGGTCAAGAATAGTGAAAGGGAATGGAGTTCAGGAAGCATGGGAGTTCCTTAAAAGGGAGATACTGAAGGCACAGTCTAAAACTGTGCCAATAAGGAGGAAAAATGGAAGGCATCTGAAGAAAGCAGAATGGTTGACTAAAGAACTCTCAGTTGAGCTAAGTGTTAAGAGAAACATGTACAGGAAATGGAAGAAGGGGGAAACCACCAAAGAAGAATTTAAGCAAGTAGCTAGGAGATGTAGGGAGGAGGTCAGAAAGGCTAAAGCACAGAACGAACTTAGGCTGGCCAGAGACATCAAAAACAATAAAAAGGGCTTTTTTAAATATGTCCGTAGCAAAAGGAAAAAGAAGGAGACGATAGGGTCGCTGCACAGAGAAGATGGCGAATTACTAACAGGGGGAAGAAAAAAGGCAGGACTACTTAACACCTTCTTTGCCTGTTTTTTCCCAGAAGGATACAAGCACTCAACCTGGCGGTTGGGGAGCAGGTGAGGAAGCAGGGGAAATGAGGCACATAATAGGTAGAGAGGTGGTACAGGAATACCTGGCCACACTGGATGAATTCAAGTCTCCAGGGCCAGATGACTTGCATCCTAGGATATTAAAAGAACTGGCAGAGGTCATTTCAGAACCACTTGCTATAATCTTCGAGAAATCTTGGAGGACAGGAGAAATTCCAGCAGACTGGAAGAGGGCAAATGTTGTCCCCATCTTCAAGAAGGGAAAAAAAGAGGACCCAAATAATTATCGCCCAGTCAGCCTGACATCAGTATCTGGAAAGATTCTGGAGCAGATCATTAAGCAGTCAGTTTCTAATCACTTAGAAAGCAATGCGGTAATCACAAGAAGTCAACATGGACTTCTCAAAAATAAGTCATGTCAGACTAATCTTCTCTCTTTTTATGATAGAGTTACTAGCTTGATAGATGAAGGGAATGCTGTGGATGTAGCATTTCTCGATTTCAGTAAGGCCTTTGACAAAGTTCCCCATGACATTCTTGCAAAGAAGCCAGTAAAATGTGGGCTGGACAGGGCTACTGTTAGTTAGATGTGTAACTGGTTGACCGACCGAACCCAAAGGGTGATCACGAATGGCTGCTTTTCATCCTGGAGAGAAGTGACTAGCGGGGTGCCACAGGGTTCTGTCCTGAGCCCAGTGCTGTTCAATATCTTCATCAGCGACTTGGATGAAGGAATAAAGGGCATGCTCGTCAAATTTGCAGATGACACCAAATTGGGAGGGGTTGCTAATACACCAGAGGAAAAGATCAAAATTCAAAATGACCTGGATAGATTGGAGAGCTGGGCCAAAGCTAACAAAATGAAATTCAACAGTGGGAAGTGTAAGGTCCTACACTTAGGTAGAAAAAATGGAATACAGAAATATAGGATGGGGGACACGTGGCTGGATAGCAGTACGTGTGAAAGGGATCTAGGAGTCTTAATAGACCACAAGCTGAACATGAGTCAGCAGTGTGATGCCGCAGCCAAGAAAGCCAATGCAATTCTTGGCTGCATCAATAGGAGTACGGTGTCTAGATCGAGGGAGGTACTGGTACCACTCTACTCTGCTTTGGTTAGAGCTCATCTTGAATCCTGTGTCCAGTTCTGGGCACCCCAATTCAAGAAGGACATGGTCAGGCTGGAGCAGGTCCAGAGGAGGGCAACCAAAATGGTGAGAGGCCTGGAAGCCATGCCCTGTGAGGACAGAGAGCTGGGTATGTTCAGTCTGCAGAAGAGAAGGTTAAGAGGGGACATGATAGCCATGTTTAAATATTTGAAGGGATGCCATGTAGAGGAGGGAGAGGGCTTGTTTTCTGCTGCTCCAGAGACCAGGACAAGGAGCAATGGATTCAAGCTGCAGGAAAGGAGATTCCACCTGAACCTCAGGAAGAATTTCCTGACAGTCAGGGCTGTCTGGAAGTGGAATATGCTGCCTCGGAGTGTGGTGGAGTCTCCTTCTTTGGAGGTTTTTAAGCAGAGGCTGGATGGCCATCTGTCGGGAGTGCTTTGAGGGTGTTCCTGCATGGCAGGGGGTTGGACTGGATGGCCCGTGTGGTCTCTTCCAACTCTACATTTCTATGATTCTATAACAGTGTAGGGCGGAAATGGTCTACATAGAAATGATACGTGATTGCCAAAACATATAAAATATTGTTGAAATTTGATATGGAAGACGAACAGGTGAAAGGTGGTATGATAAAATGGGCTAAGAATTGTGGACATAATATACAAATGGAGCAATGGGAAAGGATTTGGTTGAAGGGGTTGAAATTTACTTTCTTATGATCTTAAAGAGAACTTTAATAAAATGATGTACCATTGATATATGATCTCTGTGAAATTGTCTAGAACAGACTGCTGTTGCAAAACTTCTATGTATAGCTAATTTCACCAGCCCTGATATTGCAAATGCTGTTGAAATTTTATGCAGAATTTCATAAAATTTCCTACTGTAAGGGATCTCATTGCAGTGGAAAGCACTGATAGATATTTAAAAGGAACTGCTGATCACAAACTGATGCTGCCAGCCTGTGACCAACCACAGCTGACTGCCTATGCAGACTAGGCGGCAGACTTGGCAGCAATGGGAAAGAATTTGGTTAAAGGGGTTGATTTTCTAGAATGTATATAAGTACTTTGAACATATCTTGGAAATGTGAATGGCAAGAAGGGACATTTTACCATATTTGGTGGACACGTGAAAAAGTGAGAAAGTACAGAATCTAACCTTATTTCATCTATTTTATTTTATCTGATCAATGTTCACATCACAGTACACTAATGTAGATTTAGATGTTAGCACATATGCATTTATTTATGATCCAGCCAAAGGATCAATATGCGATCAAATAAGAAGTCTTAAAAACAATAAATGCTTGAGCAGATAAAATAGTAACCTTCAACAGAGAACACGACATTCTTTGCTGAGAAGTGTTTATTCCTGTAGAGATATTCCAACATCTCTGCTGAAACTAGTTAGTTGCATTTGGTCCTCCAATCAACTGTCATCTAGCAGCAGCTATTTCAGCAAGCCACTGGACCAGTTTCCATCCCACTAGCTGTAGTAAGAGCTGAACTTTCCTTTTCTTCTTTCTCGCTCCCATCACTCATTCTGTATGTACCCTGTCTTTAAATTTAGAATGTAAGCCTGAAGGCAGGGACTATAAGGCCAGTTCTCTTGTCAGCCACTGTTCACAGTCAATCGCAGGGTATAATAACTTCAGATAAATAAAATAATATTCACCTTACGACCACAGGCAAACCTATACTGAAGGAAGCTTATTTAATTAAGATTCAATAAGACAAAGAGCAAGCAGCTGTTTATAGTTATTTGTTCAGGTTGTATATGCTCCTCTTTTGCTACTGCTTGCTTACTGTTATGGTGCAGGTGCATAATTGTGGCAGACCAGAGGCTCCAGAAAGGGGAAATTCAGGACTGTAGTTGAAAAGAAGATATTTCTTTAAATGTAGAATAAAATTAGAATAAAATTCTAAAAATAAATAAATGAATGAATGAATGAATGTAGACATTTGATTGTTCAATGCAATGTGAGATAAACCCAGCAATGCAGAAAGTAAGAAATGTGAAATCAATCCTCTGGAGAACTTTCAGCTATAAATGTGGGGCAAACTATGTGTGAACTATAGCCACAATATGAATTACTAGAATATACCCGTGAAACAGGAGTGAGAGTACTTCGTGAAGAAGTTGCTGAAAAGGTTCTCATGCATTTCTCCTGAAAACTCTTTCTCCCCATTTTCTTCCCAGTAGGGCCCCTGCCCCATTAGGAGAGAAATTTGGGAGGAGTTTCTACGAGAAAGACAGCAATCACCACTCATCCTTCTGCTCTTTATAAGAATTTAGCATGACATACATTCTGACAAGTCACTGGAGTGTAACATATAAATCCCAGGAATACAATTATGTAAGATTTCAGCTCAAGGAAAAGATGCTAAGAAGAGTACACTATTAAGAATTATGAATACACCTTTAAATTCATGTGATTTCTTCTCTTGTTCCTTTCCCATGGTGGTAGAAACATCCAAATCATGATTTGCAAGCAAACTGTGACTTGTTAGATTCAGAGGGCACAAAAAACTATAGCTGCCAGCAAGCCGCAAATGTTTTGCATGCAAAATAGGAGAACAGGAGTGAGTGCTACATCTCAATGCTCAGACAGAAAGATTCATTCCAACTCTCACACACTGGAAACACATGCTAATTTTATATCAACCAGATATACTCCTTTATATAAAAAAAAAACACTGAGTTTTTACAAATGATTCCTTGCCATCTATATTGCAAATAAGAGAAAATGCCTACCTTTTATACCTTTCAGACTCCTTGATAGAAGCAGTAACACACAACCAATATTTTCTGAATTAGTGGTTCTTAACCTATGGTCAACAGGAGGTCCACGAAGGCCTGCTGCTTGACACCAACATCAGCAGTAGTAACAGGGATGTGAAAATGGATGTGGGCATTTCAGAGCAGTTTCGGCACCCAGACCCCCTGCTGCCATGTCCCTCATGAAAGAGACATATGTGGCAGCCATGTGTGCACACCAAAATTATGACTCTGGAGACCAGGGTTTGAATCCTCACTTGGACATGGAAGCCCACTGGGTGACCTCATGCAAGTCACATTCTCTCAGCCTCAGAGAAAGGCAAAGGCAACAAATCTTGCCAAGAAAACCCCCATGATAAGGTCACTTTAGAGTTGCTGTCAGCCAGTTTTCAAAGGGGAGAGATATGATAGTCAGAAAGAACCTCCCCTCTTGGCATTGATACTTTGTTGTGTACCTTAAAAGTCATTTCTCAGTTATGGCAACTTTAAGGTGAACCTATCACAGTGGCTTTTTGGTAAGATTTGTCCACAGAGGGATTGCCTTTGCCTTTCTCTGAAGCTGAGGGAATGCAACTTGCCCAAGGTCATCCAGTGTCTGAGAGAAGATTTGAATCCTAGTCTCTAGAAGCCTTTTAATAAATAAATATTTGAATCTTGAGTTAAGTCTTGGGGAATCCTGGCAACAAACTGTATTTACAGGGAGTCCCCAGTAAACAAAAGGTTAAGAACCACTGCTCTAAACAATTATCCTAGAAATTGGGGAATTTAGTTAATACCTTATTAACTAATACAATTATTTTTGTAAATGACATTTCTTTTCAACTTTGTTGTTCTTGCTGTGGTTGTTGCTGCTGCTGCTGCTGCTGTTGTGTGCCTTCAAGTCTTTTCTGACTTATGGCAACTCTAAGGTGTAACTGTCACAGGGTTTTCTGGGGCTGTGAGTGTATGACATACCCAACGTTACCCAGTGGGTTTCCATGGCTGAGCAGAGAACTGAATCTTGGCCTCCAGGGCTGTAGTCCAATACTCCAACCATTACACTATGATGGCTCAGTTTAGTAACACTTAAATAAGTTTACAAAGTTACAGTAGGTACAATCTCACATACAAATTTTGGTGCATTTAATTCTAATTAATTTTAACAGTTTTTTCCTTTCATACATTTTTTGGATACATGTTTCTGTTCTGCAGGCTTTTAAAAAGTTCGAAATTTTTCTTTGGAGAATCTAAAAAGCAGTTTGCATAGTTAATCCAGGCTTGTGAACAGAATCAGGACAGCATTAGCTGCAAACACTGTGTACATATTAATTCAGACAAGGCTTTATTAGGTCACTGTTTCATTACATGATAAATTAATGTTCTAACTAGTGAGTTGTAATCAACACCTAAGTTGTGTGCGCACTTGTTAATCCATTCAAAAATAACCGAAATTTATGAGAACTGCCAGGAGTTACCATTCACTAATTTCAGTGAAAACCATGAACACCACAGACCAAACCTGGTCAGATACTTCTATGGAACTTGTAACAATGTAACTCATGAAGTGTTTCTATTTGCCTAAGTAACTGGAACCCAAGATCTCAATATTGTTCCGCATTCATATTCAGACATCCAGGCTTTCCCATTCTTACCATGTTTTTGTACATTACCCAATAAGTAATTTTGAAAAGAGAGAAGAGCCTCAAATCCAGAATTCAATGGAGCAAATAACTTAATTTATTTTTACACAGATATATCAGTGAAGAAATATTCTCAACAGACTACTTACCCGCAACATTTGTAATGGTGACTGGAACTCCTTGTACTTGAACACCAGCAGCACCCAAATTGGCTACACTTACTGTCTGAAGATTAGGCACTGAAGCAATCTGAGCAGCATTTAATGTTATTGGTGTGCCAGCAACAGCTACTGGTGCTATTTGAGCTATAGTACCACCACTTGATGACACAGGAGTAATGGTTAACTGCTGGGGTAACCCAGTATTTTGAACTTGGAGATTTGAAAGGCTTTGAAGATTTTGGACCTGTACTGTCTGCCAACTGATCTGCCCTGATGGGGTTAAAGTTGGTGCTCTTATGAGCACTTGGGTTGGACTCATTGCTTGGAGCTGAACATTTTGCAAAGACTGTTGCTGAATGGTCTGAATAGTTTGTCCTGACTGAAGTTGAAAAGACTGTGGAGAAATAGCTTGAATGATCTGCTGCTGTGGCTGTTGGATCTGTATCTGCTGTAGAATAGGCTGACCTACTATTTGCACCTGCTGCAATGAATTTGACTGATCCTGCACGTTCTGCAATCCGTTAGACTGAAGTTGATTAGAGTTCTGAGTCTCTGTTTCCGATGTGGTTGTTTGAGGTTCTTCAGTACTAGGCTCAGAACTGTTTGCTGTGCTTGCATACTGGCCTGTTTCTGCAGTGCTTACTAAAGTTTCGCTGCTTGTTAGTGAAGTGGAGGCAGTTGTTGTACAGGTGGAAGAGGAGGAGGGTGAATCTGGCATAGTACTAACAGAAGCTGTTGTGACAGGTGTTGATAGTAACTGATTTCCATTGGAAATTCCACTATCAGTGGACTGGGTAAGCTGTCCAGAACTACCACCAGCAGCAACGTTTATTACAGGTAATGCTAGAGTCACTCCCCCAATGTTTATAGGCAATGATGTTACAACTTGGGCCTGAGTACCAGCAATAGGCAGCTGCAATGGAATAGAAACACCAGGCCTAATCTGGACTGGCACTGTCTGATTTGCCAAGTTTTGGGCAATAATATTACCAGAAGCTGTCCTATTTGTAGTTGTAATAATAGCTTGATTATTCCCTGCAGGGATGAGCTGAATTTGACCTTGTAAATCTTGCAGAGCTGTGGTATTAGCGGGATTTATCTGAATTTGTTGACCTTCTGTTGTCTGAATCTGTGGAATCACTTGATACTGAACACTTCCACCTGGATTCTGTACTTGTATGACTTGAAACTGTCCTGGAGTTACTCCAGAAGAATTACTTGGTTTTGTTTTTGAAGGGGATGCATTTCCATTGTTGCTACTGGAGGGACTTGCTGCAGTGGAACTGACAGAAGATGCTTGTTGGACGTTGTTGTCTTTTGAAGCAGGAGGAGGAGCAGCTGCAACAAGCTGCCAAGCATTTCCGGCAAGCTGGGTTGTTACTAATTCTAACTGTTGTGGTTGATTCTGAAGTTGAACCAAAGCTTGACTTGGATCTATTATAATTTGTTGTCCAGTTGCTTGATTCTCTCCAGGAGTCCCTATTTTGCTGCAAGTGGCTGCCAGCAGAGCCAGAGGAGAAGGCTGAGAATCCTAACAAACACAGAGAGCAAAGTAGGAAATAATTAGGATTTGTGAACCATGAAGCACTGTGAATAATAATGATAGTAATAAAAACTACTAGAAAGGAAGAAGACAATTAAATATACAGACATGAATATGACACTAACTAGAATTATCAACAAGCCAAAGAGTTAACTATAAAACTGCTCAGTCCAGTTAAGTGATTCTTCCCCCACTAACCTTTTTAAAGGCCTTTGATGAACGCATCAAAACCCACTCACCCCACTCTGGACAAATATGTCCAGAGAATGAAGTTCCCACTCACTAAACTACACAGCACTCTCTCTTGAAAGGAAAAGAAAAAATAAATTATTCTCTTTGGGTCCTGTACAAGGAGAAAAGCAGGGCATAAAACAAAACAAATAAATAATGCTGAGCCTGCTTCTATTTTGGCAAACCCTCCCCCACCCCCACCCCCACCCCCACCCCCACTTTACCTGAGAGGCTCCAGTTTTGCTTTTCTTATTGTTGTTGTTTTCAGCCTCAGGGGACTTCTCCCCCTCCGAGGGCATAGCGTCCTCCTTCTTTTGATCTACAAAAATAAACCCCATTAAGCACAATTATTTGCTTCTACTTGTATAGAAAAATAAATTTCAGGACATTCTGGGGAGGCTCCCGGTCCTCCAATTTTCTTCGGCTTGAAAGCCACTGTCCACATCATTACTAGCAGGGGGGAAGAAAAGGAGTTTCTAAAAAACGTGGTTTGAAACCCGGCCTACGGGGGTGGGTGGGGGGTTGGAGAGTGAACACCCAGAAAGGGGACGTTTGATTGGTTTCTGGTCTCAGAGAGTGTAAGGCGGACGGGGTGGTGGAAGGAGGGAAACCACCCACAACCCTCCTCCTCCTCCTGCCCCCAAAGCATCCACGGCTACTGAGTGGCCCAGGATGCTTTAGGGGCAGGAGGAGGGAGGCGCAAGGGAGGGGAAAATGGGAGGAAACAGAAACGAAGGAGGGATGGATGTGCACAGGAGGGAGGGCCAGGAAAGAAAGGGGGAATGGAAGAGGGAGGAAAGAAGGAGGGACAGAGGGAGGGATGAACGGGGGGGGGGTGGAGGGCGAGGGACCCAGGAGGAATGGAGGGGGAGCCCTGGTGGGATGGCACGGGGAGCCCGGGTGGGAGCCCGCCGGCCGGCCAAGGAGGGGGTCTGGCTGGGCCGGGAGGGGCCGAAGGGAGGAGGGGGCTACGTACCGCTCATCCCGCATTAACGCCCGCTGAGGCGCGGCTCGAGGAGGAGGGGAGGGACGGAGGGCGGGGTGCTGGGGGTAGCGGCGGGGAGAAGGCCGGTCGCTGCCGGAGCTGGGAGGAGCAGGTCGGCCTATTTTTCCACGAATGGCCGCCGCTGGGCTGTGGCGTAGCTCGCCGTCTCTCCGCCCGCCGCCGCCGCCTGCCTCAGCCCCGGCGCCTGATTGACAACTTGGAGCCGGACGACGGGAAGGGAGGGGGAGGGAGAGGGAGAGGACGGGAGGCGGAGGCGGAGGCGGGGCGGGGCCCTGCGAGGCCTAGGCTGACACCCACTGAGGAGGGAAGCGGAGCGATGAGGGGCAGCAGCAAAGGCAGCGGGCCGGGAGGGAGGGAGGGACGGGCGGGGGAGAGCGAAGAGGAGGGGCGAGGGCGGTGTGAGCCAGGCCCTCGCCTTGAAAATAGGCCGGCGAGCTGCGAGCTAGGCGCCGTCGAGAGGCCACGAGAGCGCGGGGAGGCAACGGCCAACTGCCGTCGCGGGGGTGTTGTTGCTTTTTCCCTCCCCGTTTTTTTCTTTTAACGTATATGCTCTCTCTTGACAGAAAGAGGAAAACGGAGGCGGGATCAAGGGCGGGGCTCAGCCCCTCTCGCCCGTCCCCCTCCTTTCTAAACCGCGACCGAGCGTTAAAGCTGTGAACCGTTGATTGACAAGCCTCGAAGGACCAGACAACGAATGAAATGGGAAAGCCAGAGAGGCGCGAACCAGCTCGCGCGCCTTTCTAACTGACAGGCCGGGAAGGATGCGATGTCCTCGTCGCTCTCATGGATACCATAGTGGCGCCACAAGTAGAAAAGTCCACAGTCAGGTTTACCCTTTTTAAAAGCCAGTTTGGGCCCAGCTTGCTACCTCTGTGGGTGTCGGGGGAGAGGCAGCTGCCACTTACTCGAGGTTCCTATCTCCAAATTAAGTTTTTTTCAAAAACTCATGTTCGCGAAAGGCTTTAGCGGAATGCACTGCATGTCGGGGTTTGTAGTACAGGTTAGAGCCCGCGCATGCGCAACGCGCGCAAAAGCTGCTTTGGTGATTGTGAAGTCTGCGCAATAAAATGATCGCTAAAAAAGTGGATTTCTACTCATTCCCTCCAATAACCTGGGACCCTCCAGATGGATTGCAGTACAACTTCCATCATCTGGAACTGGTGTGTACTCGAACACCAGGTTGGGAAAAGCTGACATATGCTGACTAGGTTGCTGATGGTCCACTTGCAGGATTGCCTCGTGTAATGTGTCTTCATCTGCGAGTCTTTAACAGAAAAGAAGGCTAATGGTTGCTTTGGCAGCTCTGATGCCAATGGAAGCTGGAGTCAAGAGCAGGTTCTAATGAAGTGAGGGAAAGCCTGTTGCTATCCAGGTGCTGAAATCCAACTGTCATTGTGCATCATAATTGAAGGCCAGCTACTATTTGACAGTGCTGGCTGGGGCAAATGACAGGTGAAGTCCAGTAACATGTGGGTGGACTAAAGCTTTCTGGTTAAAAGAACAAAGAGAGCAGTATTTGTCACAGGAAAGGGGAGCAAGGATCCAGAGCAATTAGAAACATCTTTATTAGAACAAACTAACATGTTTCCAAAGAGTGTGAGCTTTTGAGTTCTCTAGAAATATTCATTAGGCTAGGTGATAAAAAAGCAGAAGTGGAGAGGGCAAGGAGGAAAGAGATGGGGCTAAAGAGTGTTGGAAAATGTGAAAGTGTAAGCACTTGTGAACTTTTGGTGACAAAATTGCTCCTGATGACCACTGCCACCAGTTTGATATAGATGTTTAAAAGGAGAAGAGATAAGATGGTAGCCTGCAGCATTCTTTAAATTGTTAAGAAGCTGAAATCACAGTCTCCTGATGACATTCTAGAACCAGGCTTAAAGGTGGGAAATACAGTGTGTTAAACCAGGTAGGTCAAGAAAGACACTATAGTTGATGATGGTCCCCTTCTGGAAGGAAGCTGCTGGAAGAGCAACAGGATTGCACTCCCTGTGTTGCTCCCTCAATAAAGGTCATCTATCAGGATGACCATGGCCAGTCATGTCCCAAATCCAGGGCTGAACCAGACTGAAATGAGTCTAGAATCATGTGCGCTCCAGATGTTGGGCTGCAACTCCCAAGTGTAGCCAAGAGTGAGTAATGCTGGGAACTGCAATCCAACAACAACTGGATAGCTTCATGATTCCCATCCTAGTCCAGGTAACCAATATCACCTAATTGCAATTGCATCACAATTCTCTTGAGAAAGTTTCTCTCAGTAGAGATTTTTGTCACTGGGCAGTTGTCCAGAATTGTGTTAATGATGAGTTTCCTTATGAGAGGCCATACCATTAAGAGAGCAGGCACAGCCGCACATAGAGGAACTTTTAGAAAATTTGGATCTGCTTGACCATGCTCCTTTGACTGCCTTTAATCAACCATGAGAGGCAGGGGTTGAGTGAGCAGGTGGTCTGATGTGTTACTGAGAACAATTTGACAACACTGTGGAGCTAGTTTAATTGCTTGCAGCTGGAATAGCTGGAAATAGATACCACAGCTCTAGAGTGGTCTCTCAGAAAAGATTGTCTCATCATCTCATTCTATGTGAGCCTAATGCCTTAACATGTTTTTCACCTCTATCTACTGGAAAGAAGCAGGGAAAGAATTTCTCAAATTTCATCCATCTCTTTGGACAGAACATCAGTTGTAGGGGAAAACAACCTCTTCAACCCAATCCCACCTGCAAATCACTTAACCATGACAACAGAGTTGTTTAGAACTCCTCCTCTTGTTTTCAGATCATCCATCTCACAACTGAACAAAAATGAAACAGGGTGACTTGGTTGGATGAGAATGTTAGGCAGCCCCATGGTTGCCATGAAGTCCCAAACCAATCCACTTTGCATGAATATTGAATTACCCCATGTCTGGGGATCGTCTCACATCAGGTCAGAGACCACTTCACTCAGCTTCGCTATATAGGCTGCTGTGCTGCAGGGCAAATGGTATACTAGCAACACTCCCAATCTATCCTTTTGGCTCAACACCAGAAACAGACTCTGTTGGCTAATCCCAAGATGGAAAGGTTTTCTGGTGAGGGAAAAGGAGCACCCACAAATCATAGCAGCTGCATGTGATCCTTCTATTTGTGTTGGTGCAATACCAAGGGCCCTGGCAAGCAACGCTGGCTTAGATTAACAATGTCCACTCATGGTGTGTTGTCCATCCAGTTTTATTAAAACATGAGAGGTTTACTTCTCCATCCTTGATGAATTGTGAAGGACCAAGGTCCTACATTACTGACCTGACATTGAACAACAGTACTACCAGGTTAAAGAAACAAGTAAAAGAGCAAGCTAGAACCTGGGGGATGATCAGTGAGGGAAACATCTGTATGAACATCTATATCCTTAATCTGCAGAATGACTCATCCCTTTCCCTATCTCTTACTTAGGATTACTTCAGTGGAAACATTCTCCCTGAAATCCCCCAGTGATACCTCACTCAATCCACTCCACAATGCTAACACATTCAATCAATCCAACGGTATATACCAAACAATTAGTAAATACCACACCACAATTCAGGCCCGTGCTATGCCTCACAATCACTTTCTCAGAGGCCTCACAATTACTTCTTTACAATAGTATCTCTGCCATTGGCCACTAATCATACAGGTTACAATCCATTCAGTATAAATAACATGCCTTCCCTGAGGCTAAAAGTACTACAATTTAGCTACACACTAATCTGCATCCAGCCCACCTTCCATGCAGGAAATCAAGGGCAGACATTTAATGCATGAAGCTGAAAGTTTTATAAGTTGTTGACTCACATTTCTGATGTAACACAGCTGTGTCCAAAAAGAAAAAAGAAACTCTCAGAACTAGTTCTCTGTCACTACAATCATCCATAAAAATTTCCAGTGTCAGGTTTTTGGGAATTCCGTAGATAATGCTGTGTATGGTCTACAACAACAAAAACCACTGTGAAATGGATGGTAATGTATTTTCTGATCTTCTGCTGAAACTGTGGAAGTGGAACTGGAATCAGAGAACTCTTGAGGGCATTTTACCCACATGTTGAGTGGTAGTGGTCTTCCTCCTCCTCTTCCTTCTTCTTCTTAACAAAAGTTTATTGTTTCAAACATTAGTTCTGTATGTTTCCTCAAATTCCCTTTCAGGAAAATAGAAGGAATGGGAGCTTCTAAAATAAATCATTCCCACTCCTCCGTTAGTGACTTGAGTTTATGTATATCTGAATATATGAAGAAGATGGCCTCAAATATAGAGAAAAATCCAAAATGTTCACTTATTTTCCTACCCATTTGTTCCTCAAAGCAAAGCAGATGCACTATGTTATCTTAGATCAGTGATTCTTACCCTGGGATTCAGGGACCCATGGGGGTCTGCAGAGCCCTCACCGGGGGGGGGGGTCTGGCAGCAGCAACAGGGACACAGCAATGGGGGAGTGTGGATGCTTAAACTGCTTCTTCGTTTGCAAACAAGGGAGCAGTTTGGGCACATGCACACATCTTCTGCCATGTCCCTTCCATCAGGAACATGGCAACGGGGTGTGGATGCTGGGACACACTGTGGCAGTCATGTGTGTATGCCCAAACTGCTCTCTCATTTGCCCCTTGTGTCCCTTGGCACCCACACCCTCTGCTGCGACATTCCTGAGAAAAGGGACATGGGAGCAGGTGTGTGTGTGCACCCAAATTATGACACTGGAAATCAGGGTTTGAATCCCCAATCACCCATGGAAACCCACTGGGTGACATCAGGCAAGTCACATTCTCTCAGCCTCAGAGAAAGGCAGAGGCAACAAATCTTGTCAAGAAACTTCCCATGATAGGTTTGGCTTTTGCTATAAGTCAGTTTTCAAAGGGAACAGACACGATGGCTACCAAAAAACCTCCCCCTGTCAGCAGCATTTCAGAAGCATGGGCCTTCAAGTTACTTCTGACTTACGGCAACCCTAAGGTGAACTATCCCAAAGATTTTTTGGCAAGATTTGTTCAGGGGTGGGGTTGCCTTTGTTGAGAGAATGTGACTTGCCCAAGGTCACCCAGTGTCTGAGCAGGGATTGGAATCCTAGTGTCCAGAAACCTTAATGAATTAAATATTTGAATATTTAAATCTAAATTTAAATATTTAAATCATGAGTTAAGTCTTGGAGGTCTCTGACTACAAATTATATTTACAGGGCATCCAAAGTAAAAAAAGATTAAGAACCACTGTCTTAGATCATAGATGGTAACCAGATGTTGTTGGTCTGCATCTCCTAGCATTCCTCACCTTGGATATACTGGCTAGGACTTCTGGAACATGGAGTCCAACGACATCTGGAGAGCCACATGATTACCATTCCTGCCTTAGATAATATTTAATTTCAAGTTACATTTCAGTTATTTTAGCAAGAATATACTATAAACTCCTTTTCAGGTAATTTATGAATAAGTTTATAGGAACAATGATTTAAACTGTTTTTTTTTAGATGGTGATTTAAACTATGATTTCCAATTTCCTTGGTCCAATTTTCTCAGACAGAAGTGAACAAAGAGTGAGTGAGGCCCTTGTGGGGCCCTCTACCCCATGCCCTGTTACCCAAAAAAAAAAAAAAAAAAAAAAAAAAAAAAAAATCTAGAAAAGCTCCTCCAGCCTGTAGGGTTTGTGTCGGTCAACTTTGCGAGGTATTGGGGTCTCATCTGTTTTAGGCTGTGGAAGCATTTTTCAAATGTAGGAATGAATTCTGGAAACTTCGTGTTTGGAAAAAAGGGCCTCTCCTTCTTTTCCCTTGGGAGTAAAACAATGTATACATATGTTCCCCCAGTCTAATGAAACTGCCCTCCTTGTACAGGGAATGGGGAAGAGTTTTAGGCCCCAAAAAATGGGATGGCAGAAATGTGGTCCTCCTGTGTGCAGCCCAAAGACCTAGAGAAAGTGCCCACTACAGTCTATATCCACAATGAAAAAAATGACTTCAATGTACCCTGTTGGGAGCAAGGCTGGTTACTGCTGAATGTTCCAACACTGCATAACTCAAGCCTTATCTGCAGGTTTGATTGCTGTAGTTGTCACTTACCCCTGGTAGGTTCCTTTGCCTCTAAGAAATAGATTATAAGCACACTTCAGTAGGTAGAAGCTTTTCTTAGCATGGTACAAATGGAGGGGAAAACAGACTTGCTAATTGTTTTCCTATCATGAAGCTGTTAAAGGCATAGTCGTTCTGCCAGGTAGCAATGTGATATTACAAAGAACTTCAGATCTTCATGTCAAGTATATTCTAAACCAGTGGCTCTTGCCCTTTTGTTTACCAGGGACCCAATTAAATATCTTTTGTTGTTGTGAGCACCCAAGACTTAAGATATAAAATCCTAAAATGGATCAAATATTTATTTAAAATTGCTCATCAAGGGTCTTCAGATTGGGAGAGAAGGGAGATCTAAGTAAATGCATGCTTCCCTGAGAGGTGGTGGGGGAGGAGGGAAGACTTCTTCCCACCAGTTTAAAGTTGGAGTGGATTGAGCAGTGACACACAGACCCAGCCAGCCATCAGCATTTGCCCTTCTCTCTCCGTCTCTTCTTTTCCAACCAGCCAGTCTATCAGAAGCACTCAAACACTTCCACTCTTCTTTGGCCTTTTTCACCAGGAGGAGAGGAGACCAAGATGGGCAAAGGAGGGAAGGAGGGCAAAAGGCAAAAGGAAAAAAAAAAGTGAGGGAGTTGAAGCAATCTCTCTATAAAAGACGCTGAGTGCACCTCCTAATTTTCATTCAAGTGCATGCATCTTCATCTGAATCAAGTGGAATCTTCTTATTTGGCCCCACTCCAAGTGGAGTCCTCAATGCAACGTGGCAACCAACTCTGTAAAAGAATAGCAGGCAAGACTGTGGCCAAACAAGAAGAGGGGGTGCTGCTGTAGGAGGTGCCATCCTGGCAAGATACTGGAAATCAAATAAGCCATAACTTGATTCAGAGGAAAACAAACATACATACGAATGGAAATGAGGATACGCGCTCAGGGAAGTTGCTCCAACCTCCTTTTCTGCCTTCAGCACCTTTTTTTCCTACCCTCCCACCTTTGCCTGTTTCAGACCATTTTCGCACCTTACCTTTTAATGCCACTGGGTTGGGGTCCTCGCGTGAGAAGCCTGGGCAGGAAGACTCTCGCAAGCCTCCTGCTTCAGCTCCGCAGCTCCTTCCTGCTCGCGTGAGAGCCCCGCCCGCACACCGCCCCTTCCTTCTGCAGTGCAGCCTGGGAGTTGGAGGCTGCACTGAGGAGAGGACGCGCAACTGGCCCGGCTCCAGAGGCTGTGCCCGGCAGGTGAGTGTGGCCCAGGCCCGTGAGCGTTGTGCAAGTGCTAAAAACCGAAAATAAAAAAATGCATGTTCACTGTGTGTGAGGGCCTTGAGTGTCGCATAAATGGGAGTGCGTCATGCAGACTGCTCCTCACATTTACGCGACGCTCAAAGGGCCCTTTCGCTTGCAAACTGCCGTGCGAAAAGGGCCTCAGTCTCCTCTCCTCTTGATGAAAAAGGCAAAAAAAAAGTGCGTGTGTGTGTTTTGGCATTTATAATAATACACTGAACTGGTCTCTGCTGGAAATCAGAGGAGGAAGAGAAAGGCAAATGCTGTCTGTCTGTCTGTCTGTCTGTCAGCTCCTCTGTCACTCAGCTGCTGAAACTGCCTCTTCCTAGAGTAGAGCAGCCACAAAAAGGCAACATGCCAGCCAGCCACCCTGCCTGCTTCTTATTTGCCTTGGTTCTTGTCATGTTGAGATTTTGTTGCGGGAGAGGAATGGGCTGAGCAGCCTTTGAGACTTTCACAGACTCCGCGTGAGGGCATTGCCGACCCTGGGGATCCACAGACTCCAGGTTAAGAAGCACTGTCCTAGACATTTCAATGGCAATTATGTTCTTAAAGTGGTAATACTTAGTGGTGATAAATTTCTGTACTTAGTTGCAGTCATCTATGCACTTACTTGGAAGTGAGCTCCCTTGAACACACTGAATTACTCTGATTAAACAAGCATAAATTCAAGGTATACTTCCCAATTTATCAGCCGAAGGGGCACACATAATCCTCTTTCTGAAGCACTGATACCATAAATGGAGGTTTTGAAATTTTATAGAGAGTGATTCTGACATTGGCTGCCTGAATCATAGATAAATACACATTTAAGGGGGCGTACATATTCTAGGGGGCATATCTGCTTAAGATGAATTTGAAAAAGAGCTAACATATACATAGGTATACTATACAGCCTTTTAAAAGCAAAGTCCAAGTCACATATTTTAGCTTGACTGCCATATAGTATTGATCTATGCGAAGCCTTGCACAGTATTAACTATAATATACCGTGGAGGCAATGGTTAAACACTATGGCGAAGTCAGTGTGTTTTTCCTATAGATAATGACTAGTAATGAATTTAGTAAATGCAGCCACTAATCAAGTTCAAGTAACATGCAAGTTGCTTGAGTATATTTCGCTTGAAGCTGCAGTTATCTTCCTTCTGTTTCAAAGAAAAAATGAAAGCATAATCTGTGAAGAAAATGTCCCTGATCTTTCAGAGTGGTCATACTTGCTTCCCCCCCACACCTTTGATTGAATCATGATAGACACATGAGAAGTGCTTCCTGGTTTAGAAAAACACAGGGTTAAAAAAAATCAAATTATAAATCATATCAAAATTCTTACTTTTTCTTCAAGGTTTAGTTATTACGTGCAAGAGAAATGAAAATTGCTTTCTGATACTCCTCGGAAAAATGTGATTCTTGAAACTGTCGTTGCTAAGGGATAAAAGAGTTCAGCCTCTTTTACTTGGAGGTGGGAAAAGAGCATGGCCATGAACAGATCTCCATCTAGCTAAGAAGTACGCCTTGATTTATGGCTGTGTATACATATTTTTTATCTTAGGGCACAAGCAGAGTTGTCTGACATCAAAGGCAGCTTTCGCAGGCTGCAATTTATTGTACTTTGCTAGCAGCAGTAGCTGCACATTGCTACAAGCAATCCACAAAGGTGGACAGAACTAATTTGACACCATGTAACCCAGACACTTTAGTCTACCAACGAAGAACTACTAAAGTGTTTTTATGTCAGAGTTGTATCTCCTGTAATGGCAGATAACAACTGTAAACTACCTAGACACTTCAATAGCTTTTGACTGCTCTGAAAGCTCAACAGGAAATCCTAATTCAACTGATGTGGTTTCCTGCTGCAATGCACATTTGTGGTGACAAATGAGCAACTACTGTGCCAAAGTCATTGTTGCAGTTCCACTTAAACAAAAAGACCATCAGACTAAAAAATAAAAGGTTATTAATACACAACTAACTTTATATACCACAGGTGTTACGTACATGTTGAGATATGCACAAATAGCATCCATGCTGAATTTTTGTGCAGCTTGCACATTATCGCTTCACTTACTTGTGAAGAATTCTCATTGAATTAAATGGATCTTATGTATAAATCATCATCTGTAGGATTGTACTATAGTATACCTTACAGCTTCATTAAAATAAATAGTGGGTATTCATTATAGCAGTTCTATTTAGCTTGGATGCCAAGGAAGGAAGCATGGAACAATGGCTGAAAGAACATAATTATACACCAAAGAATATCATGGAATGTTCAATTCATTTTAATTAATTAATCAGTTTAATGTCTACATTTATTCATTTATCACCCAAGGTAGCTGAAGCGGTAATGCAAGGAAACAATTTTTACAGTCAGTAATATTTTTAAATATTAATAATGAAAGAAAGCAAAGAGATAAAACCAATCTGAAACAGCAATAATGCTTATTGTTAAGAAGAAGGGTTAAAATATCAGTTTAACAGCTGTTAAATGAAGTGTTCATCTATGGAAGCTATTATAGTAGAACAATCCATCTGAAAGTTGTTGACTACTCAAGCATTCTACAAGATTGCAGGCATGTGGAATGTGTTCTTGAAATATGTGTTCTCACGCTATCACAACTATATCTCCAGTACTGAAATATCTAGTAGGAAGGTTGTCTGTATCTCTACTCCCTTATTGGGCATTCATGAATAAATTCCTTTCCCTGACAACAAACAAAAGTCCTACGATACCATGAAGACTAGTAAATCTATTTCACCATGAGCTTTTAAAGCAAGTACAGTCAGCCCTCTATATCTGCAGATTCTGTATCCATGGATTCAACCAACCATGGCTTGAAAATATTAAAAAGCAGACTTTGATTTTGCCATCTTATATAAGGCGCACCATTTTACTACACTATTGTACATAATGAGACTTGAGCATCCACAAATGTTGGTATCCATCGTGGGTCCTGGAACCAAGCTTGAGTGGATACCAAGGGGCTGCTATATATATTCCATCAGATATATCAGTGGGTAGTTAAAGAATGGGAGGTGTGTGTACACATAGGAGGAATCAGTGTTTCATCACTTAATATAGTTAAAAACTTTTCGATCAGATTAAAAAAGCTGCAAAATTAGACTGAAAAATTTTAGAAGACAAACAATCTGAAAACACTTCTTTCCCTCATACAGGATGAAATGCCTCTTCCGTTTAATTCTTTTTTAATTCTGTTTAATTTTTCTATTTAATTCTTCCTGCAGTGCATTTCCCATTTATTTTTCCTTATTTTGTTCAATTGGCTGTAACAATCTATATTTTCCATTTCCTACTATACAATGGAAATTCTCGTTTTCTGCACATTATTATACATTATTTTAAATACTTCTTAAATGATCATCTGCTTGGTCCAAGAAATGCCTACTATTCTGTGCTATATCCACATTTCAAATGCTTTTTTGATAGCTTGTGAAAGTCCACTATGCAGTAAGACTACAGCCATTCCTGCACTACACTGTTATAGTGCTATTATTCCACTTTCAACGGCCTGTGGAATTCTGGGATTTGTAGTTTACTGAGGCCAAAGAGCTCTCTGACTGAAAATTCTAAATGCCCTTCCTGTAATTGCAAACCCCAGGATTCCATAGGATGTTGAAAGTGGAATAATAGCACTATAACAGTGTAGTGCGGAAATGATGTGCATTCTCAAGGTCAGTTTTAAGTTGCACATTACATTTTAAGTGTTTATGATCCCACTGCTGATTCATCTGGATTCTGGAAATCTGTGGAGACTAACATATTTCCATTTTGGGTCTTTATCTGTATTTCTAATTCTGCTTTCATTTTACTAAATACCTTGAATTTGTTTTTCTTAACTTCTATTGTTAAGCCATTGTTAGTCATTGCACTGACTTTTATTGAACAGTCTTTACACAACATCTAAGTTGTCAGCTAACAACACTGTTAATATCTGCATATTGGATGTTTTGGATAATCCCTTCATTAAAAATGATACAGCTATTGAATCTGCATATGCTCATTAAAGATCAAAATCATCCTCTTGTACTGACTTTAATACTTCTGTGAAAACATAATCAAGTTCAGAAGTTCTGCCATTTTTAATTAACTGTATTGCATTGGGAATTCCTTCCTTCCTTCCTTTTTTTTTTAAAAAAAATTCTGGTCCAGTGTTGACTCTGGCACAATAAATTCTCTTTGTTTATCTTCACACTAATCACTCCGTGCTGCAGTTTCACCCTAGAAATATCTAAAAATAATTCCTCTTTGCCAGTGGTGGACATTTTTTTATTTTTGATTATGCACACTTCCTTGATCTGCTTATGTACACTAAAGCAGTCAGGGATTTTCTTTAGGTTTTCTATATTTCTATTCTCAGTTCTGGAGATGATGGTAATGGAGATGGTGATATATACTGTTTCACCCTTTCATGTTCAAATTTTTGTTTCAGATGATCATGTGTAATTGTTTGTATTTAAAATTCTCTGTATTTTCCCATTTTGTCTCTCTTCCATTAGTGCTAATGTTTCTTCCACTTTTAAAACTGATATGTGTTGTTTTGAGGCTTATATTGGTCACATCTACTAATATCTTTCTTAATTTTAAAGGAAGTAACATTTCTATGTAAACTTGAGTGTGTGCTCAATAGCTTTGTGAATCCTTTCCTTAACAGCTATATATAGAATTGGATCATTTGATGATTACATATTTTCTGTTTTTACTTTTATGCATTTTCTTTCAGCTACACCAGAAGTATTTTGTTCTTAATTTACAGCATCTCTAGGGTGGCTTTTCACCAATTTGACACTCTTTCAATAGTTCTGATACACTAAATCACACACACATAGTATATATATAACGTGTGTGTGTGTGTGTGTTTAAACAATATTTCTGTTATTTCCTTCTTGTGATGATTTCCATTTATATGAGATCTTCTTGACAGTAATTTAAATGTGCTGTTAGTAAGTATAATTTTTTCTTCTTCAAGAAAATTGTCATTTGTTCTCCACATTCCCATTTGTATTTTACATCAAAATCTCCTTGTCTTCATTTTGACTATCTTAGCTTTAACAGCCATAGTTATGAAATCTAAAATTGGTTTGTCATATTCTCTGTAATATCTTCCAGTTGTTCATAAATGTTTCTATGCTTTCTTCATATTTATGTGTAGTTGGAACATATACTTGTATGATGTTGATGTCTTTCATTAAATAAATATTACCCACTCTGAATGTGCAACTAAGTTCTTAACAACTGTGTTTAAATCTTTTGTTATTATAGTTATAAATCCATAATGGGACTTCACCATTATTTCCTGAATAAAACATAGCATATCCAATATCTAACTGTACCTGTTCAGATCCCAGTCAGCAATCTGAAAACTATGGCTTATAAAATGTCGACCAGCACCCATTATTCACTTATAAAGGCAGACTGAAATATCCAGATTTGTTCAAATGTGGCCAGGATGAGGACTTTGTAGGAAGGCTTTTTGTAAGCATGAGGCCACTCTGGGAAAGCTATTTTCTCTTTTGCCTGCCAACCTGATAGACTTTAATGGCAGACCCTTGAGTAGCACCTCTGAGGCTGATCTTATGTTTCAAGGAGATTAATCTCCCCAATCCTTCTTTAAGTGGAAGTCATCCTTAGTGTTTAGGGCTTAAAAGTAGTCACCAGCATTTCCACTTGGGCCCAGAAACTCACTAGAATCAGTGCAACTGATACAGGATTGGCCTTATATGCTTTGACAAGTTCTTGCAAGCAAACTGTGCCCGTGCAAGTAAATTGTGAGGCTGCATTCAGGACCTGTTGAAATTTTCGAACCATCGTTGAAAGCACACCTGACTATAGTCATCATATGAACAATTTTAGCAAGGTCCATTTTATCTAGACAACGATAGAACAGAAAAACCAAGCAAAGCTAATAAAAGGAACTTTTGGTAACCAATTACACCTGTGCCTTGACAGAGACCACCAAATTTAGGATAATCCTCCAAACTGTGCACTTGATCCTTCAGGGGATAGCCCAACCACCATCATTTCTAAGGTGACTCATGGAATCCCACAAACAGGCACTGCCAAAACAAATATTCTTTTCCTTCAGACTATTGCTTTTACTTATATGTAATTTTATACAAATTTAACTGTCATTTTACAAGGTGAAATTAAAAGATGGAACAAACATACCAAATACAATGACCCCATAATGAATGAATCAGTTAAAGCTGAAAAGATTCAAGTATCCTACATTTTTCAGTATGTACAAGTCAGCCATTTCTCTATTTGTACAATAATAAGTTTATGAATCCTTGGGTACATGTTCTCCTACTTATTTAAAAGCTTTGAGAAGTTACTCTTTTGGACTGTAAGTCGCAGTAGTTGAGAGATTCTGGGAGTTGTCTTCCAAAAAGTAACTTTTCCAAGGAACTTTTCCTTTGTGCACCAACTTGAGGTATTTACTACATCTCTATGACATTTTCTCAGGGTTCCTTTAACATCTCAATCATAGTGTAAGGCCCCGCTTTGGGGGTCCCCAATATCAGTATGGTTTGGATGGGCACCATACCTGATTGGCATCATATGTAATTGGCAACACATTTTATTGGCTCTGATATCAAATTCAAGCTGAAAGGTGACGGAGAGGTCAAACTGAGCGAGGGAAAGAATTTGACTGTAAATGTGAGAAGCATAGGTCAACTCCAAAATTCCTCCAGGTAAGACTGAGTCATTTATCAGGCAAATACACCTCATTCCTGTGGATAATAGGCTTAAATAGAAGCTCGACTTTTCCAAGGAATCTAACTGTGAGGAGCCCACCAGGACCCTGATTGACAGATATCCATCCCTTGCATACCTGGATTCTTTCGTCTGTCCTCACAGCACCCACCAATAGACAGCTATTACAACATTCATCATGTCTTTGTCGATCAAAGCACTAAGTCCATCAACAGGCGAAACACTCATTGTCCACAACAGGTTCCCTTCGTCTTCCATCTGGAACCTTCACAGCCACAAGCCATTTTCAGGGTATAAATACCCCTGATTTGAGGATGCCCAGGGCAGTCTCTCGAAGATCTACCCCTCACTCTGTCCGTCTGGCTCCTGAATTAGAACTGCCCTTAGGTCCTACCTAAGCCAAAATACATTTCTACTCTTCACTACTCTTCTGGACTGGTAATTATAAATCCCCCCAAATCCCTCAGCCTCTCTATAATTTTTCCTCCCTTTCTTTTTCAGCTAGCTCTTGTGTGAATGTGTGATTGTGTGTATCTTGTGTGCATGCATGAGTGAATTCCCCTCAATAAAATCATTTTATTAGACAATTTTACTTGGTTTTTGGCTTGGCCTGACCCTGTAAAAATTGGGTTTAAAGATCTCGCTAGGTTACTCTGCCTCTTGTAGTGCTACAGTTTGTGCTCTGGCTAATTCCCATTCCCCATTATTTGGAGCACATTGAGGTGTCCCACACGGGACCCCAGAAATCAGGGTAACAATAGATTTGGCATTAACGTGATTTATTATAATCATGAAAGCTGAAACCCACTGTTAATTGTATTCACTACTGACTACATGCTACAACATCCTTCTTGGATCATTTTCTTGCATTCCCTTGATAGATGATCTTTATGACCAGCTTTGTTATCACTAGGCATAGGAGGAATGAATCCAGCCCTCCCAGAGGGTAATTGCTGTTATCAAAGCCAATAGTGGTGATGACCTATTCAGAAAAATTGCATTGTGCACGAGACTCCAGTTCTTGATTTTATCAGGGGCCAAAGTGACTTCTTGGTAGATGCAGTGGCAATGTTGCAGATACATGTTTATTTTGAATGTTAGCACCAGTTCTTTCAAGTTTTATGATCAACAAGATAACACTCATTTGAAATGGGAAATTTCTTCTCTCAGATCTCATCTGCTAACATGGCACAATCTGATAATCTGATCAAAGAGATCTGCATGGTCTTCATGTGATTTTAAAATAAATGCTTTTCTCCTTTTCAAAATCTTTTTAACATTTAATTCTCTTTTATGAAACTCAGCAAGATAAGACAATAAGATCAAGATGCAGTGGTGTCAGTGAGACTGAAGTTACTCATGGCTAACCTGAATTCTATTCCAATGGAATTGCTCTAAGTATAAGTTTCAGGCCAGCCCAATTAACATAATTTTAATATGACTTACCCAGTCTTTGTCATCCAAAAATAACACAAACATGTTATTTTTAATTTCACATCATAATTCCATAATTTGTGTAATCATTCACTTGATTGGTATGTTCCTTGCTTCATGTTGTTATATAATATATTATTGCTACTTCAGTCATATAAGCCACTGTTTCTTTCTGTTAGGTGTTTCTTTCTGTTAGGTGTGTCTGTCGTAAATGAATCCACATATCAATCTGCTATAACTGTAACAGATTGAAAGAATATATCAAACTGTTGTAGAACTGGCATTTGAGTTGCTACAATATATTGAGTTACAGATACATGCAACTTCTTTCTTTTATGTTTTCATTTATATATTTATCAGAAACTGTTCTATACCACTTCTCGTTTGCAGAAGTAATTTACCTTAATAAAAGCATATTTATTCAGTCTTTGTTATTAATTGCTATCAAGTCAAGTTTGACTTATAGTGGCCCTATGAATAAGAAGCTTCTAAGTCACCTTTTTATTAACAGTTCCGTTCATGTCTTGCAAAGTCAGGGCCGTGGCTTCCTTGATTGAGTCTATCCACTTGTAATGTAGTCTTCATATTTTCTTACTGCCTACTATCTTACCAAGTCTTCTTACTGTCTTTTCTAATGGGTCATGTCCAAAATATGACAGTTTCAGTTTAGTCATCTTGCCTTTTCAAGCTTGAGGGAGCTCTAAGATCATCTGGAGAAGCCCTTCCCTCTGTCTGACCACCCTCTCAGGCTTGTTTGGTGGAAACAAGGTAGAGGGCCCTCTCAGAGGCTGCTCCCAGACTTTCGAACTCACTCCCTAGAGAGGCCAGGATGGCCTCATCCTTGCTTTCTTCTCATTAGCAGATCAAAACATTTTTGTGCCATCAGGCTTCTACAAATTGACTATGGTTGGGCTTTCAAGGCTGGAAAGTTTTTAAGGGTTGTATGCAGTCTTTTAATGCATTTAAATATTTTTACTGTTTTAATGTCATAAATTGTTTGATTGTTTTATAAATCTTATATTTGTACTAGTATAAATGTTTTGAATTGTTTAACTTGTATTATTTTAAATATGTTGTTAAGTGCCTTGAGTCCCATTATTAGGAAAAAAGCAGGGTATAAATGAATTAAATAAATAAATAAATAAATAGGGAGACTTTAGCCTTGATTTGGCAGTTTACATGTCTTTTTGTCAGTTCATGGGGTTTGTAAAACTCTCTGCCACTACCACATTTCAAATGTTTTGGTTCTCTTCCTCTTAGCTTTCTTCACAGTGCTGCTTTTACAGCATGCTTAGAAATCAGAAATACTATGACATGGACAATTCAACTTTGGTATTCTCAATTTACATTGAGTTCCTTGTGTAGTTCCTTCATTACTGCCCTTCCAAGCCTTAGGCTCTTTCCGCACCTTACCTTTTTCCAGCGCTGGGGTGCGAGGAATCCGCGAGCAGCCTCCAGCAAGAGGTTCTTGCATCCCTGCTGCTTCGGCTCCGCACAAGCTGCCTGCTCAAGCGAGAGCCTCACCTCTTCCTCCCGCAGTGCAGCCTGGGAGTTTCCCAGGCTGCGCTGGGCCAGGAAGCACGACCAGCACTGCTCCGGAGGCTCCACACACCAGGTAAGTGCACGCAGGACTTGGGAGCAATGTGCGATCACGCACCATTTTCGGCTGAAAGCCAAAAATGAAAAGGTGCGCAATTGGCGCCTGCTGGCCCCTGGAGCATCGCACGATTGTGAGTGTGTCATGCAGATCGCTCCTCACAATCGCACGATGCTTCAGGCGCCTTTTCGCATGGCAATTGCTGTGCGGAAAGGGTCTTAGACCATTTGTACCCTACACTGTTACAGTGCTATCATTCCACTTTCAACACCCTGTGGAATTCTGGGGTTTGTAGTTTACTGAGGCCAAAGAACTAAAAGCCCCTCCCTAGCTGCAGACCCCAGGATTCCATAGGATATTGAAAGTGGAATAATAGCACTATAATAGCGTAGTGCAGAGATGGCCTTAGTCATCTTACGATTTTTTTGATTGCAGTCTCCATTTTGAGTAATGGCCGAATCAAAGTATAGGAAATCTTCAACTATTTAAATGTCTGCATTGTCAACTTTAAAGTTATATAAATAATCTGTGGGTATTATTTTTGTTTTCCCCATGTTCCACTGTAAACTTGCCTTTGCACTGTCTGCCTTGACTTTCTTCAATAATTGTTCCAAGTCTCAGATAACTTTCTCCTAGTAGTATGCTGTTGTCTGCATATATTAAATTGTTGATGTTCCTTCCTCCAATTTTTGCACCTATCATCCTCTGCTTGATGGATGATATCTGCAGTATACAAATAATACACATAGGATGATAAAGCCTTGTTCACCCCCCTTCCCAATTGGAACCATTCTGTTTCTCCATATTCTGTCCTGATGGTGGCGTCTTGTCATGAGTACAGGTTACACATCAGGACAATCAAGTCTTGTGACACACCCATTTCTTTAAGAGTGATCTATGCTTTTTTTTTTTTGTTAAATCATAGAATCAAACAGTTGTAAGGGGCCCCATGGGCCACTGAGTCCCTTTTCAATGCAAGATTTTCAGATAAAATATCCCGAGGAGGAAGCTGTCCACCTTGTTTTTGAAAACATCTGGAGAAGGAGACCTTACCATCTCTCTAGAAAATTGGTTCCATGACAGACCACTCTTACTGTCAAGACGTTCCTTCTAATGTTCAATCAAAATTCTCTTGTAACTTGAAACCATTACACTTAGACCATTTCCACACGAGGTTTTTAAAACGGGGCAGAGCATCCTCCAGGGAGGACATCTGCACCTGGGAGCGGACTGGGTCGGACCTACTTAACGTAGATCCACACCCCAGCCCACTCCGGAACGACCCCAAGTGGTCGTCCAGCGTGCTTTTGAAAGACCGCTAAAAACAGGTCTTTCAAAAGCACGGAGCGCACCACTGCAAGCCTGTTCTCTTATGCAGATTCACAGGCTTGCATTGGTGCGAGCCTGCAATCTGCCGGGAGCGGGCTTTAGGCTGGCGAGCTTCAGTGGTTGGTCGAGACCCTCGACCAACTGGAAGCTGCCATTTTCAACGCCGGAGCAGTGTGGAGCGACGAGCATGCACTGCTCTGGAGCGGCGTGGACCGGACTGGGGAGCCAAAAAGTCCAGTAAGTAGCGTCACAGAGCGATTCCCTCGCCCCGTGCAGAAATGGCCTTAATTCTACCCTCTAGGGCAGCAGAGAATAGGCCTACCCCTTTCTCTCTGTGACAGTCCTGGAAGTATTTGAAGAGTGGAAGCTGAATGTGCCCAGCTCCTTCTGTCTTTCTTCATATGTTTTGTTCTCCATACCTCCTATCACTCCTTCCCTTCTTTTCTGAACCTGCTCTGATTTGTCTATATAATTCTTAAAATGAGGTGCCCAGAACTGAATGTGGTACTCCAGATGAGGCCTGACCAACACAGAATATAGTGGGACTATTATTTCCTTTGGCTTGGAAACTATGTTTCTATTAATGCAGGCTAAAATGGCATTCACCTTATTTGCTGCAGCATCACAGTGCTGGCTTACGTTCAGTTTATGGTCAACAATAATCCCAAAGCCCTTTTCTCATATAGTGCTGCTGAGCCAAGTATCACCCACCATATACCTGTGCATTTGAGTTTTGGGGACTAAATGCAGAATTTTGTATTTGTTTCTATTGAATTTCATTGTACAGTTGGCCCTCCGCATTCACTAGGATTAATGGCACAGGACCCTCACAAAATTGAAAAATGTGCAAATATCAAAATTTGAGTATCTGTGGGAGGGGGTGCTGAGGCATGAGTGGGAAGAGTGGGCACCCAGGGTTTAAACTAGGTCAGGGAAAGGAGATGGTTGGCATGGTGGTCCTGTACTTCCTCTCTCTTGCCCATCTCCTTCCTTGGGTGTATGGAGGGCTTTGGGAGAGGGCTTGTGGTCCTGAGAAATCAGGCTTTGGGCAGCCCTTGACTGGCCAGGGAGTGACTGGTGGAGGAAGAAGAGGACTACAGGCAGGTTTTCAAAGAGCTGCATGGCCTGATTTGAGTTGCCAAGAGGGAAAGTTCTCTGAAAAAGGAAGCACCTGAGGCCGGCGGGCAGGGGTTGGAGAAACTCGCGAATAATCAAATCCGTGAATGTCAAACTCGCAAATGTGGAGGGCTGACTGTATTATTTTCTGCCAAGTTTTCCAGTTTATCTAGATCCTTTTGAATTCTGTTTATATCTTCCAATGTGTTAGCCACCCCTACCAAGTTTTGTGTCATCTGCAAACTTGCTAAGAAGTCCCTCCACTTCATCATCTCAGTCTTTGCTAAAAATGTTGAAGTGTAATGGCCCCAGGCTCTGAGTCACTTCATTTGAGACTTCTGTCCAGTTTGAAGTTCAGCCACTGATGATGGCTCTTTAAGCATGGTTTTCCAATCAATTATTGATTCATCTGACAGTGTTCCCATCTATTTCATATTTAATCAGTTTGCAAATCAAAATATTATTGGAGACCTTATCAAATGCTTCAGTGGAATCCACATAAATGATATCCACCACATTCCCACCATCTACTAAACTAGTGACCTGGTTGAAAAAGGATATAAGATTAGTTTGGCAGGATTTGTTCTTGACAAACCCATCCTGGCTCCTACTGATCACTGCGTCGTCATTGACATACTTGCAGACAGACTCCTGTATAATCCTTCTAATATTTTTCCTGGTATTGAGATCAGACTGATTGGTCTGTAGTTTTCTAGATCTTATTTTTTGCCTTTTTTAAGGAAAGAGACTATTCTTGGTCCTTCTCCATTCTGCTGGAATCTTACCTATTCTTGAAGGTATCTCAAAAATGAAAGCAAAAATGAATGAAAGTTCAGAGAGTACAAGAGCAATTTCTTCAGTACCTGAGGATACAGTTCATTTGGCTCTGCAGATCTGAACTCATTTAGGTTAGCTAGGTGATTTCTGACTAACTCCCTATCAATCTTCATTTGCAATCTGTCGAAGAACTATACAGGCACCTGTGAAAAAAGATACAGGCATCTAAGGGTTAATATCCCTAGGTGTTACTCTATGCACAGCTGCATCCGCTATAATCAGAATGAGAAATATATCTACCCATATTTGCCAGTGTATAAAACGCACTGTCGTATAAGATGCACCCCATTTATATGTCAGCAAATACTATTTGCCAATGTGTAACACACACTGGCGTATAAGACTCACCCCATTTTCAGATAGTATTTTTCAGGAAAAAAGTGAGTCTTATATGCCAGCAAATAGGGTATTTAGCCTAACCTAGAGAGAGTCAGTGTGATGTAGTGATTTGGGGCTTGGACTAGAACCCTGGGAGACCAGAGTTTGAGTCCCCACTTAGCCATGGAAACCCACTGGTTGATCTTGGGCAAGTCACACTTTCGCAGCCTCAGAGAAAGGCAAAGGTGAACCCCCTCTAAGGAAATCTTGCCAAGAAAACAGTGTGATATGTTTGCTTTAGGGTCACTATAAATCAGAAATTACTTGAAAGCACACAACGACCACTACAACAACAGCATAGCCTAGCTGAGGGCAGAACTTTTCTTTCTTTTACCAGCATAGTTTGTCTTTATCAGTATGATTTGAGCAGCTATCAGCTAAGAACAGCATATCCTTAGAGACTCCGTAGCACCCTGATCTACGATGGAGGCTGCCACTTGGTCTGTCTTCTCAATCTGTTTTATATCTTTCCCTTTCCCTATTGGTCAATCAAATAGGAAACAGTCATTATACCTTGTTTGTGTAAACATCTCTCTCTCTCCTCTAGTCATATTCTTTGAGGTGATGTAACATGCCAGATAGACTTGGCTGCCATCAGATTACATCAGCCATCAGATTGCACCAGTCATGCCTTTTAACATCACATTTGTCATTGCAGGTTAATTTACTGTTCTTGTACTAGCTTATCATTGTCGATAGTTAGGTTGGCTTTATGTCCAGAGCTATGCTCTCAACTACATCTCATATTATACAGAGATTTCTGCTTTATATTTTATGCTTTATAAACATACTACTTACATTTGAGGGGGGGTCTTAAATTACACAAACTATAAACCAAATCAGCATTCAACCTATATGACCAGGGTCTCACCTGTTCTTCAAGAATCCTCACAGATTCTTCAAGAGAGGAAAAGAATGAAGGAAAATGGATAGAGTTTCTCATATATGTTGTCCTGTAGACTTTTGAAATGTTTAAAATCTTCCAAAACCAATAATATTTAAAAAAAAGTCTGAGCAGTACTACATAAATACTAGATCTTGTTCAAGAAGCCAGAAGAATTATATTTTGTTATTTATGATCACCAATCTTATCTGTCTGTCAGCTCTTTATCAGATTTCAAAGAACTTCAGTTCTTCATTGGATTTAGATATCGCTCATGTTAAGTTCCGTATCATTTCGTGTTAATTTCAGTTTATCCATATAATAGAATGCTATTTTCTTTCTCAGAGGATTCAAGAGTATATATTTTCCACTAGTAATTTTCAAACTCATTATGATTACTTCTTCAAACTCGGATGCTAATTTATTAGCTTCTTTTAAAAATACCATCACTGTGGAATGTTGTCCTTCTTAGTCCATTTTTTAAAATAATTTTATTAGAATTCCAGCTTATAAAACACACACATATATAATTGTACAGTTCATTGAAATCTTGATAATCTTCCTCTCCTCCCTAGATTTCATAATCATCGGTGTAATCAGCATGTTAAATTTAAATGTACCACATTAATATATGTTATTATTTCATGATAGCTCCTGCAATAAATCAGTAAAAATTTTATATCATGTTATTCATCTGATTACATCCTTTTGATAAAAATTTATACACTTATATCAAGCAATGTCATCTGAAAGTACCCAGCAATTACCTGAGACCATTTCCCATTCTTTTTTTATCTCTTCAGCAGATTTACCCTTTAATCTCTGAGAGACTATGTCTGCGTTTCTGTTTTCAATCAAAGTTGTCCACCATTGGTCAATTGTAGGTATTTGCTAGTTTTTCCATAGTCTTGCATATTCTATTTGAGCTGTCGTGACCATATACAATATTATCCGCCAATATTTCTTTAAGACAGTACCATCCAACATATGTGTCATATTTAACAAGTACATTTCTGGTGTCTTATTAAATTGCATCTACGAAATTGTACAGATCTTATTATGTATTTCTCCCCAATATTTCTTTGCTTCGTTACATGACCACCACATATGGAACATCGTACCGACCTCCTTTTGACATTTCCAACATTGTCCTGTTCCTGTTTTGTAAATTTTCATCAATTTTTCTGGTGTCATGTACCATCTATGAAACATTTTGTAATAGTTTTCTTTTAAATTCCGGGCTACTGTAAATTTCTGTGTTCTTTTCCAACTCTGCTCCCAGAACTCTAACTGAATTGAATGTCCTATATTTTGAGCCCATAAAATCATTGTAGACTTTATTGTTTCCTCTTATCTCTCTTGTAGTGTTTCCTGATATGTATGAGATAGCAAATGTGGGGGATTTTCAAATAGCCATTTTATCACTCCTTCTCTCTCTTTCTGTTCAATTCTGTAGGTTTTTAAATCCATCTGAAATCTTTCAGTTAGTTGTCTATAGGGCAACCAGTTCAATATTATTCCCTCTTCTTCCAATTTCTCTCTGAAGCCATTTTTCTGTTTCAATCCATCTTCCAAAAAAAGCCTCTTGAGGGGACATCTATGAGGGAAGCTGCCTAATGTTTTTAGTCTTATATTCATTCCATATCTTAAATAATGATTTTCTTAAAAAATGATGCGAAAAATCTTTGTCGATCACTGCTTTATCATAAAACATATAGGCATGCCACCCCATTCTTAAGTCCGCTCCTTCAAGTGCAAGCATTCGCATGTTTTGTAAATTAATCCATTCTTTTATCCAGGTCATTGCCGCTGCCTTGTAATATATCTGTAAATCCAGTAGTCCCAATCCTCCTCTTATTGTAGGATCAGTCGTGACATTCCATTTTATCCTGCTTTTTTCCCTTTGCCATATAAATTTAGATAACTGTCTTTTCCATTGTATAAATGGCTTATTGTTTGTAATAATTGGGAGATTCTGAAAAAGAAAGTTCAATTTTGGAAGTACATTCATTTTTATTATTCCTATTCTTCCCCATTAAGGATAGCCGCAGACGTGTCCAATTTTCCAAGTCCTTTGTTATTTCTTTCCATTTTTTTTCATAGTTGTTTTGAAACAGTTCATTGTTTCTTCTTGCAATCCAGATACCTAGATACTTTGCCTTCTGTCCTTTATTGAATCCTGTTATATGTATTAATTCTTTTTCTTCTTTATCACTCATATTCTTTGTTAACAAGACTGTTTTTTCATTGTTAATCTTAAAACCAGAGGGTTCGCCATATATATGTATTGTATCAGTCAAATATTTTATACCATTTAATGGGTCATCCAAAAACAAGACCAGATCATCTGCAAAAGCTTTAAGTTTATATTGATATTTTTTAATCTGGATTCCTCTGATAGCCTTGTCTTCTCTTATTGCATTATTGAGAATTTCCATGGTCATGATAAATAATAAAGGAAACAAGAGACATCCCTGCCTTGTCCCTCTATATAAGTCAATCGATTTCATTTTTTCCCCATTGACCACCAGTCTAGCTTGTTGTTGATTATAAATCGCTTCAATCCATGAAGTAAATTTATTTCCAGCTTCTGTTTGTTTTACTGCCTTCTTCAAAAAGGTCCGATTAATCATATCAAAGGCTTTCTCCACATCAACAAATATCACTGCCAGTTTTCGTTCATTGTGTTTTTCGTAATATTCTATTATATTAAGTACTGTCCGAATATTATCTTTCAAAGATCTCTTAGGGAGAAAGCCATTCTGATCTTCATGTATCGTATCCTGGAGTACCCTTTTAAGTTTAGCAGCTAGAATTCTGGCAAAAATTTTATAATCTGTGTTTAGGAGTGAAATTGGTCTATAATTCTTAACATCTGTT
The DNA here is from genome assembly GCA_030412105.1 of Cyclura pinguis. NCBI lineage: Eukaryota > Metazoa > Chordata > Lepidosauria > Squamata > Iguanidae > Cyclura > Cyclura pinguis. The sequence goes on along the minus strand of CM059604.1, from coordinate 32,274,738 downwards.
AAGTCTCTTCCTTCTTTTGGAATCAGCACTACATTTGCTTCTTTCCAGGTATCCGGAATGCCAATGTTTATTATCTCATTCATTGTATTTTGTAAAGGTAGGGATAATTCATGTTCAAACATTTTATAATATCTTGCCGTGAAGCCATCTGGTCCAGGAGCTTTATCATTCTTTAAATTCCTGATAGCTTCTGATATCTCCATCATTGAGATAGATTTGTTTAAAGCTATTCTGTGATCTTCAGACAATCTGATCTTATTCATTTTTTCCAGATCATCATTTATTTCATATTCCTTTTTCGATGCAGAACTCTTACCCAACAGCTTCGTATAATATCTAAAAAAAGCCTGTTTTATCTCTTCCTGTCTTGTAATTCTTTGTTCCCCAATCTTTAGCTCCGTTATGGTATTTCATGCCCTTCTTTTTCGCAATATATTGGCCAATAGCTTAGAGGGTTTATTAGTTTGTTCAAAGAAATTGTACTTCGTTCTCTGCATCTGTTGCTCAATTTCATTCAGATTTAATTGATTTAACTCTACTTGATATACCTTCATCTGTAATTTAATCTTGTCTGATGGATTCTTCCTCATCTGTTTCTCACTCTCCTTCATTTTTTCTAATATCATCTGCTCTGCATGTCGCTTTTCCTTCCTTATTTCAGTAGACCATCTGATAAAATTTCCACGCATCACGGCTTTACCTGCATCCCAGACAATTTTCATAGCCATATCCGATGTTAAATTTTCCTTAAAATAATTGGTTATCTCTTTTTTTGCTTGTAGAATGTATCTCTCTTTATGCAAAATCTCTTCATTCAATCTCCAAGTTCTTTCTCTATCTCTAATATTCAACTCACATTGTAAAGGGTTGTGGTCTGAGCATAGGTTAGGAAGAATGTCTATTTTTGTAATCTTCATCAGTAAATCTTTAGATGTCAGCATCATATCAATCCTTGACATTGACTTATGTCAGTCTGAATAAAATGTATGACCATCTAATTGCCCATTTTTGTATCTCCAAATATCATACAAATTTAGGTCATCAATCATATTGAAGAAGCTCTTAGGTAATTTTCCGTTGTTTCGCGGTATTAGTTTTTGCATTGTTCTATCCAACATTGGATTAATGACCCCGTTAAAATCACCAGCAATGATAATATTGGAATTTCCTGTTTCCTGTAAATATTTCTGAACTTCTTTGTGTATTATGGGCAAAAATTCTCCTTTAGCTCCATTTGGTGCATAGATTCCCACTAGTAAAATTTTATCTTGTTTCATGTTCACTTCAACCCCCCAAAAACGTCCATTATCATCATGAAATATTTCTTGTGCGCCATATCTTGAATTCACATATATCAACACTTCTCTTTTCTTCTTGTCAATCGTAGCGGCGAAACAACAACCAAATTTCAAATTTCGAGCATATTTCAAATCCTGAGTCCTAATTCGAGCTTCCTGCAAATACATAATGTCCAAATTTTGTTTCTCCAAATAGTGAAATATTTGTCTTCTTTTGTATTCAGAGTTAAATCCTTTAATGTTCCAAGAATATATCTTCAATCCCATTTTGAAAACAATATATTAATATATATATATTTTGCTTGTTTTATCTTCCTTTAAGTTTCTCCTTCTAGCTCTCCTTCCTCTTCTTCCAATATTTCCTGCTGTGCTTGCCCGTTTCCATCTTCTGGTTTCAAGGATGCTATTTTTCCTTTTTTCTGTTTTTGTTCCTTGTCGGGTATAGTGTCTAGTTCCTGTTCTTCATCTCCCTCTTCACTAGTTTTTTGCAGATCCTTCTTCAGTCTCTCAGTCAGCTCTTTCACCTTAAAGACAGAGTTTATTTTATATCTTTGTTGCTTAAATGTAAAAGAGACGCCTTCGATTTTCTCCCATCTGTAATTAATCTGATTCTTGGCCAGAAGGTTTGCCAATGGTTTATAATCTTGTCTTTTCTTAAGTATTTGATACGGTATATCTTTGAAGATTTTGATATCTTTATCGTCAATCTTCAACAATCCTTCATAACTTCGTTGTAATATTTTATCTCTAGTCACTGTTCTTCTGAAGATTATTATTATGTATCTTGGTAATTTCCACTCTCTTGCAACTCTGCAGGACACTCTGAACATTCTGTCAATATTTGCTTCCATCTTATCTTCTTCAACATCAATGTATTCTGCCAAAGCCGGTATGATTTTCTCATACAAATTCGCTGAGCTGCTCTCAGGAATGCCCCTAAACTTGAGGCATCTTTTGCGATAACGTAATTCTTGCAATGTTATCTTCATCTGTTTGCTTCAGCTTTAGATCAGACACCTCTGTTTCCACCTGTTTAACTTGTTCTTTTATTGATTTAGTGTCAGTTTTCAGTTTTGTTACATCCTTTTTTATGTTTTCCAGTTTCTTCCCCAGTTTATCTATTTCATGTTTCATATCAGTTCTCATTTCCTGTCTTGTTTCCTTTAGATCTTGCTTGATCTTGTCTCTGATATTTTTTATTTCTTCCATCATTTGTAACATGAGATCTTGAGATTTCTGGGGTATGTCTATTGATGTTCTTCTACCAGTTTGTGTAGTTTTTGTTGAAGAGGCTGCTAGTCCATTTTTTGAAGGCAATAAAGTGTTTGTTTGTTTGTTTGCTTTTAAAATGCCTTTTAAATATTTATATTGAAAAACTAATCTACTTAGGTATTTTATATATGTTGAAAGTTGAATGTAGTCAACTTTATATAGTCATCAAATGTAGCTGATTTTATACCAATTGAATTTCTGATGGAAGTTCAGACGTGGTATCATTGCAGCACAACTGTTAAACATTTATAGTTATGAAACCATGGTCTAAGTCAGTGATATTTTAACTTCTAGTGGCATAACAAAATTATTTCATTTCAGGGATCCTTCCAGCTCTGCCATGAAATGTTGGTTTTGCAACAGGTTCTGGATGTTCACTGCTTGGCTCATGTTGGGCATTGACCAATGTACATTTGAGAACACGCCTAACACTACACACCCCTGCAGATGTATATTCAAAGTGAAAATTAGCACTAATGAGCAGTCTGTCTTTCAAACAAGTTTATCCAGCATTACAGCCTTCTCACTGATGAGCTCTAGATTTCTGTGGAGCATGGCTTGAAAACCACTTTAATAAGGCATTTGTGCATGACATATAAATCCAAGCGAAGATACACATTTACATGCTGGCTTTTTAAAATCTCTTTCACAATGAAGATATTTTGCTTTTCTTTTATCTAAGTTACAAATGAGTTTATGACCAAAACATTTTTCGTGGATCTGATAAAACTGTTTTCAATATCTTAATTCATTATAAAAAATAAGCTAAAACAGGCTAGCATTCTATCTGACAGGAGCTTATTAGTAAACAGTTTGACTGGTGTCAGCTTCTGCAAGTAAACACTGTCATACTTGTTAAGCTGTAACTGACAGGAAATAGTCTGGTCTATCTGTTGTTGTTTTTTTTCCCTCCTTGCAAAAGGAAACCACATTTCTTTATTTTTACTGACTTTTATTTCCTGCAGTGAGTGCTATAAGCAGAGAAGGAAGAGGTGCTGTGAAATTTTAATTAGCAGGTGGCTCATGAATAGACTCAGTACTATTAATGGCTGCTGTTTCCCAAAGTTTTCTGATCTACTATACTAATGACATCTCCATAAAGTGGAAATTTTACAGAGAAGTCCATACCAGCTTTAAATGCAGATTGTACCAGTGGCATAATAAAGCAACAGATGTGCTAACATTTTGCACTACTGGGAGGACACAGATTCTTGCCATTTTAGTTCCTTAGTTGCAGGGCAGGTATTTAACTATTAGGTCAGTTCTCATAGCTTTCCTTTCTGCAGCATGTCTAGTACAACTGTACATGCTCATACCACACATAGAAATATTTCAAGGTTCTCCAGGAGGACTTTTTTCTTGAAAGGAAAACAGAATTCTGATGAAGGGAAGTGAAAAAGAAAACATCTTGCTGAGTTTCTGGCTTTCTGTTGTTCCCATACTTTGAAAAATTGCACTGATTTTTCCCTGTATATTATCAAACAGAATGTTAGTATTTGTCAAAGTAATAGTAGTAGTAGTGATAGTAATACTAACACTAAGGCCATTTCCACACTAGACTGTTATAGCGCTATGATTCCACTTTCAACATCCTATGGAATCCTGGGGTTTGCAGTTTCGGGAAGGGCCAGCCGGCCCCTCCCGAAACTGCAAACCCCAGGATTCCATAGGATGTTGAAAGTGGAATCATAGTGCTATAACAGTCTATTGTGGAAATGGGTTAAGAATAATAAAAGAAGAAGAAAAGCAGCAACAACGACAACATATTGTCTAGCTGCTCTACTGGCACTCCTTCAAAGGTCACATAGGAACAATTATAAGAGATGTTTCCCTTCCAAAAAATAAAAATATTGAATACACAACAAAGATTAACCTGTCTTTCACGTTCTGGCTTCTGATGCTTTGTTCTTAGGAGACAGCGATAGTGTACTGCAGTATTTCTTCCTTATTAGGAAAAAATGTTTAAACAATATTTTTACTTCTATTTTATTAGTTCAAATGCAATTTAGGATAGGGGAATCCTAGGGGGGGAAAAAACACCTTATACTCACAATAAACCCCTTGGTCTTATATCTAGATCCAGAGTATTTTGGTCATCTACTTTCATCTATTTTAACTATTTTTGATCATCAACTTTCCTCATTAGGATTATATCTCCAATGATACCCAAATGAAAATGGTGATAATGTACTGCTGCATTCTTCATCCAGTACTTTCCAGGGTAATGTGTTTATGTTTGTCAACCCAGCAGCTATGAAGAGGTTTTGCTTCCCAACAGATAGCATTTGCTAGTACTGAAAACGCCTCAGATTTGTTAGTTGTACCTAAAGGGGCTTGACCTAATATGGATCCAGATCCAGGCATTGATTGATCTGCCTGCCAGCTGCTGAAAACTTACCTAGCTTGCCTGCTGGTTGGACGTAGAATGAAAGACAGAACAATGGTCAGAGTGCTTTCTCTGCCATTTGTGAATAAGACAGGGCCAGCTCCCTGAGCTGGGCATGACTTTGCTTGCCTTCATTCCAAAGTCCATTAATGGGATCTTCAAACTGAGGACCTTTCCGCACTACATTGTTATAGTGCTATTATTCCACTTTCAGCAGCCTGTGGAATTCTGGGGTTTGTAGTTTACTGAGACCAAAGATCTCGCTGGCTGAGAATTCTAAATGCCCTTCCCTAAACTGAAAAACCCCGGAATCCATAGGATGTTGAAAGTGAAATAATAGCACTATAACAGTATAGTGCAGAAATGGCCATGATAAATCTAATGGATTCAATGAGTCTAATCTAGTCAGGACTAAAGTAGGTTTTGGAGCATAGGCTGCAATCCTGTAACACTTTTCTGGGGATAAATAGGTGCTGAGAGAGGAGGGGAAAAAATTAGAAGAGATTTCAGAAATAGAATTTATAACTGGGCCGATTTTAGGATTTAATCCTTCAAAACACTTTACACAATATAAACGTTTCACTGAATAAAAATGGTGATTGCAGTGCTATCAGAGCTGATCATATATAGATATATATGTATGTATGTATGTATGTCCGTGTGTGTGTGTGTGTGTGTATGTATGTATGTATGTATGTATGTATGTGTGGAAGGTCCAGTATAGTCACATTTGATTTCAAAAGGAAAAACTTACAAAAATGAAAGGGTGACAAACAAGCTGAGATGCAAAGCAAAGGAAGTCAAATATCCAGAATGCCAAGTTTACTCAAAGCCACAACAGCAAAAGCTCAGCAATAGTAAATAGCACAGATCAAAGAAAATACTGAGTATAATTCAGTACTGAGTAAATACTGAGTAATTATTAAGAAAATACTATGCTGGTGGAGTTGTGGGGAGAGATATGACACAGACATGCCAATGGGGTGGCTGCCCCTTTTTGTATGCCCTTGGGAAGAAAAAAAGTAAATCACAAAAGGGAGGGGAAAAGCTTTTTCTGTGAAAAAGGTTTGAGACTCAATAAGAAGAGAAAAGAACCTTGGAGGGGTATGAGATGGTCACAGAGGTGGTCACAGACACACACTGACAGAAGCACTTCTGGCAGATCATTGATTAGGACAAACAGGAAACTGGACATCAAGCCCCACTGGAAAAAGGGGAGGAATACGGTTTCACTTACCTTTCGCATTGCTGGGAAAAAAAGCAGTCATGTCAGGGACGAGAGAAAGATATCTCCCAAGACTCATATGCAAGGAGAAGAGGAGGGCTCCTGAACCCAACAAGCACCTGTCTACTCCTTTAGAATTAGATTGTTAGGTTTGAGGACAATGACAGAAGTTTCGGGGGAATGTTATACTTCTCTAGCTCTCAAAGCAAAGACACAGTTTTCAGGATGAATTTTGCCATGGGGATGTGTACTTTCATATTCTTTGCCCTCACATCAAGAACAAATAATTCTGGCAGTAATTCTCCCTGATGGATAAGAACATGCCGATTCCTTTGCAGTTTCCTGTTACTGTTTGTGCTTTAGAAAATATTCATCTGTACAGAAACTGTTTTCTTCTATACAGAAACACTGTTTCTGTGCAGAAAACATGCTTTCTCTGCAGATATGCACACAATTTTTCTTTGCAGTCAACACATTTTGTGCAGAAATATCATTTCTGTAAGAAAGAATAAATGTTGTTTATCCATGCAGAAAACATGTTTTCTGTGCAGAAATGCACATGGCTATTCTCTGCCCAGAAATACATCTGCAGAAATATAGTTCCTATGTAGAAACATATGCGGGTTTTTTTCTATGCATAAATCTGTTTTTCTTTGCCTAGAAGTACATGTGGACTTTCTATGCAGAAAACATATTTTCTGTGCATAAATGTGCTTTCTGTGTAGCAATGTACATGGCTTTTTCTGTGGAGAAAATACATAGAATCACACTATATACACTATATGCCTTGAAAAAGGTAAGAAGGAACAACATACAAATCGCCTCCACATTTACCTTTTTCAGTCCTTAAATCAGTAATTTTTACATTCTTTCAAAGCAGTCATTTGTAAGCAGTACAGAATCAATCACAACATGTTTTTAAAAATTGAAAATATTCTTTACTGTATTTTGTTCCACATAGAGACTCCTTTATTGAGGGGAATTCATATCTATTCCATCTCTTTGAACTCAGTAAAGTACCTCTGGGTCAGTTATCAAAGTACAGAGAGAGCTCTTTACAGTGGTCTTACTAAATGAATTATAGAGCTATCCAAATAGATGATATGCTGTGGAGAACTGTTAACTCTTACATCAATAATATTAAATAGCATTTTCTATTGAAAGGAGATCCTCTTAAGGATCAACTTCTGGTCTCAGTCTGATTTAATCTAGGCCATTTCCACACGGGTTTAAAAAACCGGTGCAGCGCGTCCTCCAGAGAGGACGTCTGCACCTGGGAGCGGACTGGGTCAGACTACTTTACATAGTTCTGGACCTCAGTCCTCTCCGGAGCAACCCGAAGTGGTCGTGCAGCATGTTTTTTAAAAACCTGTTTCTTCAGGTTTTTAAAAAGCATGGAGCGCGCCACTCTGTGCCACTCCGTTCCCGCGCTCCGGTGCAGATTTGCAGGCTTGCAGCGGTGTGAACCTGCAGATCTGCCGGGGGCGGGCTTTAGGCTGGCGAGCTTCAGCGGTTGGTCGAGAGCCTCCACCAACCAGAAGCTGCCATTTTCATCCCCGGAGCAGTGCAGAGCGGCGGCCACGCACTGCTCTGGAGCAGCCTGGACCTGAGCGTCGAGCCAAGAAGTCCGGTAAGTACCGGACCAGGGCGATTCCATCGCCACGTGCGGAAGTGAGACTAGTCTTTTATAGTTAGTCCTATTCTAGGAGATGCTTTTTAGAACAGAAAGGATTTGATTTGCTCAGACAGTAAAATATAGCTTTGATCTGTGGCCAGCAACTAAGAAGTTTTGCTGAAAATGAGTTAAATAAATGAATAAAAATCCTCACATCTCAGGCTTTTTTTTTTTTAAGTGAAGGTAAATCTTGAAGGAAATTTTGTGGCATAATTTTGTGGGATTTCCCTCCTTCCTTTTTGCAGCTTTTGTTAGGAATGTTTTGGGAACATATGGTTGAAAGGCCAAGCTGTATATAGGTCATAACTGGCTCTGTCTCGGGGTGGAAAATCTGCAGTCCTCCACATGTTGGACAACAGCGCTCATCAGCAGCAGCCATCATAGCCATGTGTGAGATACTGCAGAAGCTGCAGTCCTATGACAATTTGGATGAAGCCTTATCACCATGTGCCATGTGAAGGAAGCAGCCCTAATGCTGTGAGTCATCATGGCCTAGAAGACTTTTATTTACTCTTCCTTTCCCACCCTCATGCTAAGCTATGCTAACTCTTACTGAGGTCCTGCCTGGGTCAAAAGATTTGTGGTGGTTTATATCTTCGTATTTTTCAATTATCACTCCATTTGTACACAGTAAACAGAACACAGGCAGGAATGAGCCAGATTACTTCTCCTAAGGGGCAGCTGAGTAGAATACTGCTGGCATGTTTTTCCTCATGTCTCTACAAGTAAAAGGATTAAAGTCCTTAAAAAAAATTCAAGAATGAGATTTCGAAGGGGTATAACTCTACTTTTTCTTATTGTCTCTCTATTAAGTCCTGGCGTCTGGATATTGAGGAAGCAACTGCTGGTCCCTTCTTAACACGCAGTTCAATCAAACACAACAGGGTAATATTGACTCCTCTGACAATTGACTCAAGTGTTTATGATGTCACAACTTGTCCAAGATGCTGTCATGGGCCAGGACTTTGCCTCCCCAGATGAACAGTGGCCTCGAAGGAGGACACACAAAAGCAAGCTCACCAGGAGGCTAATCAGGTTGGAATGAGAGCCAGTTGGCTCCAGCCTTCTTAAGGAAGGCAGTAGCTCGACACCAGAAACAACTCATCTGTTGCTGGCCCTTGTCTTGTGTTCTCTGGACTTCCTGTTCATTGCCTGCCTGGATTTTTGGACCCTGGACTGTCTGACCGTGTTGCCCGCTGGATTCCTGGACCTTTGGATTGTTTCTGGACTGTGAACAGGCAAGCTGTACTGACTGTTAGTTTCTCTGTTTGACTCTGAATGGCCTCCTGCTCACCCTGTACTCTGTTGTCTGGCACAGACAGCCGGCACCTACTTTAACTCCTGCTTGCCTGGAACCAATCCACATAGCAGCCAGCTGCTATGGAGTTTACTGCAGGCTGTGAATGCCTGCTTGCTGAAGGAAGCCAGTTGGCTCAACAAGTTGTAGACTTAACCGCTGAGCTGTAGATTGCAACTGCTGTGGCAGCTGCACTCCTGCGTTTCCCACTAGAAGTGCCTGCTAGTTTTCCCTGAGAAGTTTGATGGACCTTTGGCAAACTTTTCAGCTTTTTGGGCTAGTGTTTATGAGCCTGTGGATGGAGGACTTTCCAACAGGCCAGCATGGAGTGGGGTTTGTTATCAGCTTGCTTGATGACAGTGCTGCCAAATGGGCAATGCTGATAGTGCAACAGCAGAGCCCCCTACTGGACAACTTTACTGCCTTTTGTCAACAGCTCCAAGCCATGTATATGGACCTAGTCAAGTCCCAGATATGGGAGCTAAAACAGAAGAGTCAGTTGGTGGCGGAGTATGTCAGTGATTTCAAGCTGCTGGCATAGGACCTAACCTGGAATCATGCAGCAGTAGTGGATCAATTTCAGAAAGGGCTGTCAGATCCAATTCTGGATGAACTGAGTGCCCAGGGGACCTGCAAGGCCTGATTCATTTGTGCCTCAAGATTGATGGGTGCCTGCAACAATGCAAAGCCCAGGGCTGGAACCAGCCAGGTGCCACTTTTCTGCAGCATCTCCCACCTCTGCCCATGCCAGAATCCTCGCCTGCAGAGTATCCAGTGCAGCACAGGGGTGTCAGGCCTTGGTTGACATCAGTGGAGAAGGTGCGATGACACCAAGAGGGCCTGTGCCTCTATTGTGGGGGCCAGGATCCTCTAACAGCCACATGCACATCTAAGGGAGTCCTTGTCATGCCCCTCTCTTCCCAACAGCCACACCTTGGAGACATGAGAGGGACAATACTAACCACAGCCAGTGCAGATGGAAAAGGAAGAGCTTGTTAATTAGGCCACACCTGGCCAGGACACTAAGGCTATACAATCAGAGGTCAGGACTGGAATCTACTGACTCCACTGGTGATGACATCCTTGCTGACTCCTGCATTCTCTGCATGTGTTCTTTGCACCTTGGAACTTTGTCTGGACTATAGATTCTGCTCATGGACACTCCCTCCCTGGACTCTTGGTAAATTCAGACTCAATGGCTCTGGACTGCTTTTGGGCTGCTTTAGCAAATGCTGTTTGCTAGTTACTGCTGATTACACAGCTGTGATGTCTTGGCAGACTCCCACCACAGGACAGCTAGATTCCAGCAGCCCCTTGATTTATAACTCTCAGGGCCATGAGGACCCACAGCAGCAAAACCAAGTCCTTGTCAATCAAGTCAACCAGCTGATTGCAGCTGTAGCTGCCCTGCAGGCTTGAGTCAACTCCGGTGGCTGGCAACTCCCTCACCTCTTCCTCAGTGGAAATGCCCTGTCTTTCTGCAGGAGAAGTTCTCATGCACTTCTGACCAACTGGAGGCATTCTTGGCTTATTGTCAGCTTTACTTCTGTATCCAGCTGGAGGATTTCCCTGATGACCACACCAATATAGCTTTTGTGGTAAGTCTGTTGTCTGGACTGGCAGCAAAATGGGCCACTGTCCACCTCCTCCAGGACAGCCTTCTCCTCAATAACTTTGCTGGCTTCATGAGGGAAATGAGGGGAAGCTGGGGAGACCCAGTGCAGGCAGAGTCTGCATATCACTGCATCAGGTGCCTGCAGCAGAGAAAGGGGTCTGTGGCAACTTACACCACTACTATTCAGTTGCTGGCCCAGGATCTGGCTTGAAATGATGCAGCTTTGCAGGACCAGTACTGGGCAGGCTTAGCTGATGACATCTTAGATGAGCTCACCCAGGCTGCCCTGCATGAACCCTGCAGCAGCTGATTGAGCAGTGCCTGCATGTTGATGGCCATCTGGAGTCTTGTCCGCAGGTACACCAGGCCCCCACCTCCCAAGCCCTCTATTGTTTGCCCAGCCCAGCTCCTGTGACTCCCACCACAGCAGCACCCAGTCCAACCTCTTCAGAGGAATCCATGCAGCTGGGTGGTGCATGACCTCATCTCTTGCCAGAGGAAAAAGAGTGTGAAGACAGGTGGGAGCATGCTTGTATTGTGGCAGTCCTGGCCACTTTGTATGGAGTTGTCCATCGAAAAGATACGGCTCTGTCCAATCAGGAAATGGGATCTCCCAGGCTTGAATTGGCTCCTGAGTCTGAGAGAGAGGGGTTCAAGTCTGCTTAAAACCCCTAGTGAGCCCAAGTGGAATCCTTTGCTCATGCCTGCCACTATATGGGACAACCAAGGTCAGCCAGCCCAAGTGGGAACCATGATAGACTTCGGGGCTTCCAACAGCTTCATGGACCTTGCTTTTGCCACGCAGCACCACATTCCAGTGCAGCAACTGCAGGTGTATCAGCCGGTCAAGACCATTGATGGCCAGCTTTTGTGTTCTGGGTCAGTGATGCACCAGTCACAGCTTTGCAGGACTTTCTGGAACAGAAGCTGAGCCATGGCTTTATTAGGCCCTCAAACTCCCCTGCAGGGGCCCTGGTGCTGTTTGTCCACAAGAAAGATGGATCTCTGAGACTGTTCAGTGATTATAGAGCCATCAGCTGGATCACCATCTGCAACGACTGCCCCTTGCTCTTGATTCTAGAGCTGCTAGAGCAGTTACACAATGCCTGGGTATTCACCAAGTTGGATCTGTGGGGGGCCCCCTCTAATCTCATTCTGATCCAGGCTGGAGATGAATGGAAAACTGCCTTCTAGACCAGGTATGGGTACTACCAATACACAGTGATGCCCTTTGGACTCTGTAACGCCCTCGTGGTCTTCCAGCGCTTTGAATTCCAGGACTACCTGGACTGCTTTGTCATTATTTACATTGATGACTTCCTCATTTACTCCTCAAACCAGAAGGCCCATGATGCCCACATCAGAGCTGTCCTCCAACGCCTCTGAGAGCACTGGCTATATGCCAAGTTGGAAAAGTGTGCTTTGACCTTTCAGCAGTGGAGTTTCTGGGGTATTGTCTATTGCCCAAGGGGATGGAAATGGACCCAGCCAAGGTTGAAGCAGTCACTTCTTGGCAACCTCCTTGGAAATGGGAGGAGGTTTAGTGCTTCCTGGGCTTTACAAATTTCTACCAATGGTTCATCCTGGACTTTGTGACCCTGGCTGCTCCTATCACTGCCCTTCTGATGGGAAAGGCCCCATTTCAGTGGACTCCTGAAGCCCCAACAGGCTTTTCAGAAGCTCAAGGAATGGTTCATGTTGGAGCCCATCCTGCAGCATCCAGATCCCCAAACTCCCTTTGTGGTGGAGGCTGATGCTTTGGATGTCTCTATCGGGGCAGTGGTCCTCCAGCCTATGTCAATGGGACCACATCTCCTGCCATGTGCCTTCTACTCCTGCTGGCTCACCCCATCAGAGAGGAATTATACCATGTAGGAGAAGCAGCTCTTGGCCATTAAGGCAGCTTCCAAGGTTTCGAGGCATCTGCTGGAAGAGGCTGCTCACCCGGTGGAGGTGCACACAGATCATCACAACCTGGACCTGCAGGCGACCCAGAAACTCAATCACTGATAAAAGTGATGGTCCTTGTTCTTTGCTAGGTTCAATTTCCAGTTGTCTTATATGGCATGCCCCCACAATCAGCAGGCAGATGCTGTCTCTTGGAAAACTAGGTATGCCTTGTCTCCTCTTTTGACCATCCTCTTTCCAGAATACTTAGCAGACACCTATGTGCCACCCATGTTGCTGGACCAAATCCTTCAGCACCAGCAGCAGAATTCCATTGTGCAGGCCCATACCCAGGAGGAAGCATTCTCCCCTTATACCATCTAGGATGAGTTCCTGTATCATAGAGGACACCTCTATATGCCTGTAGGGCCATGTCAGGAGGAGGTCTTATGCCTGTGCCATGACAGCCGACCTGTGGGGCACTTTGAGTTGTATAAAATGTTGTGCCTCCTCACTTGGGATTTCTGATGGCCTCAGGTATAGGTGGCACATCACAACTTGTCCCACCTGTCACCACACTAAAGACCAGCCAGGCAAACCTACTGGGTTGCTACAGCCTTTACCTACCTGTGCAGGGCCTTGGCGGCTGGTCTCCATGGATTTCATGGAGGACCTTCCCCAGTTAGTTGGTCATACCACATTGCTGCTGGTGGTAGGCTTTTTTTCTAAGATGGCCCATTTCATCCCATGTTTGGGGATGCCCACTGCCAAGGATATCTCTCACCTGTTCCTCCAAGAAATATTCTGGCTTCATGGTCTCCCTGAGGGGATAATTGCAGATCTGGGCCCTCAGTTTGCAGCATGATTCTGGTGCAGTCTCCTTCAGTTACTTGACATGAAACCACATCTGTCATCTGGCTATCATCCACAGATGGATCGGCAGACAGAGTGCACCAGTGCCACACTGGGGCAGTACTTCTGTTTCACAAACTACCAACAGGACAACTGGGTGGAGTTGCTGCCATTGGCTGAGTTCACATACAATAACTGCCTCCATACCTAAACCCAGCAGCCCCCTTTCCTTGCCAACTATGGCTACCACCCTCACTTGTTTCCCACCATGATCCCTCAGTCCTCCATCCAGCAGCAGATTACTGGTTCCAGGAGCTGCAAGCAGTACAGGCACTCCTCAAAGAGCAATTGGATGAAGCCAAGCAGGATTACAAGAAGTTTACTGATACTGAGTGGCAGCCAGTCCCCCCATCCCAGGGGGATTAGGTCTGGCTCTCCACCCACTACCTGCCCCACTATCACCCATGCAGAAAGTTGGATGGGTCCCTACCACGTCACAGCACAAGTCAACCCTGTGGCTTTCCAGTTGCAGCTGCAATGTAGTTTCTGGATACATGCTGGGTTCCACCGTTCCCTTCTTGTTCCAGCCATGAATGTTCACCCTGATTCCAGAGAGGCAACCTTGCCTTCTCCTGTAAAGGTGGATGGGGAAGAGGAATTTGAGGCGGCAGAGATACTGGACTCCCGGAAGCAGCGCGGCGGGCTACAGTACCTCATCAACTGGGCAGGATATGTCCCAGAGGAGCCCTTCTGGGAGGATGCTGTGGATGTCCATGCTCCTGATCTGGTCTGCCAGTTCCATTGCTGCTATTCAGCCAAGCTGGGCCCTCCTGGCCCCAGGTGGTGGGGTCATGGGGAGGGGAGTGGTGACATGCCCCTGCTCTAGGATCTAGACAGGTCACTTCCCAACAGCCACACCTTAGAGACACGAGAAGGACAGTACTTATGGCAGCCAGTGCAGGTGGAAACGGAAAAGCCTATTAATTAGGCCACAACTGGCCAGGACACTGAGACTATATAATCAAAGGTCAGGATGACACAAAGCTGCTGGAATCTACTGACTCCATTGGTGGTGATAGCCTTGCTGACTCCTGCATTCTCACACTCATGCTCTTTGTACCTTGGACCTTTGCCTGGAGTACAGATTTTGGTCATGGATACTCTCTCCCTGGACACTTGGTAAATTCAGACTTGTTAGCTCTGGATTGTTTTTGGACTACTTTAACAAATGCTGTTTGCTAGTTACTGCTAATTACTCAGCTGTGAAGCCTTGGTAAGCTATCAGCACAGGGCACTCTTTCAACCATCAAGGAAAGGGAACCCACCTGATTTAGGGGGCCCACTAAGCTGGGATCTGGCCGGTACTACTAGTGCCCAAACACCATGAAGCACTCCCTTCAAACACCTGGTGGTAACTGTTACTCTGACATCTCCAGGGAAACCTTCCATCCAAACCTCGGCCATGATAGACTCAGGGGTTACTGCCAATTTCATGGAATTAGACTTTGTAGACCACCAGGGGATTTCTCGGCACCCCCTTCAACATCTAGTGGTGGAGACCAGTGATAGCCTGACTGTGGCCTTTGGACCGGTGTCTTGGGCAATGGATAAGCTGCAGTTGCTGATGGCAACTCACGTCGAGGAGGCAGGGGTCTATCTGGCTTCTGCAGCTTGGTTCCTCATTGTTGTAGGTCTTGAGTGGTTGGAGGACCATGATCCCCACATCAACTGTTCCCAGAAGGAAATTATTTTCAGGGCACCAGGCTGCAAGGCCTGTATGTGTTGTGCTACGGCAACCCTGACAGCTGGAGTGGAGAGGCGCATGCTTGTGGGACTGCCCCAAAAGTAAGCAGACACCAATGTGTTCAGAGAAATGGAAGCTGACAGCTTGCCTCCTCATCAGCCTTACGATTGCCCCATTGACCTGATTCTTGGGGCTCAGATTCCAGTGGCTCATTTACCCTCTGTCAGAGACTGAATTGGCAGCCCTGCTGAACTTCATTGCAAAAAACTTGAAGAGGGGTTTTAAACAACCCTCCTCTTCTCCAGCCAGGATTCCTGTGCTCTTTGTCAAAAAATTCAGGAGAACTGAGGCTTTGCAGTTATTACCACCAGTTAAAACAGATCACTATCCAGAACCAGTACCCCTTGCCACTCATTTCAGAGATTTTGGAGAGGCTGCAAGGGGCTAAGATCTTCACCAAGCTAGACTTACAGGGGGCCTATAATCTGGTGTGTATTGGAGAGGGATGAGTGGGAGACAGCATTTTGTATGCAATATGGGCACTTTTAATATACTGTGATGCTCTTTGACTTGATCAATGCCTCTGCAGTTTTTCAGCATTTTATAAACGATGTGTTCTGGGACCTACTTAACTGCTTTGTTATAATCTGTCTGGATGACATCTTGATTTATTCTGCCTCTGCTGCTGATCATGAAAGGCATGCATGCACTGTGCTCCAGGGGCTGCAGGAGCATCACCTCTTCACTAAGCTCGTAAAGTGTGAGTTTGACAAGCCTACAGTAGACTTTCTGGGCCATCACATCTCAGCTGAGGGTATTGCCATGGACCCCAGCAAAGTGGAGGCTATTTTGTCCTGGCAGACTATTTTTGTCCTGGCAAGATGTGCAGCGCCTACTACTGTTCCTTCATCCCTCAGTTTGCCCAGGTAACAGTACCCCTAAGTGTCCTGCTGTGAAAGAAGTTAGCCTTTGCATGGGATGCAAAGGCCCAGGAAGCTTTAGACATCTTGAAGGACATATTTGCTTCCCAGCCCATCCTTTGGCAATCAGACCTCACATGGCATTTTGTTGCTGAGACCGATTCCTCTGATGTCACCATAGGGGCTTTATTACTGCAGTCCAATCCCTAGTCTGCAACATTCTTTCCCTGTGGGTACTACTCCTGCAAACTTAAACTGGCAGAGAGGAATTATGACATCTGAGACAGGGAGCTCGTAGCCATCAAAGTAGCCTTCAAAACCTGGCACCATCTGCTGGAAGGGACCTGGCACCCAGTTGAAGTCTGGACTGACCATCAGAACCTGGAATATTTACAATTAGCCAACAAGCTGAACCAGAGGAAAATCCGATGGTCCTAATTTTTCTCCCGCTTCAACTTCAGGATCACATATATTCCCAGCAGCCAGAACAAATGAGCGGATGCACTATCCTGGAAGCTAGAGTACATGTGGTTCAACACAAATTCCCAGCCAGCCACAGTGTTGCCCCTGGAGAGCTTTGCTGCACCTAGAATCTGGGGGACTCCTTATAGGAGCTGCGATACCAGCAAGGGTCAGCCCTCTATGCACAGCCCCAATCTCCGGAACTGGAGGGTGTGCTCGGATGCACACTGCACTGTTGAACAATGCATCAGGACCTACTGCACTTCCTGGACATCCCTCCTGGACCATTGTGGGGGGCCATGTTATGGATGGGACAGTGTCCTGGGAGGGCATTTTGGTTGCTTCAAGACTCTTCATTTGGTGGCCAGGGACTTTTGGTTGCTGTGTCTCCGGGCCAAGGTGGAGCAATATGTGGTCTCTTGCCTAGTCTGTTGCTGAGCAAAGACATCCTGGGCAAGCCAGTTGAGCAGCTTCTTCTGTTGCTGACTCCTGAGTGTCCCTGGCAGGCCGTGTCATTGGGCTTCATAATAGAGCTGCTTCTCTCCCAAGGAGCAACAACCATCTTGGTGGATGTGGACACTCTGACAAAGATGACACACTTTCTTCCCTGCACCGGTCTGCCCATGGCCCGGGAGACCGCCAACCTCTTTCTGGGTGAAGTGTTATATCTACATGGACTACCTGAGCGTCTGGTG
Source organism: Cyclura pinguis (assembly GCA_030412105.1). Classification (NCBI taxonomy): domain Eukaryota; kingdom Metazoa; phylum Chordata; class Lepidosauria; order Squamata; family Iguanidae; genus Cyclura; species Cyclura pinguis. The sequence goes on along the minus strand of CM059604.1, from coordinate 32,257,410 downwards.
GCAGACAGAAGGCCACAATTCATGGCTCTTTTTTGGCAGGCCCTTCTGAAGGATCTGGGGATACAGCTCCATCTCTCCTCTGCCTACCACCCCTGTCAGATGGGCAGATGGAGTGGGTGAATGGGATTCTGGAGCAATATCTGCTCCAGAATCCCATTCTGAAGATTTGTGAATGCCCACCAGGATAACTGGATCACACTCCTTGCTGCAGCGGAGTTCACCTATAACAATGCCCCCATTCTTTGCAAATTATGGGTTCCATCCCCACTTCTTCTCCCTGCCTTTGCCTTCTTCCACTCTGCCAGCCGCTGACCTGTTCTTCCAGAAGTTGCAGGCCGTCCATCAGGTTCTCTGGGAGCAGTGCCAACAGGCGAAGGATGATTACAAGCATTGGGTCAACAGATACTGGCAAGCGGTAGTGCCTTTGGCACTAGGGGACTTGGTCTGGGTCTCCACAGACCCTGGACCGTCTGGCTATGTTGCCCACTGGATTCCTGGACCTTTGGATTGTTGCTGGACTGTGAACAGGCAAGCTGTACTGACTGTTAGTGCCTCTGTGATTGTGAATGGCCTCCTGTTCACTCTGCACTCCATTGCCTGGCATGGACAGCCAGCGCCTGTGACAGATGCATGGTACACAATGGCAAGTTCTTCTCCATCCTGGCCACACACATACCCTCCAACTCTCCTGATTTGGCAGGGGCAGTCCTGATTAATCTTTTGCTTTCCCATTTTTTCAACTGCTTTTAAAGTGTCCCGGTTTCTCTCTTCTCTTCTCACTTCCTCCCAATTGTCCTCGACTTACTTTGATTACAGCAAACTGAGTTCAAAATGCAAAACTGGCTTGCATTCAGTTAACTCTTTGGGGGTAAAGGGGGTGGAATCTTGATCTCCTCAGTAAGTTCTGGCTTGTTTGTTCTTCCCCGTTAATAATTTTTACCATTTTGACCACACATTGATGTTTCTTGGTCACCTGTGCCTTGGTTTTAATCTGTGAAATGTTGGAGGGCATGCACACATTTGGTCCTGTTTGGCATTCACTGCTTGTCAGATCCTATTTTGAAGGCTGGGTTGAGGCCTACAGATCTATCAAATTGGAATGGAAGACATCTTTGCTCTGGCTCATGAACAGCATAACTGTTTCTTGTTGAAAGAGAGGGCAAAGATTTCTCTCAGCCTGGATCTCTGGACTGAGAAATGAAGGAAAGGACAGATAAAACAGTTGCTATGGTGACAAGCCTTCGGTCAAGCAAGGAGATAGTGAACTACTATAACAATTCTTTGTACAAATATGATTAATCTTTCCTGCTACTTTTTGGAGATGTTGCTTCTCCCTTATAAGAATAGTTCCTTGACATTTTTATACTGAACCAAGTATCCTGAAGGGACCAGGTCTTGTATGATCTTGGAAGCTAAACAGGGTCAGGCCTGGTTAGACTTGGACAGCAGACTACCAAGGAATACCAGGTGCTATAGGCCATATTTCAGAGGAAGGCAATGGGGGTTGGACTGGATGGCCCGTGTGGTCTCTTCCAACTCTACATTTCTATGATTCTATGATTCTATGACAATCTACTTCTGAGTGCTCTTTGCCTAAGAAAGCCCTACGAAATAATTTTGTCAACAGGTGCCTTGAAGGCACACTCATACACAAACACACATTTTTTTCTGTGAATGGTTTAACAGCTGATTATCTGGTACACAAATCTTCCTTTTCCCAGGATAAATTATGTCTTGTAGATGGTTTTGAATAAATCTAGGTTTCCCTTCCTTTTTCCTATTTCTTCCTGGTGAGACACTGACATCACCAATTTATTTTGAAATATTTCCTTCAATATATACCTGAATTGATTTTCTGTTTGTATTTCGCTGGATCCTACACCTCAGCCCTAGGGACTTCCTTCTCAGATCTCATAAGCTTCCCCCTCTGCTTGGGACAGGCATGTATATTTCTTCTTCCTCACTCTTCAGGACGAATTCCTGATTGCTGGGAAAGTAGTACTTCTTAAATGGAGGAATGAACAAAAGTTAGGGATAAATGTAGGACTCATACAATGTAGTTGGTTTTGCATATAGCAAACTTTGTGTCTGAGTTACCTCACTTTATATTTTAATATATGTTATCCATTTTACTTTTTGTTGGATGATGGCGCTATAGTTTCTCAAGTTAATTAATTTATTTTCCTCTTTTTTCTTGAATATTGTGCCTTTATTTAATAAAAAGGATTCTATTTCTTGGCAGTGATTTTAAGAAAACCTTCAAATTTATTACACTGGTAAATGGCCTCTGGTCATCTCCAATGTCACCCTCTCATTTATTGAAAGAAAAAAAATCTTATCTTCATCTGCTAAAAGCAATCTAGTTAGAAAAACAAGTTTTTAGAAGGATATTTTTCCCAAAGATCAAGCAATGTTACACCACCAAGGAGAACAATATTAAAACAACTGCTTTAGCTTACCAATATAATAAAAATGAACTTTTTATTTTTGTGTTTTTAATAAGTCATTGGGCTGGATCTAGACATGGTCTCTTTAAAGTGCTCATGATTCCTTTGATTTTAATGGATCTATTCCAGGTATGATTACATCTGGATCTAACGTCATGTTAGGAATTATGTACATGATTTCTATACTGTAATGGTTTTTAGTTTGTTTGTACCTAGTAACTCAGTCAGTGGGATATAAATAAATATGATTGGGAAGTCAAATGATTGGCACAAGCCAGGAGAATCTGCAGCCATTTGCTTTTGCCCACATCTACTGGGAAGGGGAAGATTCTGGCCTCCTCTCCTCTCTTCTCTGCTGTGTTAATGGAGTGCAAATGACATTTGTACCTTGAATTTATTTTGCAGCCATTGAAGTAAGCAGCAGTGGCGGAGCTTGGAGTGCATGGAGGGGGTGTGGATGGGGGTGTGGCCACAGTATGTGGGGTGTGGCTACAGTGGGGGGCATGGCCACAGTATGTGGGGCGGGGCTATGGCCCACAGGGGTGTGGCTATGAGCTGCCCCCCCCCAAATTGCCGCCGAGGGCAAACCTCCCCCATTGCCCCCCGTCCCTATGTGACTGGTAAGCAGAAGACAAAGGGAGAAAGTGGGAGGAGTAGGAGAAAGGGGAAACTGGAACATTTTTAAAATAACTGGAAAAGTGGGATGGCAGAGGATTTAGTGGGATTGTCCTTGCCAAATCTGGACAGCTGGATGGTATAGCAATGTCTTAGAATAATGAATCCATGTTGAGTTAAAATACTGATCATAGGCTGGAGTCCAGACTAAAGTTGCAACCTAATGTCCATTTTTGTGAGAGTATACTACATTTAACTCAACAAGACTTCTTCAAAGCAGACATTTATTGAAATGTGTTGAAAATTTCTGAATTTAGGTTCCAGAGAGGGAATTTGGTCATGACTTCCTGTTGCTCCCATTAATTTTAGCAAGCACTAATTACAACTAACTAAGAGTGCATCCAGACTGATTAAAAAGATCAGAAAATCCCAGACTGTGTTCCTGTTCTTTCTGATTTTATTTCAGAGATCCATACAACTTTTGTTTATCCTAGAACATTTTCCGTCAGTTTGTGGTACAATCAGAGACTTTTAATACCAGCTCCCTAGGTCAGTTTATTTTAATCCCGTATAAAAATGGAAGGAACAGAAGCCAAAATCTGAGACTTTTCAATCAGTCTAGATGCGCCATAACTCTGGATCCAGACCAATGATTGGTTATTTAATTTTTAAATAACAATATCTTGATCCTTTTAATAGTGAAAGTATGATGTAAAACATACAAACAAAGAAAAAATAAGTTATTTGTTAGTAAAGAAATCCAGGCTGGAGAACATAGCTATGAGCTGACACAAATTGCAACGAAATCCCTTTTGTGCCCTCTTGTGGCCACTTTCTGATCAGATTAAACAAAAAAGTCTGTATTATATGGACAAGAGATTTGGTGTTATTATGGGAATTTCTGCAGTTAGAAAAATAATCAGAGAAAACAGTAGAAATTATTTACACAGTGGAAAATGAAGAGAGGTGTTTTTTAAAAATTAAAACAATTCCAGAAGGGTTTTAATTTGTTAAAAAAAAAACAAGAGTCTCATGGCACCTTAAATACTAGCAAAATGTGTTTGGTATAAGTTTTGGTGGATTCTAGCCCACTCCTTCAGGGGGGTGAAGTGTGGACTCAGAAATCAGTGACTACTAAATTCAGTCAGTTCTGAATAAATTGTTAGATTAATCCATCCCAGAATTTACTTACTTATTTGCGCCACTTTTATTCAACTCGTCAGAACAAATATTCTAAAGTTGGCTAATGAATACAAAGATTTTCACACTTCTATTCCCACAGCAGTCCTTTAGAGTAAATGATCTGAGAGAAGGTTAACTCATCCAATGTTAGTCAGGTAGTCTAAGTCTAACACTTTATATTTCATTGTGCTGTTTTCTATTTTGGCATTGTCACAACTGATGCTGACAATGCAATCTTAGGGAACTGGGACCACCTTTGAGACTTTGAAATGGCATCTGATGAAATAGACTTAAGTCCATGAAGGCGTATGTTGCCACCTTCTTTCTCTCAGTTAGTCTCACATGTGCTATAAAATCCTTTTGCAACCAGACTAACATGGTTATGTCTTTGTATGCAATCTTATGTATGTCGTCTTAGAGGGATATCTAAACTCAGTTCTCCCAGGACTTCCAGGTATGTATCTATCAAATTACAGTAAAAACCTCTCCTACACCCATGGGGGGAGGCTGCCCCTGAGTCTCTAATCTTAGGGGGGTGGAAGAAGAATGGCAGGACATGAGCACTGCCTTGAAAGGTATGATTGTATATTGTTTCCTAATTTGTTAGATTTGGTTTTTTTCCCTGTTTGAATAGTATACTGTGTGCAACTGTAGCTGAAGCTTAATGTATCATGCTCAATAGCTTCCCTTTTTAATATCACCAGGGGCTACCTCCTGTGACATCAGTTGTCCCTGGTCTCAAATTTTGGTCCTAAAATCCCAGGACATGGCAAATTCCTGACCTGGCAACTCGAACCCTGCTTGATCTGTGAAGTACCACTGCCCATTCTAGACCACACACATATGCATCTCTGTACCCAGCTTTTAAATCAATGGAGGACTATGCAGGAAGGTGGGTTTAACTTGCCTTGTTAGAATTCATGCATTTTGGTGTCATCAGCAAAAAGATGTGCTGTTTCTGAAATACCTCATTGTTTCTACAGTCAGTGTAATCACACCATAGTGTTGTCTATCTTCTCAACCAGGTGAATGAATGAATGAGTTTGGTAATCTTTAAAACAGGAAAAGCCACTTGCTAATATGGATAAATTACAGTGGCTTCTGAGAATCCTAACAGATATCAGTTATTTAAAAGAGGAGTTGATTAAAAAAAAACCCTTCCACAACAGTCAAACTTCTCATAAAAACAATTTTGTGCCGTATTAATTCCGGCATAAATTAAATCTGCCAGTTCTCAGAGTGTCACGGAACTCTTTGTTCATTTAGCTGCAACAGATTAAAATGGCTGCCCTGCTGAAATCTTAAAAAAGTCACCAATAGTATGTTTGTTATAATTTATAATGGTATAAAATCAGTGACAAATGAATTGGTCATCCTCACTGTGTCATCAAACTGCATTTGGATAACTGCTCTAAAAAGCTTGGTTTGGTGTGCCTAGGATTTTCCTATTATGCAGGATTGCCAACATGTGGTATTGAGGAAGATTTCAAAATATCACAAATTAAAGAAGTCCAGATACAGTTCTTACATTTAAAAGACCAATAGTATTATACTTTTGTCTGTGATGTTATTTTTAGAGTGAAATGGTATACGCACCTACAGAGAAGCATGTAGGTAGCTGCAAACATACGGAAAAAAATAACATTTCAGATATTATAATTCAAAGGAACATATTGAAGATAAATATAAAATAACTTAAAATATACTTTCTCCTCCTTTCCTTTCCTTTCCTAAAAAGGAATCAAACATGAGATTTTTAAACTGAGAGGTATCTTTAGCTTGAGCTCACAGCTTTGATGTATGATCTTGATGAAATGTGATTATATGCAAAATGGTATGATGAATGCACATTAGAAGACTTAGTATTACTATATTCTCAGTATACTAAAACATCAGTTTCATGAATACATGTTTTAATCATTACATTAGAAAGAAAATCATTTGCAAAAAAATGCTAAGTTGGTACAGTGGATGAGCCTTCAATAACAACCATTCTTCTTTTCCCTCCCCCCCCCCCACTTGCATCTTTAAATTCTAGTTTACTCTTTTCACATCAAACGTTAGCATTTGAAAAAATAACTAGCTACAAGTATGCTAGCCCATTGTTTTCTTTTGCCAGCACCAAAATGGTAACTTGAAAAATCTATGGCATAGTTCTATTTTTCATATTTTATTTTTGGATGAATAAACATTCTCTAGTCTCTGAAAAGAGTATTTCCTGCTTTGTTTAAGCCAAAACATATGAAAGGAGAACTTGTATAGTGTCTATTATTTTGCCACTGAGGTATTCTAAACACTCAACAAAGAAACCTCTAGAAATATTCTACAAGTTCATATGTGTCTATTTTCCCCCTTGTGCTCATGATAATTTATTTGACCCAAATAAATTTAATTTAAATGGGTTCATTTTTTTTCTTAGTTCTGTTTAGAAGTACTTCTTATGATAATATTTTAAATAAATCTACAGGAAAAAAATATTTCTAGAACTTCTGTGAGAAATTTATAAATGAATTTAAGTGAGCATATTTCTATATGTTTTCAAGCATTTTTTTAAATGGGAGGGAAAAGCAAAAGTCATAAATAAACTGTCACATAGTTAAAATAGTCAATTTGCCATATAATGACCATTTACGTTTGAAGATATCTCTTTTCACTACAAGCCAAGTAGAAAAATTGAAGAAGACAAAAAGCTGTCTGGATATTATTAAACATATGCAATAAAATGTACTGCTTTCTTAACATACTGTAAAAGTTAAGCTTGAGAGTCATTCGAGGATTGCACAGCCTTATCCTACCATCTCACAGAAGACCAAAACAAGACGTATTACTTAGCTGTTTTGCTGTTTTGAGTGTAACCAGGGCTAGTGAATAATCATCTACTGAACAAGTGTGTGTGTGTGTTTCTTGAATGACTTAGCACTACAAGTGTGTTTGTTTTTCTGGTCAACCCATTCCATTTTAACATTTCCCAACCCTTCCAGATTTGGTTAATTTCTAGTACAATCTAGCCAAACCTATAGATCGACTACCCTCAGAAATAACAGCTGGGATTCAGTGAGCAGATGAGACCCACACAGAAAACCAGCTCGGAACACTTTTCCTTTAACAACTGATACCTGCACCGTATCAGAACTGTTTCTGATGCTCCCTTTAGTTTCAACGCAGTTTGCCTTATGGCGTGGCCTACACGGCTGCTATTTGAGAAAAATAGGCTTAAAAGTCTCTTCAGGCTTACAGAATTGATTTCATGTTTTTTTGTATCCTGGCCAACATATTTTGCTACCAAAACATGAAGGGAAAAAAAAAAGACATCAGCTAACTAGTTCAGCCAGCACTATGTGTGTGTGTTCTTATAACCACGTTTCTTGTTTGCCTGCTTCCTTTGTTGTGTTTTCGTATTATAAGTATGGCATATGTTTAATTGCTAAAATTAATATTTTCAGGTTTTGCCATGTCAGTGTTGTGTGGTTGCAGAATTAAATGTCACAAATCTCATTGAGAATGAAATGAAACTGCATGCATGCAGCCTTATTCGAGCAACAGAGGGCACTCTGTGGTTTCAGAAAAGATTCAGAGGCAGTCTTGAAGGGCTAAGTGTGGTTCTGGCAGACTGAGGTTGTAGAAGAGCATGATTCAACAACAAATAGATGAATGCAGATAGGTCAATCTATAATTTATTGGAAACATTACTGATCTTTGCAATAGCATCTAATACATGAATGAAAGAGAACCCTGTCATTTGCAAAAGCTAGATAGCAGAGATTGTTATGTCTGCAAAGTACATGTTATTTTGCAACCAGATCCTCGCTGGCATTAAAAAATTAACAGCATAAAGCTGAAGTACAAAATTGTATCCTAAAACTAGACTTCTTTGCTACATAATCTGAATAGCTGAGCTTTAGACATGTGATATCAAACATAAATGCTGTTACATAGCTAGTGACAAATGGTCTCTGCTATGTTTACTGTTGAGCCAGCATGGTGTTTGAGTGCTGGACTAGGGCTCTGGAGACCAGGATTCAGATCCCCACTTGGCCATGGAAACTCACTGGGTGACCTTGTGCAAGTCTCTCAGCCTCGGAGGAGGGCAAAGGGAAACTCCCTTTGAACAAATCTTGCCAAGCAAACTCCATGATAGGTTTGCCATTGTTGTTGTTGTGTGTCTTTGTATTGTTTTTGACTTATGGTGACCCTAAGGTAAATCTATCATGGGGTTTTCTGGATGGTGAGACTATGGCCATTTTCGCACTAGGCTGTTGTAGCGCTATGATTCCACTTTCAACATCCTATGGAATCCTGGGGTTTGCGGTTTCGGGAGGGGCCGCCTGTAACAGTAAACAAATGTTTACTGTTAATAAACATTTGTTGCATGATGTATTTTGTGCATTCTTGATTAGCTCAATAAGGGTACTACTGGTTTTGTGGATTTGGGATGTTATTCCAATTTGTTGTTGTGTGCCTTCAAGTAGCCATTTCCGCACTAGGCTGTTATAGCGCTATGATTCCACTACTGATGCATAAGAATGTATGATCATATTTTAATAGGGAAAATAATTGTCTCTTCCTTTTTATTGCTTTATTTTCTATCATAGCAATTGTGGCACAAATGATGTGGAAGAAGAGTCTTCTCAGCATATTTAAATACCTGAGTGTTTCTTCAATAAATGCAGTAGAATACTAAATCCAATCTCAAGGATATTATTTTCTGTGAAGTGCACTGAGGTGTCTGTAACTGTTTAAACAAAGTAATCACACAGAAGTATTAGAGCTACTAGAATTATTTCTTCCATAGCTGCATATTTGCAAATGCAGTAATGTCAACTGATTCATGGAAGGAAAAAAAAAAAAACAGAATCAGTGTTTGATTTGATCTTTACAGAACTGGATTATTTAGCATTAATACTTCCTACTAAAGTTGGTAAATTATATATAAAGTAAGACTGGCATCCTGTTCTATATTTAGGAGATTGTAAACCAGATGATCTTGTAACTTTTGAGATTCTTGTTTATGGTTCTTAAGAACCAAAACTGATCCCCAAAATCTACATTTCCAGCCAGATAGTGCCTCAGCTGAAAGGTGTCCAGTGCACTGTAGATTGCCTTGGGGTCTCTACAGCTGCCTTTTCTCAATGTATCCCACAATTGGGAGAATGCTGCAGACTTGATTCCCCAGTGCTAGGATTTGCAGTACCTCCAAAACCCGTTAGTTATGTGTGTGGGGTGGCATTATCAGACATAGCTACATTAACAAAGTTTTGTCTGAAGATGCGAGATATCAGCCTAACAACATAATATGTGAAATAAAAAGAACCCTCTAGGCATTTTACAAGCAAATCATCACATATCTTAGGCCTGTTTCACATATGATCTGTTTGTACAACTGGATATGGTCTTCAGTCTTACACAGTCTTACCTTCATCTCACCATGCATAAATTATAATTAGGGCTTCATCAGTATATCTCTCAGTGCTTTAGGATAACCAATTAACTCAAAATATTTTATTAGTTTTCCCCTATCCAGGCTTAACTCACGAGAATTCCTGATTAACACTGGAGTTAATCCTATATTTTAAAAAGTAACTAATTTTAGGTTGTTAGAATTTGCTATGCTGGGGCAGCTCTCCCTCTCCCAGATTTAATAAGACAAGAAGGCCTCACAAATGAAAGACTAGGTTTAGAGGAAATGTATCTTGTAGTTCTGTTGTTAGGTAGGCTAGTCTACCTGATATATCATGTCCTTATTTGGGAAAAGGCACAGAGATAGAGCTAAGAGGAAGAAGAAGAAGAGGAGGGAGGCAGTTTAAGAGCTGGAACTGGGGAACAACTGAAGAAGAACAGAGGGAAAGAAAAAGTAAGTCCCTGCTTGACATGGAATGGAGTAGGACTGCTGGGGGAAGGCATAGCAGAAAGCCAGTCAGATCTCTTTCAGAAGGAAAGGCTCTTTAGGCCTGAAAGGTTGGTGTCCCCCCTTTCACCTATTGGTCTGTATTATTGGAGTCTTGCTCAAGATTTCTGTATGTGTGTGTGCATTGTGACTCTGCTTCATTCTTTCTTTTTATTGATTTTACTTTGTATTCTATTGTACATTATTATATAATATATAACATTGTACATTATTATATATGATTAGATATGATTGGATAACATACAATTTAGAATACAGACAGATTTCATTTAATGAAGCTTTTCACAAAGAAGCTCCCTTTTCATGTCTTCTGTCAAGATGGAAGTTTGTTTGTTTTGCAGCATTGGCATTGGGAGGATTGTGAAACAGAGCTGGAGAAAAACAGACTTTCAGTGTTGGGCTGCAACAGCATGTTTTCAGTAAACAATGCATTCAAGCTTGACCAAGGAACAAATGGGATTCTACATTAGGTGATGCTGCTATAGCTGTGTGTGTTTATGTACAACAGGCAAGGAAAAGAGCTGCCTCTACAATCAATTATTCAGCATGTGTGAAGAGCAAAACAGAGAGAAAAGAGGAGAACAGATTAGCCTGCCTCACCAGCTACCTTGGCATGTTGAAAAAAGCAAAGACCTGTAAGTTTCACCACCAAAATGGATATAGAAATGGAAATTATAAACCAAGTGGAGATGGTTGGAAGACAGAAATCATCCTGGTATAGATTTTGGAAGAAACTTTCAAGTGGTTTCTAGTAGATTCAGAATGTTTTTGTTTATTTATACAAGAGTTACCTGACCTGGTTGTTTCATTTAACATGTGCATAATATTCTGAATAAAAAGTTTCCTGCAACATGTTGAACTGCTGTCCATTTTTTATGGTATAAGAACCTATCCCTATGATTTCCATGTTATCTCTACCTTTGGTACCAAAGTTTCTGTAAGAGTAAAGCCCAAGAACACATTTGCTTTGTTAACTGATGCATACTTGTTTGCAATGCCAATGATTAATGTCCAGCTTTCCTAACTTTGCAAGCTTAGAGATGTTTTCAATTTTTGCCATTCTTTAAATTAAAGTATGCTGTTGTGCACATAGTCACACTTGTGCTTTTATCTGAACCTAGTCAAGACAATGGCTTAGAGCAAGAATAGGAATCATTCAACCTTCCTAATGTTGTTGGACTGCCAGTTCCAGCAGCCTTGTCTAGCACAGGCAATGGTGAGGTACGCTTGGAACTATATGTAACAGGTCCTTACTTCTCCCAGATTGGTGAAGTGATTCCCAGTCTGATAAGGTGCCTTGTCTTTACCACACAGCTCAGCTTCCTCTCTTTTAACATTGCCTTTGTGTAAAAGAGGCTTTTCAATGTTTATTTAGAGCCACTTAATAATTATATGGTAGTGTGTTTTCAGTGTTACTTATCACTGTAGACAACTCAGGCTGAGTCAGTATTTAAAAATATAAAGTATAACATTCATTAAGATAATAATAAGAATAAAGTAGCGTGCTAGAGTTCATATGCAGTGCAATGTTGATACATTTCTTCAGTTCACTCTTCAGACGGTATTAACAGTTAATTTCCTGCTCAGAAACAATTCAATTGTGTCTTCAGACTTTCAAAAAAGGCACAATTATCATACAACAGCTTTTTGACTAAACTCCCACCAAAGGCTTAACCCTCAATCTAGGTCACACTTTCTGGCCAGATCCTATCAAGATTCAATTACTTTTCTGCCTCTTACTAGGCTTCCACTGAGAACTAAACCTTCCAAAATAGCCACACTTTCTGGCTGACTGAGAGGCTTTGCTTCCTAGCTCCTTGATAGACTGTCATTGAAGGAATCAAAACACCAACAGGAACTTGGCTTTATAGAGACTTTTCTGTCCGCCATAGGCCCCTCCCACACACCACTGGGCTAGGTTTCTCTCCTGAGGCGCTATTCTAATTGCCTAGCAACCTGCTCCCATGCTGGACTGGCACGTCAGATAGCCACGCCTCCTGAACTTTGTCACACTGTAGTTCAACTAGATCTGGAGGGCTGGGTTCCTACCTTTGGTTTAAAGTTATATGGCTAAAGTTGAGGCTTGCATACTTACCTTCCCCCCTCCAATATAGGCATGACATCGGAAACTTTTACTTCTGTTTTTAAGAAATCACTGGTTGGACAAATTGTAGTTCTTGTTGTGTGCCTTCAAGTCATTTCCAGCTTATGGTGATTGTTGGGTAATCCTATCGTGGCAAGTTTTATTCAGAGGAGGTTTGCCACTGCCTTAATCTGAAGCTGAGAGACCATGACTTGCCCCAGGCCACCCAGTGGGTTTATGTGGCTACAGATTCGAACCCTGGTTGCCCAGTTCTAGTTCATCATTCAAACCACTATAACATTCTTGGACAAATTATAGTTATTCCTAGGTATGGTTTTCCAAAATACAATGACTTTGAATAGTTTATGAAGTTGACTTGTTTCAGTGTAAAATAAGGTTAAGATTAACCACAGTTTAGGGTTTGGATATATTACTAAACCACAGTTTGTTGAAGACAGGAGCAAAAATGTCCAGTGGCTTCCTTTTTGGCATACCAGAATAAGGGACAGGAAGGGGAAACTCACGAGTCAAAAACTAAGTCATGTAGCTCTAAACTCTAATTCAGTTTTAAGTCCAAGTAAAGCCACAATGTTGGTTTTTTTTTTTTAAATAAATCCAAGGCTCCTTTTTTCCTCAGCAGTGGGCTGTCATTTGAGACTATTTTCCTGCCCTTTATTTTGGGATTAAATGAACTAGACAAGAAGCTGTTTTGCTACTACAAATCAGGAAAAGAATTAATAGGTCCCCCACACCAAACCTCTCATTATAGTTATATAGTTACCAAGCTGGCAAGACTGGATCAGAGATACTGTGGGAAGTTACTCCCATTTCTCTTCAGCCACAAATGTCTTTTTATCTAGGGCCATAATCTACAGCTCCCTCTTAGACTTGCATATGCTAGGGTTTCTCCCTTTTAAAAATGCCAACAGCAGTACCTTGTACTGCATCATAGAATAACATTTGAAATTCTTCGAAAGCCAGACCTGTGCATTATACTGAAATGCATGTAACAAAATAAAATGAGGACATTCATGTAACAAAACTTATTCTCTTAGGGAAAAACCACTCAATGAAAGGATGCAAAGAAGTGGTATAATGGATATTCAGCTCTTACCTTGCTGTCATTTATTTACTTATTTTATTTCTGTACAGTATTTTAGGCTTTTCACAAGAATAAAAGCTCTGCCAAGGCAGCCTCCAACATATCCACTGCCAGTATAAACAAAACATTTCAAAACAACATAGCCATAGTGACAAAATTAACTAATAAGAGCCAGCAATAACACTAAATTTTTGACCCAATAAAATTGTTAAACCCAATAAATTAGTTCAGGTAAAACCATTCCAAATTCAGCAATGCAATAAAATCTATTAAATAAAAATGCTACAGAAAATATGTTTCGAATTCTTCTAAAAGCCATTAAAGATGGCCCCTGATCTATTGCTCTGGTAAGAAATTCCTCAAATGGTGGCGTTATTGCTAAGGAAGCCCTCCTCTTGCGCCCAGCAATCTAGTTGCTCTTATCTAGGGATGCAGCTCTTCCCCTATTTCATTCTTGAATGTGCCAGTGAAAACAATGAAAGTTTGCTGCCCACTGGGTGAGATTACAGACATTTTTGTAAATTTTTTTAGTGATATTTCACATTCCAGAACTTTTATTTATTTTTTTGGTGAAGATTTCACAAAGGGTTTTTTTTTGTGCAAAAACAATTTTAAGAAGACTATATTTATTACATTTTGCAATAGCTACAATGTGCTTTCCTCAAGAAAACTTTTTAAACACAAACTTTTGGCATTCAGTTTTTCACGGAAGTGAAAAAGAATTACAAATTGCTTTTGAATATCAAGGCAAGCTGCCTAGAGTCACCTAAGGCCCCTTTTTCATTTTTACAATCAAGTCTAAGGCTAATAAACAAACATTTGGGGAAATTAGTTAAAAGCAGCATGCAATCAACTTGTTGCTAGCCAGGATCTATGAGGCTCAAATTATACTTTATTTGGTATGTTGCCTTAAAAAAGGAAAAGGAAAAAAAAAAGAGCCACAGGGTCCCTGTCCAGATTGGCTCTGTGGTAGAGGCGTCTCTGGTGGGGAAAATTATTCAGCCAATCAATTCATGTGGCTTCAAAACAAAACGGCACAGTCTTGTGGAATTTCATCTCATTATTTTTTCCATTCATCCCATTATTTTTCCATATCAAGATATATGCTGCAAAGTTAATTCTTAAAAACAAACTGAAGAAACACATACTCCGTATGATCCGTCTCTTTTGCTGAGTTTTGGTATGCATTTTATTGTCTAATTACCAGTCTGGTTTAGAGTACTGTTACAAATATATCACTCTTGGCCTTTGCTGGTACTTGGAGGGATGTCAGGTGGATTTTGATGCGTAATGGTCCACAGCCATCCCCCTCTCCTTTCCCCACACTTTTGTTCCCTTTCTGGAAGTCATCGTTACTGGCCATTTCCACATTACACTGTTATAATGCTGTTATTCCACTTTCAACATCCTGTGGAATTCTGGGGTTTGTAGTTTACTCAGGCCAAAGAGCTATCTGGCCAAGAATTCTAAATGCTCCTTCCTAAACTGCCAACCCCAGGATTCCATAGGTTTTTGAAGTGGAATAATAGCACTATAACAGTGTGGTGTGGAAATGGCCACCGTATGTTGGAGTAAGAGAAGAGAAGTTGTATAGTTAATACACTGTTTAGTATAGCAGGATTGTATAAAGGAAGCTAAAGTGAGAGATATTCTGTGGTTAAGGATGTTTGAGTGTTGTCTAGCCCTTGGCATGTTTTGTGGAAGCAGGCAGAGAATGCACTGGATTCCCGCTTTAAGACACAAACTCTTCACCACTGAATCCGCCATGTTACTTACTTGCGGGGACAAGGCTAGGCTAAGGGATTCTGATGCCTGAGGCAGGGCACACTATTATAGCAGCCCCCCCATCACCCTAATCAAGGAGCATAGAATCTAAGGACAGCCAAACTGTTTCGGGAGCTGAGGTAGAAGCGGAAAATCCCATAAACATCTTACCTGCTTTTAGCAGGAAAAGTACAAAAATAAGCAATTAAGTACAAAAGTACAAAAATAAGCAATAAATTAATTAACAATTTGCTGCCTTTTTGTAACACCCACAGTCAGCCACTCCCTCTGCCTAATTGTAGGAATGGCCCTTTGTGTGAGGAACATTGTTCTAGCAACCCTTTTTGCAGGTGTAGAGTTGAGGATCTCGTAGAGTCTTGAGGTGAGGCGCGTGATAAGGAAGTATGAGAACATGTCTTCTTACCTTTACACCTGTCTTTCTGATTGCATTGCTAAATTTGTATATTTGGACAAAGTGCTATTTCACTGAAGCTTACTATCACCAAAGTCACCATTTGGCTAAATGCACAGATATAGTGAAAAAATGATGTAGCCCAAGGCTACTCACCATGAGAACCAAGTTTTCCTCCCTGATTGAGGCCTGTCTACTGCTGGTGTTGTGCCATGGATTGGCTACAGAACCAATTGACATCCTTTGTTACAACATACCTAGGCGAAGTGGATGAATGTGAGCGGGGCACTCATTTAGGGTCTATTGATTCCAGTGCCTGTTTATTTTATTATGGCATCACTTGGGACTTAACCCTGGAGGAGGGCAGGATGACAATTAAGATAGCTCTTCCTCTAACTCAGGGATAGAGACCTTATAGCCCCCCAGAGATTAGTAGACTATGGCCCTTTCTGCAGGATGTCGTCATCCCACATTGGGGATGGGAGAAGGACAGGGCCTGGATGACACTTGTGCGTGACATCACCTGTGTCCCATCATTCTCTTGTCCCTAGGCAGCATGATCACACCGCAGATCACTGACAGGTTTACCCGTCAATGACTGGTGATAGCGCAGCCCTCCCACTGCCCTCTCACACTTACCTGAGCTGGGAAGAGTCAGGAAGCATGATGGCCACCAGGCAGTCGGTGCGAAGGGGAGCACTCCTGTCATGTTTCCCTCCCAGGAGAGGCTCTATCATGTTCTCGTCAGGACACCGCCAGGATCTGGTAACATTCAGAAAGGGCCTATAACTTACATTACCAGCCCTCATAAGACTATGCTGGGTAGGTCTGATGGGGTTGTAGTTAAGCAATATCTAGAGGGCCATAGATTAATCACATCTGCTTTATACCTTCCCCTGTTTATCCCACGTTTTCCTATTTTGGCCCTTTACAACAACATACTCACAATGTTACAAGATGCAAGAGTACAGAATTTTAACTGAGAATGTTATAACTATGTTACACTGTCATAACTTCATAATGGTGTTAATGGAGGTTTAGTAGGAATCTCAGTTGTTGTCCAGTCAGCATAATTTGAGGATAGGCTTGCACTATAAAATAGATATGCATGTAGCAAAGATAATTCAGCTCACATGAATGAAATGGCCCTGAATTTACCCAGACAGTCATAAGATACTAAACAAGGCTCACTAAGTCCTTTATTGCTTACCTAACTAGTAGATGTTAAAAGCTGTTTTCTTTGCTTTTGCACATAGATTTGCCAGCAGCTGTTTCAACATTTATAAACACTATTCCCCTGATTGCCAAATAACCATAAATTCATTTATGCATATTTTTGCATTGCAGGCGTAAAAATAATTACATGTCTGATTAAATCCACTTATGCCTTCATGTCTTACTAAATGTCTAATAAGATATAAATTGTTGCAATGAACTACATTACAGCACATAAATATTACAAGCATAGCCAGTTTATCTTTACTGTGGTCTGAAACACAAACAGTGAATAGAGATTAATATAATCATACTGTTTCTCTTAGTCTGTACGTTCACTGTCTGCCTGGTGATAGTCAAAGTCAATAACTAAGAAGGATTTACATGTAAGCGATTCCTTACTCAGAAGGTAAACCATTATCACACAAAGTAGCATATAATGAGAACTGCTTTAAAGTTTTATGCACTCTTTAATTTTGTTCCTGGTTTTACTTTGGTTTTTTTTTACCTGATTCAGTAGCTTTGCTTTTTGTTACTGGTTTATCTTGGTTATATTGTGTTCTTTCTTTATAATAGTTTGTTTTTATTTTACATTTTTCAATGTATTGTAAACAGCCCAGAAAACTCTGGTTATTAGGCAATGTGAATGTATTGATCAATCAGTCAATAGATCAATCAATCTTTTGATAGAGAAGACACATCAAACTTCACCCAGTTAAACAGACTGGGGTAGTTTTGTTTTTTGAAGTTAGCTACTACATAAGTTTCCCTGTGCCTACAGCAATATCAGCCTAATAACAGTTCAATGACTAGATCCCATTTCAGTGGCAGTGAAACTATTCCCTTCAGCAAAGGCAGAATTTGACCCATAATATTTAATCATGTGTTCAAATCTGTTCCTAATATTGAATCAAGCCAGTATCATTGCATTGCTTGGTAATAGCTCTTTTAAGTGTTCAACTACTATTAATTCATTTAGCATTCATTGTAATACCACTTATCATAATGAATTCATTTGGTATTCATCTAAATGTTGTAAGTATTCAGTTATACTGCAATTTAGTATTAATTGATGTACTACCTAATTTCCCATACAAAAGAAGAATATGGGCTCTTCCCATGGAATACGCTCCCTCAACATTTTATAGCAGTAATAATGTTGAAAGATCTAATTTGTATATTGGACTTGATTTTACAGTCACACCATAGCAATTGTAGAATATATGGTAGTCTGCAAAATTGTTGTAAACATAATCTATGCATCTATTAAACAGGAGAAATGATTTGCTTTGACCTTCAAAACTGCAAGCATGTTGCTGCACAAGAAATCACTTACAAGGCCCTAGAATGTTTTGAATTCTGTTTTTATAGGAGGGCTCAATTTCCTGGAGGACAGGGACAGGGGAAAATCTCAGCTTTGGTTCCACTTACCAGACATCTAATTTTCCTTTAAGTTGCAGATTGGCTTACAAGGAACATAGGGGATATTATGAATAAAAGGAGAAAAATTAAGCTCTCCTTCTTTCCCAGTTTTAGAGATCTAAACCCTTTGTTTGGACCTCATGCTTTCCCAGTACTCATGACTCACAATCTGAGGCCCTTTTCGCATGGTATTTTCCATGTGAAAGAGGGCCTGGAGCGTCGCGTGATTGTGAGGAGTGATCTCCATGATGCACTCACAATCACATGATGCTCCAGGGGCCAACAGGCTCCGATCGCGCACCTTTTCATTTTCGGCTAGAAGCCGAAAATGGTGCACGATCGCACATTGCTCCCGGGCCCCACGTGCACTTACCTGGCATGTAGAGCCTCTGGACCTGCGCTGGTCATGTTTCCTGCCCCAGCCCAGCCTGGGAAACTCCCAGGCTGCGCTGCAGAAGAAGAGGTGGGGCTCTCATGCGAGCAGGCAGCTTGTGTGGAGCTGAAGGACCCCAAACATGAGACCCTCTTGCCGGAGGCTGCTTGCGTGATCCCCTCACCCCAGCGCCAGAAGACGGTAAGGTGTGGAAGACCAAACAAAGCCCTCTTCTCATCCTTCATTGTGGATGCTATGGCAGATAACATCTAACTTTGGTGCACACTTTTTCTGTGGACCCCAAACTCTAGTTGTTTTCTATCACAGTGGGGGACCATCATGGCAACATTTGAAATTTTGTCATGGTCTTGGATTCAAAGAGTTACATAGACTCATTAAAGAACATGGGCAGGTTCAGTGGGGAATTTCAAACATTTTTTTCTTGAAAAACAAATTCAAAGGTCAAATTAGTTTGACTTGAGCCATGGTGGGCTGATGTTTCAAAAACTCAAGCCTATTCATGGCTAGTACACCATCTTTTGGATCCTGGCTATGATCCTATCAGTATTTCCATAAGTCAGTGATCCTGTGATAAAGGCAGCTAGTGCTACAGCCCTGGATGGTGCAACATCTGGCTGTTGAATAACCTAGAGCCAGCTGTAGTGTACTAGGTCATTGCCATGCCCAAGCATGACTACATATTAATGAACAGGTTCATTTGTGTCTGCTGGTCTTCCAGAGGTTGTTGGATTAAAACTCTTTGAAAGCATAGCCAGCATTGCTAATAATGGGAGGTGATGGAAGGTGTATTCCAACAACATCTAGTAGGCCGCTAGTTGCCTATAAACTGAATATATTGGAGGTACTGATTGTATATACATTGAATATATATTGAAAACCAGGGCAAGCCCTGCTGAAATGAACTGGCGAAACATGGCAACAGACCATTGTTGTAACTGTTAACTGTCATCAAACCAATGTTGACTTATGGTGTCCTTATGCATAAGAGACCTCAAAGTCACCTTATCATCAACCACCCTGCTCAGGTGTTTCAGATCCAGAGACATGTCTTCTTTAACCGAATCTATCCAACTGTAATGCGGTCTTCCTCTTTTCTTACTGCCTTCTATCTTACCAAACATTAGTGTCTTTTCCAATAAGTCATGTCTTCTCAGGATATCGCCATAGTAAGACAGCCTCCAGACCCAGCATAGTGTAGTCGTTTGAACCTTGGACTATGACTGTCAGGAATCTCTCCCTGCTGGGCCGCAGCCAGCAAGGTAGGAGAGAGGTCAGGAACACTTGGGGAGTCCGAATATACCAAACACCAGGAAAACACAAGCAGAGCCAGGTCAAGATCCAGTCCAAAGGTTCAGGAGGCAGAGATCCATCCGGAGGGTTTCAGGGAGCAGGAGACACAAAGGTTGTGAGGGTTTGCTAATAATTTGCTGCAAGCAAGGAGCAGCCAAGCTGGCAGACTTAAAGAGCCCTTGTAAGCAGGTGCTGCTCGTTATTGCTTCCTCAGCCTAGTCCAAGCAGCCTCCCTCTCAGCAGGCCATTTCAGCCTTCTGCATGATTGAGGGTTGATGGGCACAGCTGGCTGCAAATCCTCTGCATCACTGCTGGTTCCCTCTCCGTCATGAGCTGGCTGGGGCAACTCAGTCTCTGCTTGACCTTCCAGTGCAGTGGATGTTTGCAGGTTGACTTGCTCACTCACAGGCTCGGCCCTCTGCACAATCAGTTGCTCCTCAATCACAGCATCATTATCTATCACAATGACCCTGGAGACCAGGGTTTGATTCCCTGCTTGGCCATGGAACCCCACTGGGTGACCTTGGGCACATCACACACTGTTAGCCCCAGAAAACCCCACAATAGGTTTGCCTTAGTGTTGCCATAAGTCAGACAGCCTCAGTTTAGTCACTTTGGTGTCTAGGGGCAGTTCAGGTTTGAATTGTTGTAGGACCCATTCATTTATCTTTTTAGTTGTCCCGGGTATCTGTAGAATTCTTCTGCAGCACCACATTTTGAATGAGTTGATTTTCTACCGATCAACTTTCTTCACTCTCCGGTTTTCACAACTATACGTAGAAATTGGAATACAATGATATAGACAATCCTAACTTTAGTATTCAGTTATGTATCTTGACACTTCAAGATCTTGTCTAGTTCCTTCGTGCCTATTGATTTATTTCTCCATGTCCTAATCTTCTGACTTCTTGACTGAAGTGTCCATTCGGATTAATGACTGAGCCAAGGTATGGAAAATCTTGAACTATTTCAATGTCTTCATAGTCTGCTTTAAGGTTATATAAACCATCTGTGGTCATTATTTTTGTTTTCTTAATGTTCACCTATCAATCTCCCTTTCTACTATCTGTCTTGACTTTTTTCAGTAATCATTCCAGGTCTTCACTGTTTTCTGCTAGCAGTATGTCATCATCTTCATAACTTAAAGTGTTGGTGTTCCTTCCTGCAATTTTCATGCCTCCATCCTCCAAGTCTAATCCTACTTTACATATGATATGATCAGCATGCAAATTAAACAAATAGGATGATAAAATGCAGCCTTGCCTGATTCCATTGCCAATTGGAAATTGTTCAATTTCTCCGTATTCTGTCCTAACAGTAGTCTCTTGTTCTGCATACAAGTTATGAATCAGGACAATGAAATATTGTGACACGCCCTTTTCTTTAAGAATGATGCATAGTTTCTCATGAGCTACACAGCTGAAGGCTTTGCTATAATGTATGAAACACAGGTTGATTTTCTTTCGAAATTCTTTGGTGTAGTCCATTATCCAACATACGTTTGCAATATGATTCTTAGTGCCTCTTCCTTTCTTGAACCCAGCTTGGACTTCTGGCATTTCATGCTCCAGATATGGTAGAAATCTTTGTTGCAGAATTTTGACCATGGCTTTGCTTTCATGTGAAATTAATGCAATAGTCCTATGGTTACTGCAATCCTTGGTGTTCTCTTTCTTGGCAATTAGAAAGTATATCCAGCATTTCCAATCTGTGGGCCATTCTTTGGTTTTCCATATTTGTTGGCAGATTTTAATTGGAACTAGAGTAAATTCTGTCTCTGCAGACTGAAACAGCTCTATTGGTATGCCATCTGTTCCTGCTGATTTACTTCTCCCAAATGTTCTGAGTGCAGCTTTCACTTCCAGTTTCTAAAATTGATTTCATATGGCTCTTCCTTGAATTTATCTGTCAACCTTTCTTTTATACAGTTCTTCCACATATTGTTTCCATCATCTTTTTGTGATCACCTTCTTGGTCATATGATATGTTTCCCTGGTGGTCATAAAGCACATCCACTCTTGGTTTAAATTTCCCTTTGATTTCTCAGTTCTTGTAGATGAGATCTCTTGTTCTTCCTTTTTAATTGTCATCTTCTATTTCTTTGCATTGATTATTACAGTTCTCCTTGTCCCTGCACACAAGTTGTTAAACAGTTGGATTCAAGGTTCTATTTCTGTCACCTTTCATTTTTGCCTCTTGTCTGTCCTTAACTGTTTGAAGAGTTTCATCTGTCATCTATGGAGGCTTCTCTTTCTTTTTGGCTACAGATAGTATCTTTTTGCATTCCTCCCTGACAATGTCCCTGGCTTCAGTCCAGAGTTCTTCTGGTTCCCGGTCAATTAGGCTTAATAGTGCTATTTCTCCCATTATCTTTAAATTTTATGGGGATGTCCTTCAGGTTATATTTCCTCATGATGATTGGTTTAGTGCTCGTTTTTAGCTTTAGTCTAACTTTTTCTAGATGACTTAGATGACTTAAAATTGCATTGTATATTCTAATATATCCTATTGCTTTATAGTAACAAGAAATTGATTTTAAAACAGTTAGTATGTACCAGCTTTTAAAATCAAAGGGTTATACTATGTAGCACAAAAACGCTGAAATGTTTTTAAAGCTGTTTGAATTTTCTAGTTTTACACAGTGTTGTTCATTCTAACACATACTCCCACAAACACACATTGTTCCAATGCAATTGTATTAATGCTGCAGTATTGTACTTGTTTACCTGGAAGTAATCCTCAATAAATGCAATGTGATTTACTCCTGAGTAGATATGTATGGGACTGCTGTGTCAGTACGTGATCAGAAGTACTCTTACTGACAACCGTCCTGGTGACATGGCACTATGTAACCATATGTCCTCTTTTTATTTACTCTGCATATTCAATAAAATTATATCAGACTATAGAAGGAGTTAATTTGTCTTTGAACATGAATGTTTTCTTCTATTGTCTCCTCCCTCCCCCACTGTTTGTCTTAAGAGATTTCCAGGAACCATATTATGTATCACATCACTGATTCTGATAAACAGTACAAGAATATGTATTCTACAAAATGTGCATAATGGAGCAAATGAGAAGGTACTTCTAACAGGCAATACTTCACTGTTTCATTCATCTAGGTCAGGGATGAGCAACTGTGGAAGGCTAGGGGCTGCATTAGCTTCCCAGAAGATCTTGGAGGGGCATACCTCTCAACTGCATCTGCTCCTGCAGAAAAACCAATTTTTGCCCCTAAACTGCCTCTAAGGGTTATGAGGACATTTTTTTTTAGCATGTTCTGGGGCCTTCCTGGGCCATTTTGGGCTCAGGAGAGGCCTTTCTTTAGCAACAGGAAGAAACCAGAAGTGATTTCCTGTTCACTTCCCAGAGCTAAATTGGCCTGGAGGAGTGCAAAAATGTGGGGGAAATACACCCACACCTGAAATGAACATTTTGGGACAATTTTCTTAAAAAAATGCAAAAATTGTTTTTGAGCCCTGTGAGGCAGGGGAGCTTTTAACATGGTGGCAGTGCTCTCCACACCCCATAGGGTACACTGGGGACATTCTACAGAAAAAAAATTAGCAATTTTCTTTGACCCCTGGAGGGCACTAAGGGAACATAAAAATAGCCCAGGGGACCACATGTGTCTTTCAGGCCACACTTTGCCCACTCCTGGTCCAGGTGATGGAAATGAATTAAAAGACAGAAAACAATTTTTCTTAATAATACCTTAGCTGATGTTAAGTAAGATGAGAATAAACATGTTAATCTTACATTTTGAATCAATGCTATCTACAAGTTCAGAAATTACAGATACATATATTTTATTGTGATGAGAATTAGCCTTGCCTCCCCTTTGGCTCAGACACATTTCTCCCTGTTCTATAATACAGCCTTGAGACAACCAAAAGCTTTAATTTCCTATTTAGTAGTCCACTTGGCACCTCATAGCTATGAGTTATGAAACTGGCTTGTTTTAAGAAATAATATTTAACTTTATCCACAGTTTAAGAAGGCCTTTCTTAACCTTTTTTATCCTGCAAAAACCCTTGAAATAATTTCCACATCTTAGAGAAACCCTGCCTAAAAATTATTATATTTACAGCTCATGGTACATTAGCATGATCAGTAGATACGAGTAGATCAGTAGATTAGCCTGAGCTGTAGATATAATAATATAATAATAATAGTCTGCTCCTTTGAGTACGGAATGAAATTGTTCTCTGGAACTGTTTACTTTGTTCAACTTATTCGCCTACTCTTTTTGTGTTGCTCCTTTTCCCCACAAAAGATGTGAATTCTAATGCAAGTCCATATTGTAGACAGAGGAAACTTCAGTTGTTTTTTTTTTTTTCCTTTTAAAAATTTCCTACTTGATTTTTAATTTACCTTATCCAAGCAGGCCTAAAAGTCTTCCAACAGACTTCTGTTCTACAAGATACTCATTAGATGTGGGCTTTTTCTGCACCGGCCTATTTAAACAGTGCAGAGCGACCTCCAACGGAGGTCTTCTGCACCGTAGAGTGGACTGGGGCGGACTACTTTTTGTAGTTCCATACCTCAGTCCACTCCAGAGCGACTGGAACTGGTGGTGTGGCGTGTTTTTTAAAAACCTCTTTTTAGAGGTTTTTAAAAAGCACGGAGTGCGCAACCCCGTGCCGCTCCGTTGCCCAGCTCCGAAGCAGATTTGCAGGCACGCTCAAGTGCGTGCCTGCAGATCTGCCAGGGGCAGGCTTCTGGCTGGCGAGCTTCTCCGGTTGGTGGAGAGCCTCCACCAAATGGAAGCCGCCATTTAGGACGCCGGAGGAGTGTGGAGTGACGAGCTCCCACTCCTCCTTGTTGCGACGGACTCGCCCGGACGAAGTTAAAATCTGGTGAGTAGCGTGTTCCGTCGTTTCCCCCCCCACGTCTGGAAAGGGCCGTGGTGTGTGCAAAAGTAGTTCTTTCTAATTAAAACTAAAAATGACTTAGAATCATAGAATCATAGAAATGTAGAGTTGGAAGAGACCACACGGGCCATCCAGTCCAACCCCCTGCCATGCAGGAACACTCTCAAAGCACTCCTGACAGATGGCCATCCAGCCTCTGCTTAAAAACCTCCAAACCTCCAAACCTTTTTAGTCAATACTTTCTTAAACAAACAGTAAGTTAAGTTTAGCTTATCCTTGCTGAAATTAATCTCTTCCTTTTCTTTTCAAAAATTTTAAAAACTCATAAGGCAGACATATTAAATTTCTATTAAACACAATATATACAATTCCTACTTTAGAATGAAAATTTCTCTCCAAATTTCTACTAGACCAGTAGAGCTTGTTTACTTTTGTAAGTCAGTTGGTGGCACATAAGGGGAATTTGGGGAACGTAATTGGGAGAGAGGTTGATAACTGCAGCCCACTGTAGTCCCCTCTGTGCAATATAGCACTTACAAATTATCAATGTCTTCTTCTATCTGCTGTCAAAAATTAGAATGGGCTCAACCGGATGATCCCACTGCATTCTATTGTACAGGGCTGAAAGACCTCTAACAAAATTGCTAACAGGGCTCCTCAGTCACTGCTAACATTGTACCCACACAAAATTCAAAAAGAAAATTATTTTGCCCCATCACAATCTCTTGAAGAATCCCTAAAGACCTCTGGTGGAACCTAGGATTCCAGGAAACCCTAGCTGAGGAACCTTGGTCTACAAATTACTTCACCTGCTAAACTCTAGTTAATCACAAGCATTAGCAATCTTTCCAGACACGTTGCCATCACATTAAATTATGGTTTAATACGAGGGTGGGAACTGTGTGGCCCACTGATCATATGCAGTACCTTGAGGGTCCACTTAAACCTTGGGACCCCTCCCACCACAGGCTTTGGCATCTGAACCCCATCCCCAGCACCAAATTGTTTAACCTCCCCTGGAACAGCCTATACGGCAATCAGAAGTCATATGTCTTCACTTCTGGTCATCCAAAATGATGGTTGTACCAGTGCTCTGCAGCCCTTCAGAAGAGCCAGAAATAGGTGAGTACAGTCTATGCTCCGGATCATGTCCACCCAAATCCTGTAGGGCTGATCCTAAGTATAATCTCTGAATATGGCCACTGACGACAGGGGTGGCTGTACCCCACCCTCTCAAATCCTGTAGGGCCATCTGAAGGGCCACCAAATTCACTTCGGTGACAGAAGAAAAACCCCTTCCTTCATTTTTACTGAAAATTAAGCTTTATGCAACCTGTGCACCTTCTCTGAGAAGCTATTAGTCCTCCTGAGTGCTTCCTGATAGCACAAAGCCTGTTAAAAAAATGGTATATTTGTCTGGCATGGGTTGCTTCTGGTGAGCACTATTAGCATCTGTGAAAGGGGGTACAAGTTTTATGTGGCTTGTTTTTCAGTAAAGCTAAGGTGAAGGGAAAGTTAGTTTTCATATATATCACAGCAAATTCATCAGCAGACAACTTTTCGAGTGGGCTTTAAGGTAGCACACAAAGACACAGCATGCATATCGGCTGTGTGCTACAAATACCTGAACTAAAAGTTTTCTTTGTCAGTAGAAATTCCATTGTTTCTATATGAGTATTAATGCTTTACCCATTAAATATAGATGGCTCTGGTCTGTCCAGTGGCTGTATAAAATCTGACCTATCAGTCATGGGCATTTCATTTCATCTTTTTTTTTTTTTTTGGTTATTTTCTTTTTGAAAGTGGGGCTTGTTTTTGTCCAGGTAGAGTGAGGAGAAAAGAAGAAGAAACATTGTCCAGTGTCCAAGCTCCTATATTCCCATATTGAACTGCACAAACAATCACAGCTACTACAATATGGCAATATTTTAAAGAAATTCCCTCTACTTGTTTAAAAAGGAAGAAAAACTTGCAAAATAAATAAATGCATATCCTTGTCATACGAATTATAAAATAAGTAATATTCAGTTTAGTTATACATTAACATGGGTTAGTGGTCAGATTTGCTTCACTGTTGAAGGAAATACATGAACAAGGAAGGAAATATATGAATGAGTATCAATAGGAAACTTGATTTAAATCACTAATTTGCAACAATATTTCTTTTTCCTGACTTAAATAACTGATTTAGACCCCCCTGATGTAATCTGTTCTGTAACAGATCACACAACCTCAGCAACCGTAAACCATATGAACTAGGATTGGCTGAGCAAAATAACTAAAATTTGCTCTGGAAAATTCTCACAAGTTTTACAGTTGGTCTAAATCATTTTTGTGTGTACACTAATGGGAAAACTCACTTCCAGAAAATGAAATTTAAATACTTAAAATCTAGTTGATAATTTTGGAAAAGAGGATTTGAAAATATCTTTGACTTGTGTGTCAACGTGTGACTTAACAACTAAGTATTAGCAGAGCCGACTTTTCACGGTAGCAACGGGAGGGATATGAGAAATTCTCAGTTTCAATTTGTTGCATTTCTCTGAATCCCAGCATTCCCATCTTACCCTTTAATTTCTACACTGGAATTTGTACACATTTTCTGTAACATACAAATTAATTATGTTCTTTTCCTAAGACACAC
Organism: Cyclura pinguis; assembly: GCA_030412105.1. NCBI lineage: Eukaryota > Metazoa > Chordata > Lepidosauria > Squamata > Iguanidae > Cyclura > Cyclura pinguis. The sequence continues at coordinate 32,230,061 of CM059604.1, read as the reverse complement.
ATTTTTGGAAATTGACTGAAGCTTGTTGGTGTGTATTTTTTGATTGTACATGTTTGTAGCAGCATTGTTAAAATGGAAGAATGATTTCATGCGTATAAAGTGAAATGTGCAGTTTTCTGACATAATGGGCTCTTTCAGACTACTGTAAAGAAACGAGAACTCTTGCAGCAGAGAGCGTAACATATTAGTTGTTGGTGTCTCTTCTTGAGTTACCTCCAGATCCAAACTGATTTTAGTTCCTGTAAAAGGCTGTAGGCACTTTGGCCAATCACCATTCAGCAATCATGAAACTAGGCAACTTGACCAATCAGCATTCAGATCTCCACAGTGGCTTGGCATTGAGCTTCTGTCTTCTTTTTTAAAGGAACAGTTTTCCAAAAATCTTAATGAAGGAATGTCTGTTTTTCCATAGGCAGCAAGAAGGAGGAATGGCCAACAAATGTTGTATGAACACAAATGTAGAATCATACAGGGGGACGTAATGTGTCCTTTTTTCTTCTTCAACGCATTCTGGATGGGAAGCAAATGTTGCTGCTTGCACTGATATTGCCACTGAAGTCTCTGTGATAAAACAAAAGTCATCTGTTTGTTTACTCCCAAAGTATGTTTTCATCTGCATAGAGATTTGAGAGGTGCAAAATGGATAATTTTGCCCAGAATATTGAAACCATAATCTTCTCCATTGCTAAGGAATAGAACTTGGGTGACTAAACTGTAACAGTATCAAACAGTCTTCTACTCTAAGGCCCTTTTCACATGTGGGGGGGGGAACGGGCGAAAACGCCCAAAAACGGAGCTTACCTGAAACCGGGTAAGTCCGTCGCCACGTGGAGCAGCGTGAGCTCGCTGCTCCACAGTCCTCTGGCATCCCAAATGGCGGCTTCCGGTTGGTGGAGGCTCTCCACCAACTGGAGAAGCTCGCCAGCTGGAAGCCCGCCCCCGGCAGATCTGCAGGCACGCACTTGCGCGTGCCTGCAAATCCACTTCGGAGCCGGGCGACGGAGTGGCGCCGGGCTGCACCCTCCGTGCTTTTTAAAAACCTGGAAAAAGAGGTTTTTAAAAAACACGCAGCGTGGCTAGTTCCAGCCAGTCGTGAGTGGATTCTGGTGTGGAACTACAAAAAGTAGTCCACGCCAGTCCACTCTAGGGTGTAGAAGACCTCCGTTGGAGGTCGCTCTGCATCATTTCAGAAGCCCGGTATGGAAATGGCCTAAGCTTAACTGAATTGGCAAGGCCGGTCTTCCAAATGCTGTTAGATTCCCATTCCAGTCACAACCCAGCATCTATTGAAAGATCACTGGGGCAATACTTCCTCAATACATGAAGAGCTGCATTGTGGGAACAGATTTTTTCTTAGCAGGGCTGAGAAAGAAAAGTTCATTTTCTGTTCATAGGAAGCAATGGTATAAATGAACAAAACTGCAGTAGTTTTACAAGCCTATGGGATTACTCAGAGGCATGCAAATTGTGCTCTTGTTCAAATCTCATGTACTTTATGGACATATGCAGTGGAGAATCTCTTAGTGGATTGTGCAAAAAATCTGTTTCCATGCATTGTTCCTGGTAAGCCCTCAATTTAAAGTCTAAAACTGGATCTAAATATCTATTCCAGAATACCTTTGTACATCATTATTTCAAATCAGGCAGTTTAATCTGTTCATACACATGGTAAGTTTGCCTGAAACTCCTTCTCTTTTATTAGTCCTTATTTCTCTAAGGAGGTAAATTTAAGTAAATATTTCCAGTGAGTGATCTTTCATTTCCTTGAGATTGGGAAGGGAATGGTCAATGCATGATAAAATAAAGGAAAGCTTTGTAGCTGTCTTTAAATACCTTCACTCTTAGATTTACTGTGGTAATTGTGACAAAGCAAATGGCTGTTCCTTTGGCAGCAAAAGAGTTTTAAGAAGACAGTAGGCATTGTTGTTGTTTGCCTTGCAAATTATAAAATACCTCCAAAATTACATGGTGTCAAACTGTGTGACACAGATTATAAAAATAATATATAGCCCTGAATTTTATTAAGAAAATTATACCAGATAACTCTTAGTATCCCTGAGACATGATAATATATCTTAAACTTTGTTATTACATAGGAATGGCATTTGGTTGAAAGTTTTAAGCTTTTGGAAAGTAGAGAATATGTGTGTGTGTGTGTGTGTGTGTGTGTGCACGTGTGCGCATGTGTGTATTTTACACACATACATACCCATACTAGATTTCAGGAGTTAATGCTTTTGACAGCAATCAGGTGCTTATTTACTCCATTAAAAGAAGCAACACATATGAGGTCAGCTGACTTGAGTAAAATTCAACAGACTAGGTAAAATAATTTGTTGTTATGTAGGAATTTACAAACATCAGGGCAGAATTTTTGTTCATTTATAGCCCAAGAACAGTTATGCTGGACTAACAATTGGTTTTCCTAGGATCTCATTTTTGTGAGCTAATCCTCTGAACTAGCTGCAATGGAAACCACTCCTGCCCACACACTTCCTATCTCTTTAAGAATTCATATCCTCAAAGACCTTATTTTTGATAACAGGAAAAGCAAATGCTCCTTTCCCAATAATACAAAGAACCGTTTCTCTGCTGACTAATACAGACTTCCGGGATTATAAGGACAGATTGCTCCCCTTGACAGTCAGCTGGGAGATGTTAGTGGCAGAATAACCTCTCTGTGAGATCTGTAGTGGTTTGTGACTTCAATGGCAGTGGGTTAGTGAATCTGCTCCCAGTTTTAGTTTGAAATATAAAGAGCTATCCAAGATTCTGAACCTATTTGTTTTACCTATTTGTCGGTATAGCTTTCAATACTTTGGATACTTCCTTTAAATTTCACTAGAACTCAAGAGTAGATTACCTACCACATGGAATAGACCAACCATCACTGTATAAGGTGTTCTACATGTTACTCAAGGAAAGTTTATTTCCATAGTGGCTGGAAACCGCTTCTCTTCCATCAACTCTCTTGAAATTTCAAAAGTTTCCTAGGTGACAGAGATAGCCCATGATGTTCTGCATGACAGTACTTTGCAAGATACTATGTCTGCCTTGTATATTACATAGTTCCACTAGTGACTATGTTCCACCCCTCCTGTTATCATACTTTGTCACCCATTCTCCTGTATGGTTTTAAATAAATCTGTCCCTTTTAAACCAGATTCTGAAATTGATTCAATTCCTGTCTAGGTTCAGAATCTAATTTCATCTACTATGCCTGGCTTTTTGCTCATGCCCTAAATTAGGGATGTGATGTAGAGAGATAGGAGGTGGAGTGGTTTGAGCATTGGACTACGACCCTGAATACAAGGGCTCAGTTCTCTGCTCGACTATAGAAACCGACTGGGTTACCTTGGGTGTGTCACACACAAACAGCCCCAGAAAACCCCACGATAGGTTTGCCTGAGGATTGCCATAAACCAGAAACAACTTGAAGGCATACAACAACAAAATGTACATGAAGTGCTCTAGTCTCATGAAGGGTAAACTGAAAGTCAGTGATTGTTCCAAAGTGAATTTCATAAGAGGAATGCCATTGTGATATCTACCACGTGTGTACAGGTGTATTCAAGTAGCCTGTCAACTCATGGTGACACCATGAATTTCATAGGGTTTTCTTAGGCAAGGAATACTCAGAGATGATTTTGCCAGTTCCTTCCTCTGAAATATAGCCTACTGCACCTAGTATTCATTGGTGGTGTCCCATCCAAATACTAACTAGGGCTTGACCCCGCTTAGCTTTCAAGAGCAAACAGGATCTGGTGCCTTTACGGTATCTAAGCCCCCTTCTGTCTACCATACTACACTGGTTACTAGTTTTGAAATTCAGATTTAATCATTTTCAGTGCAGACCAATTAAAATGACTAGGATTTAAGTTAGTCATGGACTGGCCTTATTGATCTGAGTGGGTCTTGTCAGATTAAAGTCATTTCTGCAAAAGCGGGCTGTGCTGCTGTGGGGCCAGGATCGGCTGGTCGTGCTTCAGCATGACACTATCGCCGACCCACCACCATTCTGTCCCCAATTGATGTGCACGTGTGGTATTTGCAAAACAGAAAAAATAAATTTTGCCCCTGCTATTGCATGGCATTCTTGCCCTTCCCAATCATGTGGGAGTGCTGGGGGCATGCTGGCGATGCCTCCTTCCCCACTGTAGCAGTGGAAACTGCCCAGCTACGTAGTGGAAGGAAGAGGCGGGGCCACTGCACTCCCTTCCGGAGGGACCCGGTGAGCTGTGGAGGGGAGCCTTCCCGGCATGCTCCCTTTCCAGCAGGGACGCTGCTGGGACTGCAACAGGATGATGCGCGGGAGCGTCGTTGTACGGAAATGGCCTAAATGTGAATCAACAAGTGAGGAAATGTGTTTAGAAGTCTGAATGCATTTGGGATCATGATTTTGTGGTATGTAATATGCTGTTGTGTGAACCAGCATGGTGTGCTGGTTTGAATGTTGGATTAGGATGCCTTGAAACCAGGGTTTGAATCTCTGCACAGCCATAGAAACCCACTGGGAGACCTTGGGCAAGTCACACGCTCTCAGACTCAGAGGAGGATAATGGCAAACTACCACTGAACAAACCTTGCCACAATAACCCAGTTGTAGATTTGCCTTAGTGCGACTATACGTCTGTATCAACTTGAAGAATCGCAACAACAAATACGTTGTTACAGATTATTATAATACGTTGCTGGCTGTTTTGAAGGGGATAACCCTTAAAGGCAACCTATGTATAAATAAAAATATTGCTTGAAAAGTACACTGTACCCTCAACATATTAGTCATTTGTGTGCATTAAACACTGAGTAAAGGCTAGAATAAAGTCTTTTATTGATGTATACACATACACATTTAAAGCCTTTTAAAATATATATATGTACACACACACACACACACACACACACAGTGTTCTTTGTCCCTCTAGCCAGAAATTATCCAGTTAATCTCATTTTGGCCTTCAGAATAGCAAAGTATTTCAATTTAGAAACTTGGAAGGTATAGCATTGGTGCACTGGTGTATTGTTGCCTGTATAACACACAGCACATTAAATGACAATTCAATAAAATTGGTCCTTTACAGAGTGTCCTCTCAAATTTCTGTGTCAGAGAGCTGGAAGGTTTTCAAGCGTGTTTCCACTTGTGAGTAATATCTGGCATCAAGCATATTCATAAGTATCTCTTTGTGGCAATACTTGTAGATTTAAGTGGCATTAATTAGAAGCTAGTGTTCATAGTGGAGGCGTATATGAGGCAATAAATACCTTTTGTGGGTGACTAAAGGCCACAGAGCTCTGGATTCAAGGTGTCTGATAATCAGAAATATTGTTTATTACAAGTTGGATACAATATGGTGGGCCAAAGCTTTAGTGCTTGACGACACCTTGGAGAGCAAGAGATCAGACTGGGGCAGGACTCTAAAGAAGATTTTAAAACCCACTTCATGGTTTACTAATCCAGACAGCTGGATAGACACAGGGTATATCAAAGAGCAGCTGGTTAAAGCTGTTGCACTTCATTTATATCCATGCCAAGTCAAGTTAAAGAAAAACACAGAACATTTAAAATGGAGTACTGGCAGTCAAGAGATTTTTTTAAAATAAGCTATTCATGTTGATCCAAAACACCGTAACTAGTACATTGAACGGATTTCAGTGTTTTTAACCCCAACTAAAATGAGGTGAGAATCTTTTTTAGGGTCGTGCTCCTTTCTCTCTTGTTTGCTTGAAGCCAAATATGGTTAAAATATGTACATGCTAAACCATCTCAAACCAGTGTTTTAGCTTCACAACAGATATCCTAAAGACTGTCAAGGCCAGCTAGATATCCTTATTGGTGAATTCAAGTTTTTCTGTTTGCCACTGTCAGAATATCAAGAGATCTCTAAGAGGTTAAAAGGTAGTAGAGAACATACACTGCATGAAATTTGCAAATTCAAAACTGGTTTAATTCCAAAGCGAGTTTGTCAACTATGCTTGTTGTTGTTGTTGTTGTTGTTGCTGCCACCATTGTCTGCCTATTCATACCCAAAACCTATTTCACAAGATAGTCAGCAGCTTCAAGATATTAAAATTACCAATTGTGATTGCCTTTGTAAACAATAATGAACATCTTTCCTCACAGGTTATGTATCCAGGATGGCCAAGAACAAAATTTGTTTTCCCATTTTAGATCTGTACAGCCTGGGGCACAGTGCTGCAATCTAATGTCACTTGTTGCAACAGATGTTTGAGAGACAACCCTGCTATTCCCGGCCTTGAAAATCCTGCACGAAATTGGAAGTACCCACACACAGTTTTGCATAAAAGCAGCATCACCTGTGATAGATACTGATATATATTCTTAACGGGAGTAATGATATCACAGAGCAGGGGGAGGAATTTGTGTCTCTTAAATGTGAAAGTAGATATGGTGGTGCTCAAAAATAAATAAGACAAACCATCAAGTTAAACAAATGATTTATTTTAATTTTGCTTTTTAAATATAATGAAAAACATGCATTTCCAAAAAGAAAGGTAGTACAATCTATATAAAACATATACCAACAAACAGAGCGGAAAAGTTCCACTTACATTTTTTTTTTCTATAGTTAATCCACAGTGCCTTGAGACATTTTTACTCTAAAAAGACAGCAGCAAATATCTTTCCATCAAAGATGTGCCGTACGTGTGAAGAAATGGTATAATGGAGCCCTTGCACACTGGAAGTGCATACGGCTGTAGGATAAAAGTAAGTACATTTTATTTCTAATATCTCTTGGCTTCATCAAATGATATTTAAAATTTTGAAAGAATAAATTTAGATAACCAAGAAACAGTGATATGTGAATAGGCACCTCTATGGTGTTTTTCAGACCAATACACATGACAGAGAATTTAGTCTCTCAGTAAGAAATGGGTTGTGTTATTTGATATCATCTTTTGTAAAACTTGTATTTCCAGTTTTGTGGCACTATTACCACAAAAGAACAATTACAAATGATTAAATACACCTTCTGGCAATGGTCAGAAGAGCCTGCATGTGAAAAAAAAGTAGTATTCATTTTTGTTGTTTTCTTAGGACTATATCTTGGAAAATAATAGTATAATTATAAACTCCAGCAACTCTGAGGCCAGCTGGTTATATTGACTCAGACGAGGGCAGAAAATATGTTAGACGAGGGCAGAAAATATGTTAGCTATTCTTTTTATGTTGTCTTTAATTTTTCCTATGAAAGGGAACAGAATATTTTCTAAGGTCGCAACTGTCTACACATTTACTTGGGATTAAGTCACATTAAATTCTATAGCACATGCCGGAGTAGACAAAACATGCACAGGGTTTTCTTTAGTGTTCCTGCTATAACAACGGAACCTTTTAAAACTCTTAATTGCTGGACAAGTTTTCACTGTGTATACAAGGAAAGAGCAGAACTTCAGACTTTCAACAGAATTTGCTGAAATCCTAATGTTTCCTTTGATTGACGCTACAATTTGAACAAACCGCAAGGGATTAAGATGAAGTAGAATCTGTGGGACCTGCTTTTTTGTTAACTATTTAGATTTGGGATGTTAAATATCACTCTGAAAACACCATTATGTAATATTGCGTGGATTGGTTCTGGTGCTTTTGAATACTTAGAATTGCAGTCTAAAGAGATTTAATTCTAAGGCCATTTATTCAATTGGCTCATGAATCAGGCTTACCAATGCTGCTGCTGCATATTTAGTTGTCATTTTATTAATACATTGTAAAAAATCAAATAATAATGCCAATGTGGTTTGTCTCTACAAGAATGATACAGGAAGGCAATTAAGGACTGCATTCTTTTTCTTCCACCACTGTATGTTCAGAATTATATCCTGGTTTTGAGAAAAATACAGTTTCTTTTACATTTAAACCATTCAAACAGGACTTTAATCTGCATGTGTTGATTACCAGGAAGTAATTAACTATTCAAAGTTCTGTAGGGAAAAGCACATACAGAGACCACCCCCTACTGGATCAGACCATAGGCTTTTCTAGTTTAGTATCCTGTTCTCACCGTGGTCAACAAGAGGCACATAGGAAACCCGCCAAGTTCGTTGCTCACTGGAAAGCTCCTTTCTTATTAAGGACCTACTCATATTACAGAATTAAAGTACTATTATTCCACTTTAACTGACATAGTTCTGTCCTGTGGAACCCTAGGATGGGCAGTTTTGGGAGGACATTTAGAATCCTCCGCCAGAGTGTTCCAGTGCTTCATCACATTACAAAGCCCAAGATTCTATAGAATGGAATTGTGTCAGTTAAAGTGGAGTAATGGCACTATAATTGTGTAGTGTGGATGGGCTACTGGTCTCCTACATTCTATTATATAGTGTGACAGGTACCTCTCCAGGCTGGCCCTGCAGTTCTAACCCTTGGGCTACCGTCACTGGCCTTGTCCCTTTTCTCCTCTTAATTCCTCCTTCAGATTGGTACTTGGGCCTCAAGGTGATCTCTGTGTGGACCCGTGGCTGTGCTGTTCTGTGGATTTGCTATGGTACGCATGATCAGACTCCTAATCAAACTTAATAGGAACAACCAGACACAATTATTTAAAAAGAATATACATGTAGAAGTTTATTAAGAGACATTTAGATAATACATTAACCCCTGAACTATTTAATCCTTCATAATGCCCCCAAACCCTGTTCTGTTACTTCTTCTGACTGATTTTCCTGTCTCTGTTATACTTCTTCCTTACTTCTATGTCATCTTTCCCCATCCACCTTTTGTCAGAGACAAGCCTCAGTTTTGTATCCTTTCTCCCCCATAGGCCCCCTCCACAACACTCCCTGAGTCGTGTTTGCCCGGTATGAGACTTGCCCAGCTCCTCTCTTCACAAATGGTACATAATACAGACAGATTTTACAGATGTCCTTAATGATTGTGCTGAGCAGTGTAGGTGCAGCATTTTAGAAAAGTGTTACATAAATACTTAGCTGGAATGAGAAGAACCATGCTCAGTGGGCTTTGGTCTTTTTCTCAAGCAGCAGTACCTTGTGCCAAACCGAGAGAAACTTTAAAAACAATGAAAGAGAAATCCACGCTGTTTCAGACAAAGCATTCATAATTCCCAACTGGCATGAGTGTCCAGCAACAGAGTTGTGGAGAGTTTAAAGTTGAATGAAACTGATTAACGGGGAAAGAATGAGTCGCAGATGCTACTAGAAAGAGGAAGTTTATAAATGTCATTGTGATCAGGACTACCTCCTCTAGGGACTTTCAGCCTGAGCACACACAATGATACAAGACACAAGACACAATCAGCCAAGATTGTCTTAACAAACAAGTCAAAAACAAGTTCAGAAAATGGCAATAAAATGGTATAACACTGTGACTATGTAAGAGGCAAAGAGGGAAGAACAAACTGAAAATGAAAGTTGCTTTCATCATTTTTTTCAACTAACATCGTAGTTTATAGTGGCATCAGTGACTCTGATATTCATCAGTGGCACTCAAAGTGGTGGTCCCTGGACTGGTGTTAGTCCCCGACGCATTGGCTGCCAGGGCTGTAGCAACTCTTTCCATGAAAGAAAGAGTTGTGGACAAACACAGTATTGACCCCTGTTACACTGGAAAAACATAACAACCACATCAGACATTCTGAGAAGCACTGATATTAATTATTTAATTGCTCCGGTTGTTTACCCTGACCCAGAAATTATCTTCTCTCTGATCTACCCATAGAACTTTTTGTCAATCCTGTCCAGATTATACTATCATCGTAAAGTGCGCTCTGTGAGTCTGTTTCTGAAGAAACCTCAACTTGGGCAGAATGAGGTTGCTTAGCTGCTAAGAGGAGCCAGGTGGTCGGAACATGTGGCTTCAACACTGTACCCATCACTTTGGTGCCCAGTGTGCCCAGTGCTATTCTGATCATTCAAGCTCTAAACAGTTGGAGACATTTTTTTTAACTAGGGCCATTTCCCCACTAGACTGTGATAGTGCCATTATTCTACTTTCAGCATCCTATGGAATCCTGGGGTTTCCAGTTTAGAACTGCAAACTCCAAGATTCCATAGGATGTTGAAAGTGGAATAATAGCACTATCACAGTCTAGTGTGGAAATGGCCTAGGAGAAGGATATATAAAATGTGCATTATATCTATTGTTAAGTAGTGTTGGAAGTCAAATTGTAGTATACTGGCACCCTATAGACCCCCAGGGACCAGGACTGAATTCCCTGCTTGGCCATGGAAACCCACTGGGTGATCTTGGGTGCCTCACACACTCTCAGCACCAGAAAACCTGTGACAGGTTTGCCTTAGGGTTGCTGTAAGTTGGAAACAACTTGAAGGCACATAACAACAACAGTATCCTCTTAGCTGAGCCACTGTCAGCTGTTTCATATTATTTGTAGTGTTACATTAGTTTAGTTAGTTCATTTTTGTAGTTAGGTTGTGCAGCTAGCTATATTTTATGTCTTTTGTGCCTGTGTTATGTTCTATTTTGTAATTCTTATGTGTAGTTTTATATATTCAAAATCTGTGTTCTTTAGAAAAATATTTTTTTTAAAAAAATAAAAAGTTGCACCTGTAAGATCAGTTCATCTGGTGCACACAAGAGTGTTTACAGTGATAGCCCCCAGCTCTGGAACTCTTTGTCCTCAGAGGTACATAGTCTTATCTCTGAAGAGGATTTTCAAAAGGGATTTCCTTCAACTGGCTTTCTCTTTTCTTGAAATATTGCCAGTTGGCTTCTTTGTCTTGTATTTTTACTAACAGGACAATATTGTTGTATCATTCTTTCAACTGGATTTTAAAATGGCATTATCTTTTTTTTATGTTTTATTGTGTGACTGCCTTCTGAATACTTGATCCTAAATGGTATAGGAATAATTACACATGCGTGCGTGCACACACACACACACACACACACACACAGGTCGTCACTTCACTGTTCAGATTCACATTAATTTCAGTAAACAGAGTTCAGCAAATGGTGTTAAGACCATTGAAATTAATAGGGAGGTTGGGGGAGGAAAGAAAGATTCATTAGCAGCTACCAGACAGGGTAATTTACCTGCACTCAATCACTTCATAGATAGAATAGTTATATCTATTTTTATATTAAATAGAAACTGGCTTTTTTTTAACATTCAGAAATATATCAAGTATTCCACATATTTTAAACTGTCCAGAAATAGGTTCCTCTTAATTTTTATTTTTATTTTAAGAAACACAACCATATTTAATATTTTCCTTCAAAGCAGCATCTGGTTTTTGTTTCTGCCTACTGTAAGCAGGAATATTCTATAGTGACTATTAATTTACAGATAATTCCATAGAAAGTTCTGCTTATTTCAATATGCTTTCGACTTCCTAAGAAACTATCAAATTCAGCTCTGAGACTAGTGCTATTTCCTTGGGCGAGTCCCAAATGAATTTTAATTTTCAGAGGGTTTCATGCACCATTTGTTGTTTACTCCTTTGTAACAGTATTATTTCCATTATGATAATAGGATTATGTTCATCATAACATGTGTTGTCTTCCATACCGTAACCTCACCTTGTCCCTCAGGAAGATGGAGGATGTGAAAGGCTTTACTAATATGGCAGGATAGGAAATGCAGTCCTCTAGCCACTAAAGTTTTTATATATGTTTAATGTGGTTGGTCTGTGATATTTAAACAGTCAGTGATGGTGAATATAGATGTCATAAAACCGAGTGTTAATATATGCACAACTCAGGTATAGATATGATTAAGAAAATGTCATTCAGTTTGGGAAAACGGTACTCAGACTAAGCATAATGAACTGTGTGACACAGAAGCTTTTGTGCCAGGTGTCGTAATATAATGCCGCTTCAATCATAATATTGGTTCTAATGTCAATAAGTAAAATGCTGGCACCATACAGCTATAGTTCTAGCACAGCACCTTTTTTGATATTGAACTGATGCAGCATTTGGTGCACCTTATCATGTTCTGTTAATGTAGCAGATCTTAAGATTGATCAGTTAATAGAACTATTGATTTCAGTGGCATGAAACTGGCTAAACGGGGCTGTAGGTCTGTTAGGCAAGCAATCAGAAATTTCCTAGAGCTTGCCCCCTGCCTCAAATAGAAAAACCAGCATTTAAAATGTGTGTTTATGTAGGGATTACTGAACCAGTGAGAAATCATAACCCTCTGCATGACTGTAGCCTGGAGCCACAAGCTGATATCAGGCTTTACACTGGTTTGTTAGGCTCTTACTCATATGTGGGAAGTGGCAGTCCTTCCATATGTATGTTTGCATAGTTTCTACAATGTGACTAGACAAAGAGAGAGATGGAGGACACACCTAAGGATATTCCGTTGTTGAGCAATCTACTATGGAACAAATGCACTAGAGGCTGTGATGGTACATTCTGCATAATTACAGAAGTTGTTATTTCATTTTGACCACACACTGGGATCACGAAGCAACTGGCCTATCCGACATTTTGGACTACAGTTCCCACAGTTCTTTACCCTTGGGCCATTTCCACCGTATACTGTTAGAGTGCTATTATTTCACTTTCAACATCCTATGGAATCCTGGGGTTTGCAGTTTAGGGAGTGACCTTTAGAATTCTCAGCCAGAGAGCTCTTTGGCCACAGTGAACTACAAGCCCCAGAATTCCACAGGATATTGAAAGCGGAATAATAGCACTATAACAGTGTAGGGCGGAAAGGGCCTTGGTCATTTTGGCTGGAGCTGCTGGAAGCTGAGATTCAAAATATCTGGAATTTCAGATATCAAAATATCTGAAATATCTGCGGTAAACTTTCAATGTACAAGATGGAAAAAACTTAACCTTGAAGTTAACCTTTTCTTAAATATACTTCACATTGTCCCAGTTCACCTAGGAACAGATTATAATTAAAGAAAAGAATGTTGATTTGGCGTGCTCTCTCTGTCTCTTTTTCTCTCTGTGTTAACTAACATATACATCCTTAACTGTTTATTGTGCTGCATGGAACCAAAACTATTCTACAAGTTGGATTGATGATAAATTCAAGAACATTTATATTGCTAGAGCTGTTTTGATGGAGGAAACCACAAGTATTACAAATACTAGCTTGGTACACTGGTACAGGTGTATAATAAGCACATATAATTAAATGAAAGAGACATAATGGTTTGTTGTTGGTTACGCATTTACAACAGCTGACGATACGCCTAATATGTAGTTCCCAAATTAAGAAAATTACTTATGGCTCCACTGTTAACCAGGAGGATTCCTTATGGATTTCAGTACAAAAACACTCTGTACCTTTTACAACGTAGATTCCCAGTGCTGTCTGTAATTTAACCTCTAGACTATCAGTGTTACTCCAAGATGGTTTTTTTAAAAAACTTGTGCATTCACAGGTGAGCTTTTTTTTTGTTAGCTAAAAGCGTTTTAATCCCACAAAAAGGATAGCTTCATTGCACCTGAAATTTAAGTTTTAATGCTTTCTTTTCTTGAAAAAGATGTAATATATGTATTTTAAAAATAGTGAATTATGAATTCTTTTCTTCACTTTCTACTTGCCTTCACCTATAGGAAAATTTTAAAAATATCAATCAAGATATAGGCTCAACCACAGGACTTATTTGATTTAGGTTCAGTATTTTTGCATGTAAAATCCTGCTGTACATGGTTCATTTGTGGCCATTCAAATTGGAGAATACCTAATTCCATTAGAAATAACAAGAAGTGTTAACAAGCAGGAATGATTTTCAGAGTGCTGTTGCTGTTTTAAAACAAGCTATCTGCATCTCATATGCCATTATCCTGTGCTCCCTTACAAATTTGTAAAATTGATATACAACAGTGATGATACCACTGTAATTCAGAAGAGGGGAGGATTGCTTTCACAGATATATCTAGTGGGGATGCAATATAGGGTCTTCTTGATGGATGCCCTCAGGGTCTGGAACTCCCTTGCTAGGGAGGCTAGAATGGCCCCTCCTTGTTGTCCTTTCCTAAGCAGCCAAATAGTGTTGTATTTAGACAGGCTCTCAGTAGAGTTAAATGTTTTTTAAGGAAGGGCATTTTCAAGGGTGCTACACTGGTTTTAATTTTATTGTTTTTAATCTTGTTTTTGAAATGCATTTTATTATTTTACATTGTATATTTAAAATTTCTTTGTTTTAACTATATTATATTTGCTTTAATTTATAAACCACCTTGAGTCTGAGTAAAAGGCATGATATAAACAATAACAACAACAGAAACTGGACAATGCTTTCAGAATAACAAACCAGTGAGATATGTTTGATCAGAAGCCTTTCTGAGATTTGGGCCTCACTTACAGTGACTTCTTAGGCTCTTTCCACACCCCGCTCCCAACCCGCAATGGTGATGGGATTGTGATGGGACCGCAACGATGATTCTGCATGACGTCGTTGCCATCCTGTTGCTGCCTGTCGCAATCGCAGAATAAATCACTGACAGGTTTCTCCCATTGATGAACTGTGATTGTGCAGTCCTACCACCTCCCTCCTGCACTTATATGCTGTGCAGAGGTCAGGAAGCTCAATGGTTGCGCTTCCTCTCCCAGCACAGCCCGGGAAAGTGCCAGTCTGCTCTGTGGAAGGGAGGGGCAGAGCCATCACACTTCCTCCCCTCCAGCAGACAGTCAGTGTGGAGGGGAGTGCTTCTGTCGCACTCGCCTCCCAGGACAGCCAACCCCGGGATCCCCATGGAATGGATTTGGCAGCAGGTAAGCTGCAGAAAGGGTCTTACTGTTTGTTATTCCCCTTTTGAAATGTTACCCTAGTGTGAGAGGATACAGATGACAGTGAGAGTTGAGACAGAGGCTTCAGAAGTGCATGAAACTTTATTGTAATGATTTAGATATTGCTCCAGTGTTTTACCATGCTTAAAACTTTCAACTTGCATCAGGAAATCTAGGAAATGAAGACCCCAATGCCTTTTTGTTAGATGGACTGAGTGAGAAAGCACTGGGAACACTTTCCTAGCTTCTCAGTAGCAACAGATACTTCTGAGCATGGTCTCAAGAATTTAGGGTCTAAAAGATACTGAAGAACATATTGAATGCCTTCATTTATCAAGCTTTCCCACCAAGCTTCGCATAAGTGTAAGTTTCAGTTAGTGAGGGGAATTGGTAACAAAAAAAAACTGGGAGGTGCAGGCTTAATTTTTTTGGTGCTTTCTCAGAAACTTTAGGAAAGGTTCTTCAGGATAAGTACCCAAAAAAGGAGTAGGTGCTTAACAAACATGTTTAGCAACTAAAAAATCTGACAAGTTATTGCCTATAGATGTTTGAAGACTGTCTTCAGGGTGTACCACAAAGAATGCACAGTCAACCCTCCACATTTGTGGGTTTGACTTTCACAGATTTGATTATTTGCATTTTTTCCAATCCCTGTCCCCCACTTCAGGTGCTTCTTTTTGTGGGGAGCCTTCCCTCTTGGCAGCCCTGATCAGGCCACACAGCCCTTTAAAAATCCACATCTGGTCCTCCTCCACCACCACCAGCTGTTGCCTGGCCAGCTAAGGATGGGTTGCAGCCTGATTTCACAGCACCACAAACCCTCTCCTAATGCCTCACACACACCCAAGGAAGGAGATGGGTGAGAAAGAGGAAGTACAGGGCCACCATGTCGACCCCCTCCCCTTACCTCTCCTTTCCCTGGCCTGGTTTGGATCCTGGATGCCTGTTCTCCCCACCATGCCTCAGTCCCTTTCCCACAGATACACACACACACACACACACTTTGATATTTG
This sequence comes from Cyclura pinguis, assembly GCA_030412105.1. NCBI lineage: Eukaryota > Metazoa > Chordata > Lepidosauria > Squamata > Iguanidae > Cyclura > Cyclura pinguis. The sequence continues at coordinate 32,214,352 of CM059604.1, read as the reverse complement.
TGATTTTCCCACTTTTGCAAGAGTCCTGTGCCCCTACCCCTAGTGAATGGGGAGGGCCAACTGCAATGACAATACATGTATAAACATGTATAAAGATCTTGAAATTTAAAACCTTATTTGTACCTGTATGTTGCATATAGCCTGTACATTAAAAAAAAAATCTGCTGAATTTTTGGAAGAGGTTAAATGCTACTTCTCCAAGCGCATAAACTCAATAATATTTTTGTTTTATCTGGGTTAAGTGTCAGTTACTAGTCCACTACTGATCCCAAAGTAGTATTTAGGAGTTTCATAGCCTCCTTTGGTTCTGATGGAAAAGGGAAATAAAGCTAGAAATCATGGTTACTAATGTCACTTTGCTCCAAATACCTAGGATATTTTACCTGATAGCTTTTTGTAGATGTTGGCCCTTTCCGCATGAGGTGAGTGAATCGCTCTGTGCCGTTACTTACCGGCTCTTCTTGGGTCCGAAGTAATGCAGACTGTCCCTTGAGCCCTTCCGCAGGGCTCCTCCATTAGTGCAGGGCGAACCGGAGCAGTGCAAGGTCTGTAGATCCACACTGCTCCAGCTCAAAATGGCGGCTTCCGGTGTCTTCATGGGAGTGGACCAACCGCTGAGGCTGGCCACGCCGACAGCCCAGCCTCCGCTGATTGCAGGCTTGCATTGGTGCGAGCCTGCGCATCTGCACAGGTAAGTAGGAATGCAATGGCGCGTTCCAGAAAATGTAAAGACCGGATTTTTCCGGTGTTTACTTAGCGCGCTGGAGGACCACTTGGGGGCAGGTTGGATCAGACTGAGGTGCGGAACTAAGTTAAATAGTCTGCACCTAGTCCGATCCAAGGTGCAGACGACCTCTGTGCCAGGATGCCTCGGCCCGTTTTAACTGCCTCGTGTGGAAAGGGCCGTTATGGAGCATGTCAGACAAGATGAAACTCTGTGATATCCCACAGTCAGTGGGTCCAATTCCAGCACTAGCTTCCAGCATCAACACTCTATGTAGACACAGAAACATCACAACATTGTGCTCCTAAGTGCCATCCCAGATAGCCTATGTCAACTATTCTAATGATTATTAAGTTATGCTTGTCATCTGACATATCTAATAAATTGATTTTACACCAACTTGTTTGTTATAAAATGAATGTCCTGTAGGATGATCTGTTAACTTGTCATAAGAGGCATTTTAGTCTTAAATATTTCTCTTGGCAATGAAGATAACATTATAAACTTCTCCAAATTATACTCTGATAAAAATGTATTGCCCAAGAGTGGATACTACTCTAGTAGCAGATGTGAAGTTATCAGGGTTCGATAAGCATTTTCACATAAATTATTGCATAGGCAAAGTTAATCATTATGTACAGGTGGTATGCCACCTGTTTAATTCAATCTGGAATAAATCAGAATGTGGTGAAGCAAGCTGAAGAACACTTTACAATTAAAGTTGTACTTGTATATCAGCCAAGTCAATACCAGTAACAATTCCATTCTACTTACGTCCAGAGAGACTTTGTGAAGAGTTACACTCAACTTCAGCTACATCTTTATACATAACTTGGGCAGTATAGTTATACTAAGAGTGGCAGATGGTGTCTACTCTTGTATACTGCCACTCTTGTATATTAAAAATGTTGTTGGCATCATAAATAAAAGAGATTTAATAATGTGTGATATTTAGACTTAATTCTAGAGAAATGTGCAGTTAGCTTCATTGACATAATGAAAGGTCTACATAAAAACCAACCTTTACTTGGAATTTGGGACTATTATCAAATAAACATTTTTAATGAAAATATATGCTCCTTGCTAAATCAGATTCTTGGTATCTTTGCTGTCTGGATATGCAGAGACACCAGTTTTTCTCATTCCCTAATCTGTGGCTTAATGGCATAATGGCTTATTTGCTTTTGTTAATGTGTAAAATAAAAGTAAATGGCAGATCAGTGTCCATGGAAGAAGAAAAGGAGAATTCAGAAGACATTTCCATTGGCAAATATGAAATAAAAAAGTGTCTTTCAAAGAAATTGTTGTGCCTGTAAAACCTGTTGATATCCTTTCAAAATAATTAGGACTGTGCACAGACAAAAATATATTCACAATATGCCTCATTGGTTCAGATGAGGGGTATTTTAGCTGAGACTGGTATTGCAGTGCATTCCAAATCTGAGGTAAAATCTCACTCTTCCTCAGTCTCCCAAGGGTTAAAGGTCTTAGTGCTGAAAATAATGGAAAAATCAATATGTTTTAACCTCAAGAGTTAAAGAACTGGACAGAATCTTGGTGAGGATGGAGCATGCCAGATTTCAGACAAGTGGATACAAGAATTTGCATGATGGACATCTTCTTTCTTGTACATACTCTGAGATATATTGTACTTTAAACTTTGGCAAGTGGGGAACCTTGTTTCTACCCCATAGAAAAAAGATCCACCAGGCCAGCCACATCTCTTTAGCTCCTGCTCTCAACCCTGACTCTTGCTAAGACTTTACTATAAAGCAGCCAAAACCTTCAACTAACTCAAAATGTTACTCTTCTACCTTGCCTTCTTCTTCAATCTTGGTCTGCTATCTTTCATTCTTGCCAGTCTGCTATAGTCTTTGCTATCAACCTGGTTCCCTCTCATTGATACTTCTTTCTCTCCTAACCCCTCTCTCCTCTCCTTTTCCCCCTCCCTCATGGAGATGTAGAATGACTGTATAGTCATGGAGTTATGCCTTAGTTGTCCTACATCACCTAGTTACAGAACTGAAACATTGCACAACCCCCAATGCACAACGATGGAATCAATCCACAGTGTGCTACATTATGCCGTATAGAACATGGAATGTTCAATGAATATTGATGTGAAATAGTACGACAAAACACTCTGCTTTTATAACCTTCAACTGACTATGGCTGTTACACATTAGCCAAAAATGTCCACCCACTTACATATGGGAACTTATACATGCATAACACAACAGGAATGCCAGCCATAATAATTGCTACACAATTATAGCATCATGATTCTACTTTAACTACCATGGCAACATCCTAGGCATCACTGAGACCTGATGGGATGAGTCTCATGACTGGAATGTAGGAATAGAGGGGTATAGCCTATTTTGTAAAAATAGACCAAACAAGAAAGGAGGAGGAGTAGTCTTGTTTGTCAAGGATGTTTTCACCTGTGAAGAGATCCGTGACTTAAACCCAGAAAGCCAGGTTGAGAGCATCTGGGTAAGAATTAAGGGAGTAGGAAACAATAGGGATATTCTGGTGGGGGTTTACTGAGACCTCCAACTCAGACTGAGGACTTTGATGATGCCTTCCTCAACCAAATGACTGCACATTCAAAAAGGAGAGATACAGTAATAAAAGGAGATTTCAATTACCCGGATATATGTTGGCAGTCAAACTCTGCCAAGACAGCAAGGTCCAGCAAGTTTCTTGCTTGTCTTGCAGACAATTTCATGGTCCAGAAGGTGGAAGAGGCCACAAGGGGATCAAATATTCTAGATCTGATCCTGACCAACAGGGATGACCTTCTTAATGAGGTAGAAGTGGTTGGATCTTTAGGGGGGAGTGACCATGCCCTATCGGAATTTGGCATCCAGTGGGAAGGAGAAGATAAGTGTAGCCAGACACTCCTCTTAGATTTTAAAAAAGCGGACTTCTGTAAACTTAGGGAGCTGCTGGCTGGAATTCAGTGATCAAGAATAGGGAAAGGGAAAGGAGTTCAGGAGGCATGGGAGTTCCTTAAAAGGGAGATACTGAAGGCACAGTCTTAAAACTGTACCAATAAGGAGGAAAAATGGAAGGCATCTGAAGAAACCCGAATGGTTGACTAAAGAACTCTCAGTTGAGCTACGTGTTAAGAGAAACATGTACAGGAAATGGAAGAAGGGGAAAACCGCCAAAGAAGAATTTAAGCAAGTAGCTAGGAGATGTAGGGAGAAGGTCAGAAAGGTTAAAGCACAGAATGAACTTAGGCTGGCCAGAGACATCGAAAACAATAAAAAGAGCTTTTTTAAATATGTCCGTAGCAAAAGGAAAAAGAAGGAGATGATAGGGTCGCTGCGCAGAGAAGATGGCGAATTACTAACAGGGGGAAGAGAAAAGGCAGAACTACTTAACACCTTCTTTGCCTCAGTTTTTTCCCAGAAGGATACAAGCACTCAACCGGGCGGTTGGGGAGCAGGTGAGGAAGCAGGGAAATGAGGCACATAATAGGTAGAGAGGTGGTACAGGAATACCTGGCCACACTGGATGAATTCAAGTCTCCAGGGCCAGATGAATTGCATCCTAGGATATTAAAAGAACTGGCAGAGGTCATTTTGGAACCGCTTGCTATAATCTTTGAGAAATCTGGGAGGACAGGAGAAGTTCCAGCAGACTGGAAGAGGGCAAATGTTGTCCCCATCTTCAAGAAGGGAAAAAAAGAGGACCCAAATAATTATCGCCCAGTCAGCCTGACATCAGTATCTGGAAAGATTCTGGAGCAGATCATTAAGCAGTCAGTTTCTAATCACTTAGAAAGCAACGCGGTAATCACGAGACGTCAACATGGATTTCTCAAAAATAAGTCATGCCAGACTAATCTTATCTCTTTTTATGATAGAGTTACTAGCTTGATAGATGAAGGGAATGCTGTGGATGTAGCATTTCTCGATTTCAGTAAGGCCTTTGACAAAGTTCCACATGACATTCTTGCAAAGAAGCTAGTAAAATGCAGGCTGGACAGGGCTACTGTTAGTTGGATTTGTAATTGGTTGACCGACCAAACCCAAAGGGTGATCACGAATGGCTGCTTTTCATCCTGGAGAGAAGTGACTAGCGGGGTGCCACAGGGTTCTGTCCTGGGCCCAGTGCTGTTCAATATCTTCATCAACGATTTGGATGAAGGAATAGAGGGCCTGCTCATCAAATTTGCAGATGACACCAAATTGGGAGGGGTTGCTAATACGCCAGAGGACAGGATCAAAATTCAAAATGACTTAGATGGATTGGAGAGCTGGGCCAAAGCTAACAAAATGAAATTCAATAGAGAGCAGTGTAAGGTCCTACACTTAGGTAGAAAAAATGGAATACAGAAATATAGGATGGGGGACACGTGGCTGGATAGCAGTACGTGTGAAAGGGATCTAGGAGCCTTAATAGACCACAAGCTGAACATGAGTCAGCAGTGTGATGCGGCAGCCAAGAAAGCCAATGCGATTCTTGCTTGCATCAATAGGAGTATGGTGTCTAGATCGAGGGAGGTACTGGGACCACTCTAGTCTGCTTTGGTTAGACCTCATCTTGAATCCTGTGTCCAGTTCTGGGCACCCTAATTCAAGAAGGGCATGGTCAGGCTGGAGCAGGTCCAGAGGAGGGCAACCAAAATGGTGAGAGGCCTGGAAGACATGCCCTATGAGGATAGACTTAGAGAGCTGGGTATGTTTAGTCTGCAGAAGAGAAAGTTAAGAGGGGACCTGATAGCCATGTTTAAATATTTGAAGGGATGCCATGTAGAGGAAGGAGAGGGCTTGTTTTCTGCTGCTCCAGAGACCAGAACAAGGAGCAATGGATTCAAGCTGCAGGAAAGGAGATTCTACCTGAACCTCAGGAAGAACTTCCTGACAGTCAGGGCTGTCCGGCAGTGGAATATGCTGCCTCGGAGTGTGGTGGAGTCTCCTTCTTTGGAGGTTTTTAAGCAGAGGCTGGATGGCCATCTGTCGGGAGTGCTTTGAGGGTGTTCCTGCATGGCAGGGGGTTGGATTGGATGGCCCGTGTGGTCTCTTCCAATTCTACATTTCTATGATTCTATGATTCTATCCTCGGCTCTGAAGTTTGGTGAGGCACTAGGACTCTTTGGTTGAGAATTCTAAATATAACCCCAAACTTCCAATCCCAGGATTCCATAGGATGCTGCCAGGGCAGTTACAGTAGAATCGAAGCAGAAGAACTGTATAGGGAGAAAAGGTCTCGGACTGTTAATGTCAGTTCCAAGGCCCCACAACAAGCACGTTCTGCAGGAAAAAGTTCTTTTAAGACTTTAGAATGCTCTGTTTGTCAAGGTTCTGTTTTTTCTTTGTTAATCTGAATTCACCTCTTTTCTGGAAAGCATACAAATCCAAGCAATTTAGGAAGTATCCTTCAAAAAATATAGATGCAGACTGATACTGTAATTACTAAGACAGTAATTTACTACCAAATGGGAGCAGAAATAGAATACTATAAGTATAACAAAATAAAGAATTGTTTGTGGGGATGCCTTCCTTCATACTTGGCTAGAATGAAGTTGGGAGGCGGGCTGAAATGTACACAATCTGACAGTCCTTGTTCAAGTCATTCCATCAACCAGGGATAGTTCAAATCCAGCACAACAAAACTCAAAGAATTGTCTAAACATCACACATTGGTAACAAGATTAAATCTCCATCCTGCCAGAGAAATGGAACCAGTTAGAATTGTACAAATCATAAACGGCATAATGCATCAAATTAGAGTGACCTCTCCATTAACATTTAAACTGAGAATAGCGGCAAAGGGATGCAGAATAAACGAACATTTGCTAGGAGAGTTTAAGCTGCGAAGGGAAGGAAAGTATGGCATATCACTGTAGGAAGCAGGCAGGACTAAACAAACAGACCAAAGTAGCAAGGTATTGGTAAAACTTTGCTATGTATCTCATAACTCATTTTCTGTTCTTTTAAAAATTATGCTGGCCTGACTTTATCAACCATGGCCAGTTTTGTTATGCTTTAGCAAATCTAAAATGTTTTCAGTTCGAATGATATGGGGTTGAGTCTAGAGGTCAAAGGAATTGCAGTTAGTCACAATCTCTGCTGCATTGTGTGAGTGGTGAATGCAACAAAAGGTTATAACCATGTTGTAGCTCTGGATTAGAATGAAAATGCACAATGCACTGAAAATGCACTGAATAGGAAGTTGACTTCACAATCAGATTGGACTGGATTCTTAGCCTGGGAGAGATTCTACAGAGCAGGGTTTAATGCAGACATAGGAACTTTGTGTGGCTCTCCAAATGATGTTCAACCACAGCTCCCAGCAGTCCTAACCATTGGCTATGCTGACTGAAGCTTCTGAGAATTGCATTTCCATAACAGCTGCAGGGCCACACAGTCCCAATCTCAAAGTTTAGTGGGACCAATCCATCTTTGGCACAGGAAAACCCTTGCTGCATGTCAAGATGGGTGTTTCCAACCCTTCATCTACTGGTAAAAAGTTCTCTACAAGGAAAGCTTTTGTGGTTCTTTCCACATAGACTTTCTGAAGGGTGGCATTCTCTTTACTCAGATGCTTGAGTTATTGTTGTTCTCTCATTTTGCAGTTTTGAAGAAGTCCACAGCTGAAGATCTTTGAAAGCCTATCTCAGATAAGCTTGGAATTGGTGGCTGTTGTGGCTAGAGGCAGTTATATCAAACTTGCCCATTGTTGCTATCAATAGTAGGGACGTAACTTTGACTTTTCAGGTTCTCAAAGTTATATCCTTTTCCTTAAAACCAAGCATTGCATAGAATGACATGCTTAGAGATCTGGTTAAAATCATGCACAATTAAGACCATAATCCTATGCAACCTTATTTGGAAATAAGCTCTAGTGAATACAACAGACCTTACTTCTAAGTAAAAATGTACAGATTTGCCCTATAAGTTTACCAGTGGACCCTAGAGTATTGCTAGATAAATGGATGAAGAATCTGATATAGTATTTGGAACTTGTCTACATGATTGCCATCTGGGTGCAACCTATTTCTCCATCACTGCTTCTTGTCTAAATATTAGCAGGTGAGTTTACTTGCTTATTCACAGATAACCAGAGCACGCTTCCCCTGAAATGGTCATTTATCATGGAGACCTGTTTAATTGAAATCACAAATGTGACTAAGTTCCCACTACGATGTGATCTGACATAAATGATCATAGGAAAAAATTGCCTCTTGCTGATCCCCACTATCTTACATCTCAACTTGCTGCAAGATTGAAGCAAACTGCACCAATTTACTGCTCCCAACTGCATGATAATGGACACTTTGCTGTGCACTCTCCCTTCATTACTGTACAGGTCAGGGCTGTTAACAAGGGGCTCTTGCCACTTTTGACAGATAGTCACTACCAAGATGAATGGCACTAGCCACATGACCACTTAAGACTCTGCTTTCACTTTCCAGCACCTTTAGAGCACTTACTCAAAAAAAAGAAAAACAACAACTCTCAGCTTATTTTTAACTCTTTATTAACTAGGAGGATCAATAGAATTCCACTGAAATTGACCTCTAACTCTTTTTTTTTAAAAAAATAATTGAATGGAAAGCTCCAAAAACAATCCCGGAAGAATAGATTTTCTTTAATAATATGTTTCTATTACCTCAGAACTAATTAATATTTTACTGACATTAAACAAGGGCAGGATGTCATGTTAACATGTAGCTCCACAATTTCTTTTAAGAGAAAGTTTTATTTTTAATAGGATGCAGCCACTGATACCGCAGTTTGAGGGGGAGATGTCTGTGTGTCTGTGTGTGTATATACTGGGGATTATTCATCCTTTCCTGGAGCTATTTTCCTGCCCCAAATCCACCCAACTACTTTTACCCCGGATTAAAGAGAAATATTTGGGGAAGGTACAATTTAAGAAGCCTCTCTTCTCCATGCCAGACTCTCAGACCATTTCTGCACTACACTATTATAGTGCTATTATTCCACTTTCAATATCCCATAGAATTCTGGGGGTTGTAGTTTACTGAGGCCAAAGAACTCTCTGGCTGAGAATTCTAAAGGCCCCTCCCTAAACTGCAAACCCCAGGATTCCATAGGATATTGAAAGTGGAATAATAGCACTGTAACAGTGTACTGTGGAAATGGCCTCAGTTTTATCTCATCAGTTGCATTCTTTACAAAGCAAAAACATTCACAAGAAATGTCAAGTGTCCACCTTAAATGTCCTTATTTTCCAATAGCATCAATACATGCAAACATGTATGCAAGTGAATAAACATTTGGGAAGTCATGCTCCATTTTCAGTGGACACACCTAGATTCATAAGCTCTGCGATTTCATAGCAACTAGTGGCCCAGAGCCAGAATTTGGCCCATAGAAACTCCTGGGGCAAGGTTCAAGGAAGATGACCTGCTCATGTTTCTTTCTCTTGCCTACTGCAACTTTGAATTAAGGTTCAGTAGCGTCCATGCTGACCGGGCTGAGGAAAGGTTAAGCTTGAAAGGAAAAAGAGGGAGAAAATGGGTAGAAGGCCTTGTGTGCAGTTGCCAGGCAACCATTCAAGCATTCCTTATTGCTTCCTGATTAAAAGGACACATTAAATGTGGTTGCCATGCAACCACAAGTGACTTCCCCTGTGTTTCTCTTCTTCTTTTTTTTTTTTGAGTTTAATCTTTATTACCCTAGGTAAACGTGATTGGAAAATGATCTGACTCCTATTACAACTGTGGAAAAGCCATGGACCAAGCAGGTGTGTTTAGTAACTTCTTATGTACACTCCACAGCCAGCTCCCTTGAAACATTAGGGGAAAAAGATCACAAAAACAAGTCATTGTCATTTCTCATCATCAACCGTACCGATCTTTTAAATCCCTAAACAACATATCACGACCATATAGCACAAAGACAGCTGCACGTGTAAATGCCGAGAGCTACGCCCAAAATGCAGCATTTCAGTTTTTTAAAAACCACATTTTAAAAAAGTCAGGAGTGTGTGACAGTAGTGCAAAACCTGGTTTTAAAAAAGAGATTTTCTTTACCTGGATGGAGAAAGGGCATCATTCTCATTCACCCGCAGAGTTTCCCTTCAGGCCATTTTACTCTGCCGGGTTTGCTGCCTTTGATAGTTTCCCTGTTCTGAAGAACCGGCAACTTAAATAACCATAACAGAAAGGTGAGAGAGGGAATAACGTGTATTCAGTTTGGTTCAAATACTTAGACCTAGTTTCAGTGGTGATGGAGATTAAAGAGTTGTGTCAAAAGCTTCACAGGAAAGGTGGAGTTTGAGGAAAGATTGTGAGAGATAGTATCACATAAATAGTGGGGAGGAAGTTTCAGGCATAAGGGTCAGCAAGAGGAGTTTGAAGTGCCACAGATATATTAACAAGATACCTTGGGATGTGGAAGCTGGGCAACCAAAAGTCACAGGGAAAGAGGTAATTGGGAGTTGTGGAAGACTCATCAGTTGAACAGAGACAAAAGCTTTTTATCATCGGCTATCCAATCCATGGATGTCTTGTGTTATCATCCCAAAAACTGACGCAGTCATTAATGTATTGCCACTGTAAACATAATTTGCTATTTTCCATACTTTCCGCATGTCACTTTTTTCTGATTTTACTATTTACAGTGTTGTGGTGAGCCAGTGAATTGAGACCAGCAGATCAGAAAACAAGAGTTTATTATACTGCGCAGGGATCTCAGTGGAATCAATTTCCAAAAGACTGAGAGCCCCGTTTTAGGTTTCAGCACACATTTATACTTTCAAAAAAACAAGTACAGGAAATGATTACCATATATGAAAAAGTACAGGTTTAAGTTTCGAAATGATGTATTACAGTTTCAAAAATGAAGTATCTCTGTACCAGGGAGTATTCTCCCTTGGTTGCATCGACTCCCAAACTCCCTATATCCCATGCATTGCCAAGCCGCATACCTAAGCTCTTGATAAGATGAGAGACGCATCTGCCTGACTTATTTTTCTCTATTTTTCTACTCAAGCAAGCAGTTTCTACAATTTAACCCCTTCATCAACAGTAACATTTCATGCATCTCATGAAGTGAATTGCATTATTCCATAATAAATTTGTTAGGCCAAAATCCAATGTCATGCAGCTGGCAGCATCAAGATTTTCGTCACTTCCTCCTGAAACCCTTGAAGCTGCTCAGAATCCAAATCCAGAGGGCTATGCAGCTCTTCAAAGCAGGTTCTTGGGGTGTTTGGTGGCCTGCAGTGGGGAAAGAAGAATGTAATTTCTTCTTCCTCCATTCATTACATGAGATTCTTTTCTTACATGAGTGGAATTCCAGCATTAGTGAAAATCCTGATTCCTTAAGGTGCCATAAGATTTTTTGAGAGTTTTGTTGTGACCATTTTGGACATTTTGATAAGCACTTTGTATGGATTCCAAGAGCAGAGAAGAATCTAGTACAGGGGTTTAAAGAAAAGTAGTACATGATTAGGATGATAACACAAGTGAATTGTTTTGGCATCATAATTCTGGATAGAGATAGTATAGCAATGGAAGACTGAGAGGTTAGAAGACTGCAGTAATCAATAAATTATCAAAACATAAACTAAGGGGCAGAGAGAAGGGAACTATTTTTTAACGGTTTCTTTTTTTTAAGAATTGAATTTCCTAAAGCTGTCATCACTGTGCAACTCTCCTTAAACACAAAATGCATGGGCTGTGAAGTGAGAAATTCAAAATATAGGTGATCTTGGAAGCCATGGGACTTAATGAAATCATCAAGGGCCTTGTATATTTTCAAAAACCTCCACGACCTTCACTTTGTAGAAATGTTGAATGATGTCATAGATAGAAAAGGAAGTCACAGAGTCATAGAAATCTTACTGAACATAATAAAGTGAGATAATCAATTATATATTTAAAAAAACAAAGAGGGCAAGAAAGATGAAAACAAAATAGAAATCTTTAGATTTGGCAGGTGATAAGCTTAGCAGTTATAATAAAACACCATTTTGCATGAAGCCAATTCAGACCAATCACTAACTACAAAAGAAATTGTCTGGCATGTTGTTTTTATTATCTCCTGTCCATCTAATATATAAAAGTCAAAGTTTGTGAGTTTCTCTGTGTCAGGCAGGCGAAGACCTCATATGATTGGCTGTGTCAGGTGAGAAGACCTCATATGATTGGCTGCCTGTGAAGATTCTATGGAATCCTGGGGTTTGCAGTTTAGGGAGGGGCCTTTAGAATTCTCAGCTGGAGAGCTCTTGGGCCTGGCCGGTTGCTATGGAGATGAGGCCTAGCAGCAGGAAGGAGGAGGCCAGTGTATTCTCTCAGAAACTGAACGTCTGCATGTTAATAACTTTAAATACAGGTTGGCTTGGGGAATATGGGGAAAAGTTACACGTACTGGACAACACATTTTGGGGAATTAGAGAAACAGGGTCTCAAATCTTTGTATTTCATCTGCATCTAACTCCTAAGGTAAGGTAAGGTAATTCCTAAGGTATTTCTAACAAGTGTTACCTATGAGAAGATAAAATCCCAATGCCAGGTAAATATGCTAGTTGTAAATAAGAATGATACCTTGCAACTCGACTACCACATACCTGCAGGCAATAGAAGATAAGGCAGGTTTATAACAGCCATATTTTGTAAAAAGCTAAATACTTGGTAATGATCATGCTAAAACTGATTAAGAATCTTGTTTTCAAACCTAAAGGAAACCATTATGGAGACACTTTTTAACAGACCATAGTGTCCTTAAAGTACAGTTGTTTGACATTATGTTCATCTTAACCAGTATAGCTTTGCTATGACATCAAAAGAAGATTTAGAAGAATTGTTTCTGTTGTTGTTATTGTTGTTGTGTGCCTCCTAGTCATTTCCAACTTATGGCAATCCTAAGAGGAACCTATAATGGGGTTTTCTGGAGGCTGAGTGTGTGATGTGCTCAAGGTCATCCGATGTGTTTCCATGGCTGAGTGGGGAATCAAACCCTGGTCTCCACAGTTGTAGTACAACACTTAAACCGCTACACCATGCTAGCTTTCATTCTAATTCTCCAATTCTTGGAAGAATTAATGAACATTAAAGGCAGCGCTGGCTGTTTTGTTGCCTGAAGCAGGGCCAAAATCCCCTTTTATGCTTTAACTGTTTTGCTGCATTGTCACTTCTCTCTTCTTGCAATTAAGATACTGCCAGAAACATTTTGCTTCCCAGTTTTACAATCCTCATTACCAACCTTTATGGATGCAGAAAGAGAAGTACTGCACTGCTATACTTGGTACAGCCAAAGGTTTATTTTAGTTATACAGGTGCATTTCCAAGTAGGAAATTATACATCATCATGCAGAAAAGGAACTAAAATTAGCGCCAAGGAATATGTTCTCTTCCAGCTGTAGTTGGGCTACATATCCCATTATCCCTGACCATTGTCCATCCTGACTGGGACTGATGGGAATCATAGTTGCAGCATCTGGAGTGCCTAAACTAAATAACCTGGATGTCAGAGCCACTTTCCTGATCGTCATACAGACTAACGGCAAATTCAGTTCTCCACCTGCTAGCCCCAGTACAATTAAAACAGCATCACATACCTCAAAAGAGCAGTATAAAAGGTTTTTGCCTTGTAAAAATGCTACTCTTGCTACTCCCAGAAAACCCAGTCTGATGAGGACCGAACTTTCTCAGTGTATGAAATGCTAACTGATTGGTGAGAGTGGGGAGGGGGATGGAAAACTAGAGGCCTTTTCACTGTACACAATTAGAGTACTATAACACCACTTTTACTGTCATGGTAGCATCCTATGGAATCCTGGGATTTGTAGATAGTGAGGCACTAGAAATTTGTGGCTGAGAATTCTATATGCCGCACCCTAAACTATAATCCCCAAGATTCTACAGGGCAAAGTGAAATCACAGTTCTATATAGTGAGCAAGAGCCTCTAGACAGGCTGGAAGGCCAGAGAGTATCTGAAATGGTGAACTGAAGCATTTAACATCTACATTTTGTTTCAAGTCTAGCTTGTTTTCTCAAACAGTGTGATATTAAGTCAGGTGTTATCTTTGTTCGTATCTTTACCACAGGCCGTGGCCTTCCAGATAGTGCTGGATTACAACTTCTACCAACTCTAGACAGCCTAGTCTATGGTGAGGAATGATCCCTAAAAAACACAACTTGCCAAACCCACTGTTTTCTCACCTACATATAATGAACCGGACCCTGAGTGTACACCATATATTTCTGCACTGGGCTGTGTAATGACCTCTAGGAGGCTCCAGTTGAATTCAAGCTCTTGAGCATGTCAGTCATGTTCTCATACTCACTTGCATGATATATGCTTCACTCCCAAAATTGGTGGGGAGAAATTCACTCTACCTGAGCTTTATGATATTCTCATGTAACAAAGAGGTTCATATAATCCCTCTGTCTCTCTCTCTCTCTGTGTATGTAGTTAGTGATTTTATCTTCTGTATTCTTCATATATAGCTTTCTGTTTGCAATAAAAATTAATGACAACAGCAACCACATATAATGAGCTTTCACCCTTTTCTGTTCTTAAGTTCCCAGTTATTCCAATGCATGAACTATTGTTCAGTTATTATAGATTGTGGACTAATTTTCACATAGTCATTTACATAATAGGACATCTTTTCTTGTAAGCTGAAAATGTAGGGAATTGCTGTAGGAGGATATTTATGAATTCACTTATTTAATGAGAGCACTTTTTTTTTCGTTTTCAAAATGAAAACTTTCAAAGAGTTTAAAATATATGGATGCCGGAACTTGTGGGCTTTGGAGTTTGTAAAAGATTGTCACTTACTTTTACATACAATTATTTTTATATGCAGTTATGTACTTAATTTTTGATGAGTTACTAAGCTTTGCTCTTGACAAACAGTCAAATTATGTAGTTAGAACTGTTATTAGATTTACATTGCATTGTCTAATTTGCTTTGCCCCATGAAATTAGATGAATTATTAAACACATAATCTGTTATTCCCTATTAAAATTAATTGATTTTCATGTCAGCTTAAAACTAATGAATTGTCTAGGGATATTTTCATAAACTACATCGTGCAACAGGAAGACTATTTTATTTCCCATCCTTTCTGCTAATGATCTTGTACAGAACAATGCTTTGTGAGCTTTCTCACGAGAGCAAAAACATAATTACTTACACAGGGTTCCCCCCACCCTCGTTGACTGATTACCACAATACCAACTAACATCGTGGACATATTTAATAGAGTAAAGTGATGAATAAAATCTTTACTTAATTACACAAAATAGAAAAATCAGGAAAGATAATTTAGGTTCCCTGTATAATTACAGTGAGAATTGGATACTTTGCATTTACTTATTTTCTCATATCCCTGAAAATCACTTGAAATAAAATAAATTTGAAATACTGTAGACAGATGACTTAAGATACACACAGTGGACATATATCCATACACCCCATTTCAAAGCCTCACCCGCACGACAATAAAAACAGAGAGAACACACATATAAGGCTGTACCTCTTCCTTTCAACAGAACATCTTTATTCTCAAAGGAAGGTGGATGCTGATTCACTGCTCCATTGGGTAAGTCCTTACACGCCGGGAAATCTATGTATAACTTGTTGGTCTCCACTTGCCTGTGAATTCGGGCAAGTAAGGCTGCAGTTCTACACACGCTCACATGGAATTGCCCAATGAACAATGTAGGACTTACTTAGGAGAAAGTGCTCCTTATTTCCTATCCAAGAACTCCTAATATCAGGTGAAGTGGTCCAGATCATAGAAATGTAGAGTTGGAAGAGACCACACGGGCCATCCAGTCCAACCCCCTGCCATGCAGGAACACCCTCAAAGCACTCCCGACAGATGGCCATCCAGCCTCTGCTTAAAAACCTCCAAAGAAGGAGACTCCACCACACTCCGAGGCAGCATATTCCACTGCCGGACAGCCCTGACTGTCAGGAAGTTCTTCCTGAGGTTCAGGTGGAATCTCCTTTCCTGCAGCTTGAATCCATTGCTCCTTGTTCTGGTCTCTGGAGCAGCAGAAAATAAGCCCTCTCCTTCCTCTACATGGCATCCCTTCAAATATTTAAACATGGCTATCATGTCCCCTCTTAACCTTCTCTTCTGCAGACTAAACATGCCCAGCTCTCTAAGTCTATCCTCATAGGGCATGGCTTCCAAGCCTCTCACCATTTTGGTTGCGGTCCTCTGGACCTGCTCCAGCCTGACCATGTCCTTCTTGAATTGGGGTGCCCAGAACTGGACACAGGATTCAAGATGAGGTCTAACCAAAGCAGTGTAGAGTGGTACCAGTACCTCCCTCGATCTAGACACCATACTCCTATTGATGCAGCTGAGAATTGCATTGGCTTTCTTGGCTGCTGCATCACACTGCTGACTCATGTTCAGCTTGTGGTCTATTAAAACTCCTAGATCCCTTTCACACGTACTGCTATCCAGCCACGTGTCCCCCATCCTATATTTCTGTATTCCATTTTTTCTACCTAAGTGTAGGACCTTACACTTCTCTCTGTTGAATTTCATTTTGTTAGCTTTGGCCCAGCTCTCCAATCTATCCAGGTCATTTTGAAGGATCGATCTCCATTTATGAGCTCCTTAGATCTCTGCAATCATTTGAAGAGGCCCTTCTCTCTGTCCCACCATCTTCCTATCCTGGCACCATCTCTGCTGTTTCATATCATTGTAGAAACCAACTATGGTGGGGTTTTGATGCTGTGCAGCACTGTTTTTAGGGTTTCTATAGGGTCTTAATGAATTTTAAAATTTTTAATGCTGACAGTTCTATCTTCATAAATTGTTTAATCGCTTTCTAAATAACTCATTTATTAATGACTTTGTACAGTTTTTAATTTGTATTGCTTTTAAATATATTGTTAACTGCTTTGAGCCCCATGACTGGAAGAAAGGCAGGATATAAATGAACAAAATAAATAAATATTTACTTCACTTTGTCACAGAAGATAAGAGAATTTTTAGACAGGACACAAGGGAACTGCAGCAGGGACAACACCTGGAGGAAACTAACAATGAAGGAAATAAACACTGTAAAATGAGAAGCTACGTGGAAAAGAATGACTGTCAGGAGTAGCAGAACCATCAAAAGCCACTGGGAAGCAGGGACACTCAGAATATACTTTCCAGAGAGGGATAGCTACAACAGGCTATGCATGATGTGAAGGAAAACCTTGGAAGACAGAGATAAGACAAGCATCATCTGAAGGAACAGTAGAAGAAAGATGGAGATAGTAATGGCTGCTGACATCCCATTAATATGGTCATCCCCCTACTGTGTAAGAGCGGGATGCACAGACAACTTGCAAGACTTATCAAACCCACCGATCATTGTCTCGTCTTGCTCATCCATGGGGGCAAAGGACACTGCCTGGCACGACTATAAAAATATCACAACTGAAGTAAGAGACTCTGGGTAGTAGAGTGAAAGATCTTGGGATTCAGGTGGTCTTCTTGAAAGCTTCCTGAAAGAAATATAGCATTGCAATATACAGAGAATGATTGTCTATGGACAAGATCCCCAAGAGGGGGTTGTGAGCTCTCTATGGAAATAATCCACGACAAAGTTTCTGTGCCTCATTTTAAGTTTAACTAAATTCTCCTCTCAGAATGTTTTGTGGGTGTCCAGCAAACTCACATTAAAATAGAACAAGAAAGTATAATGTCCAAGGGCTCTTGATGTCTGTAAAAAAACCAAAATTGCTTGACTTGGTAGTACAGGAACATAAATATGACCTGATAGATAGAACTACAACTTGGTGGATGACTCTCATGATCAAGTGAAGGGTATAGCTTATACAACATGCAACAGAAAAGGAGTGGCAATATCACGTATATCAAAAGAGTACAGGGTTCCACAGAAATTCAAGAGAACGCACATGGCAGCCTGGTGGAGTGTAACAGAAAATCTAAATAGAGTAGCAAATAAAAACAGAACAGTGGCTGGATTCTACTCTAGTCTGCCATATCAAGAAAAGGATGTGGACTTCCCTGAAACATTTTATGGATGTTTCCTGGAAGCACAAATTAGGAGTAATAGATGACCAGCTATTCTTCTGAGAGATGAACTCAACTAAACACAGAATCACAAATGTTTGGTCTCTCTTGCTGACTACTTAGCCATCTCCAAATTTGTGGGAACATTTCCAGTTTGACAAACTCTCATGTGCACCACCAAAAAATTATAGTCAGGTAATCAATTAGTGAAATCCTGTCTTGTCACAGAATATTTATAACTTGCATATGAAGAACACAAAGCCAAAGTGGAGTTTGAACACCTAAATGTCAAAGCATATATTTAATCATGGATACCAAAAACAAAATACCCACTTTCCAGAAAAATTTGCCATGCTTAGATAAATCACATGCATGGACCAGCCCCCCAAACATACACACACAAAAACTCTCCCACCCCATTCAGATGCCAAAATAACCATACAAACTGAAATAAAAATCCCAATAACTAAAACAGAAGGCACCGAAACAAAAACAACCCACCCTGAACAGAAACAGAAACCCTCACAAAACACATAAAATAAAACCTAGGCTGTTCTGATTCTCCTTTAACTGTAAGTTTCATCCAGCAGAATCTTGGGATGTACAGTTTGGGAAGGGGAATACTTGAATTTTCAGGCAGAGAGCAATCTAGTGCCTTATCAAACTACAAAGATTTCATGGGATGCAGTCATGGCAGTTAATATGAATTATATCTCTATATCTGCGTGCTGTGAAGGAGCTCCTTGACTTTTCCTGCTATCCTTTCCACTTCCACAATTTTACCAGAGAGCAGAAAGGTTCCTTTTCCTATCTTCCTTCCTCTGGGGGGTGGGTGGGGTGACAATCTGAGCAGGCAGGTATATGGTATACTTCCCAATTTTGCAATTTTACCAGTGAGCAGAAGGGTTCCTTTTACTATTTTTCCTTCCCTTAAAAAAATAAAAAATAAAAATTGAGCAGGCAGCTGTATGAAAACCAAAGCAACACCTTTTGCCCCACCCTCTTCTTTTCCTCTCTGCAAATGCCTCTCAATGCATGTGGGTATGTTCAAATTACTTGTCATGCCTGTAATTGTCTCTATAATAGAAGTGGTCTCAATGTGAAGATTTGGATCTCCTGTTACAATTTTATATTTCTTTTACTTTTTCCTCTCTGGTTTCTTTATAGATAAATACAAAAGGGCATGTTTCTTGTAGTGGCAATCCTTCCATCATGCCCAAGAGACATTGCTCTCGTTAAATAAAAGAAATCAGAAAAAAAATCAGGAAGAGTGAGGGGCTTTATAGAGATCAAGGGAGAAATAAGCAAATCCTGTAGTCCTCTGTAGGCTTCAGCAGAAATTTCAGAGTTTAAATAATTTTTTAAAAAATCAAACTTGTAGATAACATGGAAATGGAATATGGAAAATTTTTCAGAAGATGGGGAGAAATATTCAAAATGACTTTAACAGAAAGCAAACATGGGTTGAAATGAACAATACAAAATTCAAGTGACAAATACAAAGTTCTGCATTTAGATAAAGAACCCAAAGTCCTATGAAATTCACAGATAAGGGATAAGGGAGTGGTGAAACATTGGGGCTGTATATGCGAAAGGGATAAAAACGATTCCAGGCAGTGACAAGCTGAACATGTATCAGTACTGTGATGCAGCTATAAAAACAGCAAAGGCAATTTTAGACTACATGAATAAAGCCACTTTGTTCTGCAGGAGTGAGCCTCAGAGTACTGTGTACATTTCCAGTAGTGTGCTTAAGAAAAGATGTCAACAGATTGGAACAAAGTCAAAGGAGGGCAATGAAAAGAGTTTGCAAGTCCCATGAGGAAAAAGTTGAAGGAAAAACTTAGCATGAAAAAAGAAGACTCTATAAAGGTAATAATAGCATTGTTCAAATACTTGAAAGGCTGTTTCACATAAGAAGACAGAGGCAATACTTGGTCTCTGCTATTTTACAAGGTAGTGCTAGATCTAATGGTGCTCAAGGAAGGCTGATTTCAGAGAACATTGGGAGAAACCTCTTCAGAGTGAGAACAATCACTCCAGCATGGGAGTGAAGGGCTGTCCATGTCATGCCCAAAATATAGCAGAGATTGCTCCCACAGCTTTGGAAGCGTGCCCAGCAGCAGAGAATACCTTAGTGGCAATGCACTGTAGCCAGGAAAAACTCACCCACGCCAATTGTTTTCTTCCATCAAGGAGGCAATTTAATCTTGAGTTACACTGTGTACATATTTACAAGAATCTTCAGAAAGCATTCCAGCATCCCTCTACTTGCTCCTTCTGACATAGCATCAGGCACCATGTGCAACTTGCTGGCTAGCTCTCAGCTACATTTATACTCACACTAGCTGATGCAATCCTGCCAGCCTTTGCATTCTCCCCACACCTGATGCAACCTTCTCCCCTGGTTCTTCATCAGCATGACTCAGCTAAAGTCACATGGCTCTCCACAGGTGCACTTAACAACCCACATCACAAAGTATTTTCTACAGGTTTGGTCCAACCTTTACTGACAGTCGACAGGGAAATCTTCAAAGTGATGGTGGACAGCCATCCCTTGGGGATCTCTTAATTCCAGATTTTCTGCATCCAACATGGGAGTAGACTAGCTGGCCTGAAAAGGCTCTTTCAACACCATAATTCTAAATACACATAAGATTATTTACACTCAGAACATTCTACAGACCACCTTTTTATCATCAAATGAATGAATAGTTTCTAAATATCAGATATCACAAATTATTCCAGCTAAAAATCCAAGAGAGCCAGCATGGTGTAATGGATTATGATTCTGGAGACCAGGGTTTGAATCCCCACTCAGCCATGAAAAACCTTGGTTGGCCTTGGAAAAGTCACACTCTCTCAGCTCCAGGCAAAGGCAAACTCCATTTAACAAATCTTGCCAAGAAAACGCTGTGATAGGATCGCCTTAGGGTCACCATAAGTTGAAAAAAACTTGTAGGCACAACAGCGATAACAAAGAAGCAACATTTTAGAAGATGTATCTGGGTCATAGAGCCTGGATAAGCTTAGTGGTTTGAATTCTTACTCATCCATTGGGTAGCCTTGGACAAATCACACTCTTTCATGCTCAGAGGAAGGCTGTGGGAAACCCCCTCAGAACAAATCTTGCCAAGAAAACCCCATAATGGTGTTGTTTAGGGTTCCCATTGATTGCAGCTTGAAGACACACAATACCTGGGTCATGGTTGACCCTGTTACCTTTGGTGTAAGTATGAACAACTATGTTGAGTTGTCAGCTGACCTCAAGTTAACAAGTACTACTTCACTAATCACTATAACAAATATTTATGCATGTTGGATTTCTGCCATCATTGTCACTGGCATTATCATTTGGTACCCAGGAAGTTTAATATCTTCAGAACAGATTCTTTATGATAGCCACTGTCCCCTTTCATGTAACACTATGTAAAATCACCACTTGTTACATATCTGTTATTGTAGCTGTCACTAAGACCTATGGCACTATGTTTGATTGATAGTTTCTAAAGCTCTGCAGTATTTTATTTAATTCTAAGTACAGTTGGCCCTCCACATTTGCTAGCATGAGGGGTGTAGGACCCTGGCAAAAGTGGGAAAAAAGCCCAAATATTAAAATGTGTATGTGTGTTTCTGTGGGAAGGGGGCCAAGGCATGTTGGGACAGCAGGCACTCAGGGTCCAAACCAGGCCAGGGAAAGGAGAGGAAAAGGGGGTGAGTCAGCATGGTGGCCCCATACTTCCTCTCTTGCCCATCTCCTTCCCTGGGTGTCTGTGAGGCACTGGGAAAAGGTTTGTGGTGCTGAGAAAGTGGGCTGCGATACATCCTTAGCTGGCTAGACAGCAGCTGGTGGTGGTGAAGAGGACCAGAAGACTTTTTTTTTTTAGTGCTACATGGCCCAACTGGAGCCACCAAGAGGAAAGTCTCCCCAGGAAAAGAAGCACTTGAGGTGGGATTGCAGGGGTGGAGAATCTTGCAAATAATCAAATCCATTACAGTCAGACTTGCAAATGGGGAGGGCTGACTGTATCTACATAGCTGTGAGCCAGAACGGTGAAGCAGTTCTGGACTCCGATTCCAGAAGACCAAGTTCAAATTCCCTCTCACCAAGAAAACCCACTGGATGACATCAGGCAAACCACACTCTGTCATCCTAAGAGGATGGAAACAGCAAACTCCCTCTGAATAAATCTTGCCAAGAAAGCTCTATTATAGAGAAAGTGTTGTTGTGCACTTTCAAGTTGGCTTGAAAGTACATAACAAGAATCAGACTTAAAAGTAAGTGTCATTGTTTCCTGTCAGTCTCCCTACTTGAGTGGATACAAGCGGTACAGACTAATTTCACTTTTCAACTGAGAAAAACTGTACAAATCTGAAGCAATGCTGGCATTCACGTTAGTTAAATAATAACCCCGTTCTCTTTCTTGTTAATTCTTGCTTTTACATTCATATGATGGCTACTATTATAAACAAAAATAAGGCATTCACAATTCATCTATTGTCATGTATTCTCTAACTTTAATATTTGACTTCTAATAGATTATTTATCTCTCAGTAAAAAGAAAGTCAAAATAGAGCTGTGATGTGTCATAGTGACATGTTCGTGCTTTGTCTCCAAACTTTTATACATGAAAAGTTGAAAAGAAAATGTGTATTTTATTACAATTGTTATATGTGAGCAAATGAAAGTCTGCAAATATATATAAATAACAGTTATCATGAAGTATTAAAGTACTTCAAGCTTTCATGACCCATAATCTCAATTGATAATACCTCTTTTGCTGTTCTCTGAATGATGAAAATAGTGGAGGCACAATCTAAGCAAATTTAAGCATTTTAAGTCCCATTCATTTAAAGAAGTGAGATTAAAGCATATGTTGTGAGTGAATTATGCCTCTAATTGTTAATGTTCATGCTAAAGAAACTAGCACCTATCTGTTAAATTCAAACTTTTGGCATCTGTACATACCAAGGAGTGAGTTTGTCAACACAATAGAAAAGTATTTGGTAAATGACATGGGTATTTCAGATGGGTTGCCTCCTATGCTTCATGCATTTACATCTATTATATCTATCAGAACTCTGATGGAAACTGCTCTCAACATATGAAGGTGCCATACAATTTAAGATCCTTTTAAAAAGTATGTGTGCATGTCTTCAGTCTAGATGAGAATCAGATACACTATTTCAAAATTCTTCTTCCTCCAAGGATGTAGCTATGGGGAGTGGGCAAAATGAGGGCATTGTCCCCCAAATAAGAATTCTCTTCCCTCAAATGATTTTTTTTTTCAGTTTCCCAAATTTGGCAGAGAGTGAGACATTGAAAATGGTTCACACTAAGCACTCTTGTGTTTTCTGTGTTCACATTCCCTTGGTTACTTGGCCTGCCCCACTTTTTTTTTTTTTTTTTTTTGATATCTATACTATGTATTTTTTTAGATGGACAGATAAATTTTTAACTTACTGTGACAATAGACATTTGGTGACTGAAAGAAAATTGCATTGGGGGCTGAATTCATATTTGGTCCCCCCTAGCTACACACCTCTTCTCCTCCCTCCATGGGGAGTAAAAGACTGGGAAAGGGGACTTCAATAGTACATGCTGATCTTAATGAGAGCATGGCAAATTACTTTTATAAAAGTTATTCACTCATGTTAGGCACTGTAATATTTGAAAAGTAATCTATTGCCATTATTCACTGTACTGTTGAAGAAATAGCATGTTGTAACTCTCTTTTGAAAATGCTTGTAACTTTTCCCTTGCTTTTTTTTTTAAGCACTAGGATTGATAAGAGAATGGGATAAAACTGGAAGAATCCTTGTCAAAATGTTTCTTAAAATGTTTCAAAAGTGCTAATTAAAAGATCCTTTAAGTAATGCAAAAAACCCATTACTAATTATACTAATAGAGTGACTTTGCCCTTGTTGTAACTTTGCTATGTCTCTTGTTATGTAGCAGAGTAGCTCATCAATTCTAAGCTCTGGCCCTAATCCATATCAAAGCCTGTGCACCACTGAAGATCAAAAAGAGAAAATAGATGGGTCTTAAGCTTCACGCTACATAGGTTATATAGAATGCAGTCTAGCTTAAGAGTTACACCAAGAAATAGTGGGGGCCCTCAGTTCCAGGATGCTCCACAGATACCAACATTTGTGAATGCTTAAGTCTTGTTGTGTACAATTTTGTAGTAAAATGGTGTCTCTTATATAAAATGGCAAAATCAAAGTTTGCTTTTTGGATTTTTTTTTTTTTTTGCAATATTTTCAAGCCATGGTTGGTTGAATCTGTGGATATAGAATCTGCAGATATGGAGGGCCAATTGTATACTTTGTAAAACCTAAAAGGTAAGACAAGTATAGCCCACAGACCACAAGTGGTCCCCAGAAAGTGTGTAGTGGTGGTGTGGCTAACCCCACTTGCACAATAGTGGAGAAAGTACTCACTTGGGCCCATCCTTGCTTCAATCCCAAAAAGATTTTTTCCCCCTGGTTGGAATTCTTTCACAAAATACTGTGAGTTTCACTAACTTTTACAAGAAATCTTAACCAGCTGTAGTCTTTCAAAAAGGCCCATCCTACATTGGTTTTTACTATACAAAATCCAGGAGATAATTTCATTCATTTAACTCAAACTCAAAATCTTTCCTTTTTTCAATGAGCAAGATAGCTGAATAAAGACAGTTCTTTAGCTTATTAGGTGCCAAGACTTCTTTCCAAGATGAATTTTGATTCACATGCACTGTATGTTCACCAATGACCCAACAGATTTCTGGCTAGTATAGTAGAATCCCATCAGACCACAAAGTGCTGCTGCTTAATACCAGATCAGTGAGTGGGAAGCTGGATCCAGGACTTGATCCTGGACAAGCAACCTGGTTAACTGAATGCTGTGTATGTGTTATGCCCACCAGGTTTCTGAGTGCAGTGGCAAGAAAGATGTCATGGGTAAGGAGGAAGAGTCACAATGATCTATCATGAGTCCATTGTTCTATTGAGCTACCCTGTCCAACAGCCTCCAAGGTCTGAGTGTATACATCTGGCAATAGGGCAACAAGATAGGAGGGTGATTCTGTTGGTGTACATCCACCTTGCTGCCCAGCTTTCTCTCTGCTGGAACTGCTGGAAGTGATCTCAGGGGTGGTGTTAATTTCCCCAAAACAGGGCCAGCTCAGGATTTCATGGTTTCCATGAAATGGACCTGTCTCAATTAATATCTGGCCTAAACAAGAAACAGGTCGCACTTTTGATTTGATTTTTGCTGGTCAGGGTGATGGTGATCTGAAGCTAGGGGGAGCTGAAAGAGCTCCATTGTCATGGACAAATCACTACCTGGTAGGGTTTAGATTTGCTGAGTCTCCTAAATTCTTCAGTGGCAGTGGACCCTTTAAAATGGTCCTCCCTGCAGAGACTAATGAATCCAGAATGAAATCTGAATACTCTGGAGGATTCTAGCTGCTAGAGTTGGTGATTCTGTTTATGCCCTGTTTTATCTGTAGAATAGGGAGATGATCCTGGCAACTGGCAACTGATATACTTGCTCCTTAGTGTTTTTTACTTAGATACAGAGCAGGGGCTCCTTGGCTTTCTAGGGCGCTAAGGGCAATGAAGTCCTTGGGTAGATGACTAGAATGATAGTGGAGAAAGCCTCAGGATGAATCCAACTGAGTATGGACTAAGGCCCATTTTAGAACCTACTTTGCAGCAGGGACAGCAATGAAGAAACAATTCTTTGCTGCCTCTGTTACATCAGCTTAATCTCATCCAGCACAGCTGTTCTGGGTAGTTAAAGGGCTATTACATCCTAGACCTCAAACTGTAAGGAGGAGCCCTCAGAAAGTGCTGTAACAAATTTGCTAAACACTTGGTGGAGAAAATTGCTCAGATTCATCCTGACCTGGATTCTACATTGAAGGTAGAGCCTGGGGAGCTAACTGAGGTATGTAGTTGTCTGGTTTTGATGGATGAGTTTCGGTTTGATCAACATGATGATGTGAACAAGTTGCTTAGTGAGGCCAACCACTTAACTCTCAGACCCATGCCCATTCTGCTTAATTAAAGCTGTCAGGGGAGGATTGGCCAGTTTGGTGGTGTAGGTTGTAAATGCTTCTTTGAAAAAGGCTAGGTTCCAACCTCTCCAAAGGAAGCAATTGTAAGACCTTTGTTGAACCCCCCCCCCTTTATTAGAGCCCATCTCCCTAGGTAACTATTGACCAGTCTCTAATCTCCCCTTTCTAAGCAAGGTCCTAGAATGAGTAATGGCAGCACAACTCCAGACTTTCTTGGATGAAGCAGATTACCTGGATTCATTCCAATCTGGGCTCAGGCCTGGTTAAACAGCCATAGTTACCTTTGTGGATGACCTAAACCAAGAGATGGACAGGGGGAGTGTGTCCCTGTTGTTCCTGTTGGCATTTGGCATTTGATAGGATCAACCATCATATCCTTCTGGATTATTTGGCTGATAAGGGACATGAGGGCAATGTTTTGCAATGGTTCTGGTCTTTCTTTGCTGAACATTCTCAGAGGGTAGTACTGGTTGGACTTTTGTTCAATCTTTTGGCCAGTAGCCTGTGGGGTTCAACAGGAGTGAATGCTGCCCTCTATGCTTTTTATCATCTATATGGAGCCTCTGGGAGAGGTCATCTGGAGCTTTGGGGTTGGGTGTCATCAGTATGCTGATGATACTGAGCTCTCTCTCTCCTTTACAACTGCTTACAAGGAGGTTGTAATAGTACTGAATTGTTGTCTGGATGCAGTAAAGGACTCAATGCAGGTGAATAGACTGAGGCTTAATTCAGACAAGATGGAAGTGCTGCTGGTCCATAGGAAAACCATCCTGGAATTAGGATCACAGCCTGTTCTGGAGGGCATTGCACTCCCTCCGAAAGATCAGCTGTGCCCTTTCTTGGGGAAGGCAGATGTTACCACAGTGGTACATGCCTTAGCTACTTTTCAATTAAACTACTGTAATGCACTCTATATGGGGCTGCCCTTGAAAAGTTCTCGGAAATTGTGCAGCCAGACTGGTGTCAGGTGTGCATTTTAGGGATCACTAGCGTATACAGCCGGTGTTGCCCTGGATTTTATTTTTTCATAGGTAATACTTGTTAGAAAGATTTGAGATCGTGTGTCTCTAATTCCCCAAACTATCTTGCCCAGCACCTTTAACTTTTCCCCATATTCCCCAATCCAATCTGTATTCAGAGTTATTAGCATACAGAGGTTGGGCTCCTGAGGGAATATACTGGCTTCCTCCTTCTTGCTGCTAGGTCTCATCTCCATACCAACCAGCCTGTTCAAGACAGACACAGTTGAATGAGGCCCAAGGGCTCTCTGGCTGAGAATTCTAAAGGCCCCTCCCTAAACTGCAAACCCCAAGATTCCATAGAATCTCCTTAGGCAGCCAATCATATGAGATCTTTGCCTGACACAGTCAATCATATGAGGTCTTCGCCTAACACAGACAAACAAACTTTGGCTTTTGTATATTAGATATAATGCCACTCTTGCGAGAACTGCATTAGCTTCCAGTTTGCTTCTGAGACCAATTCAAGGCGCTGGTCTTGAACTACAAAGCCTTAAACAACTTGGGTCCAGGATATCTGAAAGACCGTCTTCTTTCATATGAGCCTGCTGAACAGCACTATTCCACATGGCTTTCAGTGTTTGAAATTGCTGTTTTAACTGTTTTAAAACTGGATTCCAGGATTGTTTTTAGACTGCTTATATGACTTTTTAAAGAATATTTTCATGTTTTTAAAAAATGTCTTTATCTTTCTATTGTTTTAATTGTTTTTTATTTTGTCCATCACCTTGGGAGTTCTTGTGGGCTGGGAAGTGATAAAGAAATACTTTAAGTAAAACAATAGAAAGAATAAAATATTTTTTTTTAATGTAGACTGCTTTACAACTTACATTCCTGGTCAATCAAAACATATGAGGTATTTATTTTTGTCTACAAATTTGTTGGACCGGAAATACGATCTGTTCCTTTGTGCTCTACTAGTCTTACCTTTTCCACTACCTGCCCATACACCCATCTCAGTACAAGATTTTCTGGTTTGTTTAATCACACTTTACCATGATGTGCCATTTCAAACTAGTTTAAATGTTCCCTTCCGATCAATATTGTTTTGAGACCCTGGAGTCAGACCAAAGCTTTCTGGAACATGTTGAGTAAGAATGCAAGGTCCCTTCTGGAGAAGCAACATCTATAAAGCCTAACTGAGATCATAATGTGTTACAGATAGAGTTATAGCAGTTAGTCACATAGAAAAATCCCTCCATTCCAACCATTTTTCTTCTGGATTATAATGGTGCCTAGGATGAAGGGTTGGTTTGATAGCCCTTTGAGCTTAATTTTTGGAGGCTGCTGTGAGTGACAAATGAAGGTGAAGATATTTCACTGGTGCCTAGTGGTCTTTTCTGCAGCAATCATTCTGTAGTTCTCTTCCCCACTATGTTCTGGTGACTGTGGGTATTTATTGTTACAGATTTAACAGGGATTAGCATGAGTGGATTGGCTTCATGAGCTGGGGAAGGCTGGTACAGCACCAGCCTCAGGATTCTTATACAGGGCTATTGGCAAATAAAAAAGATAATCAACTTATTAGAGAAGCTAGTAATGATCGTCTAAACCAAGTCTTGTGCACTGAAATATATAGGTTAAATTGTGGGGCTGAATCTAAGTTGTTTATAACTAAGTTGATAAGAACGATATTGTTTGAGAAGTCTGTGCACCATAATAAGCACATCATTTGTATATATTAAAATGCTGACACAAACAAACATAGCTATTGCCACTACAAGAAACATGCCGCTTTGTATTTATCTATAAAGAAACCAGATAGGAAAAAGTAAAAGAAATATAAAATTGTAACAGGAGATCCAAATCTTCACATTGAGACCACTTCTATTATAGAGACAATTACAGGCATGAGAAGTAATTTGAACATACTCACTTTGAATAAATTCGAATAAACTCACCTTCTGAAGAGCTTAAGTTGGAAGTGACTTGAAGCCCAACAACAACAACATGTTAATTATCAGCCAATCTAAGTGCCCATTTATTGTATTAAACTATTTTATTGTTTTTGTGTAAAAAGTTAAGTCTCTACACAGGAAATTTAATCTATTTATTTGGAGCAAAAGGATAGGTGAATGCTATCCCACCTATGTGTACAATACAACCAGTTTATCAGGAAGAAGCACTGACACATAAAGTTTTATTCTAAGCAATGTGGAATGAAAATTGGCCACCAGCATATATTTGACCATTAAACAGTAAAGTGGGGAAAGAAATGCTCATTTCAGTGGCAATCATAAACAATATATAGTAGAAAACAAGGATAAAACTTTAAAGCCTTGCAGATGTAAACACACACACATACACACACACACACACCAGGCATACTGAATTGCACCCTCCCTACAAAATGGTCATACACACCCAGCTGCACAAGCTTGCAAAGAGAACAAAGGCTGCTATAAATATTCCAAAAAGCCAATAAAAAAAACCTAGGAGTGGTTAGTTCTCCAGTGTAATGGGCCACAATAAAAGCTTTTATTGTTAAGAGAGTTACTTTACTAAGAGCTGTATGAAGAAAGCTGAATGAATGTGAAAAATTGCATGCAATAACCTGAGCTGAAAGATGATTATCAACCCTTGAGTTCTGAGCTTTTGAGTGAGTGGGTATGCTGTTAGAAGATTGCTGTTGTGGTTAAAGAAAAGCTTGTTTTGTACTTGTCTCCCACCTCCAGGAGTCCTGAAAGTCAATGTATGCTTTTTCTCTGCCTTTGTACATTTACACTGAATATCCCTTGTAAAGTTTAAGGGTCTGATATTGTAGTTCTGCCTTCACAAAACCTTTACACATTTATTCTCAGTGCTATTTCCGAGAAACTCAAACCTCAACTCTCTGTTGGAAAATATGAAGTTACTACTGCTGCTGCCCTCTTTATGTGATGTCTTCTAATTGCCCTACAAAATATTACAAACATCCTTACTAAAATGTGGTTGTGGACATTTATTGATAAAAGCAACTTTGTTAGAGAGCACACATAGTAAAGAAACTCTAGAGAGATGGGGATTTTAATGCTTTCACCATCAGTTTTTTTTTTCCAGATAGATTTGCTCATCACAAACACACATCTTAAACTTTGCCAACAGCTTTGGGAGAGCATATTGGTGGAAATTATTGTTAAACTGTACCATGCACAGAAACAACAGGTTATACTAATTATGAGGTAGGAATAAACTGGCCACTGGCCTAAGTTAGTTCATGCAGAGGTAGCTTCCTGATTAGGCTATTGCACCGTGTGTTATGTAGGGCTGCTCTTGGAGATACTGTAAGATGTAGCAGATAAAACTGCTATTATAGAAACCCCATGATCATAGTTTTAAAAGCATTGCACAGGCTACCAATGTATTTGGTGCCTGATTTTAGGGTGATTTAAAATCCTAAATGTTTTTGGACTTTGATGCTTGAAGGGGTACCTCTTCCCTATATGCTTCATGACAGCTGAGATCTTCTGGAAGAGCTTGCTTCTGTGTCCCACCAGTGGGAGCAAAGTACTGTACGAGTATGGGGGAGAGAGTGTTTTTAGATGTGGCATCGCAGATATGAAGTGTCCTCACCTTGGAAGCCCAAATGGTGCTGAAGTTGACTTCCTTATGACACCATGAGAAAACATGGCTTTTCATCAAAGCCTCTGGACTGTAATGATTTTGTCCAACTTTTATAGGTATATTGCTTTACACTGTTTTAAGCGTTAAACTGTGTTATAAGCTTTTAGGCTCTTCAATTATTTCTTACTAGTTTGAAACTTTACATTGCACTGAATTGTTTATATTGATTTTATATGTGCACCACCCTGAGATTTTGTGATAAAGGGTAGAATATAGACATTTTAATAAATAAATAATTTTTCTACTTCAAATCACTCTTCTAAGCATAGCTTTCCAGTAAGAAAAGAGACTGTTAAGTTTGAATTTAATGTTAGTGCATTACATTACATTCTTCTCTCAAGGGACAAAACTTTAAGCTGTTCAGCTATTGTTTCTCATCTAATTTCAATGAAAAGCCTGTAGTAGTTCAGCTGATTGTATGAATAGAATTTACAACACTACCTACAGCAGTATATTGCCATTTTGTTCCCATTATACAGAATAAAAATGGAGGATCAGTTCCAAGACAGTTGTTGACCCAGATCTACCTGTTGAATTCATAGAATCATAGAGTTGGAAGAGATCACAATGGCCATCGAGTCCAACTCCCTGCCATGCAGGCACACACACTCAAAGCACCCCCAGCATGGTGGAGAAAGAATTAGAACTCACATTGCCTACCTCCAGGACCATAGTGATGCATAGCCCATTTTTAAAAATATTTTTATTGATTTCCATTGAAATATTGGAACAAATAGACAATGAAAGACAGAGTAAGAACAACAGAAAGGAAAGAATACCAATAGTACAATATAAATAACAAAAAAGACAACAATAGAAAAACAAATAATACTATCACTAATGAATAGCAATACAAAGAAAGACCTTACACATACATTGAGATAGACTTTGTGATACATTGAGATAGACTGCTAGAGCCACAGATTGGATAAGTTGCGTTCTTGTCATATACTCTTTTATGTTCTCCTTTTCAATTTATATCATTCTGTCATTAGAACATATTGGTATTAATTATTTATCTAGTCAATGGAGCATAATTTGTTAGCCCATGTTTAATTACCTAAATCACAGTCTTAACCGAACTTTTCTAAAATAATAGCATATCTGTATTAGTGCCATTATCACGGATCATTCTAATTTCATACTATCTATTCCTTATCTCCCTTATTATCATTTGCCTGGTTTTTATTTACAAAAGTACATCTTATACAATTGATGTATACTTATATCTCACATTACAATAGTTTTTACATTACATTACAATACATTACATTTTACGTTACCCTTTGCAAGTAATTTATAAACAATTGCTATGTTTGAAGAAATTTGTGATTTGGGTTATTATCTAGACATAGCCCATGTTTATAGATATGTCCTACTGTGTTCATTTCTGCTTACTTCTTCCTAGTAAGCACATAAAGAATTTTAGCATTATCTATCTTTGGATTTGAAATATTTTCCTGTCCGATTGTTTCCCCTCCCCCCAACAAAAGTTTATATAGTGGAGGCTACTTTGGAGATAGATTATCTAGCATCTCTACACCAAGATGCACCAAAACAATGACTTTCCACTAGAACCATGAAATTGCGGATCAGTGAAAAGGTTCTTATGTATGGATGTTAAAGCAACAGAGATCAAGACTTGTAACGACTGCATTTCACTCCAAATGTAATGCTCAATAGTTTCCCATTGTTGGTTCAATATTGTGGCACAGCTTATGTTATTCATTAACATATAAGATCAAAACACCTATTAATATGTGGAATCAACAGTCCATCACTAACTAAACAAGATGTTCTGCTTAAACCTGGAGATAAAGATGATATTGTTGAAGGTGTTTCTAATGCACCGATTGGAAGGGCTCTGATGTTATGGTAATTGGTAGATAGAAATTAGGTAACTAGTATTTGCACACAGATGTTATCTCTGAAATCCACGGCAGTTAAGAGTCTGAGATAGTTAAAACATCAAGCTCTTAATCACTGTTCATGGAATGAGAATAGAATACCTGCCAGCACTGGCTGACTGCAATCAGATATTCCCCCATTAAATTCTATAGCAGTATGTCTTCTAATAGCAAGATGTGCTTGCACACACATGAGCTGACACACATCAGGACAATCCTGCTTGGACTTGCAGACCTGAAGACCACACCTCTGCATGTTTTCTCTAAACCACACTCTTTAAGGGTTAGATAAAGAGCCAAGTGTTGAGATCATCTTTCATCTATGATATCCTTCTGGATCAGCTTAGTTGGGAGCATTGGTCTACCCTAGCCACATTTTTCCTTGGACGGCTATGTAGAAGATAATGCTGAGGAATTACTATTATCTTCTATGGAAATTATGTCACAGGGTACCCCCTTACAGCTTTTGAACAGAAAGATATATGGGGATGTGGATTGAGGTATCAATGTGCTGATGACACGTGTTACTTCCCTGGCTAGTCCGAGCTTTGGGAATATTAAAAGATATCCCTTGATATCATAATTCGGCTTCACTTCTCTATTCTTCTCCACGTGCTTGCGAGGCCACTGGACAAGCACGTAAACAAGCTCGGCCGTTAATAGCCGTAATATTCAAACTACAATACAGGCAGGCCAGAAATAGCTGACTCACTGCTTTAGGAGACCTCCAGGCAAGTACTCTAATTAAGTATGCACGCCACTTACAAAAGAGCCTCTGCCCCGCGATGGCAGCTTGATGGGTAAACTATACAATACCCAAGTACTCTGCATTTGCATACTGGCTACTGTATTGAAAACTGCTACGATAACTCAATCATTCAGATTCTGACCTTTCGGAGGCTTTGTCTCCAACTCCAAATCTATTGTTTTCCCCAAGTACAGCATAGCCTGCAGTCACAATTCTCCTTATAAAAACCCTTGATTCCGAGACCTTCCTCGGAACACTCCTGAGTTTCATCCCGCCTTGCTGCCGCTTCGCTTGGCGAGCCTCCCCTCAGCTCCACGTGCTGACCTACATCGCACCCCAGCTTCGCTCTCTATTTTTCTGGGCTTCAGGACAGGTGAAGTATCACCCAAACCAGCAATCCCTCTAAAAATCCCTCTATACCACTCCAACTTTTATTTTCTTTAGTTATCGCGTATGAGTGTGTCGCATACACTCTTTGGCTTGTTTTTAATAAACATCATTTATTATTTCAACTTCTGTGTTCTCCTTGACTCGACCCCACCCCGTAGACATAGGGTTCAAGATCTCGCTACGTTACCCTGCCTCTCATAACGTTAAGCAGTGCTCCGAGCTAATTTTCCCCATCTTTAGTTGAGCACATTTTGGTGTCCCTCCCGCGACCCCCAGTTCACAGGGTAACACATGGCTTTATCTCTGTTTTTTCATCTAAAGCAGATGATGCATAGGATGGCCTGAACCAGGGCCTGAACAAATGAATGGAAGAGATAAAGGCCAATAAAATGGAACTTAGTTTAGACTAGACAGAGGTTCTGTTGGTGGTGATTTGCATGTTCTGTTCTGCAGTAGCTTCCATTCCCTCTAAAGGATCAATTTGAGGTTGCTCCTAGATCTAGTCAAATAAGTAGAACAAAGTATCCCTAAAGTGTAGCCACAAACTATAAATACCAGTAAGTGTGATAAGGTATTATATTAGCTGGAGTGTAATCAATATAATACAGAACAGTATAAATGCTACATGTAGAACACAAAATGAAGTCCATTGAGCAGATGGAAGCTGAAAAGATCCAAAGGAGTAGTCAAAAGGATACCAAGTAAAAATGTTCCAATGGAATATCAAGAGCAAATGACAAATTGGCAAGTTTTCTAATGTCAGCCCAGCAGGCACAGGTCAAAGTTCACATGAGTACACGACAATCCATGTAGAGATGATTAATGAAGAAAATCCAGTAGAAAGTATGGGCTTATCTCAGGTAAATAACAGCAAAGCAAATGCAGTGAGCTGACATTCATATACCAAAAATAATTTTTCAGCTTTCATCTGCTCAAGGGGCTTCATTTTGTGTTCTGCATGTAGCATTTATGCTGTTCTGTATTATGTTGATTATATTGTAGCTAATATGATACCTTATCACACTTACTGGTATTTATAGTTTATGGCTACACTTTAGGGACACTTTGTTCTTATTTGGCTACTTGTACTCAGAGTGTACACTGGTGAGTTTGTTGTGTTTGCTCCTAGATCTGCCATTATCACAGTCTCACTAAGAGTATCTTTTAGCAGAGTGTCTTAGGAATCCATGCAACTTGTAGTGCATGGGGCTGCCTTTGAAGATGGTTCGAAACGTCAGTTAACTTTTTTAAAAAAAAGCTACTAAGCTACTAACTGGGAGTGGTTGATATAGCTATAGGATGCCAGCACTTTGTTAGCTGCTCAGCGTCCATTCTGTTGCTAAGCCCGAATCAAAGAACTGGTGCTGACTTTTGAAGTCTTTTTTCCCCCCTGTATGACACTTTATCCATTTAGCTTTTTTGTAAACCACTCAGAGAACTTTTATTATAGGATGGATTAAAAATATAATGAATGAATAAATAAATAATTTTCAGAAGTCTGTCTGTCAGTGTTGTTCTTTAACAGCTCTCACTGCTTCAGCTGTTTCTCTGTGGCAATGTAGGGCAGATAGAGATCCTCCTACTGGCACAATCCACTGCTTGTTACTTACCTCAGCTGTGTTCGGTCTGGGTTCTTTCCTGTTTGTCTATTAGCATGGCTGATGAGTATGCAACACTGTAACTGGTGGGTGACAGTTGCATTGCAAAGGAATTGGGAAAGCTTCTGTTCACGTTGAAACATTCTGTCTTTTAAATCAGTGTCATTTGTCTAATATCTTGCTTTTTGAAACTGATGGGATGCCAATTACACTGTTGTCATTGATCACTGATGTCAGTAGGGTCATGGGATTGTTCTGCTACGAAATAAGAGACAAAGAAAAAAAAGAGAAAGAGAGTGAACATGTTAAGTAAAAATTATTTAGGAAGTGACAATGCAATTGTGCAAACAAACATGACAATGAACAGATTTTCTCTTTCTGGCAGCATAGTTTTCCTGTCTGTTTTAATATGCTGCACTCCAAGTTTCTCACTCCTTTAAAATATTGTTTGTCTACCGAGATCACTCTGTTCTGGATGTAAAAAGCATCAGTTCTTTGGCATGATAAGCTGTGTTTCCACAGGGAAACGTGGACTTACAAATGTTGGGCTTCATTGTTGGGCTTCATTTCCCAGCAGTCTCTGCCAATACGGGCAAGGATCGGAGATGATGGCAACTGTAGTTTGTCAACAGCCAGATGGCTGCAGGTTCTCTGACATCTAAGTGAAATGGCCAAATTCAGCCTCTAAGTGAAAATGCCAACATCTGGGGAAGGCCAGCTTGAAGTTTGAGTGGGGGTTTTAAGTGCCATTGTCCTCAGTAGGCCCCTGTTACATTGGTGGCCTCTGCTGGCTTACCTGGCATCACTACCAAACAACTAGGCCCAGGAACAGATTATTCCATTTCTCACAGATCTCCAAGTACAGTGTCATTTGGAGACGTCCTAGGAAATCTAAAGAGACCCAGGATGGTGTAGTGATTTGAGTGTTGGTCTATGATCCTGGATACCAGGGTTTGATTCCCTGCTTGGCCATGGAAACCCATTGGATGACCTTGGGTACATCAGATACTCTGAACCTCACAAAACCCCATAATAGGTTCACCTTAGGGTTGCCTTAAGTCAGAAATGATTTGAAGGCACACAATAGCAACAACAACAACAGAGAAAACCTAAAAGGCAGCTTCTGATCCCAGATTTTTTTTTCGAAAGAAGGCATACAGTAAATGCAGAGCTTTAAAAAGTTACCTTATTGAGCTACAACTCTGCAACGCAATGCTGACAAGAGATTTTGGGAGTTACAGTCCAAACAGTTACTTTCCCAAGCCACAGCCAGGTCCTGCTGCAGACCTTCTAGTTTGTGCTGATGTTGGAGAGGAGGAAAGAGATACAGTAGTCATACTTTTGTTGTCAATTTCATGTCTTTTTCCCAGTCTGGGAATCAAAGTGGCTTCCAAAAATTAAAACAGATAGAGCTAAAGTTTCACATCACCCAAAAGTTAAAAATATAATTACACTATCAATGGAATTAAAAGCAGTTAAAAGCATGACCCATACAAAGTAAAACAAATATAAAACATACAACATATCATGAAAGGCCCTTTCTCTCTGAGCATTAGGTCTCCAAACTCTACTGAAATAAAGATGCCTTCACCTGCCTACAGACGGATAGCAATAAGAGAGCCACTTTGGGCCTCCTCTGTGGCCATTTCTGCACGGGGCAAGGGAATTGCCCCATGATGCTATTTATCAGGTCTTTTGGCTCCCCGGTCCGGTTCAGGCTGCTCCGGAGCAGTGCGTGCTCATTGCTCCGCACTGCTCTGGGGACAAAAATGGCGGCTTCTGGTTGGTTGAGGGTCTCGACCAACTGCTGAAGCTCGCCAGCCTAAAGCCAGCCCCCAGCAGATCGCAGGCTCACATTGGTGCGAGCCTGCAAATCTGCACAAGGGAGCAGGCTCGCACTGACGCGCTCCGTGCTTTTGAAAGACCGAAAGAAACAGGTTTTTCAAAAGCACACTGGACGACGACTTGGGGTCATTCTGGAGCGGGCTGAGGTGCGGAACTACACGAAGTAGTCCGGACCCAGTCTGCTCCCAGGTGCGGACGTCCTCCCTGGAGGACAGACTGCACCGTTTCTAATACCCTGTGTGGAAATGGCCTGTGAGAAGGGAGTTCCAGAGCCTGGGAACAGTCACGGAAAAGGTCCTCTCCTCTTTTCTCACCAAATGTGAACATCTCACCAGGTGTTCATTATAGAGAACAAAATTGATTATGCATTCTTACAGATATTTATTGGAATAGATTGTGCTGATTTTTGAAGAGCTGGCAGAGAAAGATTAACAAAACAGACCTATCTCTGAAAAAGAAAAAGTTTTATCATGTTGGGCTACATAGGTCATTTATTGCACAACACTAAAATGTTTTGTTCATATTTTGAGCCTTTGTTGCATTTGCTTTCCCTTTAGATTTCTAGTTTCTAATTATGGTGTTTAAAAGACAATGGGAAAGGTTTAAAATAATAAGAAAGCTGTGAAGGCTGCTACAGTCTTCTAAAGACAAATGCTGGTTCTCTGTATATACTATACATTTAACCTGTCAGCAAACAACAGAAAATTTTTGTTGCAGGTAACATGCAAAAGGATGCATTTAGTAGCTATCAAATGAAACCTTTTCTTTCTCTCTATTTGAAAGTAACTACTTAAGTTAAAATGCTGCTTTATTAAATTATAAATTAAAGTGTGCTCCCCTGAGAATGGTTGCAGTTGGCTTCTGTTGTAGCCCAAGTCATTATAATGCTAAGTTAAAGGTTTCTGGAACATAATGAAATTCACACTTACATTCTTCATGCAGTTGCCATGGCCAATTCACTTGAAAATGAGAATTATAGAGAGAGCATTTCCTTGCCTTTGACCCTTTCTGAAGGAGTTTAAAATGCAGGTTTTATGCAGAGTGCTAACCCTCTTTCTCAGGCATGTCAGTTATCTGAGTAATATCAGTAATATCAGTGGTCTTAAAACACTTGAAACCACTGAAAAGTATTTAAACACATCTTAATACTAAGTTTTTTTTAAAGTGGTAATTTACCATCGTGGTAAAACATAAGGCATTGGCAGCATGGTAATCTAACATGTGAAACAGAACAGTTTCACTGCTAGTAGATTTTGGATTTTGTTGTATTTTGCTTCTTGGCCAACATGGTTAACCCAAATACTTTTTTAAAAAGGGTCATGAAGGACTTTCTGCATCTTTGCATCAGGAATGTAGGACCTGTCCTAATTAGTAGTGTAAATGCTTGTATGAATTCAATGAGGCTTGGTTGGTGGTAAGCATGTATATAATTTCAGTTGTAGCAGCTTATTTAATAGAGAATAGTGGTGAGTCCAAATGAGATATTGCTTAGCCTAACTCCTAGGCATTTAAGAGATTAGTATAAAAATCATTTTAGTACCTAGGTAGTTGATCCATTTTCACAAATGTGGTGTCTGTATTTAATAAGGTCTTAAAGCTGCAATCTGATGCCCCCTTGCCACGAAGTAAGCCCCCTTGAATTGACTTACTCTACTTTTCAATCAGCGGATACCAAATTGCACTGTAACAGGGATGAGCAACAAGCAGCTATGGACTGCATGAAGATGGGAATAATTTTTTGCAGCCAGCTTTCCCCACTGCTACTGCACTGCAAATTCTGATGGCAAATCAGTGGCACATCAGCACAAACCATAAAACAAACCTATTTAATTTTGCTTTAAGAAGTTGCTAGGACCTAATTACTCCAAAGTCACCAGATCCTTTCTGATCTTGGAAACTAAGCAGGGTCCACTCTGGTTAGTACTTGGATGGGAGATCACCAAGAAATACAAGGTGCTGCAGGCTACCTTTCACAAGAAGGAACTGACAAAACCATCTCTGAGTATTTCTTGCCTAAGAAAATCCTACAAAATTCATGGGGTCACCATAAATCAACAGGCAACTTGAAGGCAAACACACTCACAGAGAGAGAACTCATTAGCATCTTCTTTCTCTCAGGTTGTAATGAAAACAAAAGACACAATCCAACTACCATCAATAGATTTTCTGATCATGGGAGCTGTAAGCTCTGTGGTTACATTGAGCCAAGTGCAGACCTTAATGTTGAATATATGAAGATCTAGAATGCTCACAGGGTCTTAGGGGCACTTGTGTGTGTATATCTGGTCCCACTTTAGCCCTGTGCAGAAAGAAGGCAAAGCCTTGCATTAGGCTTTAACATAACACAGGAGGTGGCCAAGATGGTAAAAGGTCAAGAAACTGAGTCCTATGAAAACAGCTAAAAGAGGTTGGTGTGTTAGCATGGAGAAGAAAAGACTAGAGATGATATAACAGCCATCTTTACATATTTGAAGGAATGTCATGTAGAATATGGAGCAATCTTGTTTTCTGCTACTCTTGAGGTAGGATACAAGCCAATGGATTCAATTTGTAAGAAAAGAGATTCCACCTAAAGATTAAGAAGAACTTCTTGAGAGTCACAGATGTTCAAGAGTGGAACAGATCACATCAGAATGTAGTGGACTCTCCTTTGGAGGTTTTTAAATAGAGGTTGTGCGGCCAGCTCTTAGGAGCGCTTCAGGTATGTGCCTACGTGGCAGGGGATTAGAACAGATGACACTTGTAGTCATTTCCAGTTATGATTCTGTGCTAGAGCAATCATACAACTAGTGATCATGCTTGATAAATTGTCATGGGCGTTTGGTTACATTACTCATCATCTAAAATTGCAGTGTGAATCTATTCTAAGATGATTCTAAAGAGAGGAAGTTGTAACTATTTTTATAATTATGCCAGTGGATAGTAGTAGAAGAGTCAATGTAATATAGTGATTTGAATGTTGGACTGGGACTACAGGAGACCAGAGTTTGATTCCTTGCTAGGACATGGGAACCTGGACATGCCACCTTGGATCTTATGCAAGGAGACCTTATCTATCTATCTATCTATCTATCTATCTATCTATCTATCTATCTATCTATCTAATAAACCCACTGGAGACCTTAGGCAAGTTACACCCTCTCAGCCTCAGAGGAGGTCAATGGCAAACCT
Organism: Cyclura pinguis; assembly: GCA_030412105.1. Classification (NCBI taxonomy): domain Eukaryota; kingdom Metazoa; phylum Chordata; class Lepidosauria; order Squamata; family Iguanidae; genus Cyclura; species Cyclura pinguis. The sequence continues at coordinate 32,174,290 of CM059604.1, read as the reverse complement.
CCTGTGAATAAATTGTGCCAAGAAAGCCCTGTGATAGTGTTACTTTAAGTCAGAATAGGGTTGCTGTAGTCAAATAGAAGGCATGTAACAAAAAATAGTAGCGTCATTTGTGGATAACCTGGATAAAAGAGCACGACATATGAGAGTTTCTACCCCTTTTGTTTTATCCTTTTTTCAAAGATATGTCCTTGTGGCAGAAAAATTGAAATGCAGCCTGAGGTGTAAAATACATATGTAGTATTATGCAGACAAAGGTGTCGTGGTATGCATTTCTTTTGCTTAATCATGCTGAAAGCAGAATTGCATGAGCATAAGTGATGGAACAATAGCACTCTTCAGAATTTAGATGACATGAGATTTTCAGAGTGAAATGAAACAAAGTGCCTGTCCATTTGACTTTCCCTATAAACATTGCAGAGTAATGGTATCCATATAGAGACCCATATAGAAAATATTCATATATATTTTGTATGGATATACACTCTTTGTTATAACCTTAACAAAAGATTAGTAAGCGGAAGTACTCTAAGGATTTACAGTTCTCACTGCAGCTACAGTACAGCATCCCATTGGATACACTTAAACCTACAGAGCTCAGTGGCCAGGATGCACAGAGTTTTTTGTGCACATAGAAGAAATTTTATATTCCTGTTATTTTCGCCTACTGCCCTTTATATTGTTGTGTGCCTTCAACTTACGGTGACCCTAAGACAAACCTATGAAAGGGTTTTCTGAGGTTGAGAGTATATGACACATGCAAGGTCACCCAGTAGGTTTCCATGGCTGAGCAAGAAATCAAATCCTGGTCTCCAGGGCCATAGTCCAATGCTCAAACCACTACACTATGCTGGCTTCTCATGCCCTTTGTATACCAGCCTCTAAAAGCTGACAGATACTGGTTAAGTATATGATGTGGAAACTGGCATATGTGTGCACACAGTCTTTCATGAAAAACATTTTCTGCACATAGAGACAGTTCCTTGGCTCATCCAGCTAATGGTTTTAAGCATGTCTCAATCTGTGTTGGATTGTGGTCTCTGCATCAGGTTATTTCAAAAAAATTAATTCAGTCAGTGCTAAATATTAGCTCAGAATAAATCAGTGTTTGCAACAAGATGTTGTTCTTTTCCAAACTCTAATACAGGAGTGGGTATACTTTGCTTGCGTGATAGAAAATAATGTTGCTTTTTTAAAAGTTGGGCAGATAACTTGTGGTCCTCCAGATATTGTTGAACTGCCAGTACACTCAATGGGAGAAAATCATGGAAACTGGAGTCCAACAATATCTGGAGGGCTACAAGTAATGCACCTCTGTTTGAAAGGCTGCAATCTCAAGATATTTAACTGCAGCTGAATACCATTGGAATCAGTGGGTGTTACTTCTAAATGAAAACCCACTTTACTTGCCAGCCCCATGTTGTTGAGGAAAGCTAACAGCAAAAGCTAGTTTGCTTCAAACTAAAATAGGATGGATGTAATTGTCAATAATGCCACAGGTCTCATATGAAGCATAGTTTTTTTCCAGCCTATTAGCCTTACTTCCTGAAATGAGGTAGAAGGAAAGCTTAACAGGTAACTTAATAATAGACCTGTAATAGATAATAGATAATAGACCTGTGTACTTAGAACAGAGTTTGAAAATAAGTTTCAGGACTTCTAGTTACCCAAAGAAATTACTTGATTTGGTGACAATGGTATAGAGAAATTCCATTTTTAAAGTAATATAATGAATGGAAACTGAAGTTACCGTGTTAGTACAAGTACCACTAATTTTTCCTCATTACTTTCTAATAATATTTTTGAAAGGCATTTTGAAAGGAATTTCAACAGGAACTTGTCAGGTTTTATGTTATATAAACCCTAAGGGCCCCTTCTGATGGGCAAAAAAGAATGAAGAAAGCAATAACTATTGTCTTGACTAATGAATTTGTCTTCAAACATGATGATGAGTAATGCAGACTAATTGTTTTTAAAATGTAACTTTGCAAACTCTGACTTATACTTACCTGGACTCGCATGACGAATGTCACTGTGGAGGAAGGTAAGCTTTTGATGGTCTCTATGGAGTGAAACCAGCGTGTTATTTTTGATTGGTGCTAAGCACCAAATCAAGACATGTGATAGGGGCAAAGGAGACAGTGAAACAGTTCACCTCCTACACATGTCATTCGGTGCTCGATGTTGACATGGAGTGATTGTTGTCATTGGATCATCAATTTGGCTTGAGTGTTTGTGGTTGAGGGGGTTTTGGCTGGTATTTTGCGTGGTTGTTTATTGGATTAGTGTTTGATGTGAGTTGAGTGTGTATGTGTGTGCCTTTTAAACGTTCCCCCCCACTTTTGACTGTCCTGGCTGCCTTCTGATGTTGTTCTTTGCATTCCTCTTCTCCCTCCCCACCCTGAGCATTGCTTAAGATGGCTAAAAGGGGATATTAAGGTTCCTTCTCCCCTCCCCCCCCTCTTTAAATTCATCATGTTTGACAGCTTCCTCCCTTCTCTCTTGAATTCTTAGGCCATTTCCACACCAGGCTTCTGTAATGGTGCACAGCGACCTCTCACGGAGGTCTTCTGCACCGTAGAGTGGACTGGCGTGGACTACCTTTCGTAGTTCCACACCAGAATCCACTCAGGAGCGGCCGGAACTAGCCACGCTGCGTGTTTTTTAAAAACCTCTTTTTCGAGGTTTTTAAAAAGCACGGAGGGTGCAGCCTCGTGCCGTTTCGTCACCCGGCTCCGACGCGGATTTGCAGGTGCGCGCAAGTGCGTGCCTGCAGATCTGCCGGGGGCGGGCTTCCAGCTGGCGAGCTTCTCCGGTTGGTGGAGAGCCTCCACCAACCGGAAGCCTCCATTTGGGACACCGGAGGACTGCGGAGCAGCGAGCTCGTGCTGCTCCGCAGGGCGACGGACTTACCCGGCTTCAGGTAAGCTCCGTTTTAGGGTGTTTTCGCCCGTTTCCCCCCCCACATGCGGAAAGGGCCTTAGTGAGTTATAACTTTAAACGTCGGTGATCATCTTTTGGTGTAGGGTAAGGCTCTGGAACCACCTCTTTAGGGCCCTGCGTCCCAGGGGGTTTGGTGAAGGAGGCTACCCTTAAGGTTAACCTGGGAATAAGACTCTCACTTTTAGAGCCGTGCAGCTTGGGTGGGAGTCCCTGGGTTACCTTCCAAGATGCTGGACTGGGGAGCAACCAAAGCAATTTGGATTGCCCCTGGGGCTCAAGTGTTATCGCCCATGGGTAGGCTGAGCAGGTTGTCACATTGTGACTCTGGCATCAGCTGGTCCCGTAGCATGTTGCTCCCCTGTCTTGTATCTTTCAGGTTAATGCAATTTAAATAATACAGGTCAAAATAAAGTGGCCCTTAGTTAACCCAACTTTGTGTCTGGTCTCTTTATTCCATGGCTGAGCATCAATTGCTAACTCTCTAGTCAACTAAGTAGGAGGGGATGTAGTCTAACAATTGAATTATTCACAGATGGATGATTATAGAGTTGGGCATGTCTCTGGCCATTTCTGCACTAGACTGTTATAGTGCTATTATTCCACATTCAATTCAACATTCTATGGAATCCTGGGGTTTGCAGTTAAGGAGGGGTCTTTGAGGAAATGACCTCTGTCTCTACATCCTGCACTGGTTTACAATTGTAAAGCTTGATACTTTCTGACTGTAGAAGAGGTGACCACGAGAGGACTTCCCAGTATTTTGTGGGTAGTGCTGTTTGAGGGCATTCTCATTCTGAAGGGCTGTCTGGTCCAAGTTCAGTTTAAAAATAACAAATCATAAAAAGAGAGACCGAGGACACTGAAACTGCTGTCAACAGCTAGCGTCTGGGTAGCAGGCCACAGACTCACAGGTGACCTGTTCTTTTCCACTACAGCAAGATGTGTGGTAAAGTTATTTAAAATATAGTATAGTAATATAGTAACTACTTCTAAACTTGTGTGCACATGTAATACCGCAGAGTGCTCTTATCAGAACTAGTAGGGACACACTGCAATTGGTCATGAGGCAAATAAGTTTATATAATAACACCTTAATTAAGAGGCTGGTTCAAGACTTTATTTTCTGCTTGAAGAGAAGGACAAGATGGCGCCCTCCTCAATTCACATACAAGAAGCTGGCTAGATGGACAGTTCATTTGAATATAGTGGATGTATGAAACAGACAATATATATGGTCTTCTTTCTTTTTATCCTGACCGCTTCAGTATTTCAACATATAAGTGGCAGAACTGAAAACAAGAGGAACAAATGTAATCCATTTGGCTCAAGTCAGTTTATTTATTTTAATGGTCAGAGAGACATCGAAACAGAACAAACAGAGGAATGAGAACATAGTCATTAGAAACATAAAAACGTAATTAAATAATTTAACTAACTAACTAACTAACTAAATGTATTATAACTAAAACAGACCCATATTTAAAGGATATTTAAATACATATATTTAAAAGCAGTCAGAAACAACAACGTAATCTATAATTTCAGTTAGATGAGTTGGAGGCAAATGGAATAGATGTGGAGTTCAGCTTAACCTCAGTCTTTTTCCACTCCTTCCCTCTCTAGAATCTTTTCCCCTTAAATTCATATGTACTGCTGACTCTAGTTTTGGTCATCTGAGAAATTTGAGTGCCACTTTATTAGGTTGTATTGTTTGATATCTGTAGCATAATGGAAGGCATATGAAATATTTATACTTAAGAAAGTGTGTTTGGTATAATGTTTTTAAAAAATTTGGACTCCATATTCTTTTAGATGTTCTGTTTTAATTTGTGTTGCAATCTTCTTTGAGTCCCATTTGGGAGAAAAGTGGGATATAAAGTAAACAAGCAAAGAAACAAACAAATAAGAAATAGATAAATAAATAAATAAGAGCAAAATAATCACTGTAAATAACAACAGAAAAAATCCCACCTCAAAGGAATCCTCATAATCCTTTAATTGCTTGTGCTATGATTGACCTTTCTTAGAATTTTGCAGGGAAAAAAACAACCCCCAAAACCCCCCAACCCCCAAACAATAACAACAACACTAAAGACAATGTTTTAATACCTGCATTTCAGATAGTTTTCATTTAGGATTTTTTGGCCAACAGCCCAATACCCATAAGAAAACTGGGGGGGGGGGGATCTCTTTGCTCATTTTAGTAGTATAATAAATGAAAAGTTTATTATGATACAAAGTTAGTACACAAGAGGTTTGCCATTAGCTAGCCAGCCCATCCAAAGAGTTGTGTAGTGATTTAAAATCATTATGCAAAATATATGGCTCTGCCTTATCACTTTCCACACCATTTATAATTGATGGCTCATACCACTTCCTTTCCCTAGGACAGAGAAAAGGCCATGTTCCTCCAGATGTCATGAGACTGCAACTCAAGCCAATCTCACCCGTACGGATGAATGTTAAGAACTGCAGTTCAATAACATCTCATAGCTGCACTTTGGCCACTCTGCCCTAGAATTTGTATGAGGACTTTTTCTACCTTGTGTTAACTTCATCCTTCCAACTTCTTGGTCCACAGATGCCTTCCCTTCACAGACGCATCTTGAAACTATTCTCCAGCAAGCAGACATCCTGTTTGAAGGTGCCATGTGAAGAAGTGCCCCAGTCACACTGTCCTTTTATTCCCATCGCCCAAGTTGCCTCAATTTTCACCATCCCATGACTAACCTCCATTCACCAGAATTTAGAATGTTCACGAACATTGTGTGATATCACAAAAACACATCTGGGAGAGAAGGTAAAGATGATAACTTTAGGCAGAGTGGTTTGGACAACACACACTTTTGAAAACACACATGAGAGGAGGCTGCAAGGCTGTAAAAACTAGCTCCATCCCATAACTATACAGCTCCCTGCCTTTCGTATGTTTCCTTCAGCTAAGAGGAGGAATTTCAAACCTCACTCTCATTTAGAAGAGGCTTATATGATCATGCCAATTTGCACAAGGAGTTCTTTTCCACAAAAACCAAATGTGCAGAGAGTGTAGTTCTGACTTGCCAGGTATGACAGAGGCAGGCCTAGCCCGTACACCACAAACATCCTCCAAATGTTTTCTAAATGTATGGGAGAATTGTCTAGACCTCCTAAGTATCTTCACTACCAAATGGCAGCTCTAGGGCATCAATGCTCAAAGTAATGAACTTTCCAACAGTGGTATCTGTTATCTGTTTTAATGGTGATAACTGCATGATTCTTAGTCGATACAATTTTGAAATGCTTCTTTCCTCAATATGTACATGCAACAAAGGTGTACAATCAATTAATTTTGATGGTGTTAATCCCAGCATCTGTACTGTGTTCTCATTCTCCAAATGTAACAAAAAGAAATACAGGTATAGAAAATGGTATGGTTACTCTAAAATGGCAATTGAGACTAGTAATTAGTCTCTAATTCAAATGTTTCAGTGAGAAGTAGAGACTATAAATTCCATTTCTACACAGTGTTTGCAAATTTCTGTTCTATGAATATTATGAACAAATTAGCAATTTCCTAATACAAACATTTATAAAATTGAAGTGTGGTTTTGATGATAAGTTTTTACACATTAGAAGCATCTACAGTAAGCAGATGTTGGGTGCTGAAAAAAGTATATGAAAATAACCCTCCCTCCCGTATACAGTTTTTCTCATACTATGGGCTAGGATCCAAATAACAACACAAACTAGTTCTACTGGCCAAAGTGGGCCACTTGCTCATCTTATATGACAAACTATAGACTTTCAAAAGTAACTGTTAACTGCTGTATGGAAAACAGAAAAAGTCTCACTGAGTATTAATAATTCTTTGAATGTGCTTGAAGCAGTCTTTAAATCCCAATCATGGGCATCTCTTATTTCCAAATTCCCCCTAAAGCTAATTTTCCTACATTAAACAAATAGTTTGTCCAAAAACATCATTTATTTAAAAGCACCTGGCTCCAAAATTATTAATCTTTTTGGAAGTGGCAGTTTGGAGCAAGCAGTTTTTAAAATTTGAAGAACAAGACTGTAATTATTAGAATTCAGAGAAAATTATGTGTGTTAAACAGTATGAAATGTTTATCAAATACTGTGTATTTTTCTTCTGACACTATGTGCAAAGTCAGTGTAACTTTACAGCAGCTTTTTCTATTCAAATAAAGATTCCAAAGAGCAAAATCTCAATCCTGTACATATCTTTCTTGGAGGAATAATTTAAAGTTTTCCCATGTCCATTAGGCTCTTACAACCTAATCTCACTCTGCCAATTGCTTCCATGGTGAGATCATTAAGTAAATTATTTTAAGATCAAACAGCCTGCAGTGACAATGGACTTCCATGTAAGATAAATGCTTCAAAGCCCCCTCCCCATGCTTGTCCCCTTTTCCCTCCTCTCTCAAATTATAGCACTATGGGCTATTCATCACCTCTCCATAGGGCTTGCCCCACCATTACTTGGCTTTTTGCTGCAGGCTAAGGTAGCACTGCTAATTGGCCTTTGTAACAAAACTGACCTGTGGATAGGATAAAACTTGTTTGGAACTTTAGAGACAAAAAATTATTCAAGGTTAAAAACACATGAATGCCGAGATGACGTCACCATAAAAAGGAGTGAATGAATTTCTTCCTCTGCTGCTCTTTAATGTGAAAGAATGTGTTCGCGTTGTGTCTGTGCCAAACAAAAGCTCCTTCAGGTAGTTGAACAAGTCCACTCTTCAACCCCCTCTGCCCTTTGCTTAAGGAGAAGGTCTATCATTTTATTTATTTCTCTAGAGTCCCTCACAGTAAGGGTCCTTTGATCTCTGAGAAGAATGGTAGATGGAACAATTTAACTGCTCATACAGGTGCAGGGAGTTTATTTGACAGGTCGTGGCTTTTATTTCTACCACATTAGCTGTGTGCATACAAATAGGCTCTTGACAGATTCAAGCAGGTAGGAGCCAAACAACAATGACCATGACAACAACAACAGAAAGAGCTTACACAAAAGCTGGCTACACCTGCAAGGATGGTACAATTTGGAACTGCTGAATAAAGACAGGTAAAGCCATTAAGTTTCCTGCTGTGAATGATTCTCCCACCCACCCACCCCCCACAACTTAGAAAGACAGCACATGGCAGTGAGAGGGAAAAGGAAGCTCAAGCAAGTAAATAACACATGAGGCAGACAATCTTCTTCACACTTTAAAGCATTTCTTCTGGGCCTGAGTTATTTTAAAATAAATAACTCTTCAGTGGGAACGCTGTGTGGTAGCACCTAAATTATATTGTCTATAACAGAGGAATGAATAGAAGGGAAGAAGGAATATGAAAGAAAGCATTTTCAAATCATGTTTACTCAAACCAGCAGTTTCCCCCCCAAAGGATGATTATCTGTGTGAATTATCTTACATTTACAGTTACTCATGATTACGACTGGTGAAGTGAAAATGTGGCCTTTTAGCTTTGTAAGCATCCTCTTTCTCTCTCTCTCTCCCACCCACCCCTTTCCTCTGGTGTTTCACTTAGCTTAAGTGCAGTTAAAATGGCTCGAATAAGGAAGACACTGTTCAACTGGCTGCTATCTGCTGTGTGTTGTGGAGTGTGCATCTTTACATGCTTCCTTCTTATGGAGCCTTCGATGTAAATTTGCTTGTACGTACTCATTTCCTTGTTTTACCTTATAAGCTGCCCCTGCTTCCCACCCAGCCACCCACCTTTAGGTATCGCCATGCCAAAAATTTTACTTTCTCACCTTTATTTAAGATGGTTTGAGTGGTGCCATACTAAGCAATTAACAATACTCTACTGTTTAAGGGAGTGGATGTTGTAATCTTCAGTGATGTATTGCGGTTAAGACTTGTAGAGTAACATAGAATCAAAATTGTGTTTAAATAAAATATATTTTTCTGGAAATGAATAAATATAAATAAAGGACAGTCAGATACCTCCTAGACATGTACTTCACATATAAAATGTCAGTCAGTGATTGTTGTATTATATAGTCTTGCCATTACAGAGACAAATATAATTAACCATGTCTTAGAAGAACAGATTTTATATGTTATTCACAACCTGCAACAGGAAGTGGACTGTCCAATGCTACCCCCATTCATGATGTTGCCTTTTTGTGCACCACTCTCAGAATGTAAATTAGAATGTGTGAAAGTATACACATTCATGTGTACAGTTGTATGTGCATAGGTGCTGCTCTCATACATCATGATCCATGTGCAGACATCAAGGGTGAGTAGACCATTTTTGGAGTGAAGTAGGGGTCAACAGGCTTTCTATCAATTATTGTTATACATTAAAGTGCATGAAAAAGGCTTGAGTGAACTGCTGTTAGTCTAACAATCCAACTAGGTGACACCCACCGTCAATTAATCCAGCCTGTTCTGGTTATAATTTCCCAACTTTGAAGGTTCCTAAATCTAGCACTTGAAACTTCTGGTTGTGGCGACAACCAGCAGACTTTTTCAGTCTTCTTGGTGACAAAGAATGTACTGATTTCACTTTTACATCAAACTATGCCCATGGAAGCTCTTAGTAATGTGACCGTAATTCATAACGGCAAGCCAACAACAACACAGTTTTTAAAAAAGCATCACAGACTTCACTGAAGATCAAATTAACAAAGCTTTTACTGAAATAAAATGTTTATCACCACCTTCCTCAGGGCATACTACACCTGCCTCCTTAGTGAGCTGCTCTGTGGTCTGCAGACTGGAACTGAGACAGCCTTCTCTCTCATGTCCACCCAGACACACATCAGTAAAAGAACACAGAACTGAAAGGCAGCTGTGAGCAGTGTATACTGCATGAAGTTATTCTTAAAGTATCCTCATTCCAGGTTATCTGAGGATTAAAATTATAGATTGAGTAAACAGATCTCAGCTTGGAAACAGACAAGTAAGCGGTGCAGTAGATAGCAGATCCAATCTCTATACCCCAGTCTCTTCTCCTCCATGACAACTCTGATATCTACATCTGAACCAGTTAAGCTAAGTTCTCCAGAGTCCTGTGTAGGGTAGTTCCACAGAAAATGCATTACAATAAGGAAAAGCTGGAAGTGACTGCAGCAGGAATAATGTAAATCTTGAGTACTTTTTGAGCTACAGCGCCTAGAATTTCCCCAAGCAGTAAGGTCATTGAGTTTTTCTAGGAGTTGTAATCCAATTTTTTTTAACTTTTTGAAGCTTGGGGAATGTGACAATTTCTTTCAGATTTTATATGTGTCCTCATTTATAATTTGTTAAACTTGAAGTGATCCTACAGGAAATGTATCTGAATTGTCTTTGAGAGACTGCAGGATGATGGTGATGGATTTCTAAGGGCCTATTACAACAGTTTTTCACCCTGTATGAAATAATTCCCGTGACTTCTACAGCTAGAATCCAAACAATAATTCAAATATGGATAAAATTGATAGCAAATGTATTAATGAAATTCATTTAATGAACAACTATTTCAGTTAGAATGAAGAGAGAAAACTCTTGAAATCTTACCATATTCTGCTTATTTGATCTTTTCTACTTTAGCATTGGGAAAATAAAATATGCTGCTGCAAATCATATTTGAAGTTAAAGCCCGTACAGGTTTATGAGAGTCCTAAAGCTGTGTAACAAATCTGGAAATTAGTGTCACAGATTTTTTTTATTTTTTATTTTTTAGGATTCTTTATGGGCTCTTATTTAGTGAAATATATGATAGTCATTTGGCACTTCCCAGTATGCAGATTTGTTTTTCAAAAATATGAATTCATGTTTGCCACCTGCTCGATCAATCTCCATTTCCACAACTGTTTCCCCAGAGAAGCCCTTTTAAAGCATTCTGGAAGATCAGATTTACATTACATAATAAACATTAACAACAGTAGAGCACTAGACTACATGTGGAGCAGAACATGGACTCATTTCCAGTTCCCTCGGCTGAGCATCCGTTTCTACCGGTCTGCAGATTTGAAGCGTATGGCTTTCTATAAAAATTTCAGCAAGCTCTGCATGCAGTTGATGAGCCAATTGTTGTTTTTCTTTTTAAAGAATGTTATGGGCCAGCATGGGGGTTCTGGGTCTGGAAGTGAATTATCTCAAAATTGTCCAGCTCATTCAGCAGGTGGCACTCTTCCCTATGAGCAGATAATGGTTCAGTACTACTGTGTTTTAGGCACAGCTATCTTTTAATCTCTGACATCCCCACTGTAATCACTATGATCGCCAGGATAATTTTAAATGTAAAGAGATGAAACCTCCATCTCCAATTCTGACTCTGATAATAAACCAAGAGTTGGGAGTCCTAGTTGGTTCAAATATAATGGCTAAAGATACCACCACTTCTAAATCTTCGGTTATATGAGCAATTCTGTTTCATTTTTGTCAGAATGTTTATTTTGTTTTTTTTTGTTTTTTTTGTTTTTTTGATAAAAATTGTTCAAACTTTTTAATACTTAAAAAAGGAAAACCAACTCAAGACACAATGGAACACATAAAATGTCTGTACCTTGTGTGTGTGTGTGTGCGTGTGCGTGTGCGCGCACCTTTCTCTGTATATATGCATGGGCATATAAAAACAAGTCAAGATTAATCTTATCTCTTTTTTTGACAGAGTTTCAAGCTTGGGAGATGAAGGGAATGTTGTGGATGTAGCATATCTTGATCTCAATAAGGCCTTTGACAAGGTCCCCCATGATATTCTTGCAAACAAGCTAGCAAAATGTGGGCTAGACAATGCTCTCGTTAAGTAGATTTGTAACTGGTTGACTGACTGAATCTAAAGGGTGCTCACCAATGGCTCTTCCTCATGACTAGTGGGGTGCCACAGGGTTCAGTCCTGGGGCCCTTTTCGCACTTTACCTGGTGCCACTGGCTTTGTGTGGGGCTCATGCGAAAAGCCTCATCCAGGAGGCACTCGCATCCCCTCCGCTTCTTCTCTGCACCAGCTCCGTGCTGGCTGGAAGGAAGCGTGAGGGCTCCTCTTCTTCCTTCCACAGCGCACCCGGGTACTTTCCCAGGCTGCACTGGGGGAGGAAGCGCAATGGCTATGCGTCTGGAGGCTCCGCACACAAAGTAAGTGTGGGTGGGGCATGGGAGGAACATGTGATCACACATAATTTTTGGCAACTAGCCAAAAATGATATAATGCGCGATCGCCCCCTAATGGACTCGGGAGCGTCGTGTGATTGCAAGGATGTCATGTAGAACAGTCCTCGCAATCGTGCGATGCTCCCGAGGCCATTTCGCAACAGCACTGGCGTGCAAAAAGAGCCTGGGCCCAGTGCTATTCATCTTTATCAATGACTAGGATGATGGTATTCTTATCAAATATGTAGATGATACCAAATTAGGACGGGTAGCGAACATCCCAGAAGACAGGACTGAATTCAAAATGACCTTAACAGATTAGAGAATGGACCAAAACTAACAAAATGAATTTCAACAGGGAGAAATGTAAGGTACTACACTTAGGCAGAAAAACTGAAATGCAGAGATACAGGATGGGTGACACTTGGCTTGACCACAGTACATATGAAAGGGATCGAGGAGTCTTAGTAGATCACAAGCTGAACATGAGTCAACAGTGTGATGTGGCAGCTAAAAAAGGCAATGTGATTCTAGGTTCTATAAATAGGAGAATAGTGTCTAGGTTAAGGGAAGTAATAGTACTACTCTTTTCTGCTTTGGTCAGATGCTACCTGGAATACTGTATCCAGTTCTGGACACCATAATTCAAGAAGGACACTGACCAGCTGGAATGTGTATAGAAGAGGGTGATCAAAATCTTAAAAGGCCTAGAAACCATGGTCTATGAAGAACATTTAGGGAGCTGGATACGTTTATCTTGGAGAAGAGGAGGTGATAGCCATGTTTAAATATTTGAAGGGATGTCATATGGAGGATGGAGCAAGCTTGTTTTCTGCTTTTCCAGAGGCTAGGACAAGAAGCAATGGCTTCAAACTTCAGGAAAACATATTCTACCTAAATATTTGGAAAAACTTGGTAAGAGCAACTCAAAAGTGGAATATGCTGCCTTGGAGTTTGATGGAGTTTCCTTCTTTGGAGGTTTTTGAACAGAGGTTAGATGGCCATGTGTTGGGAATGCTTTGATTGTGTATTGCTGCATAGCAAGAGGTTGGACTTAATGGTTCTTGTGGTCTCTTCCAGCTCTGTTCCACTATCTGTCTGTCTGTCTCTCTGTCTCTCTGTCTACCTACCTACCTATCTATCTATCTATCTATCTATCTATCTATCTATCTATCTATCTATCTATCTATCTATTCTCTGTAGTGATGAAGTCTCAGATACTGGTTAGCAAAGTTGCCTGTAAATGTTCTGATGGTACAAAAATGATTCATAATTCAGATTTTGTGATATATATCAAACTTTTCTATATATCAAATTTCACATAAGGGTAGTATTAGGACTGGGAAGGAATCTAGAGGAATATCACATGCACAGATAAGAGAAGGGAGCATTATTTTATTTTATTTATCTCAGGATAGAAATCAAGGCAGTAAACACCATGATAAAAACAAAGTACAATAATAATGTATTTGATAGAAAAGTTTTTAAAAGCATTAAATAAACAGTTCCAATAGAATTTTTTTTAATTATAAAAAATTCATTTTTATTATTCTGAAAACAACTTAAAGCTATTCACTTTCTATACCTGCTTAGTGTAAACATGCCTAGTGGGTCCCTCTGAAGAAAGATAGAGTTGAGATGTGTTAGGTTCAGAAGCAGGTGCTCTTATCCTCTAAAGGACTTTGGTACTAATTAATGAGTAATTTCATAAACTGAGCTAAGTTTACTCAACAAATTTGTATTTTCACATTATATCATCAATTGTGATTCTCTACTAAATACAAAGTTAAATGTTAGCCAAAGCATAAACATCTTGGGGTGGAAATACCCTTTACATTTATTCAAGAGAAATCTCATTGGCATGAAGACACAGAAAAATGTATGAATGCTGTTTCTAGTGCTTGTTAAAGTACAAAACAAAAGTGGGTCTTATTTGTTATTAGTGTCATATAGTCCTGTGACTATACAGTTTCTGTATTATTACACTCAAATAATTTTCTATTTTTCCAATAGAAATATTAAACTGTAAAAATTAAAACCACATTAAAACATAGTAAAGAGATAATAACATAATTGTTGTTGTGTGCCTTCCAGTTGTTTCTGACTTATGGCAACTCTAAGGCAATGCTATCACGGGGGTTTCTGGGGCTGAGAGTACGTGATGCACCCAAGGTCACCCAGTGGATTTCCATGGCCAAGCAGAAAATCAAACCCTGGTTTCCAGGGTCCTAGTTCAACACTCAAACCGCTAAACCATAGTGGCTCTCCATTTAAAAAATCCTACTGCCACAATAACTTAAACATCAAAGATTTTGCCTGCCAGTGGAGAGGGAGTAGACTGGGGGTGGGGGCAACTGGGTGACCTTAGGCAAGTCACATTCTGTCAGCCTCAGAGGAATGCAAAGGCAAACCTCTGAACGAATCTTGCCAAGAAAACCTCATGATAGGGTCACCTTAGGGTTGCCATAAGTTGGAAAAGACTTGAAAACATACAAAAAATAGGTAAGACAACAGAATCTGGCAAAATTATTCTGAGGGCTGCAGTTCTCAAGAGACTCATGCTGGATGGTCAGTTTTGGGAATTCCAAAAAGCAATGTTGCCAGCCTCTGAAATCAGGCAGCAATTAAAAATTTGGCACTGATTGTTGACTGGGAAGTCAGTATGGCATTTGTTTATGAATTTTCTGGGCTCTGACATTTTGCTATATCTGATTCCTACACTACTGCAGCATTCTGACCTAGAAACCTAAACATGATAATGTGGATCTAGAAGCAATAGAATAACAACTTCTTTGGAGTATTGATGTCATATATCCCCCCCCCCCGCAATTCTTGGGGTGTAGGCTGCTGAAACTTGTTATGACAGTGTACAGATATAACTCTAATATATCCTTCAAATTGGAAAAAATATGTTTAAAGACTTACATTAATGACATACTTGTTAGGAAACAAAATGATATATCACAGAGCACAACACAAGATCAGTATATTATAAACTCTATTATCTTAATCTAGATTTTGTGACAGTCTAAATTCACTCTGAATCTCCTGCAAGATTTTAATTCTTTTTCTTATTAAACTTACAGATCCCTATTTCTTACTTGTGAAGAAGAGGTAAACATTCTGCCCCAGTTGATGCATCCACAAGTGCTTCAAAAGCAGACGTACTGTTAGCAATCAGTACTAAACATCAATACAGCAAAAGTGATTAATTCCAAGGCCTTTTTACCCTACACTGTTATAGCGCTATTATTCCACTTTCAACATCCTGTGGACTTCTGGGGTTTGTAGTTTACTGAGGCCAAAGAGCTCTTTGGCTGAAAGTTCTAAATGCCCCTCCCTAAACTGCAAATCTCAGGATTCCATAGGATGTTGAAAGTGGAATAATAGCATTATAACAATGTAGTTTAGAAAGGCCCCAAATCTTAATTTTATAAGAGCAGTCTCAGTGGTGTTTTTGGCATCTGTTAGAAAGATAACTACTTAACTGAACATATGCAGTCATTTCTCCATGTTTGTGGGTTTGACGTTCCTGAATTTGAGCCAGTCCAGTAAGATACCATAAAGCTATGGAAAGATCCAGAAAAAACCATAGGGTAGCACTCCCCCCCATCGTTCATGGAGAGTAGGTTGCTTGTTAGAGGTACTAAGGCCATTTCAGTGCTGCGCCCTGGCCTGAAACCAGAATAAAATGGCTTCAGATAATCTTTTTCTTCCGAGATTTGAAGTTGTCCAGCCACCACACGCTCAGGTGCCTTGCCAGAAAACGGGTTATTAGAGATGGGGCAGTAGTTGTCACATGCCCCTGCATCCAGATATGCCCTCTTCAGGAGAGGGTGCCGCACGGCCTCCTTCAAGGCAGGAGGCACCTTGCCCTGGCACATGAGGCATTTACTACCTCCTGACCCACTGAACAATCCACCTCTTGGCTAGATTTAGCCAAGACAGGCAATGGTTACCCATGGGGGGAAAGACCAATTCAGGTGTGTTATCTACATCACCAGGCATAGGAACTGAAAATGATCCTAAGAAACCTGACCAGATGCAGCATTAGACCTTCTTCAGATTCTGTCATAACTACAGCATCAGTTTCTGAGGGAGTATGCTTTCTTCTTAAAGTGCCTGGCAAACTTGCCAGGCAGACAACTGAGGGCTCCACTGCTGGTTTCTCTAAGCCTGATCCCCACAGACTCCTCACTGCTTCGAGTGACTCCACTGAGTGGCACGAATGGGAGGAAAACACCCTTTTCTCTATAGTCTTGTTCATAACAGTTGTTAAAAGTGTATGCTTGGCAGATTTATAAGCCACAAAAGGAAAAGATTGAGGTAGCACTCAGATGTCCAATGATTACGTCCACATTTTCAGGCAACACCAGTAAAAGAGTATTAAGCAGAACGTCACAATCTATTTCAGACATCCCTTCTAGCTTTCCATCAGCTGTGGAGTCAGGGTTGAAGTGGATTTGACAAATTTTATCTGCAAAATGTTAGGAAACTAATGACAGTGGGCATGAGGGACTATTTCCCCCGCAGAACAGATGAATGTAAGGAACCCTTCAGTACATGATAAAGTTTCAATGATTGATATGACTGGACCAATGCAGTGGTGGGCAACAATGTTTGCTTCACTGCCATCACCATCAATATATATACTAGGAGCTTTGCTCAGTCACATTTCGCTTTAGTTTTTTTCCACCTGCCCTTCAGAAAAGTTTCACCCACATGACTGGCCCTACGCTGGTATTCACCATTGCATATTGAGGACTAAACTGGATGCAGGGACAAAAAGTTTACATGTTAGCTCAGCCCCCAAACATTAGCATGTACACTACAGTTTTCCAGACCTTTGGGCTTTGACGGCAAAGGCCTGTCCAGGGTTCTGTAACTGAATTCAGCTTAATGTACTTACAGAACTTTGCTCATAAGAAAATCACTCTAATCGTGGTTCCCAATCATAGGAATTCTATTATGTGTGTTCAACTTGATCCAGTTACAATGTTCTTTGTAGACTTTTGTATTCAACACACAAAGCTCTGTGACTCTACTGACCTAAGGACAATTGGGGGGGGGGGGCAGGACTCGCATGTGTGTCTATGTTCCCATCATCCACTTAGCTCTCCACGCATTCAGATTAACATCCGAAAAAGCTTAGTGGTGTAATAACATCAACCAGCCTTGGTTTATATTTATAGCAGTTTATATTTATAGCAGTCACACCCAAAGTTACGAAGAGTGTCTCCAATGCAATGTGGAGGGGGGCATCTGAAGAACAGAGGTTAACAATTTGGCTGAGCGTACACTGCTTATTCTACAGCTTTCTAGAATATGGTTAGAATATTTTTTTCTAAATCTAATAGTTTCTATGCACTTGTTCACAGCACTACTTGTAATCAATAAATTGGACTTGTATAACTAACAGTAGGGATGGGCCAGCTGAATCCTCGAATCCTTGGCAGGGATTCAAGATTCAGGAATCCGAATCCCTGTGCCCAAATAGGCAAACCGAATCTTTCAAATCTGCCACCCAGACAGTTTGTTGGAGACCAGGACGCCTGAAAACCTGGGAGACCAGGACGCCTGAAAACTTGGGAGATTAGATAATGGCCTTTGCTAACCATTTCAGAAATTACATCTGGGGTTGTCTTTTAAGATATTTAAATTGAACATTTAATATTTAAGTTCAGCACTTGACTGGAAGCTACAGGCTTGAAATTTCAAGGACAGCTGAAACATTCCTTTGCATCGCTCCCTTGCAAAGCTCTTTCAGACACAATTCTGGGGTTTCTAGTTTTACAAGGTGTCACAGACTTCTCTGCCAAAGTGTGCTGGTGCATCATCAAATTACAAACCCCAGGATGCCAGAAGGAGCTATGCAAAGAAAAGCTAGTTTTGACCTCGATTAGCTCTGTACTGTAATATGTGGCCCTGTTTACACAGGCAGGAAAATGTGGGATTAATCCACATTTTCCTGCCTGTGCAGAAAGGGCCTTCATGTCATTTTCAATCTGGGGAGATCCTGAGGCAAAACTAGGACAATCGTCCTGGCCACATTTCTTCAGAGGGAGGTTTGCCTTTGCCTAGGCTTTTGCTAAGGCTGAGAGAGTGTGTCTTGCCCAAGATTATCCTTCTTTCCCTTGCTTTTTACACCTTTTTTAAAAAAATTTTGAAAGATTCGAGATTCATGAGATTCGTGGATTCCCAGAACCTTCCATGGATTTCGATCCGGATTCGGAAAGTTCTGGATTCATTCCATCCCTAACTAACAGTCCTTTTGCAGAAAGGCAACTATAAATATGATATAGTTCAACAAGAAATAAAGGCTTTTGCTCTTCATATAGGTTAACCTCTGGGAGACTCATAGCAACATCCAGAGAAATCAATAAAAGTGTTCTGATGATCTTTCCATTGTAGTTGCCCCAGACAACATAATACTTGTATCTTGGCTACATAATCTACCTAGAGCAAACTATAATTTTGATGCATGCCCATGAAGCACAGGACGAAATCTCTCTGTATGTAGTTGTGTTTTAGGATAATCAGTTCTCAGACTGTGGTCTGCAAAGAGCTATTTGGTCACATGTTTCTGGCTTTCCTCCTGGTTTCCAGCTGCTAAATTACATTAGATTCCTTCTAAAAATACATTAATACTTTCCCGCTATTACATTGCACACAAGTAAGCAATTGGTGTAGGTGCCACATGATTATTATATGATAGTGAATGGGAGGAAATGTGGCTCATTAGTCAATCCTCTTATTAAGACATGATCATATTACGGAAAAAGTTTGTTGAACCTCATTTTAAGCCTTTTTTTTCTCCAGCAGCAAATATAAGGGTGATATCAGTTTTGCAGTAACAATAGAATACATGAAATAATGAGATTACTTATGCTTTCTCTTTGAGATTAGTTATGCTTTCTCTTTGAGATTAGTTATGGCTCTTCTTTTAAAGCTGATGCATGCAAGAAATAATTTTATTAAAACAATAAATGATTCTGTGATTTGGCTTCCACTGGGATATCACTTCTTCATGTGGTCAAATAATAAGTCAGATGTAACAGTAGATGCTATTCTTTCTCTGCTCTTTTGTGAGCTGTGTAAAACAGTGTCCTGGAAATACACATAAGGATGTTTCAAAAGACTAAACAAAAAACTTGACCTGATATTTTATTATTAATTCCCTGGTGTTTAATGAAAGCTATGTTACAATTAACCAGATAGTCATCTTCTTTTTTTTTAAACAGTGAATGGTACAAAGTATTACCACATAAGGTTCATAAAACAATACTGCGTAGCTGCATTCAGATCTTGAGAAGATTCTAAATTGTCATCTTTTCTGCTGGGCAAATGATCAAATACTGGTACCTCTCTTACTTCATACATGCATCCTGCATGGTTAATACATTCTGAATGGTCCTATATGGTCAACATATTCTGAAATTCACATTAAGGATTTGGAAATCAATGTAGTTTTATTAGTGTTCTTTTGTGAGTAAATCAATTGAAGTCATTTACTCATAGGACAAAATGTACGTGATGGCAAACATTATACTTTTTTTTTTTTTGGAATTGCTTTCTCACTACCATTGACCTCTAATGAAAAGGTACAGGTTCTCTTCAGGGGTTGACTGAACCTGCCCATGTATACTAGCAATTTGAGGTGCAGAAATTGTTTATTATTAGAGGCTAGCAGTGTTCTCACCAAAGGGTATCCTTATCACTTGCCATTGCATTAACACTGATGAAACAGAGTAATACTGAAACTCAGCAGTGTTGATCAAACAATCTCAAAATGACAGTTACAAAGTAATAGAGCTACAAACATAGTTCTTGACGTGTCTGCGGCAATCCTGAGAGACGAGAAAAAACAATGGAAACATGAATTCCGTTGAACAATAAGAGCAAGACTTGGAGATTATTTTCTTCTCATTCAGTTATGAGACTATTTAAGAAAACAATAGTACACTCTGAACTCTCTCAATTATTATTAAATTGATTTATGGTATAGTATACATAGTCTGCCAACTGAAGTCACAGGGGATAAAAAGAAAAAAAAAGAAATGTTCAAAGTCATAAGCAGATTGGTATCAAAAACATAACTTCTATAAGATGGAGCTGGCAAATCAAACTACTATTAACTCTTCTTGTGTATTGCTGAATACAAGCAGAAGACATATTGCAAATAGGTTTGCAAGCGCTGGCTTACTAATGTCCAATAAAAATTATTCAGACTTTCAATCACAACAGAGTTCCCAATGAATTGTATGTCTACATTTTATCCTTTATGTGGCATTCATTGCTCTTTGCCAGAATACAAATATCTAAAGTCAATTTCCTGTTTGATGCAAGTGGGATTTCCAGTAGGGTGCTGCACTACATGTGTAATTCCACATTTCAGTTCCCAGTTGGTGTGGGAGTATCAGGACAGTTCTGATACACCATTATGCTTTGTACATTGATTACAAAGCCCAGTCTAAGAATCTTAGAGTTAATTGTAATCCTTTAAAAATCAATTCAAGAATGAACTATATATCAATGGAACAACTGCAAATTAGATTACTTATGACCTGAACCCTCAGAACTAGCAGCAAAGAGGATGCCTGTAGTACTTTGAATATAGGCAGATCTGCTAATAGATATTTCCGGGTGGGAACTGAAAAAGAACTGAAGTAATTTGGCTTACAAATTGCTAATAATAAAGAAAATGCCAGAAAAATATGAAATAAAACAAATGGAGAGAAAAGAGGGCATGCAAGCAACAAATCAAAAAAGCCAAGGCAACGATTTTATAATATTTTGAAAAGGGAAATAACATTCTAAGTCAATAAGAACAGTATAAACTAAATTACTTATCTGTTCAAGTGATTCTGAGATTAGTGTAGAATGAAAAGAACAACACTAGATATTCTGTGAGAATCCAGTTTAAGGGAACTTTTTTTAAAAAAAACAAACTTATTTGACTTATAGTCTGCCTTTGTCTCAGAAATTGCTCACAAGATTAAAAATAGATACATACAAAATCAGACAAAAAGGGTATAATATTAAAATACAATTAGACAAATTATAATATTACCACACTGTTGAAGTAAAAAAAAAGCAATTTATAAAAACAAATCAGTACAACTGGGTTCACAGAAGCTAATAAATGATCAAAAGCCCTCTTGAATAATAAGATCTTTTCATCCTGTGTCTCAGGTCACACAGATAAGTTATTCTTCAAAAGAACAGTTGTAGCCCCCATTGTATATAGTTGTCAACAGGTAAATTGTCCCAATGTTCAATATTACATTCAAAGAGAATAGTTACTTTAATTCATATTGATGGGTATAAACATTTTCCAGACAACCTAATGTATAACGAATGACATGAAATACATGCTAGAACACACACATAAATTTTCCATATTTTCATTAACAATAGAAGTTTGTTAATTTAAGGGTAATAAGGTATAGCTAACCAATCTTGAGAGTAATTGAGACAGGTTCAATGACCAATTTTTGGGAGGTGTCATTTTTCAGACCTCGGACTGCTATGACATACATATTGCCCTTTCTGATTTTTTTTTCTCCTTTTCCACAATTGCTCAAAAAGTAGAGCATGGCTTAATGTTGACCACACAAGAATGGGTAGTGCTGTTAGTCGACATTAATGACTGAGAGGATGTATTAATGAAAGAGAAGAGTTGGCAGATAAAAGTTGAATCCATGTTAATACCTGTAGCCTGTTGAAAAGAATGTGTCTTGTGCTTGACAACAAACAATATTGCAGTTCCTGTTGGGCCCTATCACAAGTGTGAAGGTGTGTTACATGATTTAGCATTTTTTGTGCTTGAACAGAGAGGCAGCAGTAAGTTGGCAGGGAAAGCTGCAGAGTCCGTGCTGCCTGTTTCTCAAATGTTTGGCTTCTGAGAGGATCCACAGAGCTAGCAAAGCACGAGAAGACAGGAAAGGCAATTGTATGAGCCTCTTCCCCCATGAACACTTGTGGAAGCCAAGCATTTGAAAAACTGGCAGCGTGATACTGGCTGCCTTCTCCTTCCATCCCTGTCATAGTCCCTTTTCCCCTCCTTTCTTCACTGCTACCTTTCTCTTTTTGCCACTGCTGATGCTTTCACATCCCGCTCCACCAAACTAGTTACATGGCCGATGGAGCCAACAGTTCTTGGTCCTTAGTCCCATTGATTTCAATGCTTTAGTTGGAACATTGGCTTTGTTCCCAGGGTTTTTCTTTCTGATTAATTCTCTCCCTGCCCTTTTATTGACTTCTTTCTTCCAGCTCGAAGAAGTGAGGATTTCCCCCAAAGCTTGTACCACCTGCTCAGTCATTCACTAATGGGACACCTGAAAGGGCAGCTTTCTCCCACACACTCTGCTGTTGCTGCCTTGTTGTCATCATCTTTCTTCACAAAACTAAAAACTGCAACAGTATTCCAAGCCTGGCTATCACTCAGCCTGTCATTACACATGCCAATAAAACCTAGTGGACGTTTCTCTCTGTGAGTAATCTTGCTAATGGATACAGGCTGAGCCATGATCAGAAATGGTGTTTTGCATATAGGAAAGTTAGTTTTGCATATATCTCAAACACTGGTAGGGAAAAAATAAAGGTCTTTTCTTCTTCTGGTTTGTCTTCTTCTCCTTCTTCTGCCTTGTCTTCTCTTTGAATGGCAAGCTCCTTAAAAAAAACAACCTAGGAGACACTTCTGTAAGCTTGATTTTCTCATAAAGACAATAGCTTCCCCCTTCTGCCCAAAGGCTGTTTGGTTGTTTCCAGCTGTAGCTGCTTGAAGCACCCACATCAAGCATGTATCACACAGATCTGTCAGTTAGTTCTGGAGCCAGAAAATTGTTGTTTCAAATGTTACAGTACAGGAAAATCGCCTCTCTGCACTAGCTGCCAAAAAAATGACAGCTTAATTTATGCCACGCTGAAGCTACATTACAGAGCCATTCAGGCTAGCAGTTAAGTACACTCTACACACACATCTCCTTACCTCCCCCCCAGTACATGCAAGTGCACCAGGGAGAAATATACGGGGATTGTAATAGGGACAATTGGCTGTAGTGTTTTCCATGTCAGTGGAACTAAATATAGGTAGAATGCTTATAAAATGAATTTTTTTGGACCTTGTTTGCAAAAATCACAGTCTGAGGCATGTGGATTCCCAAATAACTGAGAGAGGTTTTTGACTAAATTGGTATGCATGGAATAGATTATGAAGAGGTTTCTTCATGTCAGGTCCCTAGGTTTTATGTGAAGGGGGAGACACTGTGATATTATATGTGCCTTTGAAAATTATTCAGTATCCTTGGTTCAAGACCTTCAAAACCTGGCCATGTTTACACTTTCTGAAATTAAAATTTGACAGCATTAGAGTGTAGCTGAGTGTCAATACTGTTCATCAAGGTTCTTTAGCAGACATTAAAGATACACACTGCAGTTTTATAAGTGAACAACAGAATCCCATCCAATTATCCCCTGGGATGTATTGAAAGATTACAATTGTATGACTAAGGCCAAAGTGTAATCTCTTTAATATCAGAACAGCCATCAGCCACATACTCTGGCAATGTGTTAATAGCAGAACTGGGGATTACCATGTGATATTCCTCTCCTCAGCTGCCAGGTTTATTTATATGAATCCTATAGTAATTTTTTCCAAGGTTTTCTTGATCCTAAATAAAAAGCTGGTAAATGAGAATGCAATTCATTTTTATGAATTCAATAAGGACAAAAAAGGCAGAATTTTTAGATCTAGTAGCATTTATACTACTTCATTCTTCCTTTACAACATAAGGTTCTTTCTAGCACCAGCAGAAGTTTGAGACAGATTTGAAAAACTCTACAACTTCTGATTTAAAGTAGCTCTAATGACATGAAAGCACACAACAACGACAGCAACTGATGTTGTTGATGAAAAGGGAGAAATGTTAATGAAAGATATCATTAACCACAAAATATACTGTTCTTTAGAGGCATATGTTGACAGACATTTTTGATAAGTAACTTCTCTCTCTCTCTGTTTCATGAGTTTTGGTTATGAATGAGCCCATCTTTGTAAAAATATATAATCTAGTTTTCATTGAGGAGTTAAACATACTTCAGAGTTAGACAGAGCTTCAAACTCAAGGCTGAAAGCATATTATTATTATTATTATTCCCAATAATAATAGCAATGGGAATATTACAGATTGAGGACATCCACCATAAGAAAGTGGAAGAAATTACTAGTACTGAGTATACAAAAAGAATACACAAAGTCCTAAAATCAAAGCTTTTAACATAGAACAATTCAGGCCTTAAGCTCCTGGGTCATACCAGATATTCAATATAGGCCATTTCCACACTGCTAGTGCGGAAATGGCCATACTGGTGGAATTGTTGATTAGACTAAAGCAGAATTAGATGCATGAGACAGAAAACCTCGAAAATTATGATAGAAAACCATGCTCTACATCCTCAAAGTGTTGTTAATGGAGTATATCTACCATGTACTGTAGGTGGGTGAGAGTTACTACAGGTGAAACAAACTGTTAAAGAATAGAAAAGATCCTTAAGTGAGTACATCACAGAAAGCAAAGAAAATATGTTGATAGATGTATATAGAGAGAATGTATTAAGCACTAATGAAACAGAAGACACATGTAGAAAGAAAATATTTTTTAAAAATCACATTGAAACCTGGTAAAACAAACCTGTACATGGTCAGTACATTAAAAGTGTAAAGATTAAAAATGAGAAGGGGAACATTTGGAAATATCAAATAGAATACTGAAAAGAAAAGAAAAGAAAGAAACTGAAGGAAGAGACACTTCCAACAACTACCACCAATGCAAATATCCGGGGGGGGGGGAGGAATAACTGCTGATAGTAGATGTCATCTGTAAAAATAAAAAAAAGATGACTGTGTTGACCACCTTGTTAGTTTATGCAGCAATTGGATAAAATGGCTGAAAATATATGCAAAAAATCAACAACACATGATTTACCACTTGCAAGGAACTGCTGGGAACATTAGCCTGAAATGCTGTCAAAAAAAGGTGATATAAAAATCCTATGGGTCTTTAAGAGTCAAAGCAAAAAATAATGGGAAGATAATATGCCAAACACAACTGTGACTGAGAATAAGAAAGCTTGGATTAGAGATGTGGCATTCCCAGGGAACAGCAGAATCAAAGCAAAGAGAGGGAAACAATTGAAAACTACAAGCTGAGATTCAACTCCAGTGGGGGGAACAAAACCCAACTATTGCTTTAGTAGTAATAGGTGCTCTGGTATCAGTTCCAAATGGACTGAAAAAAATCTAAATGAAATTGTAATGGGTAAAATCAAAACAGCACAATTACAAAAGGTGACATTGCTTGGAACAAACCACATTATCCAATGATATCTCTGTGGATCACTGATTATCCAAAACTCTGGTTGGTAATAGGTGGCAGACTCTGAAACCAATATGCTAGCATTAGTACTACTACTAGTAGTACTACTACTACTACTACTAATAATAATAATGATAATAATACCTTTTCATAGAAAACTGGATACCAGGGATGAGGTTAAGACAGAACCTGTACCTTAAGATCACTAAATTTGAATTATATGTAAAGTAGTGCAGCATTCAGTCAGGGGATCTCTTTTCTGTAGCCTGAGCTGGTGGTGTTTAAACATAAGCGCACCACCTTGGTAAGAACAGGAATGCAACTTTATTTGCTAGTTTAAGTCTGATTCAAATATTCAGGGAAGACAAATGTGGATATTGTGTGGTGGATATTATATCTTAAAGCATAGTGTAGCATGCATTCTGAAATGGTTCCATTCCATATGGATAAAATTCTGAAAGGGTAGCATATATCTACAAAAACTTTAACCACCTCTCAGAAAAGAAGAAAACTGAGGAAACATTTCTATACAGTTAGGTTGCTTGAACTCATAACCAAAATACTGTGCGTGTTAAATTTACTTAGCCAAAATTAGGAACAAAAATTTACAAGTAGAAAAAAAAATCATATGATGTTCTAAACCACCAATAGACAAGTACTTACAACAGATATACCAACATTTATATCAGCAGAATATCACCATTCCTATTAGTGTTGCAATTATATCTTTTGAACTGCAAGAAAAATTTCCACAATAAATGTGTAGGGTTAGAGTGACAGACCATCTGAAAAATACAAGCATTAAAGTTATAAGATGCGAGCTCTTTAAATGATTTAAAGAAATAAAATGCAAAAGTACAAAACTACTTTTTTCAGATTATTATTTTTGTTGAAGCCCTAAAATATCAGCTTAATGGTTTGAATATGCAAGCTGTAAGAAAAATTGCTATTAAATTAACTTATGAAGGATTAATGTCGCACAACTCCATTTTCAGAGGTACTGTCCCCAATGCAGTATTGTTACCAGGAATGCAATATTCAGAAAGTTGCCTGAACAAGCCAATTAATTTTCATGTAGTGAGATGAAGTTTCTTTTTTTCTCCATGTGTGTTTCTATTACAAGTATCCACAAAGGTGATATAGTTAATCATTTTGTGGGAGAGGCTTGTCTAAATATCATTTGACAGAGATTTAGACTAGTATGCCAGTTTGCTAGTAGTATTTCAACAGTATCTAGAGCTAAATGACCCACTGAATTTTGCTCCTGAAAGCCATCAGACAATTGGTCACTAGCCAACTCTCATTTCATGATGAGCCTTAGACTAGGGTATGGAAATAATGATGTTACAATAACAATATTACTTGGGTGCAAAAAAGGAATAATGATATTTTTTAAAATAATAATGTTAAATAGTGCAGTAACTTGTAATGCCATTACTTTTCTTCAAGAGTAACATAACATTCATTAATCCTAAAGCATTGTTTTTGAAGGATCATTTTGGAGGATATGTGGCCATTTTTGTAATTTTAACAATATTAAAAGATCATTTTAAAAATTTAAAAAATAATGTGTTAGCAACATGTGACTAATGTGATGCTCTTTTAAATAACAGATATAATTTGGGTAAGTAATTCCTAAGAGGAGAAATAATGGATAATGGTAGTAGGTTACTCTGTGTATGTGTTGTGTGATGAATAAGAAATTATTTTTAATAATCACTTTTGAAACTTTGACAGGATCTTATAAACAAATAGTTAAAGCGTGTAAATACTGTATTGGAGACAATACATTCCTGGTTTGAATATCCAGTCATATAATTATTCAAAATATTTTCGGTCCATCCAGGAGTCCAATACTATATATAGAATTTATGTTTTTGGTGAACAATTAAGCAAGTTAATTCATAAAAGTAATTCATACTACACAAAAAAGAGGCTATATTACTCCCACTGATGTCATTACTCTTGTTTCTGCTATATTTTCAATGTATAGTTTTACTGTTGTCTGGGTTCTGTTAACTGCTTTGAACCATGAAAAGACAAGAGGAAATATTTTATATAAATAAATAAAAATGATTAGTCTGTCCTCAAACGAGTATGCTTTAGATTTATACCATGTTTTATATTGACCCAGGAAAAGTGCACAGTAGATAACATACTGGAAGCTGAGTATGACCATTCAGTTATGGTCCTGAATAAATAGAAGAAATGACTGAGATTACTAGAAGGACCCAGCTAAACCAGGCTAAACAACAAGGAGAACAATTTATCTTGTCACAGCAAACTGCCATTGACTACAAATACCAATGCCACCTGGCTAGTTGGCAGAGATGGTGACAAAATCAACTTAAGATCTGGTTTCATAGAACAGGTGGCAAGAGGCATGTGCCTTCTGACAGATCTGTTTCACCTGAACATTCACTCATTGTTCTCTGTTGTCATTGGCCTTGGAGCCATTGCAGGTTAGCCAACAAGATGCTGGAGCAAAGACAACTCAACTTATTTCCTTCAGCCTTTATAAACTTTGAAGGCTTATGACACTAGCAGCACTGACAAGGGAGAAGGGGGAAAGCCAAAAGCCAGGATAACAGAAGACCATGTAAAAAAAAAAATCTTAATGAATTTAGGTCAGCGGAGCCTGATGTCATTCAGTCAAGAACCCAGAAGGAGCTTGCCTGGCAGAGATCAAAACATTAGCAATTGTATTTTAGGATACATAGAGAACTTGCATTGGTACAAGACTAGAAATAAACCTCTCTTTTTAAAAGATAAGGAATATGGTCCTGGAAATTACAGGCCAGTTGGCTACAACAAGAAGATACTATAAATAAGTGTACTGTAATTTGGCAAGACCAGTCTGTATGTATGAGCCAGTTTCCACAACAGCAAGAACAAGGACTGGTGGAAGACATTTTGCTGTTTAAAGCAAAGGATAAGCAAGTACCCCTCCATTCTATGTGCCAGAAAGGTAGTTGAACTTCACTTCAATGTTGGCAATTGTATAGGCTCTTCTATGATACCTGTGGGGAGCAGGGCAATGTGAGATGATAGGTTCTGAGGGTACACAGCTCCATGCTCTGAAAGAAGAGAAAGTCTAGGATACTAGCCCTGTCTATCACAGTAGTTTAAAGTACTGCTGGCTAGTCCACTGTCACACATATTCACAGTGCTGTCCTCACTATAGCCTGCATCTAACACCACTGTGTAAGGATATGAATTCTCCTGTCTTAACTTAATTCTCTCTTGGTGGTGGAAACCACATTCTATGTGCCATGTCTCCTCACTGGCTGTTTCACATAAAGAGCAGCCTTCCTGGAATGCCAAAAACAGTTGCGGAGAGAATGTAATACACCAGCTTGCCTTCAGCACACTTTACTTGGTGTACTCTTCCCTTTCTGCATCTGCCTAACATCAGATCTAATTGTCATTCAACAACTAGTTGGCAGGTGGACACCTGGGAAACATAGGAAGCTGCTCCATAGAAGCACAAACTAGCCATCTAATTCATCAATATGGTTTGTGCTGCTGTCCAGGTAGAGAAAGTCTTCTTCATCACCCACTACCTGATCCTTGTAAGTAGACACACCAAGGCTGGTATTTCCTGCATGCAACTGAGCTATGATCTTTTCCCAATTCTGGTGTTGTTCAGATCATGCCTAATGGGTGATCTCCATGCTAGTGGAAGTGAGCGAATAGGGATTTCATGAATATGCCAACAAACACATCATTCCTTGACTCAGAAAATTAGGTAATCTGACCTAGTGATGTGTGCTTTATGTGAAATTGAAGTTTAACAGTTTCTGAGATGTGATGTTCAGCTATTTGCCTCTGAAGAACTAAACATGGTTAAAATTTGGGAATACTATATATTTACGTACATACAAATACTTATAAAGCACTAACAGTATAAAGATTTCAAATCAGTGAGCAGGTGTACTAGGTCAACAAGCTATATTAGGAACTTATTTACTAGGAATTTTAAAAAATGGCCAATTCCACATTGTCATAGTTGTTTGGTGGCCACACATCAAGTCATCACACCCCTGCTTGGCTGGCTCGTTGTTGGACTCAGAATGCAGAAGAGCATATTATCAAAATGGAGAACAGCTGGGCCACTGCCAATGAACCTCATTCTTCTATTACAGCCTTCTTCCTATCTCGCATTTCCAACTTATCTGTGTTGGGGCCAAAGGAGTTTCCTTTAAGCCCAGTCTCTACTGGCCATGTGATTAACCCAGTTTGCATTTCATTTATCCATCTGAATGAGAACTACTGCAAGGCCCTTGAAACTATAACGGTAAAAAATTGCTTTTAAGTGTAACTTTCCAAACATCCATATAAGTGACAGCTGAGAAGTAATTGACCATTTATACAGGTGATGTCGAAGGAAAAGGCAATCTGTGTTGATCTCTACCGTATGAAGGTGGAGCCTGGAAAGGATGTCCCTAATCTTTTCCTATCAGAAAAATTTGTGGAAGTGAAATGGTGCTGGATTGGACATAATGCGAGGGTGAATGATATGGTAACTGCTATTTCAGCTAATATAGGGAGGATTAAAATGTCAGTCATGTCATGTTTAGGGATTCATGTCATGTATGGTTTAGCTGAAATATAGTTGAGGCTAAACAGTTACCAGTGCTTGCAATGGAGCAATCTAGAATTTGATACTCCCCCATCTTATTAGCAGATGCATGAAGCACCAGCAAGACCAAAGATCAGAGCATAATGAGCTTATTGTTTCAATTACAAATGCCAAGCCAGATTGTCAAGCAACTTTTCTAGCCTTTGCTGAAGACAGCATTAGCCTTGCACAAAATGCAATATATAGGACTACAATTACAAATGCATCTTTGAAAATCTACAGATAAGCCTTTCTCTGAACACACAGGACCTACCACTGGGTTTCTAAGGCCATTTCCGCACTACATTGTTTATAGTGCTATTATTCCACTTTCAACATCCCGTGGAATTCTGGGGTTTGTAGTTTACTGCGGCCAAAGAACTCTCTTGCTGAGAAGTCTAAATGCCCCTCCCTAAACTGCAAACGCCAGAATTCCATAGGATGTTGAAAGAGGAATAATAGCACTATAACAGTGTAGTGTGGAAATGGCCTAACTCACACTGAGGTACTCTTCATGAAAAGTGGCTAGTTGGTGGGGAAGAGGGCTTTGTGCATGATGACAAAAGGTCTGCCAGCCTCACTCAGACCTAAATATCTGAAAGGTAAATATCAACACAACATCTTTGTGTGTTTCTTTTCTGGGGCAACAAATTTTCTGTCAGTTCTCTAGTGCCCTACCGTGCTAAGCAAATTAATTTTCAAAGCTTCTAGAAAACCCATTATTTAAAAAGTTAATACTACTGAAGCTTCTCTCCTATACTTTTTCTTTCAGGTTTTTAATCTGTTTGTGAGTTTCACATTGCATTGATTCTTTGCATGACTAATGTGGCAATAAGTTGGTTTGAACTAAATTTGAGAAAACCAGGAAGAAACTGACTACAACCAGAATTGTAAATAAACAAAAAACATCAAGAGACCTGGGGAAAATAGAGTGGCTGTGCATTTCGTTATGGGGACACAATAAGTGACTCTAATATGTGACTCTTTTAAAAACAGTAAGGAATGTTGTGAGCAGTATGCTTAAGTAGAGCTTGCTAACGCTCACATTGGTGACACCTTTGATCCTCCGTGTGAGAAAATGTGTGGCTGCAGGCAAACCATAATAACTGAAGAGCAATCTTTTGAAAAAAAAGTCAAAAGCTTCCCACCCTCCTCTTCTTTAACCCTCCCCATTATCACTTTCCTTTGTTTCATGAAAACCAATCCTGTAGCCAAAGGGCCTCATAAATACATGTGGTCATTCTTCTAGGGGTTTCCAAAATGGGTCAGTAGAGTCCCTCCCTTTATCGCAGTCCTAGTTGCAAATACAGTCAAAACACCCTAAGGAACAAAAGGGGCAGTGTGGTATAACAATTTGAATGTTAGACCAAGATTCTGGGAAACCAGGGTTCAAATCCCCACTTAGCTGTGGAAATCCGCTGGCTGACCTTGGGCAAGTCATATACTGGCCATATCTGCACTAGACTGTTATAGTGCTATTATTCCACTTTCAACATCCTATGGAATCCTTTGAGGCCCCTCCCTAAACTGGAAACCCCAGGATTCCACAGAATGTTGAAAGTGGAATAATAGCACTACAACAGTCTAGTGCAGAAATGGCCACTCTGTCAGCCTCGCAGGATGGTAATGGAAAACCCCCTCTGAACACATTTTGTAGCTTTAGGGCTGTCATACATTGGAAATGATTCAAGGATACTGCCACAACAATATTTACATGATGTTGTGCTCATTCGCAGAAGATGTTGTTTCTCTGCTCTGTTGGCTCCGCTCTGTTTTATTCTTAGAAAGCGAGAGAGAAAGGAATCATCACAAAGTATGGACATGGCTAACAATAACTTTTCCTAGACAGCACAGTCAGGGAAAGAGAGAAATTCTGAGCACTATAGTCCAATAAAGTAACTATTGCAAACTCTTCGGACAGGTCATATTCCAAATCTCTCTGTTGCTTAAAAGAGAGGAGTGTACTAACATTGGAAAGAGCTGACAACAGGATGGGCTGGCATGTCTATCTCTGGTACAATAAAGCAAAAGTTGATAAGGAGTTCACAAATCATTTTATAAGGGGATCATTACTAAGAATATGGACACAAATAAAGAAAAAATTATATAACAAAATCCCAACAGAGATATTTCCCCAGGAAGAGTTTTTGGAAGATGAGTTGACACACACAAAAAATGGTTAACATATAAAGACTTACTAGAATTAGGAGAATCATCAACACCACAACTAAAAACAAGAGAACAATTAGAACAAATGGGTCATAAGCTGGCATGGTTTCCGTACAGACAATTGTATGAAAGATACAAAATAGACTTAAAACTAGAAGGATTCAACTTGAGGCAAACAGCTAATGAATTAGAGAAAATCATATTCGATCAACCAAAACATCCTACAGCAAAATTTTATGGTTATTTGTTAAATGATAGACTAGAGGATGAAATAATCAAAGATACAATGATATCTTGGGCAACTATAATAGGTCATACAATCGAGTTAGAACAATGGGAAACATCATGGAAATTAGCCCACAAATTTACGCTATCTCAAAATCTTAAAGAAAACTACATAAAAATGTTTTATAAATGGTATAGAACACCTGCCAAGTTCGAAAAAATGTATAATACACATCAAAACAAATGTTGGAAATGTCAAGAAAAAATCAGAACATTTATACATATGTGGTGGAGCTGTCAAAAAATTAAAAAAATTTGGAAAGAGTTAAATAGAACTTTGATGGAAATATTTGAAATTCAAATACCTCTAAAACCAGAAATCTATTTGTTGAATGTGGTTCAAATGGTAGACTCAAAAATTTCAAAGAAATATTGGAGGGTGTTATACCTTATTACTGCACCTAAAATATTAATTGCAAAAGGTTGGGAAAACAAAGAAATCTCCACGATAGAACAATGGATCTCCACGATAGAACAATGGATGCTAAAAATATTAGAAATGAAAGAAAATGACCAACCAACTAAGTATCTGAGGAAATACTGAAGGAATGGGATCCAATAACAAGGTTCCTCCGCAGAAAATGGGGTAAGACATTCATTGAATGAGAAGTAAATTAGATAAATTTGAATATATTTATGTGAAATTAATAAATTAAATAAAGGTACAAACAAGGTATAGGGTATAAGACATAAAAAAAATGTACAGGGTTTGGAATAAACATGTATGCACATAAGTCAATATATATGTTTATGCATATATGTATATATATACACGTCTAGGTATATGTATAAGTAAGAATGTGAAGTAGCACCAAAAATCAATGATAAAAGCTCATGTAAATTGATACAAGAGGAAAACATAAATAGGAGGAATGATACGGTTGACACAGAGATATCGCAGAAAGAAGTATGGGAAGGAAGTATAAGAAACATGTAAATGTATAGGTCACCAAGTGAATGAGCTCTAACTAATGGAAGTAATTTTTATATATTTTTGTTTCTTTTTTGAGTTTTATTTATTTATTTATTTATTACTTTTTATTTTTTATTAATAAAGGGATCAATGGCAGCATCAGATAGATATATGTTTTTGAAGCTTTATTTTCTCTCTCAAATTGTGATTGACACTAGTGGGAAGACAGTAGTGGAAATTCTGTTGAAATTGGAAGAAGAAACAAGGATTGAAGGAATGATCGAAATAATGTTTGAAGAAATAATGATTTTTGAACAGAGTTGTTATTGACTATGTAACTATCAATATATTATTAATTTGTTTCAATAAAAAATAGAATGAAAAAAAAACAGAGGAGTGTTTTGAGGTAAAATAAGTCAGCATGCCATGCCTCTTTGTCTACTCAGTTAATTTTAGCCTTTCATTTGGAAAACTCCTTGATGATTCATAGATTACATAAGCATGCTGCCTCAGCTGCCACAAAAGAAAAGTGAAAATCCTGGACATGTTTCTTACATTCCCTGGAGTGTGATACAAGCTGCTGCTAGGATGAAACAGCATCAGCTCCATCACTGCCACAGGATATTTGGACAAAGTACTTAAGGCACTGCCACCAACTAAAATTTACAGCTATTTGAATCCTCTCGTTAGAGATGCTGAGCGCCATCAGTATGAAGCAAGCAATCAAGTTAATATGTTGACTTCATTAACATTTAGTTCCTCTTGACTTGTTACACTTGCGCACCCCACAAAATTAACCCCCAACTTGACTAATTTAAAAATTGCTCTTCCTCTCAGAGCATGGAAAAGTTACTCTGTTGGACTATAACTGCCAGAATCTTTAGGTCAGCATTTCTTTTTCTCTTTTCTTTTATTTGTTGCCTATTAAAGAAACTGTATGTTTCTATGAAAAATTTGGAGACACAGTGAAGTACTGTTGCATTTTATGTTTCCAAAAATGGGGTAATATTACGTATGGTTTGTCACAGCAGTACAACGTAAGACCTGAAACTTGCAGAGTAACTAGTATAGCCCAACCCAATTATGCTGGAGTGTTTCTTCACTCTGAGATTTGTATCTTGATAACTTTAGCATCAAGCCATATATTTAATTCTCCACTTTCACCTTCTTTGCAGAACATGTAGCCTCATAAATGGATCTGGAGATCCTAAAAGCTTGCTTTCTATTTTTGTTTTGTCTTAATAATGGTGTTGCCAGATCACAGATTTTGAATTTTTCTTATGTATCAACACATAATTCTTTTAAAAATTATTCAGTAAGCACAAATATGGTGTCAAGAGACAATAAGTAGTAGAGGGAAAATAGAAGTATTTTTGGGTTCCAGCTTTTCTGGTTGACATAGCGAGTTCCTTGGTCAGTTCTTAAATCTACCTGTTTCTTATTTTATATGTTGGAACTAGATTTAAGCATATGCAACTGGGCTGGTGGAAGTTGACTTTGCAGTCTCATCCTTCTCATGACAGCCTCTCCAGGCCCCTGAAAATGCTCCAAAAAGGTTGGGAGACCCTATTGAATGAGGTTTGGGGGAAGGAGGAAATCTCTGAAAATTGTATGGACTTTCTATCTGTAGAGCTCTTCAACTCATAGTACCTAGATCCTGTATCCAATCATATGGTGAATTTAAAAAATGGCTCTTTTTAAATCTGAACACATAGAGCATATTTCTGAAACAGTTGTAGAAATTAATTCCCTGATGGAAGCTGGGAGCTTAACTGAACACCTTAGTGACCAGGGAAATTCCTCTATCACCATGTCAAATTACTAACAAGGTGGTAGGCTTTGTAGCATTGGTGGCCAACTGTGGTGACCATGGGCCAATTTTACCCTCAGATTATAACCCCCCCCACAGCTCATACTCTTCCTCCTCACAAGCCCAAACACCAAGTTTCCTCTTCAGGCCTCTCAAAACAGAAATTGACATGGTATTTGAGGAGATTAAGATGTTGTTGAATGCTTCTACGGAGTGACTGGAGAAATATTTGGATGCATTTGGGGGGCTTGCTATGTGCTTTGGGGACAAAAATTATCTGAAAATTGTGCTGATTTTTTAAACTTGCGAG
This sequence comes from Cyclura pinguis, assembly GCA_030412105.1. Lineage (NCBI taxonomy): Eukaryota > Metazoa > Chordata > Lepidosauria > Squamata > Iguanidae > Cyclura > Cyclura pinguis. The sequence continues at coordinate 32,138,786 of CM059604.1, read as the reverse complement.
TTGGGATGTTTGGGAGACTGGTAGGAGGCTTCAAGGGCCACAAAGCCGAATGCTGTAGGTTGGGAGACATTTAAAACTGACCATCCTAAATTTGAAACCAACTTCAAACCTTGGCTTCATAACTCAGCTGGGAACAAAGACTGCTTAGCATTAATCATGATTAAAGTCAACGGAGACAAAACAACTAACCATGGATAAGACGTAAAGAATAAGGATAGTTTGTTTGTGAAAGGGTAGTAGTTGGGGAGGAGATGCAGTTCACATGATCAAGTACCAAGATTTTAATTCTGGTACAACATACCATCAACTTTATGGTTCTGTATCCCTTAGCCTCCAATGATTCACATAATGGTTATACATGTGCAAACACACACAAATATATACACTCTGTTACAGTTAGTTTATAAGAAGTGATAAGAGTTTCACCATTCTAGCACCAGCAAAATGAATATCCAGTTGTCGTGCAGAAATAATATTTGTAGTGCAATACCAATGTCCTTCTAGCTTGTGGCCTCATTTTAGTGCGTCATATAATGAAAACATCGCAAGACTCTGTTGGTTTCATTAGTGCAGATGCTGGCTTTGTCTTGTTTTATTAAAAGCTAGTGCAGGATCTGGAAAATAAAATACTGGTATACAAATGGAGGAATCTCTTGTCCTGATTCTGCCGTTAGTGTCAGTGTTGTTGTAGGATTTTTTTTTCATGGAAGGTTTTGACTTAGCATAATAATTCTTCAGACATATGACCTACTGAATGCTATGGCCCAGTGTTACTCTAATCAAAACATGTTAGTCACATGAATATTTGTGAAACATACAGATGACAGTTTCACTGTATGCATTCAGGATGAACTATCTCTTCAAATGAATGACATCAATGTAATCTCCCTGAATTCAGCAAACTATAAGTCATGTCAGCTAGGTTCCACCAACTTTACAAGACTGTAAGACCCTAATCAATCTCACAGTCATGTTTTTAATCCAAAATGTTTAACCTTGCCCATTTACAATGTCATGCCTTGAAACTCGCATAGCAATACAGACTCATTTCCTTTCTTGGAAATTGACTTTAATAATAATTTTGGGACTTGCTGACTCAAAGAATATCATAGCCTTAGTTAGAACAAATGCTTAACAAGTTCTTCATAGACTATACTATTTAAGTTGGCCAAAATAAAATCCTAAGATGCCAGAATTTTTAAATTTTGTTTAATACAAAAGCTATGCAATTTATATTTAATTTGTTTGTAATTAAGAGATTTAAGAAAAGCATTCCAATTTGTATGAAGATCATTACAGAGGTTCTGGTAAAATTCAATACTATTTAAGTTGGCCAAAATAAAACCATGAGATGCCATAATCTTTAAATTTTGTATAATATACAATTTATATTAAATTTATTTGTAACTAAGAGATTAAAGAAAAGCATTTCAATTTGTATAAAGATTGTTACAGAGGTTCTGGCAAAATTATTTCAAGTGCTTGTTGTCATTAAGTACCTCTGAGTTGACTCTGACTAATGGTAATCTTACCATAGGATTTTCCTGACATACTCAGAGGAGATGAGGCTGGCAGAGTGTGATTTGCCTAAGGTCACCCAAAGGGCTTCCATGGTTGAACAGGGATTTGAACCCTCATCTTCCAGAGTCCTAGTTCAACACTCAAACTACTACACCACACTAGCTATCATTGGCATTCAAACTAATAGCTTTTGAAAACGTACATGACAACAAGTTCCTTGAAGGGAATTGAATTATTTCTGGAACAGGGGGACTGGAGTTCAAGACTTCCATCCACACAAATATAGGCTGTAAATGCAAAGTGATTAACAGAAAAAGAGAGGTATTAGGATCTGGTGGAGCTTTTGGTGCATGTAGCTGCCTCATGTGGCAGATCACTGATATTCACATTCTAGCTGCTGCCTAGACAGATCCACAGGTGCTAAACTGACCTGACATACTGACACTGGCCATTGGATGTTCTGCAACAGGAAGGACTATAAGAGTGTTTGAAATTCCAGTTAAGCCTTGCCTGAGCCTCAAGATTTTCCTGACTATTGACGTTTTGCTATGGGTACATTTTGGACTTCATTTCTGGCTCACTCTTTGGTTCGACCTCCTAATTTGTCCTTTAGTTCTGATTTCCAGTTTACTCCTCAATATTCCTTCTCAGTTTGTTTTTCTAACTAGATTCTGAGCTTACTTCCCAGTCTTTTCCATTGGTTTGTCCTTCAATATAGAATCTAACTTTTCCTTCAGCTATGACTTCATAGTACAGCCCCAGTGAGAAATCAACCTGCATCTCAACCTTGACAGAAAGTAAGCCCTGAAAGGGCCAGAAGCCCCCCTCCCAAAAAAGGGAGTTAAAGAACAAGATGTTCAGAAAATTGTAAAATAACATTCTTCTCCAGGTTATGCTTATGTTTGTCTCTGGGACAAACAACCATAATTTTGTGTATATACTAATGAACTCTGAAGTACAGCAGGCCCCTCCACATTCGTGAGGGTTCAGGACACAGAACCTTCATGAAAGTGGAAAAACAGCAAATAACCTCCCTCTTGTGATTCCCCTCCCATTCCCCTCTGGAGCTTCCTCCCTCTCATTCCTTTTCCTCTGGCCCCAGCATTGTGGGTGGGGAGAAAAAAGATAACCTAAAAGGGTTACTGTTATTTTCCCCTCAGACAGAGTAGAGGGAAGTTCTGGAGTTCTAATTACTTCTGGTGGCCGTCTTGAGAAAGGAGCACCTGACCAAACAATACTCAAATACATAGTAGAATGTGAAACCACATTGCAGAGAGGCCATGCCTTTGGAATGGGAGGGGACTTTACTCACTCAAAAGGAAAAAAAAATGTCCATTTTAAACATAAGCCTGGGTTGAGGAATGCAAGGAATGAGAGGAGGAAAATGGCGGTGGAGACAAGCACATGCCTTGCAAATAATCAAATTCACAAAGGTCAAATCTACAAATGTGGAAGGAGGACTGTAGTAGTGACTAACCAAGAGATCTGTGGAACCAACATAGACAACTTACTACGTGGACTATGTGGTCAAAGATACATGGCAAATTCCAAGTGGGGGTTTATCAGGGAGTGAAAGCTAGCTGTAATAATGCCCTTCTATAATTCCCTTATACAATCACATAGAAGAACTGTATGCACTTCTGACAACTCCATCTCATAGAACAAAGTGGGACCCACTGTAAACTTAACCAACTTTCAGGAACAACTCATATACTGACTCTACCATCTGAGCTTTACTTTCTTCACCTACGATAGAAAACATAAGACTTTCACATCTGTAGTTAATACAGCACACATTTGGGTTTTATATGTCATTTTTAATGTTAGTATAAGCATATTTAGGCACCAAGTACTTCAAAAGAATTTTAGCATGAAACATGAAAAGGAAGGCCCCTCCTTGTGAAACCCAGCCAGGAACATGTCAGAGTTCAACTTTGACTCACAACTCACCGGCCATTTCCACACTGGACTGTTATAGCACTATTATTCCACTTTCAACATCCCATGGAATCCTGGGGCTGGCCCCTCCCTAAACTGCAAACCCCAGGATTCCATAGGATGTTGAAAGTGGAATAATAGGCCCTTTCCGCACCTTACCTTTTTGCGGCACCGGAGCACGGGGGTCACGCGAACAGCCTCTTGTGAGAGGCTCTCACGTCCCCGCTGCTTTGCCTCTGCAGCCACTGCCTGCTGGTGAGCAGGCAGCGTGAGGGCTCCTCCTCTTCCTTCCGCAACACAGCCTGGGATTTTTCCAGGCTGCGCTGGGGCAGGAAGCACGAGCACCACGGCTCCAGAGGCTCCACACACATGGTAAATGTGCATGGGACCCTGGAGCAATGTGCGATTGCACACCATTTTTGGCTACAAGCCAAAAATGAAATAGTGCGTGACTGGTGCCTGCCAGCCCCGGCAGCATTGTGCGATGCTCCAGAGGCCCTTTTGCATAGCGAATGCCGTGTGAAAAGGGCTTCAGTGTTATAACAGGCTAGTGCGAAAATGGCCACCCCCTTTGTGAAGCAGTGTCACAAAGGGCACCAAAGAGCTGGTAAAAGTGCAGAAAAGGGCAGCCAAAGCCATCAAGTGGTTCAAGCAGGATACAACAGTGGAAACAACACTGGATGTTTGCTCAGGCAACAACAGAATTCACTATGTGTACTCTCTGGTTGTCCATTCCAAGAAGGAGCAGTCCCGATTAGTCTTCTGTCATCCCACTTTTCCAGACGTTTTTAAAATGTCCCAGTTTCTCTGTCCTCCTCCCACTTTTCCTTTCACCCTCAGCTTACTTCAATTTCTGTAAACTGAGATCAAAGTGCAAAAGTCGTTTATACTCAATTAGTGGCAGAGCAAGGGAAGAACAGCATAGTCTCAGGCAAAAGAAACTGCTGCAGCCAACTTTTGCCATCTTGACTACACTCTGATGTTGTTTGGTTACAGCTGTCACAGTTTTTATCTGTGAAATACTGGAGAGTATCCTAATAAAAACCCTATGAAATTCATGGGGTCACTATAAGTTGAGAAGCAACTTGAAGTCCCATATACACACATGTGTAGATGGGAGCACAATCCTCTCTTCCCAGTGTATTCCCCCCAGAAGCCTTGAAGCCTGATGGAAAATTCTCTGCATGCAATGCTGGGGCAGGTCTTAGGGCTACAATAAGGAAGGGAAGAGAAGGAATTCTGTGGATGCACACCAGCTTCATGTTGGGTTAAGCCATCTATTAAGCTTACAAAAAGGGTAACTGAAAAAGGAAATGATAGGCATCATATCATTACACTTAGTTTTGACATAGGGATGGATTTTGGTCCCCTTTTCACAGCTTCATCCAGCAAATCTGATTGCCAATAGATTTAGAACAGACAAAAGGAAATACTTAACATACAAATTAATGTGCGGAATTAAAACATGGTTAGTGGCCTTATTGCAAAATGAAATTATACAATTTTATGAAAGGCTAGTCTATCAATGGGGATGAGGATGAGGATGAGTTTGGAAATGTTCCTTTTTTAATATTGTAACTCCCATAACGCTCAAGCCAGAATGATCATTGGCTTTACTGGCTATGAGCTTTTTCAAGCCCTGATCACAAAACCGAATGTCCAAAGTGAGAGGTTTTATTTCTGTTAACATATTTATTTGAAAGGTTCCCACAGAACAACATGAATCCAATCCACTGGATCATTAGTTGTATAAATTAGTACTTATGTGAAAACCATGGATTCAATGAGTCTAGTCAAACTGAACTAGCAATCAGATTTAGACTCAGGCTTTGAGCTTTCAAGAGCAGTAGGCATAAATGTTACAAACTCAATGAAGCAACTTAAAACTTAATCATAAAGAGGTATAATATAAAGTCAACCAGATTTTTTTTAAAAAAATGAAGTTTAGTTTAAAAATGCAATTTCATTTTTTTAAAAACTAGCGTATTTACCCAGCATTGCCCAGGATTTTATTTTCTCATAGGTAATACTTGTTAGAAATACCTTAGGAATTAGCTTACCTTACCTCAGGAGTTAAATGCCATTGAAATACACAGATTTGAGATCCCGTGTCTCTAATTCCCCAAATTGTGCTGTCCAGTACGTGTAACTTTCCCCCATATTCCTCAATCCAATCTGTATTCAGAGTTATTAACATACAGAGGTTGGGTTCCTGAGGCAATACACTGTCTTCCTCCTTGTTGCTGCTAGGCCTCATCTCCATGGCAACCAGCCTGAGGCCCAAGAGCTCTCTGGCTGAGAATTCTAAAGGCCCCTCCCTAAACTGCCAACCCCAGGATTCCATAGAATCTTCACAGGCAACCAATCAGATGAGGTCTTCTTGCCTCACACAGCCAATCATATGAGGTCTTTGCCTGCTTGACACAGACAAACTCACAAATGTTGACTTTTATATATTAGATAATACCTGTGGCTTCTGTTGGAAAGGGAGGCCAGACAAGATAGCCATTCTCTTTCTGATCTAACAGAGCTCTTCTTATCATAACAGCACCTGCTGTATAGCTTGGAAAAGGTTATTTTTAGAGGGAGAGGACCCCTCAAACTTTTCTAAACTCTGAGCAAAAGGTTGTGCTGTAGTGCCTACCATATCTCACTCCAGCTGGGAATACAAAGACTATATGTACAATCTCCTTTAATCAGGTGTGACTCACATGAGGATCTTTATGGAGCACTACCCCATTATTTGGGTGTGGACCTTTGTTGTACAGGGCTTCTTAAAATGAAAAATCTTCCTTGTATCAGGTCTGTAGCTTCCATGTATTAGGGTCTAATGAATTCTATTAAACAACAACGACAGGATTCATGACAGTTTCATAGAACACAGCTATGTTTTGATTACAACACAAACAACAATCCTATGCAGTTGATATTTTGTTAACATCCAGGTAATCAACATACGTGCTTGCTTCATTTACTGTCCAAGTAGCTTTTCATGCTATCACAGCAATGGCAATCTAGAGTGAGTTTCTCACTGCTAAAGAACGTTCCGTGCATGTTGGTGCTGACTGGAAGAAGGCTAATGAGAAAAAGAGTGATTGTGACAAGCAATTATGTCACCTACGTGAATGGCTTAATTTTCTAAATTAGCCACTTTGATAATTATGACATCTCATTTGTCTCTTAATTCCATGAGCTCTGAAGTTTACCTTTGAATTTTTTCTCTCCCAATCAGATAAGAGCCTTTGATAAGCCAAGGGTCTATTATGTGACTGGAAGGAGAGGGGGAGAGGGAAGGAGTGAGGGGGAATGAAAGAGAGATTGAGAGAAAGAAGCCCTCGCTTTTCAGCCTGATTGTGTCTGCTCATCTGCTTGAGCCAGAGCAAATAGCACTCTTGACAAGAGCTCTCCAAACATGGCTTTCACTCTTTCTGTGTGCACTATCCAAAATGAGAGGAGAGAAGTTTGCTAAGCAAATTAATAATGTAAACAGGAAGCGGAGGGGGGGGAGACTGTCTAGCTTGCTTAAGGGTGAAGGCAAACAAACTGTTCTCAAGGACTTTTCAACATTTTCCACAGCCTTTAGCACTGCAGGCAATTAGCATGTTAATTACATTCGTCTCTGACTCAATTAAAGCATTTCCAAGAGTCACTAGCCAATGGAAATCTGCCTGATTTTAATTATTTTGACTTTGATGTAAGCAGTTTGTCTACATCCAGAAGTTAAGAGTTAATGAAATCCATCAGCAACAAGGTATATACACCACGTAGATGTTGTGGCAATTGTCTGCTGGAAATTACCTATGGCACTTTTCATAGGACAAACAGACCCATCGCTATCCAAATGTTCATGTATCTTATGAGAAGAAATGGCAGTGTGAAAAAACATAGCAGTATATTTCTCAACACTCTGTCAAAGGGCTCAAAATGTTTGTTCTTGCAGAAGAAAACAGGGGCCCTTTCCACATGACGTCGCTGTTGCATTTTTGCCACAGGATGGTGGCGGCCAGCAGGTCGCACTTCCACATGACATCGTCGCCGTCCCGCTGCCATCCTGTCGTGGAGCGTCACGCTTGTGCAGTTTTTGCAAAACAGAAAAAATCTATTTCACGCCTGTGATCGCGTGGTGCTCCCGTCACTTCTAGCCATGCAGAAGATGCGGAAGCACATTGGCGACACTTCCTTCCATAACGCAGCAATGGAAAAAGTCTGGCTGTCCTGTGGAAGGAAGATGTGGTGCCATTGCGTTCTCTTCTGCATGGACTGAGCAGGTGCAGAGGGGAGCATTGCTGACGCACTCCCTTCAGGACCTGGGACTGCAGCGAGATGATGCAGAAGAGCTTCGTCGTGTGGAAATGGCCAGGGAGTACTGTTTGAACAAGATACTGGTTTGTGCAATTGAATAGTGCTAATTTTCTACCCCATCTCCCCTCCATAACAATCTTCTAAAGCAGTACTTATTAAGCTATCTGGTGTGGGAGCTCAGCATGACTTTTTTCCTCCCCACGTGCACCACATTTGTGCCCTTTAACTGTTCTTTCTTTTCTGGAAACTTGACACAGACCAACTACCAATAGCTCACATTATTATTTGCTTTAGAGGAGTGCTATCCAGGGCACTGGTCCATGGACCAGCACTCCTCTAAAGCTCATAATAGATTATATTGGACCCTCCATATATGCAAGGACTTGGTTCCAGTGAAAGATGCAAATGATAGCATCCCATATTATTAAATGGCAGTGACATGCAAGTGGACGCTTCACGACATCTGTGATCATATCACCACCATTTTATCTATAGGAATGCAATGCTCTGTGATTGCTCAAAATAACAGTTCCAGAGGTCACATAAGTGAAGGGTCCACTATGTTTGTTCTCTCAATGGGATGAATATATATTTAAAAATCCTCTGAAAGTACGTATGAAAGTGAGGGAAAATGCAACTTCCTTATTCATATCATTCTGATGCATGTTATGCATATTATTCCTTCTTATGTTTACCATAGACAAGCTTGTATACCTGACAATCATACTGTAACCTGCCTTGGGTCCTATTCTTGGGACCAAGCAGAATATAAATTAAATAAATAATAAAATATAAGCATTTTACTATTGGAGTTCATAGGGTTTCTTTCCCAGAACTTGGGAAAGTTACCCACCCCCCCCGCCCCCCCACCAACATGGTGATTGATCGTACTGGGTTCTGGCAAGTATAGTCCAAAAAAGTAAGTTTTCCAAGGTCATCTTTTTCCAACCCTTGCCATCTCCACCTTCTCCTCATTCTCAGCAATGAGGGGGGAAAAATGTCTGAGGGCCTTTCTGCACTACACTGTTATAGTGCTATTATTGCACTTTTAACTTCCTGTGGAATTCTGGGGTTTGTAGTTTACTGAGGTCAAAGAGGTCTCTGGCTGAGAATTCTAAATGCTCTTCTAAACTGCAAACCTCAAGATTCCATAAGATGCTGAAAGTGGAATAATCACACTATAACAGTATAGTGTAGAAAGGTCCTGAGTCCTGTGAGGCCTGGGCAGAGGCCCCAGTCTTATAATTAATTTTCATTGGTAGTTTAGCTCTTGGTTTGGAGTTAACAATTCCCAACAACTTGGAGTCACTTGCTGAAACCTTCCATAAATTCCAGCAAGTCCTCCTCAAAATCCAGTTTAAATTCTGTGGCCTTTTTCGCACCTTACCTTGATAGCGCGATGAACTAGAGCGCTCATGATATTGCCAATACCGCAAGAGGCCCAGTAGAGAGCCCCCTGCAGTCTGCACACGGTAGGGCATTCGTATGAGAGCACCAGTCCCCCCCCGGTGCCTTGTCCGCATGTCAGCGTCCTGGGCCACGCCCAGGTTCCGCCCTGTCCCCGCGCCACCACCCCTGATTGGTCGGTGGTTTTTCTTTTCTTTTTATTGTTTCGTTGACTATCGTGCTAACGTTAGCACGATAGATCCTGCCAACAGGCTGTTTCGTACTACGTTGGTAATGTGCTAATGATAGCGCCAGGTTTTTTTTAAAAAAACCAGTCGGTCGGACCCCAGAGGCTGCTGTCATCTCAAGTGTGAGTGGCGACGCAGCCCTGGGGTGGCCTCTCGCGGCGACGTGTCGTGCAGTGTTCCCCGCTGCAATGGGGGCAGCGGCCGGCCTGCTGCTGGGCAGAGCGTCCCCTGGGAGTTGCTGTGTGAAGGACAGGCAGCAGGGACTGCCCACACCCCGCCCACTCCCGGGTCCTTCCCGGAAACGCACCGGACGACGGCTCCGCAGGCCCTCTGGTCGCGCGACCGATGCGTGAAAGGGAGGTTATTTTGGCCTTTCAGTAGAAAACAAGAAAACGCACTATCAGCACTATCCATGGCTGTGATAGCACCTGGTTCACCAGAACGTCATGTGTTACGGTGGCTCGTGAAGAGGGGGAGGGAGCGTGCCTAATACGCTTTAAAAACTCCATGCGAAAAGGGCCTGTGAGACTAGAGTGCAGAAATACCACCAAAGGAATTGCAAGTTGAACATGAAAAGCCTAATATCTCCAGACAGTCTAAGCTAGTCTTCTTCAACCCAGTGCACTTTAGATATTTTGGACTACAGCTCCCCAAATCCCCACCTGGTTTGGGAGAAGTTGAACAGGCTTCTCCCTCTCTCCCTCCCTCTCTCTCTCTCTCTCACACACACACACACACTGTGTGTGTGTTAAATCTCTCTTTTCTTGTCATGAAGGGACAGATTAAACAGCTGGAGTCTCATAAGAGGACTGATTGATTGCTGAAGGACCCAGATGGCAAACTCCACAAAACACTGCTGGCAGATGCGGTGGCTGCTGTGACGTTATTTATTTATTTATTGCTGCTCCCTCAGCTGATGCCTCCGCAAAGAGCTGAGCAATAACTTCCTGGCTATGCTCCATTTGAGCAACCTTGTCACGTAACAGGGTCGCTTTGGTCTCAAAGTATATGGCATAGTTATCATTATAATGAAGAAATTGCCGGCTGATATTGAGTTATGTTCTCATAGAAAATTCAGACTGAATCATCTTCACAGCATGTTTTCACTGGAATGCAAGGCACAACATATTCTGTTCCTCTGTGCTGTCACCTAAAAGTCCTATTTAGTATAGAGCCAAACAGCCTGAGCAGTGAAGTTCCCAGCTGGAACACGGGTAAGCTCAAGAGTTGAATCTAGATTTAGGTGTGTGCAGCTTGGATGGTTAAAGTGGACCTACCTGCCTCTTCTCCTTGAACTAACCTTTCTTGCTGCCAAGAACACTACATAGAAGGACTGAGGATACTGCAGAATAGGGTTGGCTGTGATACAGGTGAAGGTGATACATCCCTACCCAGTTCTCGGCAGAGGCACCTTCGTTGAGGGGGGGCGGTGTTTATGGGAGGTGCCTCTGCTCAGTTTTGGGTGGAATCCTTCCTTCCCACTATCATCTTAATAGAGCCACTCCTTCCCTTCTGTGTGAAAGAGAAGGAACGGTTCCTCTTTCAAGACAGTTCTTCCATCTGAACTGTTCAGAAATGCTGTGGGTATTTTTTTTCCCATTTTTTGCTGTATGATTATTTAGGGTACCTTTATAGTCCATCAACATTTTTTTTAAAAAAGTTAGTCTAATTAATGCATTAATTTAAGATTGCAATTCTAAAGAAATAGGTCACCTCGTTATTTGTTATAGCTGAAATTACATTTTAAATTAGATGCTATAATCCTTAACATATTCATCAACACTTAGGAAAAGGGCGTTGGGCACAAAGTTATCTCCTCTTGTTGGAACTAATATTCAGTTTAGCCTTCAGTAAATTTTGCAGAAAATCTACATCCAGATCTATTTGCTACTCCTTTGTCATGGAAAGGAAAAATAAACTTTCCAAAATAAAGTGTATATTTGTGTATATGCCCACAAGTGTGAAAGAAAAGAACAAACTGTTTCTTTCCACAATCCTTCCATCAGCTTTATACTCTGTGACTGTGATACCATCAAAGTAAAGCATCTGTAAACATGTGCAGGGCATTTTCCCATTTGCCGTTGTAGTTTATCAACAATCTTGTCATTAAAGCACATGTAAGAAAGAATGAGAGAATATCTTTGTCACTGAAAAAGCTTCTGCAGAGATAACTCTTGATTGACTCTCAATGTTGGTTTATAAAAGTATCTCACTACATTCAGCTTTAATGGTTTGGAACATCCTATTAAACAGATCAGATTAAGTGTTTGCCTACAAGTGGTCATAGCAGTGTGTGTAAGTAAAAGTAATATCTGGAGAATCTGTTTTAGTGATACCGCAGCATATAGAGGAGGGACTTTCTTGTCCTCAGGTGTTTTAATGCTTATCCTCAATTTGTTCAAATATAAAAGAAAAGAAGAAAAAGAAAAGGAAAAGAAAAAAAAGACCTTATTTAAAGAATTGTTACTGAAGTTTGCCCACACTTTTAGATGTCATATCTAAGAAGGAAGCAAATGTCACTGTACAAAAGCCAGTGAGGCAAAACCTATGATCTCTTGGTATGTAAGCCCTTGTCTGGACCTAAACTTTTTTTGCCACCTGAGGCAGAGCTTAAAACGGGACCTCTTGTGGTCCCTGCCCTGCCATACAAGATGCATAATACGGAAGTCAATGTTTCATTGTTTGCATATGAGGCAGGAGATCTAACAGGTGCCCCTTTCCAGTAAAAGATTAAAAAATAATAACAACAATTTGCTGCCCTCATGTTACTCAAAACCTGGTTCCTGAGGCAACAGCTTAATAGAAAGAATGATTCAGTCCACAATATCTTTTCACGTGTGGTCAATATTTTTTGTATGTGTGTTTGCATTTTCATTTGTAAATTGCATAGAAAAGAAAACTGACTAGATATGAGTCTGATTTGAAATGACTTCCATTTGCTGTGTTACATTCACAGGAAACACAATCCAGATTTAAAAGTGTATATGATGAAAATATCTTCAGCCTTCTGTTTTCCTTGCACTGGAAGATAAAAATATGTTGATTACTATTTATAGTGTTTGTTTTTGTCAGGAAGTGCTCCCTTCTATGATTTTATAGGAATTGATCAGATACTTCACACATAGAGCCATTGGTTAAGTGTCTACACTTGGATGCTGGCTTTTTTTCTTTTCTTCAATAACATGGATTCTATTCTGGTCTCCTTCATAGAGTCTTTGTTACTAAACTCCATAGTGTCAGCTTTCATGCCATAGAATTTGGACCAGAAGTGTAAAGCATACTTGTACATTTTCTTGTTCTCAAAACATTGAGACATCCTTTTGAGAAAAAGGGGGTTGATTTCTGCAGTATTTATTTATTTGCATCTCAGGACTTTTTGGTGCAAAATTTGTTTCTGCAAAAGAAAAAGGATATAACCAAACCAAAAAAACAAAAACAAAAAAACCCAACCCTAATTCAAACAACTGTTTTTAAAGCCATACTTTGGTAGCCTAGATTTTTTTTCCTTTTTGATGAATAATACATTTTAATTCTTTTATGTTTTACCGCATCTAAAGAATTCTTTCCTGAGGAAAACTTTGGCATGTCATATTTTCCTCTAACTCATTTGAGTGACTGATACAGCAATGAACAATAAGCCAGGTAATGCCAAAGTATTAACAATGCTGATGAGGCTGTCATGTACATTCTACAAAGCAGAAACAAAAGAAAAATGCTGGCATCCTTGCTGCTGAAATATCAGCTTAGTTAAAGGTTTCATGACAAACCATTTGTCTTTTACCCTTATTCCATGGCCTTGCCAGCAATTTTCAGATGTCTGCCAGAATAAAAATGTGGCGGCTGCCAATGATAGGGACTTTTATACATGACAATTTTTGTCAGTAAGTGTGCATTAAGAGCAGACATGGTTTTTGTGTTGTTCTGTTGTTGTTGTTTTCTTTTTTTTCTTTTTGCCTTGTATTATCTTTTCCCCCCGAAAAACGTATTGATTCTTCAATGCTATTATTTAAAGTAGAGATAGGAAGATTTTAAGTTTACATGATCTGCTTTGTTTTTCCACTAGTCCTTTGAAGTCTGATAATTTGAGCTAAGTACTAGAGCCAGCATGGAGTAGTGATTTGAGTGCTAGATTTCAACTCTGGAGACCAGGGCCATTTCCACACTACATGGAATCCTGGGGTTTGCAGTTTAGGGAGGGGCCGGCTGGATTCCATTGGATGTTGAAAGTGGAATGATCGCAGTATAAGAGTGTTGTGCAGAAATGGCCCAGGGTCGATTCACTGCTCAGCCATGGAAACTTACTGGGTGACCTTGGGCATATCACACACACTCTCAGCCCCAGAAAATCCCATGATAGCTTCACCTTAGGGTCACCATAAATCAGAAATGACTTAAAGGCACACAACAACAAAGTACTAGTTCAAGGCGGCAGGCAGTGGATTAAAGAAAAAGGTGCTTTTGCACATAACATAATACTCAACCCAGGGATTTGCAGCTACTAATGTAAGGAGCTTACCCAACAAACGATGACTCTCATTAAGGAAATAGACATTGGACTGTAGCCCCTTCAAGAACCCTTTTTACCCATAGGCAAAGAAGGGATCAAACATTCATTGGGAGACCATTCCATAGCTTGGATAAAACAACTGAAGATATGCTCTCTCTTGGTCTAAACTAAAGTACCTTAACTGATGCATGGATAATGTGGAGAGCCTCAGAAGCCAATTATCTCAAACAGGTCCTAAGTGAGGAGGTGACTGCTGAGATACTTCAGAGGTGTAGCTACAGGAAGGACAAAATGATGATATTGCTCCCCAAAAAAGAATTCTGCTCCTCAATTTTTTCAATCCCCAAATTTCTAGTACTGCAGAGTGAGACAGTGAAAATGTTTCACACTTAGAATATTTGCTGTGTCACATTTGCTTATATTTGCTGCCCTCCTTTTTTTTTTCTGAATGTTGAATTGATGTTTTAAATTATTTCTATGCTAGAAATTTGGGAAGTGATGAGGAATTTCATGGGAGAGGCAGAATTCTTATGGGGGGCAGTGGCCTCATTTTGTCCGCCTCCCCACAGAGACAACTCTGAGACATTTAGTCCCAGAAAGCTAATACAGAATAGAAACTGTAAACTTACTGCCAGCAAGCTTCTGTGCTGTTTCTGAGTACAGCCCCACATAAAGGATTGTCAGTATGTTGCTTTAGGACAGGGGTGGGCAACTAGGAAGGGAGAAATATCTTTTCCAAAGTCCAATAGATCCTGGTAACTCTGTGTGCAACAGAGATCAATGAACCAAAACAGCAAAGTAGAAGACGTTGCACATTTAAACAGAGATGAAAAAGTAACATGTCAAGAAATATTAACAGGCCAAGACAGCCTAAGCAAATAAAAGACTAATCACCTGTGACTGAAAAAACAACAGCCTCAGCACTGCATACTAGGCAAGTTTCTTTGGGGAGAGGCTTCCACAGTTAAGCATTATTACTGGGGAAGGGGGACTCTTTCCCTGGTCGCTTTGCCTCTAAAGTCAGAGAGATCTTGACAAGGGCCTCAAGCTTTTAATATCTTCATAGGTACTTGCGTGTGATGATGAACCTCAACCAAAATTGAGTCGCAAGCCATTGATGGCTTTAGAGATGAAAGATTTAACTAGCACCATGAATTCTTCCTGAAATGGATCAGGAACCCAATGTAGTTCTTATACAATTAATCAGACACATTCCTTATACCTGGTTCAAGTCTATAATCTAGCCACTGTATTTTGAAATGACTGAAATTTCTAAGCAACCTAAAACAGTAGCTCTCTGTATGAGTTTACTTAAGTTTTAAGATCTTCAGAGAAGGACTTCGCCTTGGTCCCACGACCATCACAGGTGCAACTTTGCGAGGACTCATCAGAGGACATTCTTGAGGACTGTTCTGAAACTATGGAACTCTCTTTTCAAAGAGGCTTAGTTAGCTCTCTCCCTGCTCTCCTTCCATCAGCAGGCGAAGACCTTCTTATTTAAACGGGCCTTTGGATTTTAACTGGTTGGGGCAGTGCAATAGGTGTGCTGGTTCTTCATATATAGTAGATTTTAGTGGATTTTTTTTTTTTACAACAGCATAGCTTGGCCCAAGTGGGTTAGGGGCAAGAGTGGAGGCATGGGGGTGGGACTATGGCATGCATGGGCAGGGCTATGGCATGTGGAGAAGGGCTACGGCACACAGGGAAGGGCTACAGTGCATGGGGGGAAAGGCACACAGGGGAGCAGGCAAGGAGCAGCAGTGTCCCCCCAAAATGCTGTCCAGGGTGCACCACCCTCCTCACCCCTGCATCCCTATGCCACTTTTTTAACTTCTCTAAATTGATATTTTAAGTGGATTGCTTTTTAATGTTTTTCTTAAAATTTTTATATTACTGATTGTTTTTGTCAGAGTCCAACTTCCTACCCATGCCTCTCTGCCAGCAAGGGAGGAGAGGCAAACGTACTTGCGCAAGAGGAGGAGGAGGCCGCGGGGAGTGTCCAATACAAACAAGTGGAAACGCTGAGCCGAGGCAAGCCAAGGTCAATCCACAAAGCCAAAGGTCCGTCCAGAAGGACCAGTGGAGCCAGACCGCAAGGGTTGTGAAGGCTTGCATAGTAATTTGCCACAAGCAAACAGCAAGGCACGCTGACAGACTTAAATAGCCACTGAAAACAGGTGTTGCTCATCATTGTTCTGTTTCCTTAATCTAGCCAACCGGCTTTCCTCTGAGCTGTTCATTTCGGTCTCCTCTCTGATTGGCGGCTCGGGGGCACAAGTGAATGTAATTCCTCTAAATCACTGCTGGTTCCTGCTCCCTCTGGAGCTGGCTGTGACAACTTTGCCTCTGCTTGTCTTTCAACTGGTGGGGATGTTTGCAGGCTGGTTTGGTCAATCACTGGCTCTATTCCTGGCATAATCAGTTGCTCATTGACCTCAGAGCCGTCATCTATCACCGGTTTAGCTATTTTAACATACAATGTAAGCCACCTTGCTAAAAAGCTAGGATATACATTACACACACACACACGCGCGCGCCATATGGCAGCAATTTGTTAGCAGCTGCAGGCTAGTTGGTGGCGCTGCAATGACCACACAAATGTGTTAAAGAATTGTTCTTGAATGCCTTCAAGTCATTTCCAACTCATGCTGATCCTATCATGGGGCTGGCAAGATTTATTCAGAGGAAGTTTGCCATTGCCTCCCTCTGAGGCTGAGAGAGTGTGGTGTGCCCAAGGTCACTGAGTGCGTTTCCATGGCCAAATGGGGATTTAAACTCTGGTCTCCATAGCTGTACTCCAAAACTCAAACCACTACAACATGCTGACTCTCTACATTCAAGAACAGACACTAGGAGAGTAAAAAATTCCAGTTGAATAATGGCTAAACAGTCTCAGGTAACTTCTGTGAAACCAGGCTCCTCTTTATTGTGCGTGTAAATTACACATATGCATATTTTTGCATGTATGTTTACATGCATATTTTTATCCAGTTTGATATGGATACCAATGGAAAAATATAGTAGGGACAATGGGACAGTATTTTTAGCTTAGGGACTTCTCATGACTGAAAATCCTGGCAAAATTTTCTGTTATATATGCAGTTGTTCCTTTTATCTGTTGTGGAAGCTGAGCACAGGGGTTTGACCCTGTAATCCAGCTACTCAGGAGGCAGATGCTCCTGAATTGCTTGAGCTCAGAAGTTCTGGACTGCAGTGGGCTATACCCTAAATTCAGCAACAAGAGGGTGACCCGCACAGAGCCAGGGGCCACCAGATTGCCTAGAGAGGGGTGAACCAGCCCACGTTAGAGGTGGAGCAGTTCAAAACTCCCGTGCTGAGTAGTAGTGGGAGTGGGTTTTTTTTGGGGGGGGGCATTAACTGTTTCATGGATTGTACTTTTTTTAAATTTCCCCGTTCAAAGTTTAAGACTAAACAAAAATGTATTGTAAAAAAATAGAACAGAAAAGAAACAGCTACTTTTTGAAAAGAACATATTTTATTAACAATTTTCATAGTATAGAGAATAGTTTATTTTCTTTTCAAAAAAATATATTACAGGGACAGCTGCATATGTACATTCCTACTGCCTGTGCTGGTCGGTCACCAGGATTGTAAGGAGTGAGGAAGCCTGTGCTTATACTTTAAACCAGCCTTTTCCAGCTTAGTACATTCCAGATATGTTGGACCCATCATCTCGAAAGAATATGGAGGAGCTCACTGTAGTGGCTATGGACAATAAAAACTGCGGTCCAGCATGTCTGAAAGAAACCATGTTGAGGAAGGCTAGTTTCAGCTCTGACTGGACCTTACTATCTTGCTTCCACCTGCACTCACAAGGAGCCTCAGCTTTCAAAATATTCTTGCTTGGATTTCAAGTTTGTGGCTTCGCTCAATAATGGCCAGTGCTTAGAAATGTTACTTTACTGAAGCACAGTTGTGGTTGTCTTTAAAAACAAAATCAAAAACAAACTTTTCCAAGCTATCATGAAGGCCTCAGAATAACTTTGTTTAGGAAATCTGTCCAAAGCTTCTATTTTAGAGGGATTTGAATGCATTAGAATTAGAACCTATTATCATGCAAATGAAACATATTTTAAAAACGTATTAGTTGATGACTTTTTACCCTATCTGCAGCAACCAAAACAGATTATCTAGATTTGCCAGCTGCTCAGCATTTAATGGCAGGTCTTTATTTTAACAGTTCACCTACTATACTCATGTGCAATTGAACATATCTCCCATCTCAGGTTCTTGCCAACTCCTGTCTCCAGCAATTATCCTGTTCTAGTACTGCACCACTGTGCACTGTGCCAACGCTGTGAAATTTGCAGGTGGTAGCTATAAAGCACTGCTTCTTACTCATCTATCTGCAAGGCACCCTGTGGTGGCAACTGAATGTGATGGCTCAGATGCTGTTTGTAGTGAAGGCCATGGCACAAGCTTGGGCAGAAATGCTGTCTCCGTTTCCCATTGATCCAGATGACTGGCTGCACATATTTTGTCTATTTTGTTTTGTGGGTAATGGTGCTGCTAGATGCAAATGCACTGTGGTCAAACTACCACACTGATGAGATTTAAGTGGCTATTTCTTTTCTTCAGTAATATGAATGCGTGCACTGTGATTTATCTTTGGCAATCTCTAACTGGACATCTGATCCAAACGTACACATCTTCGCAATGAACTGTGCTTGCTAAGCAAAGTATTTTGAATTTTTCTTCTATATTTAAACAATCATATCTTCCTATTTCCTCTATATGTGACATTTTCTTATGGAAATATATTCTTCGATTTTTGAAACTGAACATAGCCACTGAAGTAAAAGGAAGCCTTATTATATAATGTGTAGTTTTACTCAGAGGGCCAGAGTGGTGTAGTGGTTTGAACATTGGACTATGACCCTGGAGACCAGGATTCGATTCCCTGCTCAGTCATGGAAACCACTGGCTGATCTTGGGTGCATCACATGCTTTCAGCCCCAGAAAACCCTGTGATAAGTTCCCCTGAGGGTCACCATAAGTTGGAAATGACTTGAAAGCACTTAACAACAACAATATTTTTACTGGGAAAATGGAAACATAAGTTATCAGGACAATTTTTCACAAAATGTCTAAAAGTATTTTCAGGATTTAGGGGGAAAAAAACCCCCTGCAAACCTCCTAGTAAAGCACTCACTTCAGAATATGTGTGTGCGTGCCTTCATGTTGCCTGTCAACTTTTGGTGACCCTTTAATTTCATAGGGTTTTCTTAGACAAGGAATATGCAGATGTGGTTTTGCCAGTTCCTTCCTCTGAAGAATAACCCACAGCACCTGGTATTCATCAATGGGCTCCCAGCCAAGTACTAAGCAGGGCTGACCCCATCTAGCTTCCAGGATCAGATGGGATCTGGTGCCTTTAGTGTGTTTAGGCTGGCTCACTTTAGAATACAGATGGCAAAATGCAAGTCTGTGAGAACACACATGTAGTCTGAAGTAGCACAGCCTAGCCCATCCAAGGGGACCATCTAGGGGAATGGTTTGGGGCTTCATAAGTGGGCTTCAGAGAGTCCCATTCCCTCCAGTATGTCACAAGTCAAAATCAGGACACATGTGGCCTAGCAACATTAGAGTGTGGTAAAAAATGGCTAAAGGTATGAACGAGGAAGAACATAAAAGCTAGGAGGGGCTCCAGCAGTTTGATTTTCCCCAAGTTCACTGGGAAGGGCAAGATTCCACCCTCTCCTCTTTCTTCTCTTCACTGCTGAGTTGACAGAGTAGAAACTACTTTTGTACTTTGACTCATTTTGAAGCAACTGAAGTTAGCTGAGGAAAAAGGGGAAAGTGGTGGGAGGAGAAGAGACAAACTTAGACATTTTAAAAGCAGCTGAAAAAGTTGTACAATAGAGGAGTAATTGGCACTGTCTCTCCCAACTCAAGACAGTTGGAGGATATGGAGTCCATGAACGAGATGAAAAAACATGTTTGATTTTCTTCTTCTTACTTTGTGCTGAGGAGCGGCTCTGTGTCTTTTAAAGGTATCTGTGATCCAAAAGATATTTTAAAAATGGGTCTCTCAGGGCAAGTAATCAATTGGCAAGACAGAAGCTGGAAAATAATCAGCTGAACAACCTGCTAAATCATGGCCATAAGGAAGGTATGTCCTTATGACTAGATACCTGGTTAGCAAAATCAGGGGAGTGCTGAAAGATGGAGTTGTATACCACACAGCCAGCTCTGTATTCCTTTATTGAGTTTACTGCCCTTAGCTGCATTGTCCCTGTTAAATATGGAAACCAGCAGTATGTATCAAATGTTTACAAACTTAAAAGTTATTTTTATTACCTTCTGAATCATAAAGAAACAGTCACTGACCCTTTAAAAGAGCTGAAATATTTAACAAATTTCACCAGTTACTGGAACATCCCTATAGGTTTAGGCTTGTCCTAGAGCCTTTCTACTCTACGCTGTTATAGTATTATCATTCCACTTCCAACATCCTGTGAAATTCTGGGGTTTATAGTTTACTGAGGCCAAAGAGCTCCCTGGCTAAGAATTCTAAATGTATCTCCCTAAACTGCAAAATCCTGAGGCTTTTCGCTGTTCTGGATGAACCCTAAGGCCATCTTGTCCTTTGCCATAGGCAGTTATATGTCTTGACCTGGTTCTGTAAGATGCTAGCTTTCTGTCAGTGAGGAATTTTTGCCAGCATCTGGGCCCCCATACAAAACAGAGTAAAACACATAAAGGCAGTAACCTAAGAATGTGTGTACACTAGTGTTGTAAACATCTGGAATGATTAATCAATGAAATGAAAGCTGAACCAAGCAGGGGACACAAAGAGATGATGTAGAATGCTTTTTCTATAGCCTTATATTATTAAAAAGGCCACAATCCTTTTTATTTCTCTTTTGATGGTATGTTTGTGTCTATCTATTCAGATAGATGCAACATCGTGTTGTAGTAAGAACTCTTAGGCCATTTCCACACGGGCTAAAAAAACGGTGCAGAGCGTCCTCCAAAGAGGACGTCTGCACCATAGAGTGGATTGGATCGGGCTACTTTTTGTAATTCTGCACCTCAGTCTGCTCCGGAACGTCCAGAAGTGGTTGTGCAGCGTGCTTTTTAAAGACCTGTTTAAACAGGTCTGTCAAAAGCATGGAGTGCGCCACTCCATTCTGGTGCTCCGGTACAGATTTGCAGGCTCGCACCAGTGTGAGCCTGCAGATCTGCCGGGGGTGGGCTTTAGGCTGGCGAGCTTCAGCGGTTGGTGGAGAGCCTCCACCAACCGGAAGCCACCATTTTTGTCCCCGGAGCAGTGTGGAGCGGCGGCCACGCACTGCTCCGGAGCAGCCTGGACTACAGTGTCGAGCCAAGAAGTCTGGTAAGTACCAGCACAGGGCGTTTCCACTGCCACGTGTGGAAATGGCCATAGACACAGTTCATGTACGTATTCATGGAAACCCAATAAAGCTGTAGTGAATGTGATTATTTCCCTTCATGACCACCTCTGTTTGTCTTCATTACATTCTCTCTGCTGCTCTACTCCTTCAGATTTAATTTTTTTAAAAAAAATTATGTGGAATGTGTTGCTGGAAATGTGGAACAATCAATATTCTACCTTGTGCCTGGAAAGACACTTTTAATTTTCTTGCAAAATAAGAGCATTTCATCCTTAGAATACTTCAATCTGATCTATTTTACATTCTTTCAGACTATCAGGATATATAACTGGTTTAATTTGTTTGTAGATTAACCCTTATATATCTATCTTCAAATGTAAAACATTTCATTTTCATCCAGGCCCTTTCTGCAGCCTACCTTGTTCTGGTGACATCTGGTGTGGGTCCTGGTGTTGTCTCTGCAGGGAGGGGAGTGTGACAGGAGTGCTCCCCGCCTCACCGGCTGCCTCCACAAATGGAGGAAGCACAATGGCACTGCCTCTTCCTTCTGCAGCACAGTCTGGTACTGTCCCAGGTTGCACTGGGTCAGGAAGTGCAGCCATTGTATTTCCAGGACCTCTGCATCTAAGGTAAGTGTGGGTGCATGGCAGGATGGTGGCGCGATCACCAGTCATTGTTGGGGAAAACTCGTCACTGATTTACTATGTGATTGCGCTACCTAGGGATGGAAGAAAGACGGGATCTGAGTAATGCCATGCAGAATCTTTGTCCGGGTTCCATTGTTCTCCTGTCCCCAGTGCAGGATGTGGAAAAGGCCCCAGTTTCACATGAACTGTGAATTCCCACATTTTCATTTAAAGAAAAACTTGCCACTACTTCAAACACCCTGCCCCCGTGTGCGCGCCTTCGAAAAACCTGTTGACTTAAAGTGACCCCATGATTTTCATAGGGTATTCGCAGCCTGTAGAATTGTCTGTGTGTTGGTCAGTGTTTACTATGTGCTTAAAAGAAGAATGAACCCGAAATCTGTCTGTTATATCCACATACCTTAACCAAATTCACAACATGCTCTAGAAGTCTGCTACATGAAAAACCATTAAAGCTGTGAATTCTAGTGTGCTGGTCAGGATCTAAAGGTTATCACTGCAAGATCTCTCTCCAAATTTTTGTCAAGTAACTTGAAGGGCAATTTAGCATGTGACTGGGGGAGAGAGCACATCTCTTCATGAAATATAAGTCCATTATGCTGAATACCAAATTCCATGTTTATGCAGTGTGGTTGTGCACTGAACATAAGGCACCCAATGGTTTGAATTAGCTACTGAAATGTAACATACAATAAAAAAAAAGATCAGACTTCTTTTGGAATCTGGAATCATGGACTTGTGTTTCATGACAAGGTGGGTAAATATGTAAACATCCTCTGTTTTTTGCTATAATGCTATAATCAGGTGATGCTAAAAAGCCACTTAAATGACTAACTGCCAGGATGATATTTTTAAGCAATTATTTTTCAGATTGACATGTCTGTTGGGTTGAATTATGGTGTAATTCATCTGCCATGACCAGGTGGAACTCAGCTATAATAGGAATTGCTTCATATTCCTGTCTCCTTCCCCATCTTACCATCTGCCAACATGAATGCCAGCTAAACCAACCAGGTTGTGTACTGGGACCATAATGTAATTCAACAATTGCTTGAAATAATTGTTTTAATTTGTGGCAAACTTGAATGTGTTAGTTGCTGCTAGGTTCTGTGATGGAAACATCTTTGTTGATCGGCTGGCATGGGTCTCTTCTGATAGCAAAGTCTGAGTTTTGCCATAAGAACCAATGAGAGTGTCTGCTTTTGGAAGGCTTCAGCTGATCCTATTGTCTCCATCCTGAATGGCCAGAGGCTGTGCTTGACCTTTCAGAGCTTTGAAATGTGATGCATTTTGTATGGTAAAATATCTTTTCCGGTAAGCAGTGATTAAAGTGTCTTTGAAGTGATGATTTGGCACTCTGGACAAATACTTTCTGCTCTTGAACTACACATACAATAAGTGCTTACTGACTATAGAATACCTTTCTCTTGCATTTTCATGGACATGTAAGAGCTCAGGTCAGTGAAGCAGAACATTTCCAACGAAATCTTTTTTCTGATGGAAAAAAAAAACCCCAGAACCAAAAGGGCAGATGTAGATTAGATGATAATATTATGGTATCAAGATGGCTGCAGTTAAAGCAGTTATACATCCATGGGTTGTGGGTTTTTTGGGCTATGAGGCTGTGTTCTAATAGTATTTGCTCCTGATGTTTCGCCTGTATCTGTGGCTGGCATCTTCAGAGGATCTGGAAACATGGAGGTGGAATGGAGTATGTAGATTTGTGTGACCCCTCCCACCTGTCAGGATTCCGGCCGTGAAAGCCTTCGACTTTACATCAGTTATAGATCCTTATGTAGGCATTGGCTGACAACCTGTTTGTGACTTATAAGTGCATAAATGCAGCTTATGTATGTAGGTCACTTTTCTGGATGGTGCACAAAGGACTATTCTCTTGCCCTTGTACTCTATCCAGAAATCTCCCATGGGCTGGGGTGATGTAAGATCTCAGCCACTGAGTATATAAAGATCTGGAGTGCCTCTGAGCATACAAGGATGTTCAGGATGAGGCTTACTTGCGTGCCCAAATCCCCCTTCCTCATTCAGCTCTGCATGCAAGTAGGCAAAGTCTGCACAAGAACACCAACTGGCCTTTGATACTGAGATTAACTTTTAGCCTATCTATCTATGGGCCTTTCTGCACTACACTGTTATAGTGCTATTATTCCACTTTCAACATCCTATGGAATCCTGGGGTTTGCAGTTTAAGGAGGGGCATTTAGAATTCTCAGCCAGAGAGCAGTTTGGCCTCAGTAAACTACCAATCCCAGTATTTCACAGGATGTTGAAAGTAGAATAATAGCACTATAACAGTGTAGGGTGGAAACACCCTATTTTTCACATTTCTTAACAGTGGGGTCAAAGCCACTTTACAACCATGTTAAGACAAGATAGAGCTTAATTTTTTTTTTTAAAAAAAAAGACAGTTGAACAGGCTACCTTGCTAAAATACCATGAATTTAAAATGTATTTTTTAAAAAATAATTTCAAACATTACAATAAAGGTAAAACATCTAGCATACCCTTCATAAAAATATCCTTCTGCACAACCAATTAATAATCTCATGCCTATTTAAAGAAAGCAAATGAAGAACAGAAAGAGGGATGGACAAGCCTCTTGGGCAAGGGATTTCTACAGTCTTGGAGGAGCTGCCAAGAAGACAGTTTCCTGAGATCTTATCAGATAGGCCCGTGGCAGTGGTGAAACTGAGGACTTTATAGACTCAATTGGCTTCTGAAGAAACCTAGAACTTCTTTGGTTGCTTTTTGATGAGTTCTAATAAAGGCATTATCCAAATCTAGATGATGGCTAATGGAGAAATCCTATGTTACTCCAAAACATGGGTGGCTCAGGGGTCCACCTGCAATGCCAGTAGCTCCATATGACAATGGGGAATTAAATTAGCTCACTTAGGAGACCTGTGAGAGGATTGTAATCTAGCAAGATCTTCCACCAATGTTTATAAGGTCCTAGCAGGAAGGAACCAGCCAGAGATTCCAAACAAGCTAAAGTGTGTTTTATTGAAAAAGGTTCAATCACACATGCAAAAGATCCAAACACTCATACAACCAAGGGATAAATGGAATAAAGTTGTTGATAGCAGAATTTTTAGGGAATGGGTAATAACTACCACTAAGAAAGCAGTGATATGGCTTAGACTTGCACCTATGGACAGTACTCAGTCAGGAATCAGAGAGGCATCATAGTGTTCAGCAAGCGAGATCCTGCATTGAACGGCTCAAAACAGGGTTTTTATACCCAAAATCTCCTTGGAGGTCTTAGGTGGGAATGGCTCTCTGGTCAACCAAACAATGGAGGTTACAATGTGGACAATGGGGCCCAAACAGAGTTAATGGTCTAGTGTTAGGTGACAAAGACTTAATGGCTGTCATAATATCTCTGTAATCGTGGACAGGTAAGGGAACAATGCAGGGAAATGTCCAGGTACAAGGAAGAAGGATTGAAACAATCAGCATTTTGCTATTGTGTCATATCAGAGATGCTACAGCTTCAGCTTAGGCCTATTATCTCTGAAGTTACTTGGCAATGTGTCTGACAATGACCTTGACCTAGAGGGGATCTTCTGACCTACTTTGCAGCACGCATGTTCAGTTAATGTATTTTGCCAATTAAACCATATTTGATCTGGAGTGTGTGTGGGCGAGTAACACTTAAATTGGGTGGGAAGAGAACTAGCAGATCATTCATTATGTCCAAAGCTCTGATGACCTGCCCTAGCCAGGGCAAATGGGATAATCTTGTCTTTTGGTGTTGTTTTTCCAGCAGTTCTTTTTCTCTTTTTAAAAACTCTGTCCCAAAGACTTCAACAGGAGAGAAATGCATATGCCAGTTCCAGGGAACTCTATATTATGGGAAGATGCCAAGGCCTTCCTGGCTATAGTGCCCTATCAGAATGCCCTCTGTACTGGAGGCCCAGTTAGCACCGATGCTAGTCTTGTTTTAGCTAAGACCTGAATATTCATCTACTTTTTGGGTTCTAATTGACTTCAACTCAGTTTTTGGTTTATTCACTGGTCGTTTTAATGCTTATGTTATGCTGATATTGTTCTTATGTTGAATTGTTTTATTTGATGCATCCTGCTCTGGGAGGTACTGACATAAGCTAGGCTAGAAATATTTTCTGTTATTTAGTCAGTTAGTTAATTACTAATACTCTGAGTTGCAAAGTGTAAAGAAGAAAATAGATATTTAATTCAAGGAAAGTGGAGTGGATTATTCTAACTTTACTATTTCTACTTTATCATATTTATTTATTCATATTTATTTATTCATTTTAAAAATTTCTTTTGAATACTTGGAAAATGTCATACTTCCATTTTATTTTGCTTTAACTCTAGGATGAGAGCTGGGGTAAAAAAGCTGTTTAAGGCAATATTTTATTTTGTCCTGTGTCTCAAAAAAAAATCTATAGATATTATCAGTGGTACGCCACAGCAAAGTCATCAGAGTGATCATTAAGGAAATTGAAATCATTTGATTCTGCAGCTGCCAAACTTTTGGGTATAAAACTAAATGTATATTTAAAACGAATGGTGAAAATCCATGAAAAGATTCTGCTGACTCTGGAATACACTGCCATAAAGATTCACACCTCTTTTCCAATATATCACAGTCAGATCTGAGTATCTTCTTTATCTGCACAGAAATGCTTTGACTAGGACCCTTGGTGCCCTTGATTCAGTAACATAACATATTCATTCAGAAACCTTACAATTTACTGGTCACACGACAATCTGTCTCAAGCCCAAAATGTGGACACATTTCTCAGAGGGAACAGCAAATGGACTTGAGGTGGAATTGAGGTCTACTTAGCAGCTTGTCCCTGCTTCATGTAGGATAAGCTTTCTAAAGCTTTTCCTAAGAGCAGAAGCCAAGTTTTGCAAAGAGGAAGTAAGAACGACCCTATTCCCCACTTCCAAAACTGCAGTTGAGTTTATTCAACTCTGTCCAGAAATTCTGGAATACATGTTGAGATATAACGTTGGCTCCCAGACTTGAGACTTGACTCGAGACTTGACTTGAAAGTATCTTGCAAGGACTTGAGACTCGACTTGAGACTTGGAGTAAAAGACTTAAATACATCACTGTTAAAATTGCAGGAGTCTTGCCTCCAGCAACCCTAATCGTGATATAAGATAGCTTGAACGCTGTCCTAATTGATGTTTGATAGCAGAGGCCTTCACTGTCTTTCAAGCTTTCAAGCATAAAAAAAAAAAAGAATCAGTCTTGATAAGATTAAAGTTTAACAATAAAAAAGACCAAGCAATACAAGGTTACAATATCAATGTTATATAGATGGTAATTGCTAGATATTGAATCACTCACTTCTTGAGGTGGGGATGGGAGGGGAAACGGGGTGAAGGGATAACAAAAGAAAAAATGTACTGGATATAATAGATGTTTTTACATTAGTATGAGTATACTAATACAATTATGGGAATCAATGGAACGAGGTAGGATAATCCTAGTCGTGTGGCAGGTTTGAGAATGTTCATTTGATTGTTTACTTGGTTTTCTGAATATATTTGTTCCTGTCGACTTTTCTCTTTTCTATAACCTTTTTATTAGTTTTAAATAATGAAAAATTAATACTCTCCAACTGTCCTGATTTGGGAAAGGACAGGCCTGATTAATTCTTTTTCAGTCCTCTTTTTGATTTTTTAAAAATGGCCCAGGTTCTCTCTCCTCCTCCCACTTTTCCCCTTCATCTTCAGTTTACTTCAGCAGCTCCAAATTGAAACTGCAGAAGTAGTTTGCATTCAATTTATCAGTGGAGGGAGAGGAAACGAGGGGCAGAACTCTATCCTTCACTGTAGGCTCAGGCAAAAGCAAATTACTGCAGCCTCTCATTCCTTATTAACAATCACATTAACAATTTTTGCCATCTTGACCATTCCTTGGTGTTGCTTAGCCAGATGTGTCCTCATTATCATCTGTGGAATAATGGAGGATATGATTCAGTTCTTTTTCTTGACTCGGAAAACCACTTGCTCCTCAGCATTCACTTCCTCCTTACATCTCTCTATTTTGCTTTTTCAGCCTGTCTGGGCTGCCAGGAAAAGAGGATGCCTGAAGCATTTCCCAGGGGATTCCTGGCAAAACCTGTTCCCCCTTCCCCCACTGCTGCTGCCTTTATGCTCCTTCTCTTGCCTCCCTGCTGTGGGAGGAAAAGGAATGCAAGCTCCATTAATTAAAGGGAGAACATCCACCCTCTTCCTTTTAACAACTTTGCTCTTATCTCCGATGAGTTCGGCAGCTGATTCTGTCCTCACCCTGCACACAGAGAATACATCAGGCAGGGCTGACAATTCAGCAAACACTGCTCTTAGGGGAACTCCTGTTCCATTCCGAGGCATTTGCCACTTGGACATGAACAGAGGCAGGATAAGAGTTTTAGGATAAGCTATGAAAAGATACGTTGCAGTCACAAAGCCAAAGCTGGAAAAAATTACTTTGATGGACTATGTCTTCCAGAACCTGCAAGCTGTAACTTAGCAGTAACTTCCCCAAGCTTTGCACAAAACATAACATGATAGCAGGTTGGAAATGTTTGAAAGTATCATTTAGGTTAGGGTCTCTTTGCAAGTTTTGACTTTGCGTAATGACCTTGGACAAGTCATTACTCTCCCACTCTCAGAGGAAAGCAAAGGCAAACACTTTCTGAACAAATCTTGCCCTCCACGCCCCCCGCCAAAAAAAGCCCCATGATGGGATATACTGGAATAAGGCATATATATGGTCAATGGCTTTGGGTAACATTAGATAAAATTTACAGAGGAATTCACAGAGCAATTGATCAACATCTATTAGTCACGGTACCTCAGTGAAACTTCCTGAGTTATGTCTTTAATTGTTAGGCTAGGGGCAATGAAAAGGGAATGTCCGT
This sequence comes from Cyclura pinguis, assembly GCA_030412105.1. Taxonomy (NCBI): domain Eukaryota; kingdom Metazoa; phylum Chordata; class Lepidosauria; order Squamata; family Iguanidae; genus Cyclura; species Cyclura pinguis. Next base: position 32,109,950 of record CM059604.1, on the reverse strand, counting down.
CACCTCTTTGCTTCCTGGCCCACTTCAAAGTGCTGGACCCGTTCTTTTTACCTGTAAATCCCTGCCTGTCTTGCACCCCAATATACAAAGATTTGTCTTCGTTCATAATGAGTCTGCTCATGCTTCTTCATAAGCTGTTCTCTATGGATCTCTTCTATGATCATCTGGGGTGTAGTTATGGAGGGAGGGGGCCAAAATAAGAATTCTTCCCACCATAGTTTTAACAATTATGTCTCACCATCAAATGCTTGCCTCAGTCTCCAAACTTCTAGCATAGTAATAACGTAAAACTTCAATTGAGCATTTAGATTAGGCATCTAAACAAAATGTGATGCATAATTGCCAAAGGCATACCGACACAACAAATGTAAGAGTTCTATGTATTCATGATTATCAATGTCTTACTCTCTATAATGCTAGGTCTTCCGATTGAATTTAGAGGTGGGAAGAATGAGGGCTTCCAGATGTTAAACTGCAGTTCTAATCAGCTTAGGAACATTTTATCTGAAGATCCACCTCCTCCTACTATGTGTTCATAACTAGAACTGGTGGGTATTTCAGAAAAGGCTCCCCCCCGCCCCCATATATCAACATCCCCATCATGGAGCTCACTCTCAGAAGTGAGCATGGAAATTACAGAGGAAGATTGGAAAGAGAAACTGTTGAATTGAATTATATTCACAAATTCCAATCCATTGGTAGAGGTATAAACAAAGACAGCAGCTTCATGGCACACTGTATACATTAAAATGCAGCTGAAACCTAGTAGTACGTTTTTAGAATATAATTAAGCAAACAATACTATTTAAAACATAATAAAAAGACAAAACTGGTTAGGACTTCTGGGAATGGCACTCTACCAGTTTCAGGGGTGGGCCACACAATTGTCACCTATGTTCACCATTGCTCTGTATCAGGACTAAATCTACATCTGTGCAAGCATCCAGAGAGATCACAAGCAGTCTACCTGTGAAATTTGTAAGGAGCCTTTCTCCATGGCTTGACTTCCAGAAGTCAGGAGTGATAAAATAACTGTAAGTTTGTTGGCTTTGCTTGGAAACTGGCTGCTTGGAATCAGTGAAGAGTGAAGATGTTTTAAAGGAAGCTTTTTGTCTTATAATGTCTAATCTCATAGGGTCTTCTGGTTCTGGACAAACACAAACTGGTTCTGGACAAAGACAAACTGCAGGAAGAAGAGGAGTGAGAGGAGGTGAAGTCAGACTTTGAGGTCCCTCTCTAAACTGCAAACCCCAGGATTCCATAGGATGTTGAAAGTGGAATAATAGCACTATGGCCCTTTCCACATGCGAGAAAAGATACACGCGAAAACGGAACTCACCGGCTTTCTTGAGCATCCGGGCAAGTCCGTCAGGACGAGGAGCAGTGCAAGCTCGTCACTCCGCACTTGTGCATGCCTGCAAATCTGCAGTGGAGCGCGGCAACGGAGCGACACGGAGTCGTGCGCTCTGTGCTTTTTAAAGACCTCTTAAAAGAGGTTTTTAAAAAGCACGCTGCGCTACCAGTTCCGGTCGCTTCGAACCGGACTGAGGTACGGAACTACAAAAAGTAGTCCGCCCCAGTCCACTCCACGATGCAGAAGACCTCCATTGGAGGTTGCTCTGCACCGTTTTAATAGCCTGGTGCAGAAATGGCCTATAACAGTCTAGTGTGGAAATGGCCTAAGGCTCAGGCAAGACAAAGTGGTAACTCTCAATTGAGCCCTAACTTCTTTACTTCTATTGCCCTGCTGTAGGCAGACTGTCGGTTGAGCAACCACAGTTCTGTTTCTGCAGTTCCATCAACATTTATTGTAATGGAGAATGAATGTTAGAGAATAAGAGATCATTTTGTCTTATTAACCATCATCTTTGCAGAAGTCTGTTCAGTGCAAGATTTGGCTTGTGTGAAGTATGGCATGAAGCAATGCCTCTCAGGTGAATATGGGATGTTCTTGATGCCAGCAACTGCAGTTCCTCTGTGTGTTTATAAGAGACGAATGGCACTGGATGCCACAAAAAGAGCTGCTTCAATTGCCAAAGGGGCTTTTTTTCCCACTCATTATATGTGAAAAGCCCTATTAAACAAAACCACCTTTTTTACAGTAATGCCTAGAGGAGGTTGTTCAAAGTCAGACATCAGTATGTCCATTATGAACTGTCTTTTTCAGAAAGTGTTTTCCACTTTTTAAAATCTGGATACTCAAATTTTCCGTGTAGTGAAATAAGAAGTTTATGATCTCATCTCTGGAACAACTGTTTTGCCAAGTTTTAAGACTAAAGGTTAAGGGAAAAGCTAATGTTCATGTCATTTGCACTGAAAATGATCTTCATGGTATGTCATTTCTGCAATGTCTCCCAGAGGAGAAAAAGAGAGAAAATTTCAGGCAATTTGTATACGTTTACTAAGATGTACAGTGGGCTCTCAGTATATGTGGGGATGCTGTTTTAGGAACCCCCATTAATAACAGGATCCGCAAATGCTTGCGTCCCATTATATTCATTGGCAGAGATGTGTGTGTGTCTGCATCAGTGCATCCATGTGCACATCCATGAAAATATTGCGGATGCTCAAACTTGCATGTCTGGAGATCATGAGTAAGGAGAGTCTACTGTATACAGATTTAATTTACCATGAGTTGCTTGGAAAAAATAAACACATTTTTAATTGATTTTTCAGTGGGTTGGATCTAGATTCAGTTGCACTTTAAGCAGACCCATTGAAACCAATGGAACCAAAGTTAGTTATGACTAGTTAATTCCTGTTGATTTGATTGGGTGAACTTTTAAATATGCTGCGTGTGGAATCAACCTATTGCATTTATGGGATACCTTTCAGTATAGGATAAGGAACAAACATATGCTTCCCTTCATGGACATTATATCCATGTAGGAATTGGCATAGGAAGTACAATGACTATATAAATGTAGTTCTGTGTATGAGATTCTTTCTTTAAAAATAACTATTTTTGCAAGGGAAATGTATTGTATCTTAATGAGACCAAGCTCATTTGAAGGTGCTGGCTTTGACCTACAAAGTGCTAAAAAATTTGGTGGCAAAGATATTTGCAAGACTGTGCCCTTTCATACCAGCTTTCCAGGAATTTGAGATTTTCAGTGGAAGCTCTATCAACCCTGAAAACCTAGCTTGCAACAAGGCTTTTTGAGTAGCATCACCCTGGTAGTGGAACTTCCTCCCAAGGGAGGCCGTGTTCCTTTTGAGTTTCCAGAGGATAAGCCAAGATGGCACCATATTGTACAGCCTTTGGTCCAGGATGGCTTTTCTGGTTGTTTTGATTGTGAGGCTTTTAAAAACTGTTTTTTTCAGAAGCTGTTTTAGTTTATTTTTAAAGAGTGTTTTTACTTGTTTTATCTTTTTTTAGGTAGGCTGAGAAATGCCAGACAAATATTTAAGTAGATAAGTGCAGCTGAACAGCAAAAAAGGGAAACTTTTAAAAAGGTGGCACTTCAAAAAGTACATTTGTACTGTGGGAAAGGTGGAATCATCATATTAAGAAAAATCATATGCTGAGGAAGGTATAATTTACACCAATATATATACCTCTACATAAATTTTCTAGTCAGTTATACTCCAGCCTAAAATTAAACACACAGGAGATGTAGCTATTACATAACTGTCTAAAATTTGATTAATGTAGATATTTACATATACACATTGAGAATCTACAAAAATAAATTGTAGGTATCTGAAAAGGTGCCAAAATATTTCCAAATGTCAGCATGTGCATGTCCAAATTGCTGGAGAATATCTGTTTTAAAGGTGTTCACAAATTTTACCTGCGATTGCCTGGATTTCTATTTAAACCTTTTATACCACATTGTTTCAGTGGTTATCTATGGACCATTGCTAGTCCATGAGCCATCGGCTGCTGGCCCACTGGGAAAGAAAGAATGGTTGTAGCTAGTGGACACAAATATGGTGCTGGTCCCTAGCATGCAGAAGGTAGGAAGCCTGCCACTCTCCTGCATCAGACGCTTAAGAAGCAAAAACTTAGGGCAGGAGTGAATAGTCTTGGATGCAACTCCCCAGGCCTAGGAGCAACACTCCCCATTGGCTATGCTGGCCAGAGCTAGTGGGAGTTTCAGATCAACAACCTCAGGAAGGCCATAAGTTGTTCACAGTTCTTTCTAGCCTCTGTAACAGGCCTTTCTTAACTCCTTATCTCAGATCATCCAAAATGACCATTAAAACTTTCCACAGTTTATACTAAATTTGAACAAATGATTAATCAAAGGGAAAGTATGGAGGAAAATGAAATTTAGAACGGTAGCACAAGTGAAATATATAAAATGTTGTCAAAACATAAAGATCAAGAGGAATATCTTAGAAAAATATGGGAGGAAGAATTAGTACAAAAAATAGATTTTCAGGATTGGGAAAAAATTTGGAATCAGTGTCATTTAAAAAACTTATCTGTACAGATAAAAGAGAATTATTATAAATTGGTTTGGAGATGGTACCTAACACCAGTAAGGTTAAATCACATAGATAAAAATTATTCAAGGTTGTGTTGGAGGGGTTGCCAAGAAATTGGTACTTATATTCATATGTGGTAGAGTTCTGAATGTGCACAAAAATTTTGGCAAATGGCGTTTAAAGAGATAATAGAAATTGATTTAGAAATATGTCCTGGTATAGCATTGTTATTTATATATGATAAGGTTAATTGTACCCAAGCAATGAAGGATCTAATTACAAATTTATTAACTGCAGCAAGGTTAGTTATATCAAGAAAATGGAAAATTCAAGGAGATTTTCAAATAAAGGATTGATATAAAGAAGTGTGGGAAATCGCTATTAATGATAAGTTAACCTGTGGAATTAAGACCAAAAAAGGAATAATGAAAGGGAATGATTTTGAAGCAATATGGAAGATATTTGTGGAAAAGGTGTTAGTAAAAGAGGAAGATGTCACACCTCCACAAGAAGAGTTACAATTTTTGAAGGTGGAGTAACTTGAGATATAATTGACTCTGGGGATGGGGCACACTTAGTAAATAGTAATAGGTTAAATTTAGTTTGAAAAGGATACAAATAAGAATGAAATTACTAATAGTATATTTTTTAAAATGTTAATTAATCCATAATTAACATTTTACCCATTATACAATAATGGGTATAATGAGATTGAGATTCAGATATATATAACCAAAATATATAATCAGTATGATTTATAATACGTTGAATAAGTAATATTGTGTAAATAGATTTGTGGAGAAATAGAAATGTAAGCAATTTTTTTTGTTGTAATTTTTTTTCCTTCACTTTTATGTTTATCCCATTATGTATTTTTGTTTTGTTTTGTTTTTCTTTTCTTATAATTAATTAAAAAAACATTCCATAGTTTACTGTATCTGTAAAATATGGTGAAGTGGTTTCAGCGTAGAACTATGACTCTGGAGATCAGGGTCTGAATCTGTGCTTGGGCCATGGAAATCCAGTGGGTGACCTTCGGCAAGTCACACCCTCTTGGCCTCAGAGGCAAAGGCATACCCCCTCTGAACAAATCTTGCCAAAACAACCCCTGTGATAGGTTTGCCTTGGTGTTACTGTAAGTTGGATACATCTTAAAGGTACACAACAACAGCACTAAAGCTACATTGACAGCATTTTCTGTCCTCACACTTTCCCTGGACATCAACCAAAATATCCATGTCCTTTGATGACCTGCAGCAATGCCTGCTACAAACATTGCAGATATCTATATCTGATTTAAACAGAGAGAACCAGGTACATTAAGAACAGTAACAAGCAATAGCAATAGTGGAATTGAAAGCCAGATATTATCCTGTTGATTTGAGAAGGCAACTATAAGAACCACAACGAAGCATTAGTTTAACATTTAGCATTTACTATTCAGAAAAATTTGACTATTCAGTGTAATGGACAAACCTTTAATATGCCTACCTTAAATCATTATAATCTGCTTTAATGTTTTTTGTGAAACACCTACAGTACATCAAGCACCACTTATGTGCTGCTTCTGAGATCAACATTTTCTTCTTCAAAATAGATTTTTTTTTCCTGAGTAAGTTTTTAAGCAAGCAGGTAGTTTCAGCTTGAGATACTCTCCCAATATGTTGGACAGACACATCTCTTGTTTCAGGTATTTTCCTACCAAAAGTGTTTGTATGTTGCCCACACTACTGCATCCAGACCATGAAGTACAGCTCAATGAATAACTAACAGATGATTACATTTATGAGTGAAGACTACTCATAGCAGACAGCTACTTCCTACAGGTGACAAGCAATCTTCTGCCAGGGCTTCACCTGACTAGTCATTTTGGGACATGATCACAAGGGTTGGAGACTGATGAAATTATCCTGTCCAACATCAAACACAAAGTGGTTGTAAATCAGCTGATATGGTGGCAGCAGGAGAACAACTCATTCTTTATGTTTTACTGACAGCTCTTTCACCTAGTAACTACATTAAGAATCCTAACAATGTCATTAAGTGACCCTTTAAAGAGCTTCCTTGATGCCCCTCCACTTTTTACTATCAGTATCAAGTTTGATTTTAACACTGGAACTGAAATAGAGGGGAGGCTTCGCTTCCATAGAAAGGAGCGCTTTACACAATAAAAAGCTTTATAATGGGAGATCAGAGAGGTCAGAGTTTGTAGTAACACTTGGGCGTAAAGTGTCCTTTTGATCTTACAAAGAACTATGCAGGCCTTTCTGGACTATGTGATTTTCCTTTTTGAGAAATGAGCAGTGTAAGTTAACAAACTTAAACTGCTCATTTCTCAAAAAGGTAAAAGTTGGCGCTGGACACTCAGAATATTTTACCTTTGGGCTTAAACAAAGTGGCTTGCAAAATTAGAAAGTTAATTTGAAAGCATATAACAGAGTAACATCTGAAATCTAATCCTTGATCAGATGAAGAGATACACAGAAATGGAAGACATACATGTACTAATTCTGTTAATCATGTTAGAGTATTAGAACAAAAGCAACAAGTGTGCCTGTGGCATCTTAAACACTACTATATTTATTATGGTACCTGATTTTTTTTTTTTTGAAGAATAGAGTCCACTTTATCAGGTGTAGTATGTGATGTCATTGCATCTGATAATGCAGACCAGGGAACTTTTCACACCACCCAATTATAGCTTTATATTCCACTTTAACTGCTATAGCAACATTGTATAGAATACTGTGGTTTGCCATTTAGGGAGGAGTATTTATAATTCTCTCCCAGAGAATTCTTCTGCCTTGCCAGACTGCCAGTACTAGGATTCCACAGGATGGTGCCATGGCAACTAAAGTGGAATATAGTGGAATAATTATATAATGTGAAAGGATCCCAGCATTCACCAACCTGGTACCACCCAGAAATTTTGGACTTCATCTCTCATGACCCTTATCACTGGCTATGTCAGCCAGGTTGATAAGAGTTGGAGTACAAAATTTCTGCAGAGCATGAGGTTGAGAAGAGATCTGGTCTGCAAAGGGATAAAATAACTGTTATCTTCTTATTGCTTACATGCTGGTATGTCATTCAAGAAATAAATTGTAGCACCCAATCTGAGAAAGCAGAAAAGTATTGGGCACTCAGTATGCGTAAGGCTACCAAACTCTATATCCCATGCTAGCAAGATCATTTTATGGATATGATGGATTTTTGAGAGAATAAGATGACACACATTCATGGCTGCTGTTTATATTGGGCAGAAATAGTTTTAATAAGTGGAGTAATCCACAATTTGTTCCACAGGATATCAGTTATAGGAACGTTCAAATCTGCCTTCACACCATTTTAGATCAGCAGTAGTTCCAAAGATTTCCTCAATGACCTACTGATAGATCTGAAACCCAACTTTTGGGTAGGTTCTGAGGTTTCATGCAGGTGTTCCGCTGGAGTAAATAAGCAGTTGTAGTCCCTCTTTCTTGACACACAAAGTGTTTGCCGAAGTGAGAATTCTGCATCATATGAAGCTGAGCGATCAACATATGGTAACAGATGTTAACAATGAAAACAGAGGCATATTATGGGTTTACCTTTCAAGCAGGTAGCAGAGATGGAGAAATTAACAGTTTGAATGAAACTGTTCTTTATTGTTGAAACTGTGTTGAACTTTTAGAATGGGAATATACCAGTAGCACAATTCCAGGGCTTCTAAGAAAAAAGAAACACCATAACCTGTTTGTCTTTGGCCAAGATAGTTGAAAGTACAGTTCTGTTTGAGGTCCACTCCAGAGGTAAGTGGGAGGATTCATTTGTATATAAGACAGGCATGTTATGTAGATGAAAGCTTTCAGTCCAAAACCAATTTGATTTCATTCTTTGGTTCAGTGACTGTTTGCTTTTTCCACACTAGGATACCTAAGGAAGCTTTATACAAAGAAATACTCAGAAAACACCAAAAATGATCTTTATCAAAACAGGGATATCTTTGTTTAAAAAGTTGATGTGTTCCTGGACATTGCTTGTTCTGGGGCAGAAATTATATGGAATAGGAATAGGTTCCTACGCTACAAAAAAGAGAAGTTCAGCATGTTTCAGCAAACTATTCATTCAAAAGTATCAGTATAGAACATGTGAAATTAAACAGCCAAATTAAACCTTCTTTAGACCACCTGAAAGCTTCTTCCAAAATGTATCTTTTTTAATTGTTCTATGTTAATCTATTGTTGTTCCCTGCCTTGATCCATGGGGAAAGGCAGGTAAGAAAGAAGAAGAAGAAGAAGAAGAAGAAGTAGTAGTAGTAGTAGTAGTAGTAGTAGTAGTAGTAGTAATATAGTTATCCAAAGATAACCTTTTTTCATTCACTAGCCTCTTTTCTTACGATTTCCATTTTGGTGGCCAAACTTTATGCTTTTTTTTAACATGTTGAGAGTAGCTGATGAAGTAGGTTTTACCAGCTCTCTCCCTTTCCTTCTGTTTTGCTGCTCACACATACTCAGTTTGAGATTCTGGAGGCAGTTGCTGTTTACCTTGCCTGTTGTAGGCAGGGCCATATAGCTACAGCAGGATTGGGTACGGCAGAATCCTGCACTTTCCCAGTATATTGCCCTGTTGACTGCAAACTTGCCACTGCAACCAACACTGTGCTTTCTCCTATGTCCCTCCTACACCATTCTCCGAGTGTCAGTGCTGCTGAAAACTTCCAACTAGACAGAAAATATGGATATAATGAAACGGGCTAGATGAGCATAAAATACCTTTGTAAAAAAGGAGCTTTTCTGTCAGAGACTTTGGCCATTTCCACACGGGGCGAGGGAATCGCCCCACATTGCTACTTACTGGGCTTTTCAGCTCCCTGGTCCGGTCCACGCCGCTCCAGAGCAGTGTGTGCTCGTTGATACGCACTGCTCCAGCATCCCAAATGGCAGCTTCTGGTTGGTCGAGGGTCTTGACTAACCGCTGAAGCTCGCCAGCCTAAAGCCCGCCCCCGGCAGATCGTAGGGACTGATTGGGGCGAGCCTGCGAATCTGCATAAGGGAGCAGGCTCGCAGTGGCACACCCCGTGCTTTTGAAAGACCTGTTTTTAGCGGTCTTTCAAAAGCACGCTGGATGACCACTTGGGGTCGTTCCGGAGTGGGCTGAGGTGCGGATCTACGTTAAGTAGGTCCGACCCAGTCTGCTCCCAGGTGCAGACCTCCTCCTTGGAGGACGGACTGCACCGTTTTAAAAACCCCGTACGGAAATGGCCTTTGTTAACTGAAGTATGCCTGCATTTGTTGATGATACTTGCAGTTGTAACCCATTTTCAATTTGAACACAAATAAGTTTACTCGATCTGAGAAATGAGCTAAAGGCCTGGCTTGAAAATGTTACTAAACGCCACCTACTTCATATAAAACATAGTCATAATAATCACAATAATCTAAAAGTTAGATTTCTTCTAATGCTCTCTGAGCACACATTATCAGATTAACGTAGCTACATGCATTTTAATCAGAAAAGTATTTTGAGATTCCTAGTGCTTTACCATTAATCTTTTAACCTTATGTTTGTTTTAATGCACAAATATTGCACACAAACAGAGAGGAGAAAATCTCCTTTAATGCAACATGTTTTAAAAAGAATGGAACGAGCCTTGGATATTTCTAAGAAACATGTTCTCTGGCACTTTACTGATGGCTATTTTTGTGTCTCTCTGCAGTGCTCCTTCAGTGCTTGCTCTTTAATTACCCTGCACTTTGTTCCAGGAAGGTATGTACTGGCTGGATGCCAGGGTTGGCTAAGATTCTTCTTGTCACTACCATGTTTAACAGCATGTACAGAACAATATCCCAATTAGATCTCTATGCCTTAGAAACATGATACAGCAGCAGAGTTTTGCTGTAAAATGAATCAGTAGTTGCTACAAGAGAAAAAAGCACCCTGGTTTTAGACATTATAAGAAATACTGATGCATAGTTCCTTGAGCTGCCCCTCTCCACTTTCTGCCCTGGCCACAATGTCCTATGAAGCACTGGCACTTGTGTGGGATGGTTCGAACACAGTAGGGTACAAACAAGACCGTCCATCATTAGGCAGGGAGAAGCATTGTTAGTTTTCTTGTTAGTTTAATAGTTTAACTTTCTGTATTTTTAAACAATCCGTATATGTATTTATCATAATTTTATCTATTTTGTAAGCTGCCTTAAGTTCCAGTTTGGGCAAAAGTGGATGGAGGGATGGAGAAGTGTCCTCTTCAGGCAGTAGGCTTTGTATGTCATAAAAGGAGAACGTCATTATTATATCATATCGTCTTTTCCCTTATCCTGGGACTGAAGGCAGCTTACAGACTATTAAAACCGGTATCAATTAAAAACATACAAAACCAGAAACATCTAGAAGCTATTTTTAAAAACAAATAAAACATCTATAAAACCATTTGAAACTGATTAAAGAGACAATCTGTAAAACAACAACAAAACAGCATACTATTAATTTTCTAAAAGCCTGAGTGAATAGGAATAGTTTTACTTCCTGGCAGAGGGAGAGCAAGGAAGGAAAGAAGGAAGCATCTTAACCAACCTAGGCAGAGAGCTCCAAAGTCTGAGTGTGACCATCAAGAAGGCCCTTGTTGCCAAAAAGTATGCCTGGGAATGGTGGGACAGAAAGAAAGGCCTCTCTTGAACATCTTAGAGATCAAACAGGCTCATATAGGCAGATATGGTCCTCCAAATAGCCTGCACCTGAACTATTTTTGTTGTCCATTCATTTCTGTCCAGGGTGGAGAGAACTGCTTGTGGAAATTTCTGCCTTGTGTTCTGAAATAATTGGGTTGGATTTGAATACTATGCACCTCACATGACAAGGTGGTATACAATTTCCAGGAAACAAACTGTTGAGCTGGCTCTGGGAGTGAAACTCATGTGGGTATCTAAGAGCTAGTCTTTCTTTCTAATGATATGCAGCTATGCTAAAAATCAAGCTAACATCTGGACAACAGTCCTTTGAACTCTGTCTTGGGAACTCTGAAATAACTTTAACCAATCTCTCACACTCAATAAGGTTTCTTGTTAAAATATGTATTTAAGAGTCATAATTGTCAGGGCCCAATGGTCTAAAGAGGCCAATGGTCACTTTGCAGGATGGGGAAGGGCTGTTTCAGACTTTTGCAGACCCATTGCTCAGACTGGGATGTCTAGACAAAATTTATCCGCTGAGATTTTTATTCTTTGAGGATATTTCTAATCTATGTTGTAATTTATATCCCACTCTTTTCCCAATCTGAGACTCAAGGTGGCTTACAAAAGTTTAAATAGATACAGGTAAAAATTTACCTTATGTAAAAGTTGAAAATATAGGCATCCCGGTCAGAAGTCACAAGATTGTAAGTTGGACTTTGGATCTTGTGTCTTTGGGGATTCATATTTATGGTTGTTAAGGTGACCTTAAAAACCTGCCTTTTCATCCAGGTAGCGCAACGAGAACAGACAGCATTTTGTTTTCTGGTCTTCCTTTTTTTTTTCCCATTTGTTGTTTGTATTTATCTTGATTTTTTACTGTATTGGAACATCTTCAACAAAATTTACTTCAAAAAAGGAGAGAGAACAGGCAGCTGGAGAGACCGCTTAGGGTCCTGCTGGCTTCTTCCGATGCGCCCCATGAGAGGCCCCACTTTGGGGGTCCTTGATATCAGTATGGTTTGGATGGGCACTATATCTAATTGGCATCATATTTAATTGGCAACACACTTTAATTGGCACTAATATCAAATTCAAGCCTGAGAGGTGACTGAGAGGTCAAACCTAGTGAGGGAAGAAATCTGAATATAAATGTAAGAAAAAGAGACTAGTCAACCTAAACACCCTCTAGGTGAGATTAGATCATTTGCCAGGCAGTAGCTGTTGTTCCTATGGATGATTAGCTTAAGTAGAAGCTGAATGTCTTTCCAGGGAACACAATTGGGAAAAGCCCACCAAGACACTGATTGACAGATAGTCATCCCCTGTGTACCTGGACTCCTTCCTCCTGCCTCATAGCACCCATAATAGACAGCTATTACAACACACATCATGTTTCTGTCATGCAAACACTGCAAACATTAGTCCATTGTCTGTGTTGCAACTCCCATTGTCCAGTAGGCTGGGAGACCAATTAACTCACATCCCTTCAAGGAGTAAAACAGAGTATATAAACCCTTGGTTTTGAGAAGTCAGTTGCAGTCAGATGAAATGCTGGACCCCACTATCTCGCTCTGAAGCCTGATCTGGCCTGCCCTTAGACAGACGTCTACATCACATTTCAACTCTTCACTACTCTTCTGGACTGGTGATTATAAATCCTCTCAAATCCCTCAGCCTCTCTATACATAATTTTTCCTCCCTTCATCCTTCAGTCAGCTCTTGTGTGAATGTTTGACTGTTTGTATTTTGTGTGCACGCATGAGTGAATTTCCCCCAATAAAAACACATTTTTAGCTTACTTTTGAATCTTTGGCTGGTTCTTTTCCTGCATGAGCCTGTAAACATTGATAGGAAAGGTCTTGTTAAGTTACCCCCCTCTCGCAAGCCTCCTCTCTGAGCTAATTCATTCTCCACTTTTGCAAGAGGTATCTGGCATCACAGGGTGGCCTCCTGTGACACCTACATTTTGGGATAACACCCATGACCAGCAGAGAGGTCTGCAGACATTGTTTCCAGCACCCTGATATGCAGCACCTTGGAACCCCTTCAGCTGGGGTGCTGCCTGGCTCAAAAAGTAGGTTTTTGAGGAGTGGCATCACCAGCCATAATTCAGCTCTCAATAAAATTAAAAGCAGTTAGAAACAGATCATTAAAGAGAACAAGAACAGTTATACACACAAGCCCATGAAAAGCCCTTTCCTCTCAGTAGTTCCAGAGAGAGTTCCAGAGCCTGAGAGCAACCACTGAGAAGGCCTTGTACCATGTTATCACCAATTGTGTCTGTGATGGTGGTGAAACAGTGAAGGACCTCCCCTGAAGAGCTCAAGACATGGGCAGGGTCATATAGAGGGATACATGGAATCTGTGGGTGTATATGTACATGTGTTGCTCTATAAACTGATTTTGAACCAAACTTGATGTTTACACATAGATTTAAGATCCTACACTTTTTTTTCTAGGTTTCGGCTTGGAAACTTGGTAAATCTTAGTAATCTTCTGTGGAAAATGTGGGTTTGGCTCCATTTTTGATGGAACTCGGTATGGAACAAATTTTATGGACAGTAGGTGCTATTATGAATTATTTTATTCAAACCATAAGTGATATCAACGTGGACAATGCCATAAAATTTCCTACTTTTTCTAATATTTATTAATGTTTCAAAGAACTGTCTGAAAAAGGAAATTAAATGTCCATGCATTAGCTTAAATCTAATTGTTAAGTCTCAACTGGCGTAGACCTGTTTAATCAATGGAACTTAATTGAAGTCTTGACTTGCCAAGTTATCACTGGCTCAATGGGCCTATTCTAGTTAGGACTAACAATAGGGTTTAGGCCCATATATATTTTTCTCTTGGGATACAACAAAACAAAATTGCTTTTCTCTCAATAGGTCAAAAATACTATCAGAGCTTCCAATAACTACAACAGAAATGTGATCTCCATTATATTTGTGGGGATCCACTATGGTTCTGCAACAAGGCTGCTAAATACATGAGGTCATTATTTATATCCAAATAAGGAATTACACCAATTAATTTCAGTGTTTCCTGTATAGCTATTCTGGAAGGAAGACTTATTGCTATCCTATATGCGTATTATGTATACATCTATGGTTGTGAAGATACAGAAACTGTACTGATAACATGTATTAGTAACAGTTCCCTAATCCAATTTTTTTTTCAGCACCTGATCCAGACATGGCCTTTGCGGCCTAATTTACTTTTTTAAACACGTACACTTTAGCCTTTTAAAGCCCTTTAACTTATTTGAAATATTTACTATGCTTTTAATCTTGTTTATTGATTGTAATTTGGAATTGTTTAAATTGTTTGTCTTGTTTTACCTGCTTGCTGCCCTGAGATGTCATGATAAAAGTGAGAAATAACAATATTTTAATAAATAAATAAATTATGAAGCACCATAAAACTGGTGGAAAAACTGTTGGAAAAACAGCAGCTTCAGTGGGATCAGATCTGGAAAATATTTGGGGAAAAGTGTTAAATATGCACTCCTTTAGCACTATTCCCTCATTTAAAATCAGGCTTCCTGAATCTGTTTTGAATTTTTAAACACTGTGATAGATTTCATTGCTCTTCCAGCATGTTGTCTGGATTTGGCTCTGGTTAAATATGAGAAGGAAACATGTACCTGTGAACCCATATGACTGGCACAAGACAGAATACTTCCATTCATTGATTCATCAATTTCTATCCCACCTTTCTACCAAGCTAGAACTCAAGAAAGCTTACAAAAAAACAGAGAACACAATAAGAGGCATATAATTAAAGACATACAAAATTAAGATTAAAACAGCATTAAATAATAGAATTAAAACCGATTAAAATCTTGATTTTAAAAAGATATGGTACCATAATAACCCTTTTTGGGTTAAAATTAGTTTCCAAAGGTTTGCTGGAAAAGAAAGGTCTTAACCTTCCACTGAAAGGAAAACAAGGAAGGAGCCATCCAAATTTCCTGAGGAAGATAGTTCCAAAATGTGGGAGCAGACACAGAGAAGGCCTTCTCCCACATTCCCCCAACTGGGCCCCTGAAGGCAGTGGGATAGACAGAAGTGCCTCCCTTGCAGTTCTTATAACAGGCTCGTATGGGAAGATATAGTCCTTCAAATAGCCCAAATAGTCCTTCAAATAGCCTGGTCCTAAGCCATATAAGGCTTTATAGGTCAAAACCATCACTTTGAATTATGCCTGGAAACAGATTGGCAGCCAGGAAAGCTGTTGCAATAAAGGAGTTGTGTGATCTTCATAGCCAGCCCCAATTAGCAATCTGGCTGGAGTTCTTTGATGAGTTGAAGTTTATGAACACTCTTCAAAGGCAGCCGCACATAGAAGTGCATTACAGTAAACCAGCTGGGGTGTAACTAAGGAGTGTGATAATGCAGCCGGTCAGCCATCCCAAGGAATGAGCACAGCTGGCACACTAGCTTTAGCTGTGCAGATGCATTCCCACCCACTGCAGAAATCTGAGCATCCAGAGTCAAGGCTGAATCCAGGATCAGAGCCTATAGCTTCATTGGAAGTCTAACCCCGTCCAACACAGTCTGGATCCCTATTCCCCGACCTGGATGGTTTCCATAACCCCTGGCAGAGTTACAGCTTTGCATTCTCTGAATGCATCTTTGGATACTTGTCAGTATAACTAATAATATTATGAGAAAATGTGTGATGTGACTGGCAACCTCTCAGTATGTACTGACTCCATGCAGCATAATTCTTCATTGTGCCATGTAGCTGCACACATGCTAATATGGTGTGACAGAAAATCACCGGCACCAAAACACAACACTCTCTCATGGAATAGCATAGGTGAAATGCTAGCTTTTGTGTTCATTCAGCACCTGCTACCCAAGTGGAGCTGTCAGTCTTGTTGAGTAAGTTGCATCTGCCTTTGAGCTGCCTTGTAAAAATTTCTTTGGAGGTAAACATGTGCTGTTATGAGAGAAAATACTTTCATTGCAAACTTCTTAATGAAGGAGACACCCAGGCCTTACGAAACTGTAGTACAATGAAAGTAGGAATGAGATCACTGTAGTTAATGTATTTATCTTGACAAGGTGTGTTTTGCTGTAAGTGTTCAAAAGCTCACAGACCAGGACTGGTCCATGGATGATGACTTTGAGTAGTACTGATCTAGCAGAATCACTTCTGCTGTTCATGAAGTTCATGATGTTTGAGACACTCATAAAGTTTAAGATTCTCCCCTAGCTCCCTACATTTGCTCCTGGTCTTTTCAGCTTCTTCACAAAATTCATACATTGGGTTATTATATATGCCCATGCTATAGCATGAGCACCTGGCAGATGTGTGGCATCCTGTATTGCACATACATATTTGTCAATGAACAGAAACTGTATATCCCTGCATAATGTGTGACAAGTGACCTGAAAATGCAACAGCTAACATTAATTTCATACCCACATTTCTGTACCTTACATTCTTTAACATTTCTCTGTTTTCACGGGCATTGCAGTCTTGAATTCCCTTACCTTTCGTTTCATTTTCAGTAACTCTCTCCAATATGGAAAACATAGCAGGTAGGTAAAAAATTGTCTGAGAACTATAATAAATGGATTTCTGCCAATGACAGGTCATAGGACCCCCCTCCCCGGAAAAAAAAATACACCAAACCTGTGATGACCCTCTTTCCTCAGCTCTCATTTATCTCTTCCTGGTGTCCACTGGTAGATTTCTGCTGTATGATTTATTGCAGAAAAACACTACCTAGAAATGGGCTTTTGATAAAATTGTTCAAGGATTCTTGGACAATAAATCCTAATCTTTACATGCATGAAGCAAGATGTTTCACCTTTTTTATGCTATAAATAATATATGCCAAATGTGATAATAAATCCATACATTTAGCTACTATTGGTGTACTCTAGGAAACCAGGTTACAGTATGTAATTCGGCGCTTATATAAAGTTTGGAATATTGATGACAATATTTGTTTATTTGAGAACAAATGCCTGAGCCTTGCTTGTATTGAAATTTCATTGCTCTTATAAGTCTAGATAGCTGTGCTGTGCAAGGAATTGCATATTTAGCCTGAGAGAGAGTCAATAGCTAGAAAAGAACAGAGGTCCTATACTGACTGCCTGACAATACAGGTGCTTAGCATATCATCTAAAATTTTTATTTCTCATCCATATAAAGATCCTTCTCCATAATTAATCATCTGTAGCTGGAAATGCACGATAGCATTTGTCACCTTGCCATGACCCTACACATGTTACTTAGGTGTTAAATGTAGACAACCTCAACAGCTAAAGCTCTTTATATATTGTAGGATCAAGGTCAGGGTTTGAGCTTAATCTAACAGAGAAATGAAAGCTAAGCATCATTTGGTTGGCCTTTTGGTTTTTCCTTAGTATGGCAATGCACTAAGGCTTGTAATTTGACTTTAATTACTGGTTCATTTGTTGTTTAGAAAAATATTACAACCATCTATCTCACCTGTCATGCAGGATGCTGATGTTAAATTAGAGTATAAAAATGGACAGATGAAATGTATGCCACCACAGGAGACTCTTGAGCTGTAGTATGTTTTGGGACTGTGCCACCAAAAAATAAAATTGAAGGCACTGACTGCGCTATAGAGAATCTATTAAAGAGTTTGTGTGGCTTAGGTTTGGATTGATTCTAGTGTATTTGCTTGGGTTTTAATATTCTTCCCAGTATTATTTACCATCTATTTTAGTTTCCCTATGGTCAGACATTTTAGACTATGACCATTTCCACATGGGGTAATTAAAACGGGGCAGTGCGACCTCCAACGGAGGTCATCTGCACCGTGGACTGGACTGGCTCGGACAAAATTTTGCAGTTCCGCACCGCTCAGAGAAGCCTCCAACTGGTAACTGCGGCCGCTTTTTAAAAACCTGTAAAAACAGGTTTTTTAGTTTCCCGGAGCGCGCCATTCCGTACGTGCTCACTTGTGTAGAAGCGCAGATTCGCACCAATGCGAGCATGAGATCAGTGGAGGGCGGGCCGTGGGTGTGGACAGCTTCAGCGGTTGGTCCCGCCCAACAAAGAACAGGACAGCGCCATTTTTTAATCCTCGGAAAGCATTTAAGAGCTACAGCAAGAAAAAAGATTGCAGGTAGGTAGGTTGGATTAAAATGGATATGTTTTTATATTTATCAGTTTAAAATAAGTTTTGCATGTGGCCATGGTGCTGTTAGCAGTTCTGGAGGCTGGGGATATGGTTGGTGGACTTTTATTTCGGGGGGTACTGCTGCAGGCTTTCTCCTTCCTCACATCAAAACAAAAGACTGCCCATCTCTCCCCTGATCCGATTGCACGTCCGTATTCCCCTTACTAATTTTGAAAATAGCCTCCATATGTTGGCTAGTATGCTGAATGGGACCTGCAATACTTTCCCTACTCTTTACCCCTCCTGGAAATTCCACTCCTTCCCCACATAAAAGGCAATATACTATTGCTCCTTAAAAACACCATTAACATGACCTTGTGCAGGGAGAAATGGGACATGCAGTCTTTCCTGTAGGGTAGGCACTCCTAAAACCCATCTCTCTGCCTTGAGAGAGATGGGACAAGTAGTCTTTCAAGTGGGCATTATCAAACCCTTTGACCAGTAGGCGACGCTTCCCCTATCCCTCAGCCAGCATTCAACACTCTAGGAAGTTTCACACAAAACCAACACACACACACACACACACACACACACTACCCTCTCCCCCCAGGGACACATGGGACACTCTCAGCTGCACAGTCACACTCTCTCAGCCCAAAGTAAAAATAACATACGGTGATGGGCAAGACTGGGGAAAGCTTGAAAACAGGAATGAATGCAGAGAAAACACAAAAAACACTACCCTCTCCCCCAGGGACACAAGGGACATGGAGTCCTTCATGGGCGTACTATCACTCCCTTTGACCAGTAGGCGACGCTTTCCCTAGCCCTCAGCCAGCATTCACCACTCTAGGAAGTTTCACACAAAAACAACACGTGCACACACAAACCCTACCCTCTTTCTCTGTCTCTCCCCCTCAACCACCTTTTCTCACACTCTCTCGGCCGCACAGTCACACTCTCTCAGCCCAAAGTAAAAATGACATACGGTGATAGGGAAGACTGGGGAAAGCTTGAAAACAGGAATGAATGCAGGGAAAACACAGTACGCACTACCCTCTCCCCCCAGGGACACAAGGGACATGGAGTCTTTCCTGGCCGCACTATCAATCCCTTTGACCAGTTGCCGACACTTCCCCTAGCCCTCAGCCAGCATTCAGCACTTATCACACAAAAACAACACACACACACACACACAAACACCACCCTCTCCCACCAAGGAAACATGGGACATGCAGTCTTTCCTGGCCACACTATCAATCCCATTCAGCACAGGAAGTTCATAAGAACAAAACATGGATGGCAGTAAAATAGAAAAAAAAAATTAATAAACAATTATAAAATATCAATAACACCTTATAAAAACTATGGGAGGAGTTGCATTTTAAAAAAAGGGGTGGGTGGGTTAAACATTAATGGGAGGATTGGGATAAAGTTAGGAACAGTACAGATATTTCAAATTACAACTGGTGACTCCTCTCCTGGAGAACTTTCCCAAGGATTCTGATTTCATGCCTTATCCCCTCATATGAATGATCAATGGAGACCTGGAGGGCTGCGGAAAATTCATTCAGGCTCCTCTGCAAGGATTCATCTGTGGGGAGAAAACAAAAAGTTGGAATACTTTAGTCGCGCAATGGGCAGATGTGGGGTGGGAGAAGGCTTGGAGCAATTCCAGGGAGTCCCTCAGGCCTCTGGGAGAGGGCTGGGGGACCTGGCTGGGTGGCAGGAGGAATCTGCAGTGATCATTCTTGGCCTTGGAAAATCTAGTTCGCTCTGCAGGGGCAGATGTGGGGTGGGAGAGCGCTTGGAGCAATTCTTGATTTTATTGTGATAGTCATGTTGTTGCCCTAAAGCTGAGTCCACCTGATGACTTATATCTCCATACAGGGAACGAAGACAACTGTTCCACCCCATCGCAAGTAGATACCGTAAGGCAGGAGAATGATAGTTCAACAGGTCCAGGTGAGATTTAGCAATTCTCCTTATCGCCTGGTAGAATTTTTGTGTTTTGTCTTGCTTGAGGGAACAGTTATAATTATTTTTGTTTATCTGTGATGAATGCATAGTACTGTGTTCATGACAATAACACAATGTAAACATCATTCACAAATGTGTTTATCCTCTGATAGCAAAAGAGCTTTGCATTTGGGGGAACATTAACAAGGTATTAACATAATCTTTCTGAGCAATGGGAGTAAGGGATAAGGGAACATGCACGTTACACATGTTCAACATCTGGTTTTTATGGAATAAAGCCTAGTATGAAAAGGTTTTTTAACATTTCTGGCAACACTGCCCAGAGATCCACATGGCTCAATGTGTTCAATACATGGCAAGATAGGCAAATGTAAACTTTCCCAACTCATGTGTATTAATGCCACAGCCACAGAAAAACGGTAGTAAAGGAGTCACCCTTAGCAATGCATCCTTATAAGACATTTTTACTATTATTTTTCCTGTGTTTAAAGGAACACATGTCAAAGCTGAAAATACAGAGTAATCCTCAAAATAGAAATCTAATTTGTAAGCTATCATGTACACATAAGTGGTGTACTCCAGTTAACGCATTAAGAGATTGAAAAAAAAATAAACCTACATGATTGTTAGTTACCAAGATGTAAGAAGAAACCATTTTGGTTATCTCAATATGTTTTACCCTTGCTTGGAGAGTTCGGCACAATAAGAAGTTCACGCTCCAGCATTTAAATGTCATACTCGAAATCAAAATAATTATGTGCCGCCCCACTGAAATAGTTGGTTGTTAGGGCAATAATTTATTCAAGATTGCCAAAACCCCTGGATTGATATTGTTTTCATCTTGGTGATCAACATATACCTCAAATGTTGTTGCTGTCTTTGTTATTTCCATCTCCCTAGAAGAAGCCACTACTGAAACCCCAACCGTCGTAAGCACCATTTCCACGGCGGGAATGTCACCCAGATCAAGGATTAGATTGGCTCGTAACAGGGACCGAAGTGCAAGGAGGAATGATACTTTCACTGCAGCAATAGCAACAATGGAATTCATCAGGGAACAGCAGGAACTTAACAGAGCGCAGCGTGCAAGGGAGTTTGATGGAACCATGACTGAAATGTTCCAGCTGTACCGTCAGGATATGGATTCGGGCACTGAGGAACACCGAGAGATAATTTCCCTGCTCAGAATATGTGCCACAGCAATGACGGCCATTGCATCCGCAGTGACGGGGAGAAGTGGCGGCAGAAGAAGCCCACTCAGGAGCGATGCCTCTGTGGGCACCGAATCACCAGTAGTGGAGACAAGTCAGGCCCTTGCTCTGCCAAGCACCTCGACGTCGTCTCATCGACAAACACCAATTGGAAAGGTTTCCCGGCCAAAGAAACCCTTCCACCGTTATAGCCCCTAAAGCATTTCTCCACAGTTTTCATTTTTCATTAAAAATGTTTTGTTTACTTTTTCCTGCTAAACATATTTTCTGGGTTCTTTCCAAAGGAAATACTTTCCTGGCCGTGGAACGCCGTAATGCTAACCACTGCCAGCCGTTTCCCACAACATATAGTACAGTGTGTTGTGTTGTAGCACTCATGATATTTTTAAATGTCAGTATTAGTATGGTGAAGGGAGCCACACAGTGCCTTGTTCATAATTTAAGGTGGACTGTTTCTGCCAATGTTAAGCTTGAAATTGAGCCAATGTGCCTCAACATCTATACAACTGCTTGCAACATGAAAAGAATCACACACATGTCTTTTTCTGTTTCTATGTTGCTGTTATCTTGCTTGGCAAATGATCTTGCCGTGTTTCTTTTCCCTGTTTCTTTACTGTGTTGACAGACCAAATATTGCACCTGTTAAATGAGTTTTGATATGACTGTGAGTTAGTGGATGCAATGTGCTGTAACATTGTACCGTGAGAATGCACTAAAGTGCCTGCAGACAAGTTGGCAGGTGAAAGCCTGCACTATTGATGCAGTTGGTTTTATTTACTCTGTTTATTTAAATATAAGTAATAAAATTCACAAGGCCATTTAATTGGAAAGTAGGAAAAATTTATTTACATAGATCTTAAGCAGAAGAAGATTAGAAGGGTCGAACAAACAAATATAACAGAGATAACACATAAGGTTCTGTCAGAAAGGGAACGGTGTGCAACGAAAGGTAGAACAAATGTAAGCATTTAGGGTGGTTTTTTTTTATAAAGGAGGGGTCGTATAACAAAGTACAAGTTTCTAATATATCAAGGAACAAAAAAACTTTACAAAATTTTTCCTGGGAAATTCCTTTCCCTGCTGTCATTCCCAACTAAACACTGTCCCCAGCAATGAGGCTTGCTATGGCGTTCCTCACCCTTTCCCCATCCCGGAGCCTCCTTCCAGAGGCATAAGGACAAAAGTCCTCTGTGTCGGGTGGAAGTTGTTGGGTGGTGGTGGTGCTAGGTCCGGGTGCAGGATGTGACCCTTGGTCTCACAGATGTTATGTAAGACCACGCAAGCCGTCACCACTGGGAGGCAGTTCTGCTCCGACACAGTTAAAGGAGCAGAAAGACACCCCCATCGTGCCTTGAACCTTCCGAAGGCCCGTTCCACGACGTTCCTACAGCGGTTGAAAACCCTGTTGTAGGCCATCTTCCATGGATCCAGTAGTCCTCCATAGGGCTTCATCAGCCACTGGGAAAGGGGGTATGCAGCATCGCCCAGGATTAGCGGACCAATGGCAACCACCCCGATGGTGATGGTCGGGTTTCCTGGAACAAACCTTCCCGCCTCCATGGCGTGCCACAGGGAGGAGTGGCGGAAAACAAACGCATCATGCGTTCTTCCTGTATACTCCAGCACTATATCAATAAATTTCCCCGCATGATCCACCGTACCCTGTAGGAGTATGGAAAAGCAGCTCTTCCTGTTGATGAACTCCTCTCCTCTTCCTTTTGGTGGCCGCACGGGAACGTGTGTTCCGTCCACTGCCCCAATGCATTGGGTGAAACCCATCTGGTGGAAACCATCCATGATCTGTAAGTGGTAGGACAACAGAAGGAAAAGTTAGTTTTTTGATGAATTGAAGCTGTAAAACTGTACAAGTTAGCGATGCATGTGCCATGTTCCTTTTGCAGCGCAAAATCGTGTCCCACCACTGTCTGGCAACAGAATTATTGATGTATTTCTCTGTGGTTTTAGGAATGTTTATGTGGTGTCAACTGGTGAACAATAGCCATGAAAATGCATAGAGTATTTCCTCTAGGTTTGTGTGTGGTGTGTTTTGGGAGAACTTCCTAGAGTGCTGTGTGTTAGCTCAAGAGTGGAGAGTAGCCTGGAGTAGTGTTGTTTGGGTTTTAGAGTGGCTATCCTGCAGGAAAGACTGCATGTCCCATCTGACTGTGGGCGGAGAGAATGGGGTTTGTGTGTGGTGTGTTGTCGGAGAACTTCCTAGAGTGCTGTGTGTTAGCTCAAGAGTGGAGGGTAGCCTGGAGTAGTGTTGTTTGGGTTTTAGAGTGGCTATTGCTTGCAGAAAAGACTCCATGTCCCTTGTGTCCCTGGGGGGAGAGGGTAGTGTTTATTGTGTTTTCCCTGCATTCATTCCTGTTTTCAAGCTTTCCCCAGTCTTGCCTATCACCGTATGTTATTTTTATTTTGGGCTGAGAGAGTGTGACTGTGCAGCTGAGAGGAAGGTAAGGGAAGCGTTGCCTACTAGTCAAAGGGATAGATAGGGCGGGGCCAGGAAAGACTGTATGTCCATGTGTCCCTGAGGAAAGAGGGTACGGTTTGTGTGTGTGTGTTGGTTGTGTGAAACTTCCCAGAGTGCTGAATGCTGGCTGAGGGCTAGGGGAAGCGTCGCCTACAGGACAATGGGATTGATAGGGTGGGCCAGGAAAGACTGCATGTCCCATGTGTCCCTGGGGGAAGAGGATAGGGTTTGCTTGGGAGGGGGTGGCCAGAGAACCTTCCATAGTGCTGTTGTGTTAGCACAGGAGTGAGTGCAGGGCTATGTGGTATAGGGGAGATTGGGTTTTACAGTACTCACCCTCCGATAGTCTCCAAGGCAAACAGTCGATGACAGAAGCACATGCTCTATTGCAAGGCACACCTCGATGGCTATCTCCGCAACTGTGGAGATCCCCAAGCCAAAAGTGTTTGCCGTCTTGCGATAGATCAGTGGGGTTGTCAGCCACCAGACAGTAATGGCCACTCTCTCCTCCACAGGGATGGGTTGGCGCATCTCTGTGGTTCTTCTCTCTAGGTGGGGACGCAGATGGTCTGCTATCTCAAACAGGGTGGCTTTGGTCATCCTGAAGTGATACAGCCACTGGTCATCATCCCATTTTGCAAAAACCTCTTCGGTCCACCACGTCCTGCGCATCCTCACCCGAACCCACCATCTTCTTGGGCATGGCACACACTGTGAAGAGCCTCCTAGCAGGGGCACATAGAAGCTGAACTCATCATCATCCTCATGATCCTGTGAAGCCACCCGATAGACCCTGTACCTCCTCGCTCTATCTCTGGTCCACTGCCTTTGCATTGTTGCCAGCACAACTCCCAGAACTGTCATAAACGGCCCCAGGACCCTGGCAAGGTTGGTCATCCCCTCTTCTTCCATTGCAAAACCAGCAAAAAACAGCAGAAAGAGGAGCCCAGAAAGAACAATCAAGCCCACGTGGCTAGAAGTGATCTCTCTCCAGAAGCTTCCAAGGAAGGAGGGGCGGTGGGAGGGGTCATGGGAGGACCTAGGGGGCTGTACGGAGGTGCGCACGTACATAATGACGCACAGAACCATTTTAAAAAAAAACCAATCGCAGATGAGGGGGGCGAGGTAAGGAGACTAGCGGGAGTGGCCACAGAGGAAATAGTGTGGATCTATTAACGCACGCTAGCCCGATTCACCCTAGGAGCCCTGTGGAACTTCGTAAATGAAAGTCCGCGTTAGCGCGGACCCAGAAAAAAACGGCAAGGAGCGTCGCAGAGGATTCCCTCTCCTCGTGCGAAAAGGGCCTATGCCAGTGCTGTGATCTGTTTGGATGTGGCTCATTTGTCTATCCATTTCAATACACCCTTATTATTTAATGTATAATCTTTCACAGTAGCTACACTATTGTGCATTCATGTGCTATCATGACTGTCAACAAACAAATAAACTTCAGAGTGAGCAAGAAAGACAACATCCAAGACTGGAAAGTGACAGACATAGTGCAAGAGTCAATACTGTTAGGCACAAACATTTTTGTTGAACAAGAAATGTGGGAGAAGACTTACTCCTTTCAGGTATGTCAATTTTCAGCATGCTAACCACTTGGGCACTACTTCCAAGATGTCTTCCTTGAGAAAAAGTGTGTCTGATGCATGTAATGAGTGCCTTCAGTTTTTGTATTGGTGATTAAAAACCAGGGAAAACTTTTGTAGCTTCGTGAATATGCTATTGAGTTCCCCAATTATCACTAGAATTTTCTTTCATTGCTATATTGTAATAGAAGTTACAAACAATGTTTCCTTGATGTGAATCCTTTAACACAAATATGAAGGATCTGGGTCCCACTCTGGGAGAAAGGTGGCACATATAGTAGACCCTCCACATTTGTGAGGGTTCAGAGCACAGAATATTCGCAAAAGTGGAAAAACCATGAATAACTCACCCCCCTGTGACACCCCTCTCATTCCCCTCCAGAGTTTCACCCCTCCCATTCCTTTGCCTCTGGCCCAGTGTTGGAAGTGGAGAAAAAAAGGCAAGCTAAAAAGCTTACTGGTACTTTCCTCACAGACAGTGAAGAAGGGAGTTCTGGAGTTCTAATTACTCCCAGTGACCATCTTGAGAAAGGAGCACTTGACCAATCATCAGCCAATACACAGCAGAACGTGCAACCACGTGGCAGAGAGGCAGCACCTTCAGCAGTAGGAGGGGGCTTTACTCACCTAAAAAGTGCATTTTAAACACAAGCCTCTCAAGGCTGGGGTGAGGAATGCAAGGGATGGGAGGAGCAAAAGTGGGGGGGAGGCAAGCACATGCCTCACAAATGATCAAATTTGCAAAGGTCAAACCTGCAAATGTGGAGGGAGGACTGTAAATGTAACAAATAAGCAAGTCAGGAGCTAGGAGCTGGGGCCAAGATCCTATACCTTTGCTGGTGTAGTTATGCTGCACATGGTAACCAAAGCAAGAAGAAAAAAGTAAGTAATGGATAGTGAGTAAAGGAATAAAAATACATCCATGGGAAGGAGAAGGCTGCAAGATGCCAGTGTCTTGAAGGCCTGGCTTATGGTGGGGGTTTCCATGAAAACAAAGCACTATGAGACGAGTGTCTTTGACAAACACCGTAACACAGGTGATTGTCTGAGTCACCCCACAGAGTGTTTTGGTTCTATGAATTTGCCTCCCCAACAGACCAATTCACATAACAGACCACTATGCAAGCAGAGTCAGATTACAAGATCTCAGGAATTATGGTCAGAGAGTGACCAGGATTACAGAGTAAACAGGACTGAAGAAAAAGACAGGAGTCAGGACAGAACAATCACCAAGATCAGAAGGCAAGCAAGGGATCAGGACTGAAGTGCCAAGTCTAGAAGCCAAATCAAGACAGTGTTCAGATCAGCCTTTTTACCTGGATAAGGAATCAGAGAGTCGGGATGCATTTTAGGCTACAATAGTATGAATGTTTGTTGTTACCTTCAGGTTGACTCTCACTTATGGTGATCTTATCATAGGGTTTTCTTGGGAAGATTTATTCAAAGGTTGCTGTTGCCTTCCTCTAAGGGCCTTTCTTCGCTACACTTATAGTGCTGTTATTCCACTTTCAACTTCCTGTGGAATTCTGGTGTTTGTAGTTTACACATGCCAAAGAACTCTCTGGCTGACAATTCTGAATGCCCCTCCCTAAACTGCAAGTCCCAAGATTCCATAGGATATTGAAAGTGGAATAATAGCACTATAACAGTGTAGCGTGGAGAGGTCCTAAGAGTGAGAGAATGTGACTTGCCCAAAGGCACTCAGTGGGTTTCCATCACTAAACAGGCATTTGAACCCTGGTCATCCTGAGTTTTACTCTAGCACTCAAGCCACTATCTGCACTGGCTCTCTCCTATGAACATTTACCCAGCAGTAAGTGTCATAGATTTTGTATGATGCTTACTAATTCACTTCAGTAAGTAAATACAGATAATTATTAGGCTTCCAGTACTATCTATTCCTTCAGTATTTTCAGTACTGTCTTAAAGGCAATTATTCTTATGGTTTTTTTTAAAAAAATATAACTATTTTTGAATTTCCATTGATCATCAGTTAGAGGAATGAACTTTCAGATTTCTGAATTTTGGAAAGAACCCTTCTGAATTCATGTGAACTGAAACAGGGTTTTCTAAAGTGCGGAATCAGGTTTCAAGCCAAATCCTGGGGGAATTGGACCTCGGAATTTAACCTCATTTGTGATAGCTAAGATTTCTTGTAATTCAGTTTTGTCCTTTCGAGCACAACAATTGACCAGCTTGTAGCTGGTCATATCAGAACATGACTCTTATATTCTTAAACCTGCCAACAGCAATCTCAAGGCCTTCACGACTCCCACAAGACAAGTAAAAATTCCAGCTGAAAGGTAGGAGGAGGGAGAAAGAAGAAAAGACAACTTCTTTCCTTTACCTAAGAAGCAAAGACTTCAAACATCCTTTGTGACTCATTAAGTTCAAAGAGACTCATTTTATTACCTTGAGGAAAGATGATTGCAAAAATATTACTTTTCTAGCTATTAGAAAATTAACAATTAAGAAATTCCTTTTAAAATGGCAATTTTATAATTGATGAGTTATGAGACATATCGGTTCCTCCCTACAAGTTTTGGCAGTCTTGTTAGAATTTCTCTCCTTAGGTCCCTCCATAGGATAAACCATAGCAATGTTTCTTCTAGCTGCAAGCTCACAAAACTTACTCCAAAGGCAACTATCCAGACCTAATGTCTCTGGACTTGTAGGAATCCATTGTTGTACAAAGCTGTGATTAAGAGCTGAACATTGACAACGATCTGTTGTTTTGTTCAAACCCAGTATAATCCTAGTAACGGCTGCCTCAAACAAGTCGGATAAAAACTTCGGGTTATGGCACTAACTTATTTGCGCAAGCTGTATTTAAAGACTAACCACAGTTTAGACTTCACATATAACTCTACACTGTTATACACTACAAACTACACTTAAAAAAAACAGGATGCAAAAAGATCTAATTACCTTTTTGCAACAACATTGGAGGATTGGGAGAGAAAGGCATCCAAGCTAAATACTTATTTTATTCAGTCTTACAGTAAGCCTTCATATTTCTCCTAATTGCTTTCCGTGAACAGTGAGTACAAAATTTTAGCAGTACCACTGTAATTTTCCTTTCTAAACACTTGATGAGGTTCTGGAACATAGATCCACAATTAACTACTGTGAGGCACATCATTATGGAAAATTTCATCAGTGCCTTCCCCTGCTCTTGAAAACATCAACCATACCAAATGACATTGCTGGGGAACTTGTGGTTCTCCAAACGTTGCAGTTCTGTTCCCAGCCAACCTGGCCAATGGAGAGGGATATGGGAATAGCAGTTCAATAATGTTTGGAAGACCACTGGTTCTTTTCTGTGCTACTGCTACAATGATTGATTAGTGATTGATTAGAGAAACCAATCAGTTCCCATATCACTCTAAGTCCTGGTTGTGTACAAAGCTGTTAAGACTGTGCCAAAAAGCACCTCTGGTATGGGTAGTTAGTGGTTCAGGAACACTTGAGATCTGCTAACCATGGTTGCTTAGCATGACAAACGAGAGGAGGTCATACCACCACCACAAATAACAGTTGTGATTTTTGCTTTGAAAATCACCATGAGCTCCAGATAGGACTTGAAGAATAATCCAGAAGCCAACTGTAGGGTTTCTATAATAATTCAGTGGGCCAAATAAAGTAACGTGTCGATTTTATTTGCATTTGGCGTTAGAAACTATACCTGAGGCAGATACCTTTCATAAAAGAAGATAGTTATAATGTCGTCATAGTATTATTAAAACAATATTCTCATTGTTAATACTTTGTTCACTTTCCCTTTCCCCTTTTTGATTTTTTTTTTATATTTACTTAGATTTTCAGAATACCTGTATCAGTTATGACTCTAATTTGTTTCATAAAATCTAGAAAGGAATGGTATCATTATATTCAGTTATTTGTATGATTTCATTTTCTTGTAACTGTTCTGTCAGGATTGAATTGTGCTTACTGTAAGCTGCTTTGAGGATGGATAATGATGTAGGGTAGTCTTTCAGTTTAACAAACATATAGTGTCCTGAATCTTGTTATTAATCCCAATTAGAAAAGACTCATGGAATCAGTGGCATTTCCCTATGTGCTGATTCAGCAGTCAATAGTTGATTCAATAGGTCTACTGTAGGTAGGATAAGCCAGTACTAGGGCTAGTGAAGTGCTTGGGTAGCTGATACTGCCAGTTGTGGTGGAAGGGCAAACCAAGGGAGATTACATCATTAACTGTAAGCACCTGGAGGCTGATGTGGAGCAGGGTATCCCTAATAGCGTTTTGTACTCAGTTTCTACCAGGATAACTGGCCCTGGAGAACCATCCCTTTCCTTAGTGGACACATTTTTGCACTGTTTTGTAAGTGGTATGTTTTAATAACTTTTTTTTTTGTTCTTGACCAAAGAACATTTGTGCTCATATTTGAAATGTATGCATATTCAGTCATATATGTTTATTTAACGTATAATTCAGAAGGGGAGGAGTAAGACTCACATGCTGGTGTTTTCTTCCCAATGACTGGACACATTTGTTAATTGGCTTGCAGACAGTGAACTAGATAAATTCATTAACAGTCCTGATTGATGTGAACTTCTTTTACAGCCTTATTTCCAGTTTCCCCAGATCTGACTAAAAACTGAGGAAACTGCTAAACATAGATATCACCAGGTACCACTAAACATAGGTGGAGAACATTAGAAAGAAGCCTGTAACTGAATAATCTTTAGCACTAATTGTGTTTGTTGCTGCATAACAGAACACAGAAACAGCATGTTTTATTTGAACCATGGTTCTGGTTTTTTTTAAAAAAACAACAACAGTGCCATCCCAAATACATTGAATTTCACTTCCTCTAATCCAATATCAGTGTGACCTTTTGTAAATAACATTCCCACTTACTAGCAAAGCTTCTGGAGGACTGCAATTCCCAGAATCCCCCAGCTATCACGGATATTGGCCACTGACCATGCTAGCCGGGGAATTCTAAGCATTGTAGCCCAAAAAGTCACCTTTTTAAGAGTCAGCTTATCTGAGCTTTCATAGGTAGGGCATTCCACAACCAAGTATTCTACAACCGAGGAGGTTCTCTCTCATCTCAAATCTGCTCAGATGCTTGGGCAAGTCTATAAAAGGGTTCCAAGCCATATAGATTTTGAAATTTCATCACAGCACTGTCTGCATGGTGGAAAGTATATGGGCACTGAATGCAGTTTCCTGGGTTATATTACATGGTTGTATATGAAGTATAACAGAGGAATCTAGACAGTCCATACTATCAAGTGAAGCTCCATTTGGCCTTGTGGTTAAAACAAAATCAGTATTATCATCTTTAAATTAACAGTACAGACAACTGATGACTACCCAGACAAGACAGTCAGCTGGTTAATGAACCTAGCTGTGAAGATTGCACCCAGAGGAGAAACTGGCCCAAGAGTTCACAGCTAGGATGAACTTTTCACAGGAAAGCCTGCCAAGGTCTTGAAACTATTACACAAAGTACAGCATCTGAAAGCTAAGCTGAATCTAAGCATTTCATGGATAAAATCAATTACCACCTAAAAGTATATGAACTTAATTTATACTGTTTGTTTCCTTTTATCCCTCCCCTTTTCCCAAGCCATAGGAGAAACGTGTGTGTCTGTGTGTGTGGGTGTTTTATAGAGGCTATTCTGCTTAAAAGGGCCAGCTTTGCTTTGTGATGCTGGCTCCTGCCTGTGGCAAAGGAATGGGTCTCATGAGCCTGGGATCATTTGGTTGCAGTCTGGAAACTCTCATGAAAGATGGAATTGCCTGATTGCTTTTCTCTGCCAGGATTTTTCATCTGCATCCATGAATCATCAATAACATTTGCTTTTGCAGCGGTCACTTGTTCTTGAGTAACCTTGAGTTATGTTTTTTGGGGAAAACATTGGAATGACAGCAACACTAACAACAAAAACAACAATCATCTCCTCCTCCTCCTCCCACGTCCTCCTCCATTTATATATCTACTTGATGAGTCCTAAATGGATCATGTCTCACAGTGAGACTCTAAGCCTGAAGTGAGCCTGTTTCTCATACTTCTCATGTAAAAGAACATTTGCTGAAGATACTGTGGGCCAGACTAAAGCAGCAATGGAGATCCATGCCTGCATCTTACATGCCTTTACTTATTTATTTATTTAAAAAAGCAACTGCAGAGAAGAGGACAAAGATTTGAACCTCCCCCTCATACCCTGAATCTGCTACAGTAATAGTTGCTGCTTCCATGTCAGTGGAGCAGTCAATCTGTTCTGGGTTTTGGTCCAGGCTTTAAGGGAGACATCCAAGAGACTGAATCCTAGTCCCCAATTAGATTCAGCAAGTTGGATAACACCTTTAAAGTATAAACCTGAGCAGATTTAAACAGCCTTCCCATTGATACAGAAGGCACAACTGCCGAAGAACTGCTTTTTGCTCTCTTGAGGAGATCATACAGTAACACTTGCTCATGAGAAAGAAAGAATTTTGGTGATGGAGAAGTTTCCATTAGGCAAAAATGATGAGGGACGAGGTTAATTCCATTCTGTCAGGACCATGATTTTGAACTGATTTTGGGTATGATGTATTTGAGAAGTTAGAAATTACAGCTCCATTTTGCAGAAATAATGACAGTCTGATTATGGATCTCCATTGTCTTTTCTTTCTTCGAGGCTGTTAAAATAGAAGAAGAGTCAATAAACATACATAACTTTAAACAAGATATGAACATGACATATTTCACCTATATTTCCTAGTCAAAACACATACGGCTAATTTTCTGGAATGCAGCCTTCTATTCTTCTTGAGATTCAATCTGTCCTTCATTCAGTTTTTATTGGGTGTATCCAGTCTTTTCCTCCCCTGGTTCATTTCATTTTTCATCTCCATCCTTCTTTGACCTGAGTGTGCACAGACAGTTAGTTTCATGTAGAACAAGGAGAGGGCTTGTTTTCTGCTGCTCCAGAGACCAGAACAGGGAGCAATGGATTCAAGCTGCAGGAAAGGAGATTCCACCTGAACCTCAGAAAGAACTTCCTGACAGTCAGGGCTGTCCGGCAGTGGAATATGCTGCCTCGGCGTGTGGTGGAGTCTCCTTCTTTGGAGGTTTTTAAGCAGAGGCTGGATGGCCATCTGTTGGGAGTGCTTTGAGGGTGTTCCTGCATGGCAGGGGATTGGACTGGATGGCCCGTGTGGTCTCTTCCAACTCTACATTTCTATGATTCTGTGATTCACAATGTATTGCACCACAAAGATGGTATAAAGGGTAAGGACCGTAGTTCAGTGATACTCCATTGATTTTGTATGCAAAAAGACCTGAGGTCAAGTGCTTGACATCTACAGATAGGTCTGAGAATGACCTCTGTCCTGAAAACCTGGAGATCTGCTGCCCATTAGTGTGGGAATTAGATCAGAGGTAGGGAAAATTACTCTTTTGGGCCACATGTCCCAGAATTCCTCCAGCCAGCATGGTCAATTGCCATTCAGAAAAGCTCTGAGCTTTCTATGCTCTATATTGATTGTCGCTCCATCTAAGGCACCATATGGAGCCGTAACATAAAAGGCACCAAGATTGGAATTCTCCTAATTGGCAACACTATATCAATATAGCAGCACACCATGTAATAAGTGTGTCTTGTGGACCTTGTGGTGTCACAGAAAACACTCAGGCATATCCTTGCGTCATACTATGGAACTAATGGGCACGTACTGAGCTCACCCTGAAAGGAACTGCGGAAAACTCTCGGACACATTTTACTATGCCAAACAGGCCAGAAATTGGTGGTATCCCAGGATCCTAGTATGTGTTTGAGCATTTCACCTTCTCTATCCCTAGAGAGAGGCAACGCAAGTAATCTGAATGCAGTCTCTAGAAAACTTTAAAAAGAAGGAAGAGGAAAGGAAATAAATTCTCCCTGTCAATGTTTGGTTCCAACTCTGACTAGAGCGTAGGGCCGAGATAATTTATGAGAGAGAGATGATCTGCATCTGGAATCTCTAGCTCAACCCGGACGCATGACTGAGCTAGTTTTTATGAAGAACGTAGCAAGCTGGCGCCACAGCAAATGAAGAAAATGAGTTTAATCACTTTACAGGATTGCTGCCTGTGGTCTTGCTGGCTGGATGTGAATGAGGCATAGGGGAAGAAATAGTGACAAAAAGATATGTCTCATGCATATGCCGTTGGTGCTGATATTTGTGTGTGTGTGCAAGTCTGACAAGTAAAAACAAGCTGATTTTAAATGCAGCGCACTAAAAGTCAGCTGCTCACAATCAGAAGGATGTTCATACATCTAAATACCTGTTATCTATGCCTATCCAATGAGTTAGCAATGCCACTCAGGGGACAAAAGAATGAATAGTGGCTAAGGAAATACTGGGTCACAGCAGTTTCCCCCAGCATCTCATAGCAGCATACATATAAAATTCTGTACATGCATGCTTGTAATATATCTCAATAATAGGCTTCTAACACTAAACAAGAACCATTAACCATTGCTGTTTTGTTAAGCAATGACATAAGGCAGATTGATTTTTTCCAGCTGATACTATGCCCGCACTACCTAGAACACCTTAGCAGGATGAAAATAGATCTTTTCTGAACACAAAATGTATTTGAACAGTTGGAAAAGTATAACCAGTGGTTAGGGTTGGTGGGACAATATTTGGAGAGTAACATATCAGTCATCCCTCCTCTATACCTTTCTGACATCCTCCTCTACTTAGGCAGCTTCAACTGCAAGTCAGAATAAGAACAACATTCCAAATGTTTTCTGAGCATGGATCATAAAATTTTACCCTGAGAACTGGACATCTTCATATAATTTACTTCCATGGTACATGAACGGTCATTGCCCCACTGATAGAAAGAAAAAGACATCCTGCTTAGCTAACGAAGTACATTACAAACAAGTCAGAACACATATGCCCACTAATATTTCAAACTTTAATGACACCATGTTCGGCCTCAGCCCTAAGCACACTTATATGCATGCAAGCCCTGCCATCTAATTAATCAGTAAAACAATCTGCCAAGACATTTGCTGGAAAAGGAGCAAGATAGCTACAAACCTGTGAAATGAAGATAGGATTAGAGTCATGGAAACCCTCAGTACTCCCAATAACAATTTTTGCGCAGCTTTTCCAAATTCCCCGTACAAATTCCCTGTTAGACACTCCACAATTTAAAAGATTGGCAGGGGAGCCAAACTCAAACTGCGCTTTACTCTGTGTTTATACTCTGTGTCAGTAGGAGTTTCTCCACAGAAGTTAGTAGTTTTTACCTACTCTACAGTGATGCTTCATTTATAAATCTGCCTTAGTTCAATAACAAAGTTACCTATCTATTCCTGCTGCCTCACCAAACTTATGCTGTCAAAATTGATACCTCTAAAACACTTTCTCTTGCTAGATTTACAATGATCCTTGAATGCTTTTAAATCTTTCATAAGGGATTTTGAATGTTCATGGTATGATACCTTTTCACACTATGCATTACCTCTAGTGCATAATATGTGTTTATTTTTCCCTGTTTCTCCAATTGCACACCTATCAGTTTTCCAACTGTTGAATTTTTCCTCAACTGCAGATTTTGTGTCTAACTGCACACTTTTTTTAAAAAAGGCCTTCCACATTAATTCCAAAACGTTGCAATTGGGGTAAGAAATTACATGACTGACGCCTCACAGATTCCGAAAATGGAATCCATAATCATACAGAAGCATTGGTCAGTTTAATATTATCTGCATAGTAGTGATAAGTTCTCTTGACTCAAATGTGTAATATGTGAGCGAACTTTCTTCACTTACTCAGTAGAAACAATGTTTGGAAGTTTATACAGCAGGCTTGGAGTAGTGGTGTGGGTCAAAGGACTCACTATAGAAAGTTTGAATGAATTACAAAATGAATATATTTCAGTAAATGGTTTAAATTAATCTGTCCCTGATTAAAAGAATTGTGAGGCAAATTAGCCCAATAAATGTGAAGCTTTAATAGTTATTATTACACTTGAGAGCAATTAATGGAATATAATAATTACCTAGCTTTGACCAGACTTGAAAGATTATCTTAGGCAACTACATTTTAGTGCTGAAAAATACAAAATGAGTCATGAATGGGTTGTTGCTTTGCATTGCTCTGATCAGCTGTATACACCTTTAATTCTAGGATTCAAGCAAATGAAGTGAGGAGAGAGCATTGCTTAATCAGATGAATAATCTTATTCAAAGCAAAAAAAAAAAATTCTTTTCAAAGATTATGAGTGAGGAAGTATTTTTCCAAATGACTAATTAATGCTGCCAATCAACTATACAAGAAAGGGCCTTACTAGTGGGAATTCCATTAGTGAATGAATGTTATATCTTATATATAACATGATGGCCTTCTGCTGAGTTTCCTGGAATGGAATCTGGACTGGAAATTCTGATCAGGAAGCAGATCAGATTCCTGTGCTTCAAGAAGACAAAGAGCAAGATTTCCTAAGTTGCTCCAACACATCTTCAACTGATCAGCTCAATAAGGAGCTGGCGTGAAGCAGAGGGGTATGCAAAAACAACCCAGGTCAAGTCCTTGACATCAGCAAGCAAGGCTGAGAAGGATGTGTTTTGAAAAACTGGAGACCCATTGCCTATATAAGCTAAACCAGAGCTTGGAAAAGGTTACTTTTTCAGATAGCAACCTCTGCAAGATCACAATAAAAAGTGTGTCAAGGGGATCAAGAGACATATAGGTATGTGTCACCCACCCCAGGCTCCACAGGTTGTCTCCCCTGTCCCCTGATTGCCACCGGCTGGTACTCAATTAGGGTGCTTCCTTGAGTTTAGCAGTTATCCAGTGGGATATGCAGAACCCCTTCTCACAAACATCCATTGGACACCCTTCGAGGAGATAATGTATGGTCCTACAGGTGGCCGGGACTAGCTCACACAGACCTAAGGGTGAATCGCCCCCCAGGCAGATTTCAAAAAGCACCAATGTAGATGGAGAGACTTTATTAGATGAATCCAAGTCTCTTTCCTAAAAGAGCCTGAGGTGAATAGAGAATTTGACAATACTTTTCATTGCACTCGAAGGACTGAATGAACATATTTCACACAAACATTCAAGTGTCAAAGAACATTGGCCTTTGGTTTATATTGTAAGTGCAATAGAAGGTAGCTATCCAGTATTTATTTAGTTACTTATTTTCAAATTTTTATATGCCATGACCCAGATCCATTTGCTAGTCTTGGCTACAGCAGATCCACTGAATAAATTACTGAATGACAAGCCAATACTTAGAGAAAATCTCATTAATCTGGTGGTATACTGCAGTTGGCAGTAGCAGTTGAATTTAAGCCAATGACTTCATCTCAAGAAGAATTTCAAGTCTGAGCATATACAAATTCAGCCCACTAAAAACATGGAATAGGTTTTGAGGAAAATCACATTGATTTTAATTTTATCCTTGATTTTATCGAATTGATTTTATCCTTCTCCCTAAAACCCTATAAACATTCTCACACACATACACGATTTATGACCTAAGTAGACTTTTGAGATAGCCATTAGGTGAAAAATATTTAGGTTTTTATTACTGTTGAAAATTTAGGAAGTCATTTGGAATTCCCTAGATACCCTGACCTGATTTTCGGTTTTTGTCATAGCATAGTTGAGTAATTTCACTGCAATATCTGGAAAGAGGGACTAAAAATACAGTAAACCTTGATTAATAATCAGTTTGCAGACATCTTTAGGAATCTGTCATGACACATCAGCCAGGAAATGCAGGTAAAAAAAATTACCTTTTTCCATCACGAAAGGAGTCACAAATAGAAATGGTTTCCTTGGAGATTTAACAGCAGTACTTAAAAGCAAGAGGAAGTTTTTCAAGAATGGTCTCTGCCCAAGCCATTTAATTAACTCTCTCCTTGTGATGTAGAGAGAGAAAGAGAGGAAGTGTGTGAGAGAAAGAATGTTAATTTTCTGAGCAAGTCCGTGCTTTTATGTCTATGTATCTTATGCACTACAGTAAGCTCAACTAAAAAACATACACACATACAAAGTAACAAGAAACATTACAGCCATCCTAAGACAGCCTGATCCTGTGTTTATTTATAAAGAGACTAAGTTCAGTGAAACTTGTTTCTAAGGACATGTCTTTCTTACAATTGTATTTATAGGGCATCATTTCTTTCTTACAGTTGTATGTATAGGGAATCATTCATTGCATCACAGTTGCCAGTGATAATGTCACTCCAGCTGAAATTCATTCAGCACAGATTTCAGATTTATGGCAGTACTGGGATGAGTTTTGGATCTGTGCACTGTCTTCCCATGATCTAGTTAAATAAATAAATTCAGAATTTTCTATTTGGAATCATCATTCAAGATGCACATGTTTATAATATGAAATGACAGCACACATCACAGATATACATTAATGCCAAGGAAATGCGCAGGCATGTTCTGCATTAACTTTGGTGCATATTTATAATTTTATTTATTAAAACATTCATATTTAGGCCATTTCTGCACTAGAGTGGAGGAGCGTTTCACCGCGTGTCATGAGCAGTGTGTTTTACTCTGACTTACCCTGATTCCTATCTGCATGCCCTCTGGTTTCTATTGAAGTAAAAGCAGAGACATCGTTTGTAGCTTCCGCATCATCAATTCTCATGGAACTCCTATTCCCTCCTCTCTCGCTCCACCCTGCCGCTGCTGATTAGTCAATTAAAAAAAAAAGTTGTAGAAACTGTTGCTACATTTTAGCGCAAGTGTGAAGCAATGTAATGCTTCTGCACGTAGGAAAAAACGCATCAGAAATGGTTTGGGTTCTTTACATTGGATTTTTTCCATTTTTACAATACATCAGTTTAACGACGATGTTAACCATACTAACACCTCAACTTGTGAGGAACCACGAAGGACAGAACGATGTCAAACTGGTTTAACATGCAGATGTAAAAGTGACAATACGATGCTACTGCGTTGTATAAACCTTGTGTGGAAAGGGCCTTATTTGTTGTATTTGTATCCTGCCTTTTCTCCACGGAGCAAAAGACAGCATATACATAGACATATAAAGTTGCAGCCCTTTATAGTTTCACAATAGCCCTATGAAGTCACCCGATGAGCTTCCAAGGCTGAGTCTATTGTAGACCTTCCCATTTTTTTGGATTAATTGCTACCCAATACCAGTGCTTGGAAAGTTATTTCTTCAACTACAACTGCTAGAATGCTAGCCACTTGCACACTGGGAGATTCTGGGAAACGTAGTAAAAAAAAAAGAGTTTTCTAAACTCTTAACAACACTGCTTTTCACCATTTCTCAGTTCAGTAATTTCTGAATCCCCAAAACAAGTGTTATGAGTGGTTCCTGTGACATTTTGTTGCTGTTAATAAGAGGGGTGCTGAATTATGGAAATAGTGGTGGGCAAGTGTTTTAGAAACAACCAGTGTCATTTAGAAAACCAATTACAATTGTGAGAAGAGCCAAACGCCACATCAAAATTTGACTCAGTTTGAAATTCAGTACCTCAGTGCCAACTTTTCCAAATCTCCTCTGTTCCTAGTTTCTTTCTCTTCCTTCCTTTCCCAAACTTAATTTGTGAGGTAGGGAAAACACAGGAATTTGTGAGGTAGGGAAAAAGCAGGAAAGACTGGGGACAGAAGAAAGTGTATCGTAAGTTTTCAGTGTTACTGAAGAGACACAAACATTTCTGGGTAACTTCATCACTACTGAGCAGAGTGAAGTCGGTATTTTTAATTCATTCTGGCTCAGTCCAGTCAGCCAAGAGGGGTTCAAATTACAGATCATAGGATTAATGGCACTAAGACAGATGTTTGAGCATGTACAGAAGCAGAGCTTGGAGGAAAAAAATCTTTTAAGAATACAAATCCAGTATACCCTAACCAGTATGGAAATGGACCATATTGGTTTGAAGACTCTGGGAACTGCAGTCCAAAAACCTGACTTTTCCAACATCTTTAAAGAAGTTTCCATTTTGTCATTAAGAACACTAGGAATTTAAAGTCTCCTGGATTCTGACTCACCCCTCAGAGGTATACCCAGGAAGGGGAAACTGGTGACAGGAAAGGTAGTGAGTACTGGAAGGTTAACAAGCACTTAAGACCAATTTTACCTTGGGAGAAGCCCATCTTTTTCTCACACATTTTCCTGGAACAACTCACAAAGATTATAGTCATATAAGAGTTGCAAATTATTAAACAGAGCAGCTTCTCTTTTATTATCTTGTTTGGTGTTTGCTTAAATTATTGTAGCATGGCCTGCATTGGAAACTCATACATTCCATACTCATACATTCCAGAAGAAATAGATTTCAATGACTGTGTATTTTAGGATGACAACACATTTGCTGGGGTAATTTTATCCTGACAAAGGAGGTGTGATCTAACCCTGCAAGATGATAGGATGACAA
Organism: Cyclura pinguis; assembly: GCA_030412105.1. NCBI lineage: Eukaryota > Metazoa > Chordata > Lepidosauria > Squamata > Iguanidae > Cyclura > Cyclura pinguis. The sequence continues at coordinate 32,070,087 of CM059604.1, read as the reverse complement.
GATATTTGTTCCTGTAACTGAGAGACCCAAACCTGATAGCCTTCCAGATATTACTGGGCTTCAGCTCACATTACCTGCAATCATTCGCTATGCTGATGGGGTTTAGCAACACCTGCATACCCTCCAACATTTTACAGATGAAAGCCGGGACATGTGGGGCCATGCAACATCAGAGCATGGTCAAAGCAGGAAAGGTTATTAATGAGGAAGAACAGGCAAGCCAGGTGAGGCTCCAGCAGTTTGCTTTAGCCTGAGCCTACAGGGAAGGGTGAGACTCCACCCCTTCTCTCTTCTCCTCTCTTCTCCGCCCTGCTAAGTTAATTGACTGCAAACTGCTTTTGCACTTTGTACTCAGCCTGCAGTATTTGAAACAAGCTGAGGGCAAAGGGGGAAATGGGAGGATGAAAGAGAAACTGGGACATTTTAAAAGCATCTGAAAATGTGGGATGGCAGAGGATTAATCAGGACTACCCCTGTCAAATTAGGACAGATAGAGTATGTGGAATCTGTTCCTTTTAAACCTATGAACTGGATCACACACTGTTAAGTCCAGTGATCCAAAGACTCTTTGCCTAACCTGGGGCTTTTCAAATGGTGTGCTGCAACACGTTAGTGTGTCGTCTGAAGTACGTAGGTGTGTCGCCTACAATTTTGGAAATGTATGTTATTATTTATAAATCATATATTTTAAAAGAATATATGAAACTTTTTAATGAGATATGTTGTGTCCCCATACATTTTGTTATTACAATTTATGTATGTGCCTGTATCTCTTATAAAGGGTTAGTTTAACCTCCAGTTTGCTAGTAAAACTGAATTATTGTGCCATGAAATGATGCATGTCTAAAAGGTATGTCACCTACATGAAATGTTTGGAAAGCTCTGGCCTAACCTTTTGCAATGACACTCACATATTTCCCTTGATCGGGAGATGGGCAAGGACTGTCCTTGAGGCTACGTGTTGTGCCCCCCAGGATGTTTTTGCAGTCCTTGACTCATCCACATGCCTTGGACTCCCCCAAAAGGTGAACTGTTCTCTGGAAAGTTTTCAAGAGCAAGAATTGTACTTCTGAAAGTTGCAGCCCTTCCTCCCCACCGTACAATTTAGTCTTTTAAAAAAAGCACAAATTTTCAAATCCAGGAGTGGACTTCACTTCTGCCTTTTTTTCTTTTTTAAGTTTTGCCTTTTGTCATTTTGGGCAATCCATGTGGCCCCTAGACAGTCTCGGGATAAGAATTTGCCCCCTAACCTGGTCCATCACTTTCCTCTATGCTATATTTCATATCTGTGAAGTAAGAGGAACTTCTACATGTTCAGCTTACATCAGAAAGGCATGGAGGGGAAAATAACACAGTTATTTCTACATCAGGATTAACAGGAAGGATCCTCTTGTTCTATTTTTCTATTTAAATTCGATGATCAGTCTTATGCTTTGCATGCTTATAGCCTCAGGTTCAGTCTTTTCCATCTTGAGGTCAGGCTGGGAATGAGGCCTGTCTGAAACCCTGGCAAGGCCCAGTCAGTCAGTCAGTGTAAAAAACAGGGAGCTAGAAGGAACTATGATCCAACTTAGTGGCACATAACTTCCCATCTTCTCATTGTCAATTATTTGAGTTTCTTTCAAAGATGGAGGGCAGAATAATGAAGGATGAATAGGTGTTGTTTTGCCTAATTACTGTTAGACGGAGATATGGAAAGAAGGACTTTGGGAAGTTGGTATGCCAAGTTAGCAGTTGCACACATACTTGTCACAGTGAGTATTTTTGGGATAGCCTGAAGATGCTCAGGGCTATACTAACAATTCTCATCTTTTGGGGTATTATCCATTCTTTCACTCACTCAGTCACTCAGTCACTCACTCACCCATTCATTCACAGAATTTATATGCTGCTCCACATCAAAGATTTCAGAATGGAAGAGAGTAAATTCCAATCTTTGTATGGATAGGCAAAACAGAATACAATGGTGGCTAGAATTTAACAGTCAGGAAACACTTGTCTAAAATGCTTGATGAGAATCCTGTTTATCTGACATCTTTTGTCCATGGCCTTGAGTTGATCTCTGTCATACAAGAAAGCCTCCCAGTGAAAGCAACAGCTGTGTCCTGAAGAAGAACCTATGGATGGATCAGCACATCAGCCCTCACAGGAATTGATGTTGCACATAGTAAAAGGCTAAGATTCTTGGGAAGTGAAACTGTATTGCTGAACTCAAGGAGAAGGTACCAGGAGCAACAGAATCTTCTCGTTCTTAATCAAGAGTACTCAAGGCTGTGATACTCAAAGTGTTTCTTGCAGGCACTTGTAACACTCTATTAATCATAGGAGAGGAGTGGTAAAGAGATTGTGAAAGGGAGGCAGAGGTGGGGCAGGAGTGATTTGACAACTTCTACAAACTGTACCTTGGCTCCAGGGTATCACTAACTCTTGCCAGGGCTTAACTGACTGTCCTGATAGCGTAGGAAAGGAAGCATGTGAGGGAAAGCTGCCTTACAGCTGCAATAAATCTTGTATAAAAAGGTGGTGGTGGTGGTGGTGGTGGTGGTGGTGGTGAGCACCACCACTATCTCTACAACCCAGTCAATAAAATAGTACAATATAATTTCCAGATGCAGATATTCTATTGCATTTGAGATGCAATAATCTCCGGGATACAGACAGTATCAGGAAGCAGATTACAGGCCCAAGAATATGGTGGTATATTTGAGTTCCTTGCAAACACGGGCATAAAAGAGAGAAATGTTGAGAGTTCTTTTTCATGCTGTGCTTCCAAAGGCTCCTTTGACACACTATCAGGGATTTTGGTATTCTCTCCAATGGGATTCAATGGGATGTCATTGTTTCAATGGCAGATAGCTGTGAAGTGGTAATGAAACTATTCTTGCTTCAGCCCTTCAATTTTACTCTCCCCACTGAGACGTATGAACAGTTAAGAACTCTTTTGGACACTTGGTAGTTCTTACAACAGTTTTGTGTGCCTGTAGTTAGACTGCAAGGTTGTGTTAACATCTACTTTGTGGCGCATCAATCACAGTCCGGATGTATTATCACCAGACAAAAGATATGTATCATTTTAAAGGTAGAGCCAGATAATGCAGAGTTAGCAATAATTTCTTCTAATAAATGAGAAAATATCACAGCATTTTGAGTACTCCAGTGTTATTCATCCCTTGTTATTTGCCCCCTGAACTGAGTGAACAGACAGACACACTTGTTAGTGCCCACAATGGCATCTCAACAGATGGTAGTGAATCTAAACAACCATCTGCTTCCTGAATTTAAACTTATTGTTATTGAAAGAAATGTGCTATTGTTCAAACACATCTGGGATAAGTTAATATGCACAAGAGAAAGCAAGTTCTAAGACAGCTGAAGATACATTGATAACCCTAGAGAGTTCTTCTGGGGAAACATTCACTGGTCCAAAGATATATAAGATTTGCCTCTAATATGTGGGATTATGCATTTCAAAGACAAGCAGCAATTTACTGCAAATTCTATATGCTCACATTTACTTGCACATAATTTTAAAGGGATTTTAAGTCAGTACATATCATTCCAATTGAAAAGGAATTAATTATAGGTTACATCAATATCTTGATGTTTACTTCTTACATATTTCAAAATCTGCAATGAAGATGACCAAATACTTCCATTTATTTGAACATTGTCGGCAGCTTTAGAGTCATCTAAAAACACTTAGAGATTGGTAAGTATCAGAATATTGAACTTGACACTGTTGACAGCTATTTAAAAACAATATTTTTTAAAAAATACTATAAGTTTTACATTAAGACAATGGGTTGAATCCACACTTAGTCTCGTTTTGAGTAGATCCATTGAAATAAATGTAGCAAGCAAATCATGAGATTCTGTTGGTGCACTGCAGCAATGTTAGTTTTTTTTCAAGGGTTATATAGAGATCATGGAAGAAGACAGAAGAAAAATCTGCCATCTCTGATTAATTTATTTCTCCAAGGCTTTACTTTCTTCGTGACTCCTAAACCTATCGCTTTTCCCCTCCTACACTACACTACTTTCCTACACTGTTGGGACCACCCCTTGGATGCCCAAGCACTTGTTGAGCAATATTGGAAATATAGGAAGATTCTTTATAGTGCCTACAACTATTTGTCAATCATTGTCTACTCTTTCTGTTAGTGGTGGCAGATCTAGTTTTCTTGTCTGCCTTTACTTCAGAGAGGCTCCTGTAAGCATTTAGTTGTCAGGGATGGATGCTCTTCAAGATAGTCTGAGATGAGGCAGAACCTAGGTAGATCTTCAAACTTCAACAAGTAGACAGCATTGAACCAGATGGCAAATCTTGAGGAACAATAATGGTAACCTCTCCCCTGCTTTTTCCTCCTCAGCTCCTAGAACTTTCCCTTCTCTAGGAAGACAAAGCTTTGTGTGCCACACTGTCTGTTGTGAACCCCCTAAATTGCTCTGATGCCCTCCAGTGTGGTGGAAGACTTTCTCCCACTGCCAGTGTTGAACCAAGATTCAGCTACCAGTCTAGCTTCTGTAAATGTAATGGAGTAGGATACCATCTTGACTTTTGCTTCAGACAGCAAGATGTCTTTGCTGGCCCTTGTAGCTGGAATGGCAATGGTTGCGCCTGGTTTTCAGTGACAGAGGAGACTAATAGGAAGTAGTAGTAGTAAAAGAAATCTTTAGAATCCTCTAGATGTCCTTGTGGCAGATGCTTTCTCCATGGGCTTGCAGAGACAACTCTTTCCTGACAGTGAGAACTGCCTAACAACAAGCTGGATTTTTTTCCCTCAATAGGTGGACCTCTCCCGTTGGAACTGTAATGGTTGCTCCTAGTTCTCAGTGTTTGTAGAAGCTGTGTTGACCCAAGGTCCAAGCTGGCTTGATCTTCAGTGAGCTGAAACATTGGCTAATAGAAGCACTACAGGCAGTAAAAGAAGTTCTTTCCTAGGTGGCATTCCAATTCCCTTCTATAGTTTTAACAGCCAACAGCCCAACTGTGCTGCTTTTATGAGACAAACTAGATTTAGCATTTGATTGACTGATATCTGTATCTGGTAACTCTCCCAAAGAGCTGTGTCAAAATAGGTTACTGTGTGTTGGGTGGGATCCTTACAGGTAATGTGCTGTCATCTTCATACAGCCTGTGCATGTGTTTTAATCAGCGAACTCCATCTACAGTGACCACGACGAGATAACATTTGACATGTATACCTTGCAGATGCATACACATGATTTATTCATTCCTAGCATGAGCTGGCTAATTAAAGTACACCTTTTGCTTATTACATTTTATGGACTCCATTACTATAATGCAGGCAGCTTCAAGCAACAGGAAAAATAATCTCTGTTGGTGTGTGTGGAGGTGGAGAGGAACGAGACACGTGTCTCCTTTATTTCATTCTTGTAAGATGTTGAATGGTAGCAGATGACATTTTGCAAAACAGAACAAATTGTGAAAGAGCTACTATGAAATTGAAATTTATAGTCTTAAATAAATCTAAGAAAATATCCTGAATTGAAACTGTAGGTACAGGTGCAAATACAGTGATAGTAAAGTGGTTTTCGCCCATACCTAGGTAGGTCCATTTTATCAATAATATCTCATGTTACAGTCTTATCAGCTTGTTAACTTTAAAACTATTTTTATAAATTAAATAAATACCACCTCTAATAGTTCTGTAAACGCTACTGAAGGGGAAAGGAAAACCTAAATGGTTTTTATAAAGGAAACAAAAATAATACACTATCACCTTAAGAAAATATCTTCTTTATTCTTCTTAAGACTTTGAATGTATCTGCCAATAGTTAGCAGCTAACTGTATCTCATTCCAGTTTATTATAATTGTATACATCTTATATCTAGTTTTTCATGGACCCTGGCATTTTTATAGTGTGTCATTTTCAGATGACAGGCCCAGAAAAAAAATATGGCTTCTGTGGTACTCAAGAATTTCATTTTGCAAATGTTATCAGGGAGATATTAAGATTATCTGTGGATTCAATCAGTTGTGGGAAATTTGTAATGCCTTGTCAACTCTGGGGTTAATATGTTTTATACATGATCCTCCTTAAAGTCCTTGAGTAAAATCTGTGTTTGTTTCAATCATTAATCTGTCTTCTGTGGTGTAAAATAGGCTACCTGGTTGCTTTCATTAGGCAAGCACTTTCCAGAATATCAGGATTAATCAAAAGAGAAGCAGGTCCATGTTTTATATATATATATATATATATAAAAAGATAAATATTTGCTTCTTATCACTAAAAAGACAGAATCATCTTTATGCTGACCCAATAACCTTTGTTAAAGGAAATTGTTGTGAATCTAGTGCTTTTTGTGTAGGAAGAAGCTCCCAGCAAGGTTGTGTCTTCTTGCCTCTGCTTCTTGTGGTTTTATTTGAACCCTTTAGTTAGTCAATTACAGATAATTATCAAATTCATAGAGTACAAATATGGGACATGGATAATGACACTGTCATTTTTTTCACCTTTCTACAGATTTTTTTATTCCAAAAATAAATCAGGAAAAAGATAAAATAAGTTGTCTCAGTTTCTGGTTTGAGAAGCAACTCATCCAAATCAGAAGTCATGATAGTTACTATGTTCTCTTGGAAGAAGGTGATACAATCAGCCCTCCACATTTTTGTGGATTTGATTATTCACGGATTATTTGCTGTCCCCTCTGCTGCCTCCCTATGCCATTTTTAATAAGGACTGCAAGCCTCCTGAGACTGAGAAACTGTGAACGAGGCTTGTAAGTCCCTATTAAAAATGGTGTGGGGCAACAGTGGAGGTGGCAGTCAGCCCCACCAGCCACCCACTTCTGCCTCGTGAAGGAACCCTGAGGCCTCAAAGGAATCTATGGTGGGTTGAATATGATGATCATACTTTTTCTATGTGTTAAATATGGTTTGGGAGGGCCTAGAGTTATTCATGGTTTTTTCACTTTCTCAGGGGTCCTGTGCCCCTAACCCTAGCGTATGTGGAGGGATGAGTGTACTTGGGTACAAGAAAACTGGAGATACCTCTGCATGATAGCACTCTTATTTCTTTTTAAATAAATTTAATTTAAAAAATTTAAATTTAATTTAAAAAATTTCTGAGTTTTAGCATTCTAATGAAACTGCCAGGTTACTAAAGGACATTTAAGATGAAAAAGATTGATGAATATATCCTGGCTTTGTAAGATGGGTGCAATAGAAATGACTGCTCTTCCAAAACTCCTTTGCTTACAAAATTTATTTTATGGAACCACCACTGTCCCATGTTTTCAGGCTAAAGTCCTGAAACTTCCACAGCATACTTGATAAACACATCCAGATGGATAAGCCTTCTCCCCTAGATCATGATTACTCACATTCTGAAGGAAACAAATTCACAGTTCCTAATTTGTCTCATTACTATGCAATATCTCAGCTGAAAATGCAATATCACAGCATTCTAGTTCACTAGAGGAAAACAGAGTAACATTAGGAGTAGCAAAAGAAAAGATAGTCATGTTGGTCTTGTTAGGACCCAGAACAAATCCCAAAGCTTAATGGGATCAGTTGAAATGCCACAAATGTGTACCAACTTTTTGAATTCCCCAGAATTTTCCATTAGGCTAGATGCAACAAAAAAGTGAAGGACAGTTGAACAAAGTCCTAAAATAAGCCAGTTGTTGTGGCTATGTGGTCTATCATTCCAAATGCAGGTCAGTTCCAAGGAGTATATTGGAGACTGAATGAATTAGTGGTGGGTGTGAAGATATTAACTGACACCTAGCAATGCCTAGTGGGATAAAGAACTGGTCACTGGTCTCCATTTCTGAAAATGTAGTTACTTTCTAAAGGAATTATTTTTATATTGCAAAATATACACAAAAATTGACCAAAATCTCCGAAAAGGACCCCTCCACCCAAAGTAATGCCTTGGAGGGTAAGGAAAAAATGTTGCTCTTTGCACTTAAAAAAAAACTTACAGCTTACTAGATTTTTTTAAAATAACATTGTTGTGCTCTTTTTACTCCACAGAGTAGCCTTATAGGTAGGTAGTATTATAGTATAGCACAATCATCCCTCCACATTCGCTAGGGTTAGAGCATAGGACCCCCGGGAAAGTAGAAAAACCATGAATAACTCTAGGCCCTCTCAAACCATATTTAACACACGAAAAAAGTATGACCACCATATTCAACCCACTGGGAATTCCTTTGAGGCATCGGGGTTCCTTCACAAGGCAGAAGTGGGTGACTGCTGGGGTCTACTGCCAGGTCCACTGCTGCCCCATGCCATTTTTAATAGGGACTTACAAGCCTCATTCCCAGTTTCTCAGTCTCAGGAGGTTTGCAGTCCCTATTAAAAATGGCATAGGAAGGCAGAAGAAGTGACAGCAAATAATCCATGAATAATCAAATCCACAAAAGTGAAACTTGAAAATGTGGAGGGCTGACTGTATTATAGGTAGTATTGTCTTTTGTATCTCCTAGCCTTCAGGCTGAGGATCAGCTGCTCCATACTAGAAATCATGGCATGGAATATTCTTTCCTAGATTAATCAAGCTTATCTTGAATTAATATATTGCCCCAAGTGTTACCCCAAAAGGTGGGTGACTCAAAGGTCCAACTGCAGTGTCAGTGCCTCTGTGGAACAGTGGGGAATTATTAGCTCAAAGAAGATCTGCAAAGTGGGGGTGGCAACCTTACAGGATCTTCTACCTATGTGTACCAGTACTAATGTTGGTACATCAGTTGGAGATTAAAAGTATGTTTTATTGGGAAATATCACAATCGCACATAAGATTCAAGAAGTCTTACAACTACACAAGATTGACTGCAGGAAAGGAGGGAAAAATTGGATGTCAAGAAGTTAGGGTGAAATAGGTGATATTTTACCTATCCTGCAGAGAAGAAACAAAGTAATATGGCTCAGACTAAGGGCCCAAGGGTAGTACCAGAATAGGAATCTGAGCAGCAGAGTGATGACCTATGTCTGGAGTACTATGTCCAGTGAACTATGAGTTGTCTGACTCAGAGCCAGGATTTAAATACCCTCTTTCTTCCCTGAGGGGGAAGTTGTTAACGGGTCTCTGGCAGAGCAAACAATGGGTTCCGGAATGGGCTAATGGATTTAGCATTAGGTGACAAAGCACTGATGGGAACCATGACAGCTTCTTAATGTCTGCTTAGCTGTGGAAACAAAGGAGAATTTTGGTGGGAATAGGAAATGGGTTGATAACAATCAGTTGCTCTGTTGAGGCAGTTTCAGATGCTATTGTTTTTGAAGGTTGAGTTGATGAGGGAATTATCACAAGCTCATTAACTCTGGAGCTTCCTGACTGATCCAACTATGACTTGGCCGTGCCCTGAGGTCCCATCTGCCCTACTTTCGCACGTGTTCAACCAGTCCTCTTTGCCAGCATGTCTTTTCAGCCAAAATATGTATGATTTATATTGTATGCCAATTAAATAATCATGAAGTAGGGATGTACAGCATGGTAACACAAGTCTTAATGAGAGTTTCTATCTTAGAGATATGCTAAAGATATATAATTTATGGAGGAGAGATTACCCAACTGGAGTATCTTTCCACTGTTCCTGTTTGTTGTTCTTTGTTTTTAAAGTTAAGGCAGTGGGGCACTTTGAAAAATAAGTGATGGAATAATACTAATTACAGAAAATTTAGCCAGAAAAGGTGGAAGGAAGAACTTATAAGGGCAATGCAAAAATATTTAATCACTTTAAACCTTTTAAAATTTAACCACAAGAATCTAAGAGAATCGATGTGCAAAGTAGTTAGATGATATATGGTTCTGTGTAGGCTTGAATGTATTTTAAGAAGTGATACTAGGAACTGTTTGACAGGGTTACACATTTCTACTGGTGGTTAAAATGTATGAGAGAGTACAAGATTTTTTGAACGGTTATTTGGCCAAGCTCAGAAAAATAGTGAGCTATTTGGTCACTGAAGTTTCTGGTCACAGTTTGAGAATTCTCTGATCCCTGGATTAGAAGAGAAGGTACAATGTGTTTCCTGGGTGTAGGCAAAATGTTGAGACCCTTAATATGGCAATAAAAGGACTTCCCTATAAACTGGGCAATGACTACCAAATTTATGGGGTCTTTTTCATAGGAAGCAGATATTTCATTACTATCTTATGTTTCTTGGGCTACAGAAGACCAAAGCTTTTTATGGCTGTGTGGTACGCTTTTATTACATCCAAAAATGGTAGAAAGACTTCTGTTGTTCAACCATCACTTTCACATGTTCTCCTATGCTACTGGTTTAAGCATGTATCTTGGGTTAGTGAGGAAAGAATACTGAGTTTTGGCTTACATAATGAGGACACAAGAAATAGTTTTAACCAGTGCTGTTATAAAAGCTAAAAAAAAAAAAGTTAGGGGACTGAGTCAATTTGCTATGATTTAAGGTTTTTAGATGCCATTCTTTTGTTTGCATTTCTCTTAAACCCAAAGGAGATTTTGTGATACTTGTCCTCTGGAACTGAATTTATATAATCTTCTTTAATTTCTGTGTTGCTGTTGTACAAATATATGCAATAAATGTTTCAAATAAAATGTCTTTCTGTAATGCAACCTGTTTTAACACTCTCTGGAATAAATGGAAATGCTTAAAACCTAACTGAATATTGGGTGTTTTGATGCCTTGAATAAGGATCCAGAGGTTTACATGTGATGCTTTTATGAAGTGCTTGGACTACTGAATATCATCTTCCTACTACTATAATACCTGCAACAACTCCTGGAGTCCTGAGAACCCTGTATGTTCCAAAGAACAGGGTGAAACATGGTAACAATTGGCCATGGGATATTTGGATCTCAGCTTCTTTTGGTATATTAGCTTATATCATGCAGAGGCTAAACCAGTGGTTCCCAAAGCCAAATCCTCAAGACTGTGTTGAATTTCAACTCTTGGAGCCCCAGCCAGCATGGCCAATGGTCTAGCACCATGGGAATTATAGGCCATCAATATTTGGGGACCAAGACTAGGAACACAAAGCTAGACATTCACATTTTAAAAATAGCCATGTAATTCTCAGGACATTCAATATTGTACCCAATATGAATATCTTCATTTTTCAGTACAACAGAAGAATATACGCACCCCAAGGATATTTGCACCACAAGCAGCAGTAATCAAAGAAGTAGTCATGTTAGTCTCTTTCAGCATAAAAAGGAGGAACGCAGAAAGAGAGAGAGAGAGAGAGAGAATCATAGAATCATAGAATTGTAGAATTGGAAGACACCAATCCCTGAATGCAGGAATACACCACCAAAGCATTCCAGACAGATGGCCATCCACCTCTGTTTAACAACCTCCAAAGAAGGAGACTCCACTGCACTCTAGGGCAGCTTATTCCACTGTTGAACTGCTCTTACCATCAGGAAGTTCTTCCTAATGTTTGGATGAAATTACTTTCCTGAAGTTTGAAGCCATTGCTCTGTGTCCTAATCTCTGGATCAGCAGAAAACATCCTCCATATGACATCCCTTCAATGTTTAAGCTGAATTGGTTTTTATTTTAGCATGAGCTTTTATGGATATAAACCCACTTCTTCATATGCAGCATTGAATGGTATTGAGGTCTCCAGTTTAAAGCGTATTTATACTGTTGTGGGAGTGGGACAGAATATAATAGAACGCAGAAAGATGCAAATCATGTCCTTTGCCCTAAATTTTTGAAGGGCTGGGTGAGGAGATACAGATCTTTCAGATCTTTACAGTGGTTAGTTAGTGTTGACATGGGAAAGTAATAAATCTGCTTTAGTGCTTTGACACCTCAGCACTAACTGATCATGGTAAAGATCTGTTATCGCCTTGCCCAGCCCTTTGAAACTTTAGGACAATGCATTTTTCTGAATCCTATTACATTCTATCCAACTGCCACAACTGTACAAATAGGTTTTGTACCCGAGGCCACTGGGTACTGCATCTGAAGAAGTGGTTTTATATCCACAAAAGCTCATGCTAAAATAAAAACCAGTTAGTTTTAAAGGTGCTGTCCCATTTCTTTCTTTTTTTCCCCCTTCCCTTCCCTTCCTCCTTTTTATATAACAGTAATAGCATTATAATGTTCACAAATTTACCTGTGAAAACAGAAAGGATTGCATTCAAGAGTAAAGACACTAATGATCCAATATGATATAGGGATTCCCAGCTACATTTGAAGCTTCTTTGCACATAGGAGTTTCACAGTTCTAGGCAATTGAAATGAATGAAGAAGGTGAATATGCATAAGTAACGCCTCTATACTTACTGTAAAACCTATTGGATTCTTTAATGTGGAAAAGTGGTGGAAATACACTGGCAGATTAACTGAGTTGGCATACTCAATAGAAATATTCTGGTTAAAGAGAGAAACAGAAACAGAGTGAGTAGGGAAGAGAGAAAGGGGTATACGGAGAGTGGAGGGAAATCGTAATACACACACACACACACACACACACACGCATATATGTATATGCACACAACAGACATCACAGTTTATGAAGGCCTAGTATATTCTCAGTTGAATACTCTCTGGCAGAAGCAACTAAATTTTTTCCTGAAAGAAGCTTTTTGAAATAGTCATGCTAACTTTGTTTAAAGAGATGGATAGCACTGAGGTAGCAGGCTCCAACCCAACCTAAACAGAGGAAGAATGGCTTTTTTAGACCCGACGGAGAATATTTGGCTAGGTCCATTTGAGACATTTCCATCATACAATTGAACCCTACCAGGTCTGCTCCAACCCATATTACTCCCTGAGGCGAAGAACAAGATGGTGCTCTCTTGCTATACCAAATACAAAAGTTGACTGGACTGACAGTTGATTCTTTCTTTCATTTGAGTAATGGGACAGTATCCTATCCCATATCTGAAGGCAGCAAATATCAGAGGAGCCAGGACAGACCACGTAGCAGAGAAAACTCTCTTCTCCAACACATTTTAGCAAGGGTGGGAACTCTGCAGCTCCAGGGAACTCCAGAATGTTGTTGGACTGCAGCTCCTAGCATTCCTCACCATTGACTTTGCCAGCTTGGACTGCTGGGAGATGCTGTTCAATAATATCAAGAGGGCCACATGACTTCCACCCTGCCTTACTGCCAATTCTTGGTATTTCTGCCTGGGGCAATTTCCACAGTTTGCTTAAAGCCAGCTCTGATCCTTTTGCTTCATCTATTGGTGGTCCTGAAAGGTCAAATTCGGCCAAGCAGGGAGTGCTACCTTCCATCCATGCATAATTCATAATAATTTTGCTTGCTCGGATAAATTATGAAACATGAACACTATTTTGATTAAATGCATCTTGTTTTGAAATATTGTGTCCCCCCACCACACTGATGGGCCTTTCTATCTAATTTAAGCAACAATATCATATCACACATTTTATTCCATTACATAAAGGGCTGGTGCTACATAAACAGAAAGAAAATGACCTCTCAACAACCAGCAATTCCAAACTTATACTCTACCGGATTTTATTGGCTGGGCGTATTCTCGTCATGATGCTGTGCTTGATATTTTACAAATCTTTGTTTAAAACTGCTAAATTTATGCCATGGGAAAATAGACTGCAATCTTCTGAGTATTAGTCATTTTTCACATAGTGTCAAAGTTTCAGCCATATTTGATCACTAAAGATGCGGGAGGGGGAGAATTCCACCTCCTTCAAGGGCATAGCACTAAATAAATAAATAAATAAATCACAATTATATATTTTTCCAAGTGTGATATTTCATCTTGCCCTTTTTCTTTCCTGTTGTGGGTAGCAAAATAATAAGGGTTATCAAATCTTACTCAAAACAGACATGCATATAGAAGCAAAAATAAGCTCTGCTAATTTAATCTGCTTTCCTAAATGTTAACAGCGGTGTAAAAATGGATGCTCTCATCCTTGTAATCAGTTGCACGGTGCACAAGGGCAGCAGTCTCTGATGCCTCATCTGTGAACTAATCTTTCATTTCATAGCAGATCTTTCCATATCAAACAACACAAATGACTTAATTTGCATGACAGGATTTGTAACGGGGCAAATCTAGTGTCAAAGTCGATTAAAGATTACACCGGAGAACTATCATAATCAGGACTCTAATGAGCCTAAATAGTACATGTAAAGTCTCCCCTTTTTGCCATTCCAGTCATGTATAAAAAGGGAATGTGTTTCTTTTCATCGGTGAGCCAGTCCTTGGGCTTGAACATTACGCCCTACGTTGAGCTAAAGTCATGTCAGTCTAGTTTTAGAGGGAAAGAAAGGGAAATAATAAAGCAAACATCACTTCACAAATGACATTGCTTAGTATAAGCCAACGTTTGAAGCCCTTAATTCTTCTAATCTGCAAAATAGTCAATGCTAATGGGTTTTTGCCTTTGTGAAAGCTGATGCATAGAAAGAAAAACTTTAATGAGCTGCCTGGGTTGTATGCTTACAGATACCTGTCAAATGTCTGTCATCTTAGCCATCTTTGAGGCATTATAAAGAAAGTAAGAAGGAAGGAACGACAGTATTTGTACAAGCATTTTCATGCTAAAATGGCACAATTTTCTTCCTGTCATAATTTCATTGTATCCAAAAGTCAGAAAAAGCTTAACCCTTTCGTTTCGTACATCTTGTGCGGTAGATTGCCTGTCCTGTGTAGCAGTTTTAAAAAGAGTGCTGTGGGGGTTTTCTTTGTAAACAGCATCTTGTCCCAAATTTGTTTCATCAGTCTGAATTAGCCACATTTAGGGGTGCGGTGGGGGTGGAATTGGCAACTATTGGGATCAATTGCTGCACTCCAGGGAGATTGATTCAGTTTATTAAATGTAACAGACGCATAATATAGAAATGTGGCATTAGAATTTTTTGTACTCTTAAATTGAGACCCTTTTGTATCCTTTTGCTATTCAAATGATTATAGGTAAAAAATAAGGTCAGCAAATGACCCTCGTTTTTCATGTTCCCTCTTTATTAAAAATATCGTTTAACAGTGGTTCACATTAGTATTACATAGCTATCACTGTGGCTGAATAAGCCTTATTTGTAGTAATTCTTAACAATTCATCACTGTTGAAGTTAAGATGGTGAAAGATGAAGCCTAGATGCTATACTCTCCCCCCCATTTTATTTTATTTTATTAAAGTCAAACAGTAAACATTGTTTTTTTTTCCTAACAAGAACTGATTATATTTCCTCTGCAGCCTTTCTCACATTTGCCCACCCTGAATTACTACATAGTACATACCCTCTTACAACTTTGTTTCGTAGCCTTTCCCAGTCTTTGGGCAGTCTTTGTGCAAACATCCACACCCCTTGAGCTTCATGTTTTTAGCGGAACTGATCTGTCTCACAACATATTGACAACATACAATGACAGGGTGACAGCCTCTTCTTGAAGGGAGGAATATGCTATTTCCATTTAAACTCACTTCTTTACCTCTTATCAGATGGGCTTTATTGCTTTCAGAGGACACAGCTTGTTAATAGCTGGAGACTTTCACGGGGAATGCTGTTTTTCTTTTGGAAAACATTACATCTAGTGGGTTCTGTATGGAAACCTTCTGGCAGCTGTTTTTGCCTTATTATGAACTATAACAGCATCACACTTCAGGCTTTACCTTTAAGATAAAAGATATATGTCAGCTTTCCTAGGTGACATGGTTATGCAGTGATGAATAAAGAAATATTGGCAAATAATGCTAACCCCCATGAATCCCTTTGTAAATTGTTAATTTTAGTTAGCCCAAGGACTAGCAAAAACCAATTAAAAAAAAAGTTTGACTGTTTCCCCTTTGACTGCTGAATGTTTATGTTTCACTTGGAAAAAAAAAAGAATTGATGATATTATAAGCCCTTTTTCCTAGGTTCAAAGATGTGTGAAAATGTGTGACACACTTCAACACCTCTTATGTATGCTTTAAAACACCTCGAGCATTAGCATCAGATTTCCAATGAGCCATTGCAATCTAAACGGGAGGGAATGTTAATGAGTGCATTGCACTCTTCCAATGGACTCACTGTACACTCAGTGAAAATATCTCATGGGTTGCTCTGCAGATGAAAACCCCAAGTGGAACAATCTCAATCTCTCTCCTCCCCCACAACTCACATGTCAGGGGCTGAAATAAACACAGTAGGGAATTCCATTCACAGCAGCCGTATTAACATAGATCTTGCTGTTTTTCCTTTTTAAGGGTGCAGAACATTCTAAACATCGATGAGGCGTTTAACAGCTTTAACGTAAAAGCAACTGGTACTGACACAAAAAGAAGAAATGTGAAAGCTCTCTATATGCTATCATATTCCCATCCAGTAGGTTTAAAAGTGGTCCTCTTGAGATGTCCTGGATACAGCAGATCAAACTGAGTGTCAAATCCCACGAAGTTGGAGGGCCAGAAATACAAGTAACGCACGGCTGGGACCCATTAGGGTATTCTGTCCAGTTTAAATGTGCTGCCTACACAAACATCACTTCTCCTCCATTGGAACCGTGTGTTTCTGATTGCCCAAATTTTAGCAATATATTCAGTCTTGCATTATCTCCCATCTATTGTCCCCCTATAGAGGGCTCCATACGTCTTAGGTGAATGTTGTATAGAATGGATCTCAGCTTTGGGGGGAAAAGGCATATTTATAAATCATTCCTTATTTAAATGTATTAAATGATTGGCTAGGCTTCCTGGATAGGGCACTTCTGTAACTCCAAGCACTCAGAGATTAACACACCAATGTAAACAATATCCGTCAGTTCCTTCTGTGCGTGCGTGCAAATCCGGCTCGGATTCCATCCCCGTCAAGATATGAATAATTCATCCGACATCTCTGCTCGGTTGTTCTTTTAACAAGTGCAATATGAATTTGAAAGGTTATAAGGCACGTTGCTAAATAATCCTCGGTGGCAATTTTGCGTACCGTCTTCCGCAGGCTTCAGGCCTCCGCTGTTGCTCTTGCAGAGTTCATCCCCCCACCCTCCTCCCCAGTTTCCAATCCAAGGTTAGCCTTTTCCTCTGAACACTACCTCGGTGACCTAACTGCTACACCTCTGATCCTCCACACCCCAGAAGCTGTCACAAGTCTCCCTCCTTCCCAGGAGCTGAACACACAATAGAGAATAGGCCCTAGCTGTGAGGTTCAGCAGCCATTAACCCCTACCAGCTGTTCCTGCAGGGAGCCTTCTGTGGCTGAATGCCCTTTCTCTGAGGAGGCCCTCATTTCCACTAATCTAACTATTGTTGGGTAGGAATGCTGACAGCAGAAAAGAAATTTTTCTTGTGTTCATGCAAGTGTGTGTATCCATGTGTAAGTGAAGGAAGAGTGAAGGCTAATTTCTATAGTAGGCATGAATGGAGGGAATGGGAAAAATACTAGTTAAAATGTGTTTACTTGCTTAAAAGGCTCTGTCAATTTAAATAATTTCAGTACCATGCTTTTTTCTCCCTCTAGTTAAGAGAAGGAAACTGGTTACTATTAATTTTTTTTCCACGAAAAGGCACTTCAAGCTGCTGCCATTCGTTATATATTTCCCCCCCAAAATCATTATTGTATTTTCTTCTTTTATGTTGTTTTATTTTAACAGCCACAGCCACATTATGTATTCAAATGCTGGGGAAAGTTAGACACGGTGATGTGCATTTTTGGAACGCATCTCTATAGAACATTAGTGTGCAACTGAGCTTACTGGGTAATTTTTATTGATTGTATTATCTTCTGCTGAATATGATGCAATTGTCAGAATTTAGGAGGAAATGCAGGCTAAAACATCTTTTTTTGTGAAGTGGTATCAATCAACTATATATTTTTTTAAAATAGAAACCTTTTAAAACTAAAATATGTTTTCAATCACTAGGAGTAAAATACTACATTATTTTCAAAATAATTTATTTTTTCCATTTAAAAATTATCTTTCATTTGAAAATATTTTCCTGGATACTGGCTAGTTCTGTCTAAGTTGACATTATGGATCTCTTTCATAATGAAGAAAATAACTATCTTCTAATTAGCATGCAGAAGAAAAAAATGTTAAGTGCATTTAAATACTGTGGTCTGTATAGATTTTTAGTTTGGGGCCAAGACTGATATGTTTCCAGTTTTCATATTCAAAGTTATCAGTCGATAAAATACTGTTTAATAACCACACAAACAATTGCTGCTATTCAAATCAGAAATAATTTACGCAGGATTACGTTTTCTAAATAATTAGACTGTATCATAGAAGGGCGAACGTCAGATGTAATAAAGCTCTACAATACATCTGTTCCTGTGTCTAGACTGCAGCAATTATGGTCTGCAGAAATAGCAAGGTAAAGCAGTGCCTACATGTTTCAGTGTTTAAAATTCAGCATTTTCTTTCCTTCACCCACTCCTCTTTTATCTACTTATTTACTTATTGTAAAATGAAATTTAACTGAATAGGGTTGTGCTTTCTTGATTTCTACTGCAAAGAAACAAACAGGGAGGGCTCCATCCAAAGTAAGATTTCCTTAATATGTTCAGAACAGTGCCTGACAATATGTTTGTGTCAACATATCGTACCTATTTGAAATCAAGTCATAGTCATGATTCTGTGTAGATACAAGGGGAAAAATTCTAGCTGTCAAAGGTATCATCAACCTTGAAGAGCATTGTGTGAACTACATTTGTTCAAGCAGAAAGATTTGTGTCTTAAAAAAGGAATGCTGATGCAGGTGGGTAATGCTAATAAAATCGAGGGGGTGTGTGGAATCATAGCTTCATGAAAAGATCCTCACTACATTTTTGGAACTCCCTTTGACATCACATTGACATCAGTGGGAAATCCTGCCTAGAGATTAAGATCAGTTCACTGCCTTAGGCTCTTGTCTGGTAATGATCAGAGGTACACTTACTGTTGATTACATCCCATCATTTTCGGCTTTCAGTGTTCTAATTCTGTCATCTCAGCAGTTAAAAATTCAGCCCATATTTGCTTTTTAGGGGGTAAAATGTTGGACGAATGAGATCTGGACTGTACCAACAAATCATAATGTTGACTCACCACATCCCCATGTTTACTAGCCTAAGAGGGCCAAAACCCACTGCCCCTTATTCTCTATTCTGAAAAAGGCAATAATAGCCAATCATATAAGCTGTTACTGGGATCTTACCAGCAACCTCACATTTTTACGTAGCAGTTTGCTTGCTAAATCATTATTGACTAAGGTCCCAATCCTGTACAGACCTAATGCCTGCATGCTCGCTGGATTGAGAAAGGGTATTTGTATTTAAGCTTGGCTTGCTCTGAAAGCATCAGATTTATCCGACACATAAACCTGCACTTGAAATAGACAAGATAGAGGCTTTCAAAAAGTTAGGTATGCTGCAGCTGTCAGTCTGACAATTGGGCTGTTACAAGTATTGGGGGGCACTTTCACACTACACTGTTACAGTGCAATTATTGCACTTTAGCTACCCTATGGAATCCTGGGATTTGTGAGACATTTAGAATACTCAGCCAGAGAATGGTTGTGTCTCATCAGACTACAAGCTATGGGATTCCATAAGATGTTGCCATGGCAGTTAAAGTGGAATCAAAGTGCTATGATTGTCTAGTGTATAAAAGGTCCTGCTTACTCTAGGGCAAGAACACAGCAAATAAATCAGTACTTGAAATCTTCTCCAGTCACCTCCAGTTGTATTGGGCACTGATGAATAGTAGTTTGCTCCCTTCCATTAGGATTCCAATCCAAAGCAGACCATGATTTAAATATTCATGTTTTTGATAACATGGGAATCAGTGGTCCATTCAGTCAGGTTGGTAGCCTGATGCTGGCTGGATGCAAACTAAGAATGCCTCCTAGCAGATGCTAAAATTTCCATGTGGATGGACTTTGTAAGCATACATGATAGCATAACATCATCGGGGAAGGGAAGTTGTCTTTCATTAAAGCTTATCAGACTTTACTGATCTTGTCAGTGAGCACCTGTTAAAAGCCCTAGAGTATCCAGGGACACAGTCGCCGAGAACCACAAAGAGCCAAGCAACACTGTCTGAAAACTACTGACCCAGAATAAATCTACCTGATCTCTTCAAATGACATAGTCAATGGAGGGTGGTTTCTCCCTTGTGTCATTGGGATGGTAAACTCACTCTAGACTTACATCTGAATTTATAGGAGCTAATCCAAAGAATAATGTTAAGCAGCACAAGACAGCTCCTAGACCCAGAATGGATTCACTGTACGCTTACATGGGAGGTCCCAACCTCCACTGGATTTAGCATTACAAATGTAACATGTAATTTGCCTAGTCACTTTAGATGTGTTCTCAGCCATCACTAAATGACATTAGAAATATATTGAAATGACATTGTCATATGGAGGATGGAGCAAGCCTGTTTTTTGTTGCTCCAGAGACTAGGACATGGAGCAATGGCTTCAAACTTCGGGAAAAGAAATCCCATCTAAACATTAGGAAGAAGTTCCTGATAGTAAGAGCAGTTTGACAGTGGAATACACTGCCTTGTAGTGTGGTGGAGTCTCTTTCTTTGAAAAGTTTTTAAACAGAGGCCATCTATTAGGAATGCTTTGATGTTGTATTCCTGCATGGCAGGGGGTTGGACTTGATGGCCATTGTGGTTCCTTTCAATTCTACAGTTCTATGATTCTATGAAATACTTCACTGTGCTTAGCCAAGATCACTTGCATATGGGCAGAGTTTCACCTTGGTGTTGTATCCTCACAAGGAGATTCCCAGAGCTAATCACACCATGTCCTCAGTTCTTTCTTTAATGAGAGCTTTGCTCAGTCAACTGTCAGTATGGGTGGGGATGCAATTTAATTCCCCCTCAATGATTTTTCTGTCCAATATGTGCACTGACAAAGAGCTGGTCAGGTGCGTTTCCAAGCCTACATTCTTCCAAAGATGAGACTAATGCTTAAAAAGAAATGCTCAGATGAACGGAAACAGGATTATTAATAAATAATAGCTGGATAGCTCACAGTGTTATCCAGGCGTCTGGATTGGGCTGGGCATTTCTCAAAATTTCAGAGCACTGTTAAATGTACAGATGATACCAAGCTGGGAGTTTGGAAGTTTTACAATAATAGGAACTTCTAGTCATTCTGAAGGTGAGTCAATATTTGGCACGAAGAACACATTCTGTTGGGAACTAGTTATGCGCTGATTGCCCAAAGCTTGCAAAGTAGCAATACTTCTTAACTCTCGGGCTGAGTGTTAATCAGCTTTAGCTCTGGGCTACTCCGTTCAGCAATAGTGCTGACAAATTTTAAAGGATTTGGGAAAGAGCCATGTACACAAAGAAGCATGCAGAATATATAACTTATGACGTGTAATTGAGTTAAGATCAAATGGTTAACCAAGTGTTAGGAAGAATTGGGTTAATAAAGCATCCAGGATATTAGGGCTCAGAGTCAGAAAGAAGGGGGAGAATATGCATATATTCACTGCAGGTAGGACAACAAATTGCTGGAAATTTGCATGGATTTAGAGACACATTTACCCAGCATGTATTTGATAGGTTGGATATGATCATTCCAATTCCACAAAACTGGTGACTTTCAGACAACATTCCTAAAGCTAAGGAATAATTCACTAAGTTGATTTCATGGGGAACTTAATGACATCCAGTTTCTTGGAGGTTTTCATTTAAAGACAGGGAATTTATTGGTTAAGTCATCACTAGCCTTCTCTGAGGAGACTGGAGCCATTTCTGCACTAGCTTGTTATAGTGCTATTATTCCACTTTCAACATCCTATGGAATCCTGGGGTTTGCAGTTTAGGGAGAGGCCTCAAAAGATTCCATAGGATGTTGAAAGTGGAGTAATAGCACTATAACAAGCTAGTGCAGAAAGGGCCTGCGAATAGGTGATCTTCATTGCAGCACTGAATTGGTGTAAATGTAATTCGAGTTCTTTGCTAACCACGAACCAGGAGCCAGAGTCAACGTTTGACTTTCATTCTCTCCACCTCTTCCTCTTGCTGGAGCATATTCTTCTCTCATCACTGAGCCAGGTCAACCAAGTTAGTCAGCTAATCAGAATCCCATATATCTGAAGCTCCTTCAAAATGTTTCAAATCTTGCTTTAAGGAAAACCCTATTTAATTTAATCCATGGTGAATGCTGGTCTGCGTTTGTGTTGGATATCTCTGACTATATTTAAAATGAAATATGCAGGATGCAAACTTTTTTTTTGCCACCAGATTGTTGTTCTGGCAAAAAAATAATAATTCAAGAAAGGTAGGTTATACTTGCTAACATAAAATGTGTTTGTGTAAAGGGAGAAATTTAGTGGGCACCAGAAATGTACCTACCACCATTATTTTGTGTGTGGGTGACAGAACCTTTAGGTGCAAGTCTTATCTAAGCTGAGACATTTGCTTTTCACATATATTTTTACTCAATAACAATTGTACAATTAAAGCTTGAGCTTGGTAAGTCTTTGCAATTCTGTGATTTCCACTAACATAAATAAGTATAAGATTGTGGCTTAAATTCCCCCTATAATTGTTGGTGTGTGCTTTCAAGTCATTTCTGACTTATGGTGACTCTTTGGGCCCATCATAGGGTTTTCTTGACAAGATTTGTTCAGTGGGGGGTGGGTTGCCTTTGCCTTCCTCTGAGGCTGAGAAAGTGTGGCTTGCCCAAGGTCATCCAGTGGGTTTCCGTGGCTGAGCAAGGATTCAAACCGTAGTCTCCACAATTGTGCTCCAATGTTTAAATCACTACACCATGCTGGCTCCCCCTGTAATGCCACTCATATTGCAAGGGCTGTCTACCTGCTGCCTTTCAGATGTTTTGGACTGCAACTTCCATAATATCTGGAGAGCACTGTTTTGCCTATCTCTACTTTATTGAGAATAAGGAATATTCAGAGGTGTTTTTGCCAGTTTCTTTCTCTGAATACAGTCTACTGCACTTAGTATTTGTGGGCAATTTCCCATCCAAGTACTAACCAGAGCTGATCCTGTTTAACTTCCAAGACCAGACAGGATCTGGCTGGACTGTATTAAGGTTTTTGTAGGCCCTAGGTGCTCTTGTATTTGACTCCTCTCTACCACTAGAGATGTTTTCATAGGCCCTAAAATTTTCACAGGATCTGGGAACTGTGTCTAAAGTGCCTAATGGATAAGGTAGCACTGGGATCTAGTGCCTTTAGGATTTTTAGGTTTACCTGGCAGTAAAACCCACTGAATTCATTCCATTGGGTGAAAACAGAGGCCCTTTCCATGCTATCTTCCCAACCTGCTTTGGGGATAGGAGAAGGGCAGGACCACGACACTTCTGCATGACATCGTCATGGTTCCATTCTTCTCTTGTTCTCGGGCAGTGCACTCATGGATTAAATCATTGGTGGGTTTTCTTCATCAATGACCTATGATCATGCCACCATCATGGACTTATCTGTCCTGCAGAAGCCTGGGAAGAGCAATGGCTGTGCTGCAGAAGGAAGAGGTGTAGCTATCACACTCCCTTCTGCAGGGAGCCAGCTAGTGCGAAGCCAGCTAGTGCGTAGAGGAGTGCTTCTGTGGCACTCACCTCCCGGCAGAGCCACTGCTGGGATCGCCACCGGATGTCCTTGCAAAAAGGTGGGGCGCAGAAAGGGCATTAGTCACATTTAGAGTTAACCATTACAAATAATGCAGTTTTAATTTAATCCTAATTGATTGAGTCTCATAGATTTCAGTAAATATAACTCTTAATTAAGTCTGTACTTGTCCCAATGAGACCTACTGTAGAAAATACAAATATGGAGTTGTGCTTTAAATCTTCCAACTTTTTTTTTTATTATGAACATTCAGTGTTTTGAAGTATTATTTCAGACCAGATAATTTGGCTATGTCTGAGGAGCGGGTAACATGCTTGAGGTTTTCATTACAATTTTTTCCAAAAATTGTGCATCATACAGAAATAAACATGTACATGCACATCAAATGAAGAACAGCTTACCAAATGACTTGCAACTGATAAGTTGCCTGATAGAGATGCCAAAATCTAAACTATTATCTGACCCTAAAGTTCAGCACCAACATAGGATACAACAGTGTCAGCATGAAATTGCAGTTGTTGCATGCTTTCAAATCATTTCTGACCTAGAATGACCCTAAGGCAAACATATCACAGGGTTTCCTGGGGCTGAGAGTGGGTGACTCACCCAAGGTAACCCAGTGGGTTTCCATGGGTGAGTGGGGTTTTGAACCCTCCTCTCCAAAGTCACAGTTCAGTGCAAAATCCACTATACCACACTGACTCTGCATTGCGGAAATATGGAAGGCTAAATATCACTGTCTTTAAGATCCCAACATAAAATGTTCAATTCTGGATAGTAATGTCACTATTTCTTAAATACGTTTCCATCAGCAATTTATTGCACCACATATCATTTATTTAAAATCCAATTTACTTTTTTATTTTTATTTTTTTTAGAAAAAATTATCCCATATTCCCAACCCAAATCTCTCCTCAACACTGTATTATGGGAGGCAATTGGCATGGGACCACTTTCAGGTTTGCCAAATGCTTCAACAATTCACCTTGTTTTTTGAGAGGGTAGTTTTTATGCATTTATTAACTTTTTGAAAAACTACCTTCTCAAAAATTTAATGAATTTCATCTAATTTAAATTTGATTTGCCTGGGTACAGTTACCTTTATGATAGCTGTGCCTAGGCAAATCTGATTTAAATGAGTTGAAATTGTTGTTAACAGATAAAAACCTCCCATTTATACTTGCTTAATTACATATAAATGTATAGTTATATATACATTAACCTCAAATATGCCTAAATTGACTTTAATGTGAGACTCATGATCAATATTAACTAAAGGGAATTAAATTGACTTTAGTGTACGATTGTAAAAATCTTGAGTGCAGTAAATAGTTTGGTAATTTTGGGAAGGCCCTCCCTCCTCGAAGTTTATTTGCTGAAAGAATTAAAAAGCACCATTCAACCAGTTATGTTTTGTTTCTAAATTTCTGATAGTATTAAGGAACTGCTGAAGCATCAGGTACATAGCCCTGACGCCATCTCCAATTGCCAAACAAAAGCACAGTCGGATGCTGCTGATCATAATTTGTTCTCTTGCACTGATGCTTGCAAATATAGCTGGAAGCTTTCAGTGTAAATTCAATTCAATTTTCACTCACGAGTGGGAAAAAAAAAACTATTGAGTGCAACATGACTTCTATAAGGGAAAGCAAAAGCTTAAGTTAGTCTGTGTAAAAGGAAGTGCCTATACAGTGCGTGTCCACCAGGCCAGGTAGCCAGTCTGGTAATGAGATACAGAAAAGAAATCTGGCCCTGTTCCAACAAACTGTGACATCCAGGTTTCCTGTCATTCTTACAGATCTCTTCAGGTTTTGCTTCCTTCCTATTTTAAAATTGAAGAATTCAAATCTCCCCCTTTCCACCTTTAATTCAGACTCTGGGAAAGAGAAGGGTAGGATGGAGAGCGTGGAGACAGAAAGAGTAAATTCACTTCAACATCCAATATGGCTTTCTTGTTTAGTACTGTTTGTTCTGCTGTCAGTTCTGGCCTTTTGCTCACACCTTCTCACTTCCCAAACATTCAGACATCTATCTCACACAAGGATGGCTGACTGCCACTTACCTAAAATATACATGATGGACACCCTCTCCATCTACCCACAGATAATTGTAATACAAGTGTTAGCAAGAGAAACTAAAGGGCAGGCTGCTAGATTCATAGCAACAAGATTTTTTTTCCCCTTCCATCTATGGATACAACAGGATTGGAGATCTTCAGAATGTGTCTGTATGTTTGTAGAACCATTATATGAAGGAAAGCAGGGAGAGACACTGAGAGAGAGATTGAGAAAAGGGGGGGTTGGGTGGAGAAATACAACTATTAAAAAAAAAGCACATACACTGCTGCTGACACTGTTGTGACAGCCAGCAGTATCAGCGGCAGTCAATTATCTTCACAAATGCCTCGTGTGCTAATGAGACTCACAAAAATCACCAGACTTTTCTGGCAAGGAGAAAAGATCAGTTTCATTGCTTGCAGAACTAATTCAGTGTACAAAAGTGAAGGCTCCACCATCGTTGCCTCTTTTACTGCTTCTTTTGTAAAGGCTTTTGATGTCCACTGAAGAGTTGGGTCTGTGTTTGGGGCTCTTCATCTCCAGTTCATTGCCTGTCATTAACATACATATCCATATGAAAAGTTTGGTAAGTCACTAACAGCTGTCCAGAGTGGAGGTTTTAGGGGAGGGCTGGGGAAAGAACCTATTCCTTCTCAAAATGCTGACAATACTATTTAGCTCTTTTTGGCAATGACATACCTAACTTTTTAAAGCTGCCTTTCACTCAGAAAGCAACTAGGCATAATGCTACATTCAAACACGTTTGTGGTTTTCATTTTGAAGCAGTCATTTGCTGTATTCAGAAGAGGCCCAGAGTGGCCAAGAGCAAAAGGAACTCCATCATTCATTATATACCACACACAAAAAAATTACTTTCTGAGTGTAGCTTTTGACTATTTCAAATAACCGCACATATTCAGTCCAGCAGCAGATGCTCTCCAAGGTTATTTTATGCTAAACACTTGGCCAGAATTATGAGACCTCACAGTTCACAGTCAGTGACTGGTGGTAACAAAAGGCATGTCAAATCACATTTGATGAAAGTTTGGCTGTAAGTGATTTGCAAATGTGTGTGCATGAAAGAAACAAGAGTTATGCCCACGCATAGCAAAAAACGTACAGAACATGGCTGTTTTTCTGGGAGCAGCATTTTGGAAAGATTATTGCCAGTGGGAAAAAAAATAATCTAAGAATTCAGGCAAAGTTGAACCTTTTATGCAGTTTTACTAATATTGATGAGACAGTTTATAGGCACAAGCTTAACTCTGGCTAGATCATGCAAAAGCAAAGCAGATTTATTAAGCTTAGTGGTGAACAAATATTTAAAGGATCACTTTCATCATGTATGTTCTTATTTTTTTTAAAAAAAAGTTTAAAAAGCATCAGTGGAGCCAAATTCACCTTCAAGGAAAAGCAGCAGGGTTAGTCAGTTAGCTATAAACTTTGTATTTTTTAAAAAATCTTTCCCTTTTTATGCATTTGGAATCAAAAGTGTCCCACTGAGGTAGAGAGTTCCTCTTTGATGTCAGCAGAGTTTGAACTGAACACTTGGCCTGGAATTTTGGTTTTTGCTCCCTCCCCAGTCTCAGAAATAATGCTTTGATTGATAAATGCTTTCCCACCCAATCTTCACTGCTCTATGGAGTTCATGACCCTTGAGCCTTAATTTACAATACATTGCAGCCAAGGTTTTCCAGGTCTTAGTTGGAAAACCAGGGTGGATGAATTTCTGTCAATAATCAAGGGCTTGACATAGTTTTACAAGGATTTTTTTTTTTTATCAGAAGCAAAGTGCCCAGCAAGCTACCAGCCACCAGTTCTGGAAAGGTTTTATTCTTGTCCTGATCCTCCCACCATGCAAAAACAGCTTGTGCTGCATGAAAACGGAGAGTTTAATCCCACTTGTTGCTGCTTTCTTTTCTTCTCTTTTGACAAAGTTCCCAATCTCCTTCTTTTTTTTTCTTTTCAGGAGCATCTCTTCCATCCGCCAGTTTAAAACACAAACCCACACATATCTTCAGATCCATCTAAAAACACACTTCTATCTATTTTGATTTGAAAATTAAATCTAACTTATTATGTATCCTGTTTGTTGTCTTTGAAGAACCTGAGCATTCGTTTTAAAGGAGGCCAGAATGACTTCTTAAACACATTTCTCTCTTTACTACAATTAAACAAAGTGGAGCTGTGATTAGTCCACCACAGGGGGGAAAGAAAAAGACACCCTTGAATCAAAATGGGGGGACCTGACTGTGCATTATGGCCTCACAATGCAGGAGTTTATTGCTGAAACCTGCTTATCGCCTTGCATGGCAAACCATGGGAACTTCAGTCAGGTGGAAAAATGATTCTCTTCTCCGAGCTGAAGCAGCTTTAGAGATCATAAGAACAGCTGAAGCCACTAAAGCTCTCCCCAGTAACTGAGACATTTAAGATAATCTTTGTGAGAGCTTTACATGAGCTTCTGGGGTGTTTTTTTTATTTGTTTTTTTGGAGGTTGTTGTTGAAGGCAGAAGTAGAGTTAATGATGAGCTTTTGCCGGCTGCTGCTGCTACTGTTCTTCTCTCTCTCTCTCTCTCTCTCTCTCTCTCCCCCTCTCTCTCCAAATCTAAGCCAAAAGCGCCTGTTTAAGTGAAGTGCCACCTCCCCTTTAGCCCTTGGGAAAGCACTCAAGGTGGATTGGGTTGGCTGTGTATGTGTGTGTGTGCATGAGACATAATGAGAACAATTTTACGCTGTGGAGGGAAGTATCGGGCAATTACTGATGTAACAGCCACCTGCAGAAGCGAGGCCCTGGTTGGAGCATTGGGCTATTCATGAATATTTTATGGTGTGATGTTATGCTGAAAGGCTGGGGCAGGTGAAGGGGTCTGGGGAGGGGGGGTTGTAATAAGTAACTCTGCTGGAGACTGTGTAGCAGTCTCTGTTTCTCTGCAGTGGCCCATAGTGTTCATACCGAGAAGAATTCTGACCCTGCCCGGGACTCCGCCACAGCAGCTGAAGCTGAGGAAAGATGATGTGACAAGTCATGGTGGGCACTCTTTAAAATCTGTTGTCTGCCAATTTTACACATGATGTCCATTTCAAAGAGCCTCCTGCATCAATCTTGTCCAATTTAATTGGATCACCTAAGTGGTGGATAAGGATTAAATGAGAATTTTGTAATGGAGAAAACTTGTTCTCACTCTTTAATCCGTTAAGGATTTTATAAAGTTGGAAACACAAAGAGGGTAGGGGGAGGAGTTTAAAGCATTTTCTGGAAAGTCATTATGACAACTACTTTTTTTAAAAAAATCACACACGCACATCTTTGTTTTACCAGGCTTGGATGCCATTTATGTTTGTCCTCCCTCTGGTTACCATCTTCTTAATTCTAGAAACTTTTGGTCTATTTTGTGTATAAAAGAACAATTATAACCAATGATTCTGTGATGCACAAACTATGGTTTATTTCTTTCTAAAACTTTTCTGTGCAGAAATAGGATGATGATCAAAATTAACTGGATTGCCACTGTTTAAATGGCTACTCTCCATGCATATGTATCTATATATTTGTTTTTGTGTATATAGTTTCAGAAAGCAAATGAACAATACTGTTTTTAGGTAGAATCTGGATCCCAGAAAAATACTGTAAAACTGAAGCAGACTTAAGTGACAGAAAACAAGTGTATGTAAAAATATAATCTCTTCCACACCCATATCTTTTGCTGCACTTTCAATTTCATTCACACATAGTTGCTTTTGGGGGAGCTATTGGAAACTATACTTTAGATAAACATTTTTTCCACAGCTTTGTAGTCCTTAAAGCAAGAAAGAAGCACACACAATTATAATGTGGTTTAATTGCCATTTCAAATGTGATGCAAAGTTGTTCTACATACAGTGAAACTTTTATCAAAAATTGTCAAAAATAATAGAAAGTATGAAGCAGGGCATTTTTAAAATAATTGGTACGAGGTATCCATTGTCCCATTCGAAAGGTTCATGAGTAGAAGCTTCTCCTAACACTTGATTGTGTTGTATTAAAGGTGATTGTTTTTTAAAGGAGGAAATGAATACAAAGTGGCAAATACATTTATAGACATTAGGCATTGGAAAATGCCTAAATTAAAAAGATTTTTTTAAAAATCTGTTAGACTCTTGTTAAAGCTTACAAATTTTTTTTATTATTTTTATTTCTGGTTTGCAGTAACTTGCAGAAGACATTAAAACTGGGTGGCAATCATGTGTTCCTCCGCACATTGCTGGACTACAGCTTTCAGTATTCCTAGACAGCATAGGCAATAGTGAGGAATGATGGGAGTGGTAGTTCAGCACCATCTGGAGGACTGTCCACCCCCACATTAGTATACTTGCACACTGCACAAGAACCCAACAACCTGAAGTTTCTAATGTCTGAACTTGAACACTGAAAAGATGGAATCCTATTTGTGACATTGTTGTAGCCTATAAGTCATTTCTGACTTATGGTAACCTTACAGCAAATCTATCATGGGGTTTTGTTGGAAAGATTTGTTTAGAGGGGGTTTGCCTTTGGTCTCCTCTGAGGCTGAGACAGTGTGACTTGCCCAAGGTCACCCAATGGGTTTCCATGGCTGAGTGGGGAGTCAAACCTTAATCTCCAGAGTCATGTTTGAACAACTAGCACACAGCCTCTCTGTTTGTGATGTATCTTCACATATGTCTTCTTTTGGATGCTGTACAAGGAAGCATATATTAGCCCCTTTCACACTGTACACTGTTACCCTGATTTCTGGGGCCCTGTGAGAGACACCTCAATGTGCTCAAAATACTGGGGAATGGGAACCTAGCGACCTAGCGAGGGCAACCTAGCGAGATCTTGAACCCAATGTTTACAGGATCAGGCCGAGTCAATAATCAAGCAGAAGTAAATAATAATTGTTTTCCTTTATTTTGAAACACAGTCAATACGTATGTACGCAACCACTCACACAGACATAATGAAAGAAAGGTAGGAGTTGGATAGAGGATTTTAAGAGGGATTTTTCAGGGGAAATACGACACCTGATCCTGAAGCCTGGGTAGTCAGAAGAAAAGTCAGTTGGAGCGAAGATTCTCAGCACGTGTAAGCTGAGGGAAAGGCTCAGCGAACGGAACGGCAGCAAGCTGGGATGGAAGCCAGGAGCGATCCGAAGAGACACTCAAAATCAGGGGGTCTTATAGGGGAAAATGTGCCTGTAAGCTAGTCCATTCCCGGGGAAAACAATGGGTTTCGGGCTGGAGACAAAGCCTCTGAAAGGCCAGTACTTTAGATGATTGAATTATGACAGCGTTGTCAATAGCGTAGACAGTATGCAAACGTGGAGTGCTTGACAGTTGGATATTCGGCTCATCAAGCTGCCTGCTCGGGGCAGGGGATCTTTTGTAAACGGTGTGCATACATAATGTGATCTCAAGAGGGTATTTGCCTGGAGGTCTCCTGAAGCTGCAGTCCAGCAATTACTGGCCTGCCTGGATTTGTTTTGAATAGTTCAGCTATTTTCGGCCGTGCCCTTGTGCGTGCTTGTCCGGGGTCCTCTCAAGCACATGGAGAGGAATGGGTAGTGAAGGCCAAATTCTTGATATCAAATGATATCTAATATACCACAAGTCTGGACTAAAAACTACAGTAAAAACACAACCTCCCCATGAAGAAGCTATCAAGCTGTAGTGGAGCAATGCTGAAGCCATTCATTGGCTGGGAGAGGGGAGTGACTCAGGTGTGACAGGCCCTTAATTCTCCCAGACTGGTCTGGCAGTTTCCAGTCTTATAAGGAACCCTGTTTTTACCACACAGCTCTGCTCTCCCCGCCCTTAGAGTTCTCAACATTTGTTTAGAACTACTCGATAATTTTATGATAGTGTGTTTTCTGTGTTACT
Source organism: Cyclura pinguis (assembly GCA_030412105.1). Lineage (NCBI taxonomy): Eukaryota > Metazoa > Chordata > Lepidosauria > Squamata > Iguanidae > Cyclura > Cyclura pinguis. The sequence goes on along the minus strand of CM059604.1, from coordinate 32,038,678 downwards.
TTATACATGGTATACAACTCAGCCAAGTCAACAGTTACAAAAATAAATTGCAACATTTAAGATAACAAGCAGAATAAAGTAGCATTTCAGATTTCAGATGCAATTTAAGGTTGAAACATTTCTTCAGTGTACTTTTTAGATACTTCACTTATATTTTTAGGTTCACCTATAAAGCACAAGTGTCATAAACAGCCCTCTGGCTACACTCCCCACAAAGGCTCAACCCCCAATCTAGGTCACACTCTCTGACCAGATTCTACTAGGGTTCAATTACCCTTCTGCCTCTCACTAGGCTTCCACTGAGAATTAACCCTCCCAACACAGTCAGACTCTCTGACTGGCTAAGAGACTCCACTCCGTAGCTCTTTGTTAGAATCCCACTGAAGAAATAAATATCAATAGGTATTTGGCTTTATATAACTTTTTCTCTCAGCCACCAGCCCCTCTACACACTACTAGGTTGGGTTTCTCCCCTGAGGAGCCATTCTGGTTGCTTAGCAACTTGCTTCCAGGTTGACTTGGCACTTCAGACAGCCATACCCCCAAGACTCTGTCACATCAAGATGCTAAAAATCAGCTCCTCCGCTGAAGGGGAAAGAGATAAAGTCACTTCCCAGCTGGAATGTGACCATGTCTTTCTTCTCCTTACAACTGAGATGAGTCACTTTTTGGTCACCTGAGTTCCTTCTTCTTCTCCCTCCACTTAGCTAGTGAATGGCAATGGTAGTGAGAAGTTCACAGCTGCCAGGTAGGAAGGGGACTGCAGAGCTGCATGTGCATGGTGTCACACTACGAAAACACAATGCAGCTGCTCAGCCCATACATATATATACATAGGATTAGGCAAAGAAAACATTTGTTGTTCAGTTCTATATCTGGTAATAAAAGAACAATATTTCAATTTTCTGCAAAGGATTTTTTTCTCTCTCCACCCCAATATATTGTATTACAATATTGTATTACAGTCGGTATTACAATACATCTTATTACAATATTGTATTACAACACACATTACAATACATATTTCATATTATGAAGGCTTTGTAATTGAAAAATGACATTCTGCCCCCTCACGGACATATAGGGATGGAAATCCTTGGTCACTGACTACATTGGTAGCTTTAAACTGGGTGGGGAAGATGACACAGGAAGATGTATTGTGGAAGAAAACAAATGTTCCTCCGTGGTATTCTCCCCATATCTGAACATCCCAAAGTGGTGTAGGGGAAGCATTCTGCAGAGAAAAACAGTGGAGTGTTTTTGGTTTTTTAAAAAACTGTTTTCTCTGCAGTAAAAAAAGTTTTCCTGGGCAAAACCCCCATCGTATGCACAGAAAACATGGGAGTGAAGAAGGGGGGACTCATATGCTTGGCCTTGAACGAATAATTCTTCCACAATACCTTGAAGCTCTCAAAGACTGGGAGTAAATTTCTCAAAATTCTCACTGGTCTCTATTATATTTTTCCCTGATGGGTTTTCTGACTGTTGTGAAAGCCATTTTTCAATCTAGGAAAAATAATCACAAATATTTGTTACACACACACACAAACACACACATCTATATCATATCCCAGTTTCCTAATAACAAGTATGGGTTTCATTTGTGCCAGGTCTTTGTCCTGAAGCAAGTGTGTTTTCAGCATCAAACTGAATCACACTTGATGCTCTGTAAGTCGGGCAAAGAAATCACACAGCCTGTGGGCCACATGCCTCCCAATCATTTTTATAGGCTCTGGGACCCTTCTGGACCCACTTCTCACTGAAAATTGTGGGGAGGGGAACAGCTGCTTCTGGAGGTTCTTTTCCAGCTATTTTCCTTTAGAACAAGATGCAGCCACAAGCACACTCACACCTTTTTCTTCTTCTGTGCTGTATTACCAAACCTGAAGTAAGTTAAATAGCCGCTTCTAAGTTTGTTTTGGGCAGATGATGCAATCCATGGTTGGTCCTAAAGAAGGGAAAAAAATGTCCCCGGACCCTTGGAGTTTGCCTGCCTCTACTCTAAATACATTTAACAAGGTGGCTTTCTTGACCCCTCCCTGCCACTAGTAACTAGCCATACAACTATATATTATCTCAAATTACATAGAAGAGTTTCCAGAAAGAATGGCAATGATTCAGCTCACTTTAAGCTTTTGAGTTTTGGCGCTTTCTTTGGGAATTAAGTCCTGGCCTGTGAACCTATCACCAATTTCCTTTGTACATCACAGTGTACATGGAGAGATAGTTTGCGAAGTTTTTCGCAAAGACTGTTGATTTGTAAAATCCAAAGAGTTACTGTGTAATGTGCCTCTATGTTCTATTTTGTATCAGAATTCACCAAAATTTCATTCCTCTGATGTTTCTGTAACACCTAATCTGAATTTGAGTTCTTGATTTATTGATTAAATTGTGTGTGTCCAATTGCCTCCACAGGATGTCCAAAAGCCAGGATGGGGTTCCATTCGGGCACACAGCTATAATTTGAAAGCTGCCATGGTGTGAAGAAAGAGTGTGGTAGAAAAGGCAGTGTATTTCATTATCTGAGTATACAGTGAAATAGTCCAAGAAATCCTAGAATAATAAGTGTAACGTTACACTGAGACATGGCTGTGGTATCCCCATCTCCTGCTTCTATTACTTTCAATATTTGTAATAATAATCTGTCTAGTTACAAATCTATGAGTAAAGTGCTAAATTCCCATCAATAGCAGCCCTTCCAAATCCTAAAAAAAAAAAAAAGCCTCCCACACCTTCTCAGAAACCAAGGCTCTGCCAAACTCATTTTGCTGCCATTCATCCCCCATACTCAGATAAATTCATTTAAATCCCCACCTGGGCAGGTGAATGTGCCTAAAGGTGCATTCCTAGGTAGATGGCCATCAAAACCAGCTAAGATGAACTGCTGCACTGATTACCTATTAATTAGAGTTCAGTTGTCCATGACCAAGCCTTCTGAAAGTACTACCACTTTTCTGAACTCTTCCACCTTTACTCCAGTCTTCAGGAATCAAAGAGATGTTGAAAGAAGCAACTGCTAAAGTTAGAGTTCTTTAGTTTTCAAACACTATAATGCCATGCACATAACTACAAGTGCAACCCAAGGCATATCTACTCAGAATTAAATCCTTCTGATTTCAGTTATGTTTGTTTCTGTTTAAGCAGACATAGGAGGACAGCCTAATTTTACTTAATAAAGATTGGCTTATGGAAACAGCAGACATGTCATCAGTTATTACTCCCATCCAAAGGATCAGTTTGGGCATGATAAAAAAAAAATCAGTTATTTCTATCAGTAGACTGATCCAGAAAAATCACCTTGTGAGGAATACTTCTGTTTTGGGAAAACTGCATCTCCCCATCACTCAAAGTGTAAGTAATATTTTTGCCACTTGGAAAGTGCAATTCTTTCTCCCAGTGGAATAGCCATTGCTATTTTGCCATGAGTGGTGTCATCACAAACATTTCAGGAACATAATGTCACAGACATGACTGATTACATGTGACACAATTCCTCCATAGCCATTTTTTGCCTTTATTCTAAGTTTTTGGGAAAATGGAAATGATCAGTTTTTAGCAGGTGTGTGCTCTCAAACTGTGTTGCAGGAGTTGCAGGTCGTTGCTGGTTGAAAAAGAAAAACACAGAGACAGAGAAGTTCCTGTTCCTTATCAAAAAGTTTCAACATTCAGTGAGCTTGGGTGAATTGAGATAAGGGATCGCAGTCTTTTGGGAATGGATATTCCAGGCATGGGTGAACGTCAACCAGCTTGAATCTATGGAGAACCAGTATAGTGTCATGTTTAGAAATGGAAGATGCATTTGAGTCCATTAGTTTCTGTGTAATCCTTCAGCCACATGCTAGAGAGAATATGAGCAAAGCCAGAAACAGAGTGGGGCCAAAATAACATTCTCTCCTGTCCCTTCTCTGTCTCGTAATATCTCTCCTTCTCTCTGTTCCTTTCTCACCCCATTACTTGTCTCTTCCCATCTTCCTCCCACTCACACTGTATTTCTTTTCTTGCGTTGTAAAAAGGGAAGCCTCTTTCTTATTTCACAGAGAGCAATGTAAGCTATCGCAGAATGCAGAAAAGGGCTTGTGAGATCACTGCAGAAAAGTAACCATGGTTTATTATGGACAGAGGTAGCCTGGGCTGAGAGTTTGTAATCTGGGTGAGAAAACCTGGAAGGTTGGATCCAGCCCATGGGCAACAGGTTCATAGTTTAGAATGCTGCATCTTAGATGTTGGAAACCTCTGTTCAAAACCTTCCTCAGATGCCAACTGCACTGAATTATCTTTGGCCAGTCATCTCTCAACCAATCGTACCTAATAGAGCTGCCATAAGAGGTCAGGCAACATTTCCCAGCAAGGTTTCCAGCCCAGCAGCATCCCATTCCCTCAGGGCCAAAACCTGAGACCAGAGAGCAGATGGGGGCGAGGACTAGAAAAAGAAAGAGAAAACATTTAGCCCGAAATTGTTGTGTGGAAGGAGAAAGAGGACAAAGGAGAGAGAAAGGGAGGGAATGAGGAATTAGGGGAAAGATGAGGGAGGGAGGGAGGGAGCGGGAGAGGAAAGAAGGAGAAAGAGAATTACAAAGAGAAAGAAGTAAAAGCAAGAATTAAAAGAGAGGAATCAAATGTCCTAATAAAGCTGAAGGAGAAAGATATTGCATCACACTTTTTGCTAATAATGGTGCAAATCACATACCCTTTAGACCAAGAAAGGAAATTCTGTGGAGCAAAATCCCCACTGCTTAAATCCATTCTGTAAGACATTGCTACTCAAAATGATGGTCAGATGACTGATGCTATTCTGTGAGCCACTGGCTGTGGAACTAGCACTAGCGTCACCATACTGAGCAAATCGGGCATTTCTTCATTTTCTGGAAAGCCTTGTCAATATTTATAATGAAGGACATTAAGCTTTACATATAAACTGCTTTATTTAAAAAAAACCTTCTTTTAAAATGACAACTGCTGTTTGACAGTTCCACAGAATATTCAAAAGCTGTAGTTAAAGATACAGATGCTGGAAAAAAAGTCACTGCCTCAGCTTTCCCCACTTCCCTCTCCCCACACAGGAACCACAGGGTATGAAGAGAAAAGAAAAAACGGGGCTGCAAAGGTCCTTAATGCCAAATCCTCACCTTTAAAGAAGGAGTTCACTCTGTGGTCTTATGTAAAGCTGCAATAATGAATCTGCATCATTAAGCGAAGCTTTCACATTGTTTCCATTACATTGAGAAGGCTCTTGTCTAAAATGAAACATAGGCAAGCCCAGCTATGCCCATGACTGATATTGAAATGGCAAAGAACCAGAGTGTCTCTTTCTTAACGAAAGGACACATAATTAGTCCAGAAAACAAAAGTGATTGACTAACACCAGCAGGGGAAAAAAGAATGTGCTGACTGACCCTGGCTATGACATAAGTGCTCTGTGTCACTGCTGATCCGCACAGAATTACTGCTTTCTGAATTGCCTGTCCTTTGAAGCAAAATGCCACATGGAGACAGACTAAAAATAAGTTCATTGTTACAGTTACACTTTTAATTAAGATGGTGGCACAATCATTTCTATGCATGAATCCAAACAAGGTGATATTGGAGCAACATTAGACCTAAAGATTGCAGGAGTGATGTTCCAACCAATTTAAATGGGAAACAGTGCTGGGCGAAAAAGAATCCCAAATTTTGTGTACTTGTAAGGTGCCTTTTACCAGAGACTGGAACCTTAGAAGAAAGGGTTTAACAGGTTTAGTGAACTGCCAGTAAGCTCAGAAATCTAATTCACTTATCTTACTCATGAGTAGAAGTACTTGTGAATGTGCTGGGGTGCTGATAAGTTAATCATTAACTTAGAAACTGCAAAGTTGATGAAGGAAATATCATAAAATGCATTGCCCCCAAATGGCACAGTTCATTTTTTACTCCTTCAAATTGATCTTTGAAAGTCTAAATTGCCCTCCCTGACCAGATGGAGACAGTGGGATTTCTAGTCTATAACATCTGGAAAATTCTGGTTTGGAGAAGGTTGTCTTTTTTTCCAGAGTACATAATTATGGCATTGTGATCCTACTTTAACTGCCATGGCTGCATCCTGTAGAATCCTAGGTTTTGTAGTTTGGTGAGACACTAGAGCTCTCCGGCTAAATATTCTGAATACCCCTCTGAAAACTACAAATTCCAGAATTCCATAAGACATTGCCATGGTGTTTAAAGTGGAATTATGGCACTATAATTGTGAGCGTGAAAGGGCCTGATTGTTATATTGGTATCTAACAATCTATGCAATTCAGTTTTGCCACTGTTCTGCTGCATCTCTTTCATTCTTTCCATCCCACCCAACCCATCAATATGTATGCTGTTCACTCACCTTTCAAACACCATGAATTGTTTAAGAGACAATAGTGTAAAAAACAAAAAGAAGAAGAAGAAGAATGTCAAATTGCTTTGGAAAATCTATAAATATCCTTTAAAAATAACTAGAAAAACATCCATAACATGTTAGTCATTATACCCAAACAGGGATTGTTATTACTTGTTTTGTTGCTTTTGACATTTAATACCATTATGCTCCTGTTAACCCCCCACCCTACCCTATAACTCATTGCTTTTATTTGTTACTGCCCATCTCTTTATATATATGCAGTGATGGATGCCTATCAATAAGTCTTTTATTTATCAAGCCATGAAGCTTGGACGCATTTCATAACAAACATTTCAGTAGTCATTGAAACCTATTGAAATTCTCTTGATCTTATTTCCATGAATACAATATCTGTGTTAAAGAAGGCAAGCACATAACCCTCATCTGTGGTAGCTGGTAGCTTCCATGTCAGCAACAAAGCAAATCTGCTTTGGATTTTTATTTGAACTTGGAAGGAACTATCCAAGGTGCTGAAACTATTTTGAGGATCAGTTTTAGCATCTTGGGTAGCTACTTCAAAGTTCAGCTCCAATGTGGATTTACCACCCAAATGACACGGAAGCATAGAATAGAAGCCATTTCCCCTCATCCTGTAGTTTGCCATTACATATTTTTGTAATGTACAGTGATGGAGCATGTTACCTCCATTGCATCCAGCTAGGATGTGCATATGATGTAGGAATTTCAGCAGGCTGTGTGAACATCCATGTGCATACATGTCAGTTTTTACTAGTTTTGCACATATCTGCTTTTTAAAAGCTCAATTTCTGTGCCTTTAAGTCATTTCTGACTTACGGTGACCCTAAAGAGAACCTATCATGGGGTGTTCTGGGTCTGAGAGTGTGTGACATGCCTAAGGTCACCCTGTGGTTTCCATGGCCAAGCAGAGACTCAAACCCTAGTTTCCTGAGTCGTAGTCCAATTGTCAGATCACTACATCACGTTGGCTCTCTTCAACACATGATATACAGTCCTATTAAGAGGCTATTCTTCCTAACCACTGGTTTCAATAAAGCCTATTACACATGCCCAGGAAATATGCAGGTAGTATAACATTTAAAAGCTCTTTTTAGAAGAAGAATATTGATTTTCTGCCCTATCTTTCCAAGTTTATCTGACTGATCACTATGGGAAATAGAATGGAGTAGTGGATGGACCATTGTCTTCTTATGTCCTTATGGCACTAGCATGAATTGTGCCTTCCCACCAGTGCTGCGTATCTGTAGCCAGGGCCAACTCTACTATGAGCTAGAGTTGAAGTATATCTCAAGTATCCTATGTCAGGGGACACTGGAAGATGCTAACCCAGACTGCACCTACTCAAATGCTGATCCATTACCATTGCCAATAATTCACCTGCCAGTCTAGTCAGCTTCGTATATGTGTATGTATTCTGTATATGTATTCAGGACAGACACCACCTTGTACTTCACTTCAAAAAGTGAAGATAGCTGTGGTAGTCACATACTCTGAAGGTGACATGGGTAGTAAGTAGCTTTGAAATGTTATGCTTCATGTATGTAGTTCAGCCTACATATTGGCTTTTTCACAGCCTGCATGAAATGTTCAAAACCATCTGAAACCAAGGAATACTGCCACCCCAACAGGTAGGGGAGCCTGAGATCCTCCAGCAGTACCCATGTTCCTTCTAGCAGCTTCATTTGCTATTGTTTCATAGGCTTGGATACTTCAGAGAACCATCTAAAACCAATCAGGTTGAGTTTTCTGATTGATTCTCCTAAACTTATGACCTAGCCATGCTGAGGTCCTTTGTCCTAGCTTCGAGAAGCTTCCAGTCAGAGTCCTTTTCCTACACAGCTTTTCAGCCATAAGTGCAAGATTTATATTTATTTCATGCCAATTAAATAATGTTTATAGCCAATTGTACTGTATCACAGATTGGGGATGTACGACATGGTAACAGTACAATCAATACAATAACATAGTAATGTTATTACAGTTGTGACAAAGGGTTACCTTATTTACTGCAAACTGTGGTAGCCTGAGAAAAGGGTTTAAAGAGGGTGCTGTCATTCTGCATCATAAGACACACCAGAAAAATTTAGGGGTACAGATCTCTTTAGATCAGTAGGCAAGCTCTGAAAGATCAAAAATATCCCTCTCACACACACTAAGTTTTTTTGGTGGGGGGAAATCAAGTACCTCCTATTGGTTCATAAGCCAAAATTGTTCAGGAGAGCAGCTCCCAACCACATTCTATAGAATGAGCTTTAACTGAGAAGCATGCACTTGTCAGCAGGAGGACCTCATCACAAGAAAGTGAATAGCAGTCTTCATTCTTAATGAGAGAATATTTAATCTTTTCTAATACTCCTGCATTTTCTATGCTGAAAATGGGTCTTCTGAACAGAAAAAAGCTATTTCTGTCAATCTCCCCCCCCCCAGCAGAATTCCTCCATGATATTTTGAGACATTTGAAGACAACGTTGTTAGTGTCTGCCTTCAAATTGTTTCTGACTTATGGCAACCCTAAGGCAAACCTATCACATCGAGTTTTCTTGGCAAAACTAATGGGAGGAGGGTTGACTTTCTTCCCTCTGAAGGAGAGAGAGTGTGACTTACCTAAGTTCACCTGGCAGGTTTCCATATTAAAAACAGTTCTGTTTAAAACAATACATCACCCCTTAGCCTGTTATTTTAATTTTTTTCTGTATTAAAATCCTCTTGAAATATAAAGTTTTTGCTTGATGAAAGAAAAACAAGAAGGGAGCCATTCCAGCAAGGAAGCCCTATCTTGTGGCCCCACCAACCATGCTTGTGATAATGATGGGACTGAAAGAAGGGCCTCTCCAGATGATCTCAGGGCCCAGGCAGGCTCGTACTGGGAGAGATGGTCTGTCAGAATGCCTGCACCTTCAACCCTGGTTGTAATTCACTCTGGTGGGAAGGCGGTTGATCTTTCTCAGGACAGGAGTCTTCTCCATCACTGAAAAGGATCTATAGAGTGTTTTTAAAACATCAGGAGCAGGGGAACATCAGCAGAAAGGAAAAAGAGAAGATGCTTCTGGAAGCTTCCTTCCTCTCAACTTCTCAAGATGACTAGCATGTCTTATGGAGGCTCGTGATCTTTCTGAGCACAGGAGCCCACTGGTTTAGTACAGAAACTTGAGAGAAAACTTTTTTTAAAACACACAGATATTAAAAGGAGGCATATGATGAAGGAAGATGGGAAAGATGGCAGGGGTTGAAATAGCTTAAAAATAGTGAGAATCCACATGATGACCAACGGTGCTCAGAGCAAAATATTGTAGATAATTGCCGGGGGGGGGGGGGATAAGTGGCCCAGGGCATTGAACAGTTGGCAAAAACATCATTTAGATTTTTTTTTTCTCCAAAAGCTGGAAATGGAGCAACATTTACCACCACTTTCCAATACATCTTCTCTGGCTGGGAAAATTTTGCACAGAAAGGAATTGAAGGAAGGCTTACACCCAAGGTACATCAGGCAAGTGAGAGTCTAATTAGGAAATGCTTTCTCTGTGTGTGTGCATGAGAAAGAGAGAGATTTGTGGAAAATAGAGAAATAGAAAAATAATGGGGAAAATATCATTAAATACATTCTTGCAAAATCTCACTTACATGTCTTGGTTTATTATAGCTTATTGGGCGAAAAAGTGAAGACAACATTGATACGGTCCATAACTGGATTTGCATGGTTTGATAGAATTTTAAAATTGTATAGAGCGAGAAGGTATACAAACTACAAGAAGGTTCTTTTCTGTATTTTTTCTATATTTTTCCCAGGAAGGAATAGGCTGGTTGTGGAGGAGAAACAGGTTTTGCTATATGCAGCAGCAATGGTGGAAGAAGGCCACTGGCTTACCTAAGGGACAAGGTTTGCAAGCAATTGGCTATTTGATAAACTGTATTTTCATACTAACGACACAAGAGACAATGTTATTTGAGTGGCATTTAAAGGACCTTAGGTGGCTCATTGGTACAGTTTGGATCAGCCATTGGGGAAAAAAAATCACAAAAAGCAATGAGAGTAAAAACGGTATCAACATCTTCACTTTGATTGTAAGAAAGCATAAAGTGTTATTATTTTTCCATGTCTTTTCTAGTGAACACTGCCTCTTACCTTTTGTGTTTGAAAGTACAATTGTCTAAAGCAACAGCTGGACTTCCAAATGCTAGCTTTCCCAGAATCAAGGAAAAGAGACTCCGGTATTCCTTCCAGCATATGTGAGCTGCCTGTTGTACACCTGTATTATAAAGTAAGGCTACAATTCATTTTAATGATGGTACATTGAAAGAACTTCTCTGTGGGGAACTTAATGAACTAGCAATTGGCTCAAAATATAGGAGATAACACCAATGACACAGGAGAAAACTATTACTTTTTGCATTTGAGAACCTGAGTGATAAATGACAGGTGGGCTCCACATCGATATAACAAGTCAACTGCACAGAAAAATGAATAATAACTAAACTTTGAAAAGGCATTGTGGGAGCAAGGGTGCAACTACACGCTACACACCAATGTATCTAACAAAAGATTAATGGCTGCTTTCCTGGAATAAAACAAGCTTGGAGAGGATTCAGAACGGAGAAGGTGTGTGTGTGCGTGTGAGTGCGTGTGCGTGTGTCTGTTTGTAAAAGTGTAAAGGAATACTTTCCGTCTTCCTAAGGAATTTACTTCTCCCAAAAAACTGGAACTATGTATTTACAAAACTTATTTTCCTAAATCCAGTCCTAAACTAGGCATGCTTAAGCCAATTAAAACCAAGAGATCTAAATCTCCCATCTATCATGACAGGAGATGCTTGGAGGTGTGGCCCACGTTTTCTGAGCTTTCCCCAGCACTATACTGAATTTAGGTCATTTGAGAGTTCACTTTTCCTTTCTATGAAACATGGGTGATTTCTTTCTGTGATCATGGAAGACCCTCCAGTATAGGAACTGGGAAAATATACAATAAAGATGGAGTGTGATATAGTGGCTCTCTGGTCAATCCAGGACTAGTGAGGCCATATTTCAAAATCCAGTCAGCCATGAAGCTCTGTGAACAGGCTGGGATCACTCAGCCTAACCTACCTCTCAAATGCTGTATTGAGGATAAAATCAGAGCAAGGGAGAGAACAATGTACACCATCCTGAACTCTTTGTGGGAAGAGTAACAGGAAATGGAATAAACAAATGGTGATGAATCAAATAGTGAATGGAGATTACAATGCCATGCGTATAAGCAGGCATTTTCTGATTCTTTAGACTTTAGAAGCATCATTAACAAAGGCATTTCAATTAAAAGGACCCAAAACAGATTAAATATAATATCTGTGTTTTTTGTATGTGTGCAAATGATTGCTTTGATCATTATAGTCTCTAGCAAAAAATGGCATTCTTTTTCACTCATTTTCCTGGAATTTTTAGTGATTTATTTCCTCGTTAGCTTCTAGGGGCATTGTTTAGTACCCAGGCTCCTGGGGAGTATGAAATAAAAATGGATCCCTTGGGCACAGCTGCCACCACCATCCTGTCTGTTAGGGGAGGGACTGAGAGTGGGGCAGTAGGTGACAGGTGATTCAAGATATCACCCCTGCCAATCCAATGGTAGCTATGCCTTTGTCAACTATCATTTTATTTATCTGATCAGCGCAGTCTCACTAATCATGTGATCTTGGTCTGAAATTTTACAGGATAAGCTGCTTCTGATGGGGACTGCTCTTTTTAGATGGACATTGAGAACCACTATATATCAGGATTCCACATAGGATGGGACAACTTACACACTAGGAAATATAATCTGTGGCAAATTCTAAAGCACTGATTGCAACCACCAAATGGCTATTTGCACCAGTCAGATTTGCAGACTTTTTAAAAATTTTACAAAAAATATAAAAATTTTGTTTTGCTTTCAGGAGTATTCGCATTACAAAGACAATCAGTTCATTTCAGAGATTCCATACAATTAGTACTGTTATTTTGCAATCTGTTTGCAGGGTATAGGTGTGAGATGATAGATAGATAGATAGATAGATAGATAGATAGATAGATAGATAGATCTCAACCTGAATGTGCTACTTCCAATGCTTAATGGCTAGAAGGACCTGGGACTTAAGCCACAATCTTGGAAACATGGGGGAAATGATCTTTATGAAATCCATGGAGAATAATTTCCTATCTAGGTGTAAAGAAGACAATGCTATGGAAATGCTGGTGTTTGTTGCTTTAAGGACTAACTGAAGTTGTCTAGACAGTAATTATTTTACAACTTAAGGCACATGTTGTAAAAATGTTAGATAGTCACTGAAGTGGTACAGGACAATTATACGATCTGCTGGCTCTCTCCTTCCTGCCATGTAAACATAAGCCCCCAAAGCAAGTTAAAGCACATTGAGAAAATCTTGGGTACGCAAAATGAAGAGAAGGAGAAGGAAGAAGGGGGGAAAAAGAGTAAAAGTAAATTAATCTTCTTGTGGTGAAACACTCAGGAGAAAATGTCCAGGACTTGTTATTTTGTGATAACAACTCAAGATAAATGAGCAGCCAGTATGTAAAGCTCTGATGAAGGACATGCAAGAAAGACAATGGCTTTCCATTTTTAAGTTAATCAGTACCCAAGTGATAGAGTTTTGAAAAATATGAAAATGGATTAATCAGGAGCTCCGGAAAAGAAGAGGGCAGGCATTTTTATTTCCACCACGTGGAGATGAAATATACATAACGTAATAAAGGGTTGCTGTCGACTCTCTGAAGGAAGAGCACCTGGAAGATTAAAGCTGTGGACATAACATTAACAAAGTACAGACCACACTGAATTAATGAGCATGGGAGATAGACATTCAGTGGAGTCTTAATTTATTTTCCTTTTCGAGCTCATCCTTTAAGAAAATGACAGTGTCTTCTTATCGATTTTACACTCAGAGATCAATCAGAATTGCCCTGACTCAGACAAAATTTACAATGCTCCTGACTCTGCCTGGAGCACCTGGGCCTACACAGACATCACAAGGAAGCAATAGATCATGTTTGTATGTAGAGCCTGACATGCTTAAAAATAAGCTAATCTGTAGTGGAATTTCCTTCTTTTTGACAAGTTGCTCTGCCCAGCTCTTTAGCCCTTTGTTATGAATTTCTCCCCCAGTTCCCCTATTAATTATAACATGGGTAGAGGATTCATGTGTTTAGGCCCTCAGGGAGGTCATCTGCTTTGCAGTTTTAGATAAAATATAAACTAACAGATCACTCCTGCTTAAACAATGTGAAATGTCACTTTGATGCACTCCATAAAAAACCTAGAGGTGTTCCATCAAGAGCTATGATCAATTCTGACAAGCCAACAATATCAGAGCTAAATGATGGGCCTGCACATTCCTAAACAGCCCTTGGTGGAAATTGCTATATCCGGAAGCTCTTTTGTGCAAGTAACTAGCTGTATTAAATGCAATAATTACAGAAAAGACACTGACTGTGATGCTCAGGCAGTTGTTGGATAAGCTCACTTGTTTCCACACTGCCATTTATCTTGTAACAAGGGATTGCTTCTGTACTGACTTTATACACTAGGGAATGGAATACAGATCCTCTGCATTAAAGAGATGAGTTCTCCAGTTCTCATGGCAGTTTCCCATGCAACATTTTTGGTAATATAGCATGGCCCCTACTAATCAGTCTTTTGGCCTTAAAATAAATCACACAAAAGTGTTAGTGATCCTACTTTGCTTTCAAAGAAGAGAAACTACTAGTATGTTCAAGTTGCTTTCATAGCTTCTGTGGGGCAAACTTGGAATTACAGTCATCACTCCACATACGCTAGGGTTAGGGGCACAGGACCCCCCTGAAAGTGAAAAAAATGTGAGTAACTCTAGGCCCTCCCAAACCATATTTAACACACAAAAAAAGTATGATAATCATATTCAACCCACCATAGATTCCTTTGAGGCCTCAGGGTTCCTTCACAAGGCAGAAGTGGGTGACTGGTGAGGCTGACTGCCACCTCCACTGCTGCCCCACACCATTTTTAATAGGGATTTACAAGCCTCATTCACAGTTTCTCAGTCTCACAAGGCTTCCAGTCCCTATTAAAAATGGCATAGGGCAGCAGCAGAGGGAGCAGCAAATAATCTGTGAATAAACAAGTCCGCAAAAGTGAAACCCACAAATGTGGAGGGCTGACTGTACTACTGAGTTAAAAGAAAGCCATAATCTATCCTATCTCCTTTACGAATGTAGCTGTTGGACAGAGGTGTTCACTCTTTCGTTTTTCAGGTATGCACATAAATGTGATACCATAAGAGGTCCATAGAGAAGTCTTATTATGTGTTTCATAGATTTGAATCTTATAAATTCATTTATTCATTTAAAATCATTCCATCACACATCTCTTTTACTGGCAGTCCCCAAAATATTTAGTAGCATAGAGATTCAAACACTCAAGACAATATCCAACAGGTTAGCTTGACTTTGTTCTTTGACATCCAGTCCATTCATGCCATCAGACATTGATTCATACTTTCCCCGGGTAAGGCTTTAAACGCAACTGTGACTTGCAGAGGCCTGTTTAAAATTCTCAGCCAGAGAGCTCTAGTGACTCACCAAACTACAAGGCCCAGGATTCCATGTGTCATGGCAGTTAAAATGGAATCATAGTGCTATAACTGTGTAGTGTGAAAGGGTTCCAGGAATGCTCTTAAATCATAACAGAAACCTTGGGGAGTCTTCCTTTGACACACAAGAGATTTCCTATGCTTTTTTCGTAAATGTTTGACCATTCAGCCAATTGATACTCAGTTGGTGCTACAATACAATGAGATATGTCATCTCAAAAATGCAATTTGCACACCTATCCAGAAATAAAGAGGCAGACAGCAATGAGAAGATAAACCAGAGACACATTTATTAATATTCAACTTCCTCCAACCTTCAGTGGAGACAAGTAAGTGCAGAAATCAGCTGAGGCAAGGTAGTCCTTCATGTCTATCTCCCCAGATGAATGTGTGCAAGCACCCAGGCCCTAGTGCACACACACCCATGTTCACATAGGCAGACATCAGCCAATCAATCTAGCCAAGAGGACCCTCACCCTTAATTCCTCCCCCAAGCCCTGCAACTTTGGATATCTCGGGAGTGTTCAACCTGGGCCAGCCCGAATGTTCATTCTTCCACCCATACCTGAGCCCCATATACCCTGCAGCATAAGCCAATGAACCCCCTTTTACCCAGAAGGTGCCCCAGGAATGCTCACCAGGAACTTACCAGGAACATCCTCTTTTTCCGCACTATCCCACCACTCCCATCAGCAAGGCTTACCTTAGCCTCTGGGCCTCATAAGGCCACCTGAAGCAGCCCTAAAGCAACACTGTATATCCCCAAGGAATATGTCATTGCTTGCATCAGAGATATGGACCCCATCACTGTGATATAACTTTGCCTGGTCATACCTGATTTCCAAACACGACGAAAGCTTCCCCAAACCCATTGCCATAGTATTCTTCATTTCCCTACTGTCTTTACACCTAGCCCTATACAAACATCTGGAGTCCTCTTCCTCTCTCCAAGTCCTTCTAGAAAGGAGGTCTGACCACCCCAGACCATCTCTGTTGTCAATCTGCCAGATGCTCCCTTCCCTGGATAATAAGGAACTTCCTTTTGACCAAACTGAGGTCATTGCCCCCTGACATTTGATGAAAATATTGTGTGCCACACCTCTACTTTAGACAGTCCTGAAGCTCCCTGCACATACATGCCCTCATTGCAGCTGCCCCTCTAAAACAAAAAGCTGCTTGAGAATCTCCTCTGTGTTACAGGCTTGCTTCACCCTCCTAGTTACCTGTGACCTCTCTGCCTAGTGTGGGGGAAGAGTGAGCCTAACCTTCTCCAAGGCCTCAAGCCTCACTAAGAACATGGTCAAATCTAAGTACTTGTCTACCTCCAAGGATGAAGGCAATGCTGAAGGGGGATTCCTATGTGAAGGGGGCTTAGCTGGTTGTTTACCCTTGTTCATGTCCTGCCCCTTCTTAGGTGCCATTCCTAATCAATCAAACCCTCCCCCCGGAGGAACAAGAGAATGTAACTGCAAGACTTTAAAACTGCAACCACAGTGCAAACCAACACCCTAGTATGTATGCACCAAGCCAAGCTGCTCCTTCCAATGGCACAGTCTGCCCCAAAGTTTCCATGCTCACATCTTCCCAATCTGAGTACGTGCTATGAAAGAGACTGAGCTGGGGTGGGTGGGACTGAGGCTTATATGGCCTTCGCCTCTGTCCCTCATCAGTGCAAAGCACTGGAAGCATTGCTCAATTCTGGCTCTTCTAGAATGGGCATGCAAATCCCTCCCACCCACCACTGCAGACCATAGAGTAGTGGTGGTGGCATGGTAAATCATGATACAACATGACTCATTGGAAAAGACAATAATTCTTGGCAAAGTGGAAGGTGGTAGAAAAAGAGGGAGACTATATTACAAAGGGATTGATTCAATCAAGGAAGCCACTGCCCTGAGTTTGGAGGACCTGAACAAGACAGTGGATAACCATGCATCTTGAAAGTGTCACATTTCCAAGGTCACCATAAGTCAAGGCTGATCTAATGGCAAATGAGAAGAACGACAATAACATCTCATAAGTAAACGTGTTGAGTCAGTGGGACTTAACTCCCAGGTAAATGTGTATACAATTGCAGCCTGAATCAGCCACTGGGTCTCCTACAGAAAATTTGCAATATCTTCTTTGATATTTAAATGAAAAAGGGCAGCTGAAAATCTTACCTGGTATAAATTATCTCATAAGACTTGCCTTTCTGGTACCACCTGCCTGTTTTCTCTTTTACAAATAAACTTCAGAAATAAAAGCAGTATTTAAAATGATTGGCACAAACACAGAGAAGCCACAGTTATAAGCGACAAATAAACATCTGAGAAAAAGGTTGTATTGGTTTTCGTAATGGACTGTCCAATGGTTTGAAAGTAAAAGAAAGTCTTCTACAGTGTTTGATCTTGCAGGCCATCTGCATCTACATTTCTACACCAAGATGGATGATCCAGGGCTTAATCTATTATGAAGGATGAAAGTATGTTTTTCGCATGCCCTACATCCTGTGTGTAAATTGGATATTATTCTGTTTTTAAGTGACAGAAGCCCTGCACAAATGTTACACAAGATTCCTTTCATCTGTTACCGTAGCAAAATGCTTTGCAGATGTCTGCAGGTAAGCCTGCATAGCAGGGTTGGGAATTGTGCTGCACTCCAGAATTTAAACTCCTAGCAATCCTTCCCATTGTCTATACTGGCTAGGGCTCTTGAGATTTGCAGTCCAACAAAAGCCGGAAGGTTTTACAATTCTCACCCCGAAGTGAGGGGGAATGAAACCTCAGATCTATAATTTTCCTTATTCCTTGTTTCTTATTTGTGATATGTTCTATCATCAGAAAGAATCATTTCATCTATGTGAACCATCTTCTGAAAGCCAGAAAGTTGTAAGAAATGATGGGATGAATCACAAGTGAGAAATTCCTAGTGATTTTTGTACCTCTCGGAAGTACAATAATCTGAAAATCAATTTTGAAAGTTGCACAACTAATACCCCAAGGGACACATGGAAGCGGGAGGGACAGAATAACAAAGAACATAAAAATCATCCCTTCTTGTTTATTTTTATCACAATAATTCTGTAGGCAAACAGCTGAGTTATTGATAGCTATAAAGGAATTAATAATCTAATGTTCTAATTTCCAGTACACCACTGCACTACAGACAAACACAGTAACAATTAATTAATAGAGGGACAACACATTTCTAGAAAGGACAAATTTATTACTGGCCTCACTAATAGTAATTAGACAGCTTGTTTTGTGATACTATCAGGTATTTAATTAAGAATTCTCTATTTTCAGTTAGTAATACACTATGTCCTATAAAGAACTGTGAGTTGCTAGGATTTAAGAAGAAGCTGGAAGACTAGAAAATTGTATCAGGAGGGGAGGTATGTGGAAAAGGAAAGCTTATTTTCAACCTGATTTGTAAGAAGAATAATTTTTGAAAATATTCAGGTTATAAATTATAAAAATGGCCTGCACTTTGGAAAGATGAATGAAAGTAGTTACAAGCAATCTTTTGTTTGCACATATATATATACATAATCCGAGCAATGGTAGAAGTACATGTAGTTTCCCATGTATCTCCTTTTGGAAAGGATAAGCAAGAGTAAATTAAAGAACACAGATTTTTTTCTGGGTACTAGCATACTGAAAGTTAGATGCATAGTATGTTATGATTAAAGCTGAAACATATATATCAAAATCAATTAAAATTTGCTTTGAAAAATCATCAATCTTGCCAAAGATGCATAAAACCACTTGGATGGTTGCTTTTGCAAATTTGATATTTGTCACAACATTTGGGTTTGCTTGACTAATTACACAGATGGTTAAACTTGAATTTTACCAAGCTGAAAAATCTTCACATCCAGAGTTTATACTAGGTTTGGCATAAAGTATCAAAATACATGGATGGCACCCAATGCTGTTTTTCCTTTCTATCTGAGTCAACCAAAGCAATGGAGGTGCTGAACTAGCACCACAGATTACCACTGGTCTGGTTAAAGCTAATAAACTGAAACTTCATCCAGATAGAGTAGAAATATTGATACGTACTTGGCCTAACCGGTGAGATTCCACATTTTGTCAATGTACTATACTTTATTTCCCTTCAAGAACAGTTTTGTGTGCTACAAGTACTGTTAGATCTACCCCTTACTATGGGATCACAAGTGTCATCAGCACATGAAATGTTGAAGCTGGTATATCAGCTGAAACCTCTTGTAGGCAGAGGCGGCCTGGCTACAGCTACTTACACAAGAATGGCAACCTTCTGAAGTAATGTGGAGTGCATAGGACTTCATTTGAAGACCTCTTGAAAACTGCATTCTAATACTGATGACTACAATACACAAGAGAATACATAAAACATTTTTATATACCATCCAACCTTTCACAAATGAAAACTGGGACACATGGGGACTAGAAGGATCAGAATGTGGCCAAGATGGCAAAAGTTATTAATAAGGAGGAACACAAAAGATAAGAAAGATTGCAGTATTTTGCTTTTGCCTGAGCTTACTGGGAACAGCAAGAGTCCACCTGCTCTTTTCCTCTCCCCAGTTTTCAGCAACTGAAGTAAACTGAAGATAAAGATGGAGGAAGAAAAAGAAACTGGGACATTGTAAAAGCAGTTGAAGAAACAGGATGACAGTGGATTAAATTGAGATTGTTCCTGGCAAATTAGGACAGTTGAAAAGTATGTTTTACCTTTCTTCATGCAAATCTCCATGTTCCCCATCAGAGAGACTTTTAAAAATTATTAAATTTTTAGAATATAGATGATAAAAGGAAAGAAAAGGGGGAGGGGGAGAGAAAGAGAAAAACCACAAAGGATATGATTATGAGCTAGGCATACACATTAATGTAAGTTGACCATAGGTTCTTAGGTCTAAAAATATTTCCTGGGAGTTGGCAGCTATAGAATTCACTGTAATGAGTGGTTAAACCACAAAAATCTACTAACTATTGAATCCTGGATGGTAAATATTTGTCTTGCCAACCTTGGAATATAAGATTTTTAGTTCCAGTTAAGAGACACAGAATCCAACTGTGACCCTTTCTGCACAAGGCGAGTGAATCGCTCCGTGCTGTTACTTACCGGTTCTTCTCTCTTCGAAGCAATGCGGACTTTCCCTTTAGCCCTTCTGCAGGGCTCCTCTGTTTGTTGCAGGGCGAACCGGAGCAGTGCGAGGTCTGTAGATCCACACTGCTCAGGCTGAAAATGGTGGCTTCCTGTTCTTCGTGGGTCTGGCCAAACCGCTGACACTGACCACACCCACAGCCCGCCCTCCGCTGATCGCAAGCTCGCATTGATGCGAGCCTGCACATCTGCACAAGTGAGCAGGAATGCAATGGTGCGCTCCAGAAGATTGAAAGACCGGATTTTTCCAGTCTTCACTTAGCGCGCTGGAGGACCACTTGGGGGCATTTTGCATTAGACTAAGGTGCGGAACTAAGGTAAACAGTCCGAACCTAGTCCGATCCAAGGTGCGGACGACCTCCGTGACAGGACGCCTTGGCCTGTTTTAACCTCCTCATGCGGAAAGGGCCTGTGTTGATCATCAATTAACTTCCAAATCATGGGAATACAGCTTAAAAGCAGAAATATATCTACAAAGATTTTAAAAAATCTAATACAAATTAATATTCATCCACCTGGAAAGAAAGCCACAAATAAAAAAAAAATCTGTATCATATCACCAACATTGTGCTGAAGCAGTTAGTTTCTTTCTAAAAAATGTAGAGGTGTTCAACATGGACAATTTTTGCTGAGTTAAATATAGTTATAAACTTCAGGAAGTGTTAAATTTTGAGGCTAGGCTAATCACTCTCTGATTAGTTCCAGAGCTAAACTACACATAACTTAAATACGCCACTTGAAGCAAATTAGGGGGGAAGAAACACATAGGAGCCAGGAGAGGTATTTAAAATTCTCAGCTAGAGAGCTCCGGTGCAGTGGGACTCAAACTTTTTACCCCTGTGACCCCCCCTTTACCTCTGCATGAGAACATTGTGTCCCCCCACTCCATGTTGCACCCCCCCTCATTCTATCGTATGGGTCTCTCCCTCTCTCTCTCTCATACACAGGCCCTTTGTGCAGCATGTGCCCTCTGTCTTAATGCTGAGCTCCTGCCCTCTCCCCCTCCTCTATTCATTTCCTTCCCTCTCATCCAAGGAACTGCTTGGTGGTTGCTGAGGGGCATGCGCCTGCTGCTCCAACCATGAAATGTTTGGAGAAGCTAAGTGGGAAAAGCATAAAAAGAGGGAACCTGATTTTTGCTATGTCTGAGTTGGAGGAAGGCATAACAGTGGAACAGGCAGAGACCAGCCACTCCTCAACAGCGCACACATGTATAGACACAGGCTATTTCCCCAATCGCATAGGAACAGGAGGGTGGGGGAGTGCTTCACCCTGGGCGGCAATGTTATAGGGGCATCCTGGCTCATAGCCATGTCGCCTCATGCCCTAGTCGCGCCCCCATGCGCTGTGGCCACACCCCACACACCAAGGCCACATCCCCACACACTGAGGCCATGCCCCCCCAACAGTAGCCTCGCTGCCCTCCACACGCTTCAAGCTGTGCCACTCCCTTTCCCCCCTACACTGTTATAATGCTATTATTCTACTTTCAACATCCTGTGGAATTCTGGAGTTTGTAGTTTACTGAGGCCAAAGGGCAATCTGGGTGAGAATTCTAAAAGCCCCTCCCTAAACTGCAAACCCCAGGATTCCATAGGATGTTGAAAGTGGAATAAGAGCACTATAACAGTGTAGTGCAGAAATGGGCACAGTCTTGTCCTTCTCTTCCACATTCGCTGAACTTTTCTTGTCCCCCCTCCAGCAAGTTTAATTGCCACCCTTAGGGTCCTGCCCCACAGTCTGGCATATATGTTTTAACATTTTAAAAAGATAGCATTGCCACAAGTAGTGTAATGTCAGGTACAGTTTGGCCTTTTGCTGAAGGGATTTGTTGTTTTTGTTTTTTGCCATCAAGGAGACTTTGACTTAAGGTGACCTTATGAACGAAAGATGCCTAGCCATCAACTGTCCTACTCTTAGCCAGTTCCGCACTAGACTGCTATAGCGCTATTATTGCACTTGCAACATCCTATGGAATCCTGGGGTTTGCAGTTTTGAGAGGGGCCGGGCTATAGCAGTCCAGTGCGGAACGGGTCCTTGTCTTGCAAACTCAGAGCCATGGCTTCCTTGATTGAATCAGTTGCCCTGTCGTATGGTCTCCCTCTTTTCCTACTTCCTTCTATTTTAAAATCTGTGCTTTTCAAAATATGATGTATCGTGAAGTAGAGGTGACACAGATGGTTCATAACTGGTAACTTTGTTTAAGAACAAGTTGTTGTTAGCGAGAAGCTATTCCCCCATCTGGCTTTTAGAAGCACTTGAATTGAAGCACAATGCCTGGAAGTTGAATGCGTCACTTCCTGGTATGGCAAGACAGGAAGACCAGCACATTACATCAAGTACAAAGACCCGAAAAAAGAATACTGACAACAACGAAAGTCATAGAAACAGCTGAACTTGCTAATTTTTGTTTCTCTGCAGTTCCTCTTCAACCATTACTTTTGGTATGTTTTTTTCCTAGGCTCCATTCTGTTTGAGAGGCTGAATTAGGCATGTGTTTGACTAAGGGCTTCATCAGGCTCTTTGCAATAGGGGTCTTGATACTATGTCATAATAGTAACATTGATAGAAGGACAATGTAAATTAATGTTTAATGTCTGAAGTCCTTGATTCAGCAGCCTGATGGACTATATCTGGGGTACAGTTGGTGCCTGCTGGCATACTCAACCAGCAAAATCTGTTAGTTTGCCAAAGTGATCAAATAATGGGACATTAGATCTGGTCTTCTGTGTGTGAAAATATTATTTCCCATTCTACATATCCTGCAACTGTCCCCAGTTTGGTGGGTTCACTTCTAGTCAATCCTCTGTTGTCCTACTTTTTCAGCTGCTTTTAAAATGTCCCATTTCTCTCTCCTCTTCCCACTTTCTTCTTTTGTCCTCAATTTGCTTTACTTGTTGCAAACTGAGTTCAAAGTGCAAAAGTAGTTTGTACTCAGTTAACAGGGAGAAAAGAGAGGTGGGATCAGGATCTTGCCCTCCCCATTGTGCCTTTGGCACCATGTTGACCACCTTCTGATGAAGCTTGGCCCCATGTGTCCCAGTTTTCATCTATGAAATTTTGGACAGTATGCATTCCACAGAGAGAAAAACTTTGGTTTGAGATAAATCATAGATCTCATTGTTGAGGAAAGATAATGACTATGTAATTGCAATTTAATCTCGGATGAGGAATTTTTTGGTCCAAGGAATGAATTCTAATTGGGGAAAATTCTCAGGGCTGGCATTCCAAAGGGAAACCAGGCAGTACCAAAAATTATTCTTACTGATTCTAAGCCTAGGGTTAACCCAAGTAGGCATTTCCTTTGACAACTGTAGTACAATGACCAGGCAGCTTATGTGTCCTCCTCCTGTAACAATTGTGATCATTGTGCCTCTGGCTCATGGGCTTTACAGCCTCTGTTTCAATGGCTGAGGCAGTGTGACAGATGTTCTCTTTGTTCAAGCTCTTTGTTGCTTTTGGTTGGCCTGTGGAGCAAAAATCTGATCCTATTACAAGCCATGAGTCATAACCAGGCTCATAACCAGAACAGGCCATGAGAGATGGTGACTGAAAATTGAAAAACAAATCAAAACTGAAAGTGACAGGCTGCCCATTTCCAGTTGTTGTTCTTTTTGTTGTTGTTAGATTTATTATTATTTTGATCTGGTGTGTTTGGCCTTGGCCTTAGGAGGTCTCCAGGACAAAACCCCAATTTATTGTGGAAAAACTTTTTTGGAGTAGGGGGAAACTTTGGGGCAGTTCAGTGAGGGCTTGGAGAAAAGCAAAAACAGCCATGAGGCTTTAATCTGTGCCTTAGATAGACTCATAGAGCTGGAAGACATGTGTAAAATTATGCAACATAGTGATATAGAATCACAAGCAATATATATAAATACAGAGCTCCTTATTGGCTGTGCTTTTGTGCCCCTGCTCCCAAACTGATGGAAGACAGTTGAAGAGTTACTTGAAACATATAGTATTATTCAATCCTGAAATGAATATAAGTCAAATGACAGAAATATTTTTAAACAACATTTTAGTTCGGTTTCTTACAGTTTCTTTTACTAGGCTGTGACTCATGCTAGCAACTATGAATTACTGATTGCTAGATGAATGCAGTTTTGTTTTTTTATTGAAAGCATTTCTTCAGGTTCAGTTTTTTAAAATATTTATTTTTGTTCCAACACTATGCATACAGACTTTAACAATAGTTCATTAGTATAGTGTTGTAATTTGCTAATCACATCTTCTACCTCATTCATAACATCTGTATAAAAGCAGAGTTTATGCAGGATCTCTAGCACAGAAATATGAACAACTGTGGTGCCTATTATATGGAAAGTAAACTAGGAATTTTAATACATAGCAGTAACTGATACCATAAGAAAAAAGTCATTGCTGGCTAATATGCTACGGTACCTTAACATCAGAGGAATAGATGCACGTAAGCACATTTTATTAACTAATCAAAGAATTAATTAATTAATATCCAATTCTTCTTTTAGCACAGCACCCAGATTTGTAAATTAAGGTGCATTACTGGGAACGGGTATGTTATATGATAAAAGAAATTGCAAACTGTAAGTCTGGAGCACAACACGAAAACCACAGAGAAACACTTCAGTTTCACAGTAACACAGGGCTTTAACAATGGACCAAAAGTATGAAGTCAGCCCTGCTACCAAAGCTCCATAAAGTGGCCCTGATCCATAATCTCCTTTCTTTCTTGCAGGACTGGTGGCTGTGTGTCACTTCATATTTAGCTTCCTTTAGGGGCACATTTGTGGAAGCTGGACCAAAGAGCAAGATTATGTTGAGATTTGGAATCTGACATTTAAAAGTGGATTCTAACTGATGGGAACATCAGCAATACACTCAGAGCAAAAATGTTTCCAGTAGCTTTGGAAAAAGCAGCCCCTCCCATTCCAGTGTACAGACAGTAAGCAGGAAATATCAGAATAACACAAGAGGCTGCATGCATTGGCACTTTTAATTAAGAGAAAAAGCGTAACAAGAGGCTAAGCTCTTCCAGCCTGGTATTTTTCAGATCTTTTAGACTACTGTTTCCATAATCCTATAGCACAGTCTGCTGACACTGGCTTTAGAATTATGGGGGCTGTAGTTCAGTAGGTCTTGGAAACATCAGGTTGGAAGCACAAGGGAAATGAGGAAATAGACTATAACACCCCCCCCCCCCCGGATATCCTAAACACAGTCAAGCAGCGTGGCATGCCATTGCTAGAAAGACAAATAAATAGGAGGGTGCTCAGTCTGCAGCTGTTCATATTACAGTACGTTGGTAAAAGGAGTACCCAGCTTGTTGGGGGCAATTAGCTAAAAACATTGTAAACTGGTTAGGGAGTGTTCTGCACTGATAAGCGGTATAGAAATGTAACTTCTATTGCTATTGCTATTACAGTTGCATGAGTTGATACCTGCTAACAAAAACAGCAACAACAAAATTAAGGGGGAATTTGGGGAAAGCGATAGGTTGCTGTGGGAGAAATATCAACAATAATTTGTGAGAGCTTCAGGTAGAAATCTACTCAGCTGTCTCACAAGCATGGTTCCAGAAAGTCTCCTGGCTTCCTTTCAATGGCAAGATGCTGCTCAAAATAGTTTCCCTGTAGCAATACATCCCACAACCTGGTTCAGAGTGTGCACCACTAGCAGAAATTGTGGTGCCCTCCAGATGTTGTTGGTCTGCAACTCTCAGCATTCCTCATCACTGGCTAAGACTGCTGGGTGTTGTAGTTCATCTGGGTGTTATAGTTCTCTCCTTTGAAGGCAATCCTGACCTACTTTTTTTCCTCTTATTATTTTCAAAGAGGAAATTCTTCTAGTATGCTGCATCAAAAATAGCCCACTATATAAAGCCCAAGAAAGCTCATGTCATAATAAATCTGTTCCTTTCCATTGTTTGTTCTTCTGTGGATCTTGGCTGACAGACTAACATAGCTAGCATAGCCAGCAGAAATAAGTACTGACAGTGCTGTTCGTGTGATGAGCACACAAACCATTGTGTTGCCTCAACAGGACCCAAGTCTTCCAAAAGTCTAGTCAAAGGACTTGTTTAGTTATTATTTCAAATCAAGGGCCAAAAAATAAAACAACCCTTTCCACTTTTTGTTTTGTTTTGTTTGCTGCAGTAGAATTCATGTCTGCAGGGGGTATAAAGATGTATCCATTTGCTACCTTCCCTACTCTATTAGAGCATGACTAAACTACTCGTAGAGCTTTTTTCTGCATTGCCACTTATGAGTAATGATATAATTTCTGAAATTGTGTAAACAAACACACAAGACTGAAACTCTTTTGAGTTCGGCAGTCACATTATATGTTACAAAGATACAAGGGAAGTAATTTAGAGGGGAGTTTCTTTCTCACAGAATCGAATCAGTTCAAATGTTCAAAACAAATGGACACTTATTGCTGAAATCAAACTGCTAATAATGGCGTATGAATATCTAGATATAATATGTGTGCCTTTCAACACTCTCTGTATTTATGGAAGGCATAGTTGGCACCTACCCATTTAGACTTAGGAACCATTCAAATTTATCCCCACTTTATGCCACCCATGCTATTTTAATATACACAACACTCTGAAATCATGGGATTCTAATATGTCTATTTAATTTTTTTAATGATAGAAAATTATATTTATGTGGGTTTTTTTTAAAAAAAGGGACTTTGCGGATTTTTGTATATTTATTCCCACTCCTTGAAAAGGAATCTTGTATTATTAGAGGAGATAATGTATGTGTCAAAAAGAAGACTCGAAAGCACTTCCTGTGCACTTGACAGAGTGACAAAATATTTCTCCTATCCTTTCCTAATTGAGCTGCGGTACAAAGGAAGACATTATAATAATATTAATAATAGTTACATGGATATTTGTAGGTACTGTGTAACCCTTCAGTCCATTTTCCCAGACAATGGTGACTACAAAGAGGCTTCAAAATAGAACATCGCACAATATGAATGCCACTTTTTTTTTCTATCTTACATTTTAAAAACATCATTGAAATCAGAAAGTTCATTTACAAAGGACTGGCAGTTGCAATCACAGCAATAATGTAGTGCTGAGAAAAAAAGGGTAATTGGTTTGGTAAAGATCGCTTTCCATTACACCATAAAGCACTACACAATAGGAAAGGTCGCCAATTAAGCAATCATGAATACCAAGTACTGAAGCTGATGAAAATAGGGCAGTGGTTTAAATAGATTTGCAAGCAATTTACCTTTTCACAATGTTGGCAATCTGATGCAATTTGCTTGCAATTTTGTCTGCTTTCAGTAGCACTCGAAGCTGACACTACACAGACCAAATGGCAAGGAGGCCTACATAGAAAATGTAAAACTATCTTGGCTGCATCAGGCAACCAGAATGGTGGTTCATCAGGAAAATTACAACAATTAACATAAGTGCTGCAAAAATCAACACTTTAAATGTCACACTCTCTAGTCTGTCCAAAGACTGTAAAAGTACCATCTCCATTGCTGGACTAGCAGTAAATATGAAGCAATCACCAACAAGCCTGGAGGCTGATGGCTTTACAATTGATGTGACATTCTCTGAGTGATAAAATAGCCTCTCATTTGACAAAAGTAAGTATTTTTCTTCTTTAGATTTAACCTGGATTATGTCAACACAAAACTTACATTTAATTTTTTTTTCAACTTTTCTTCCTACAAAACCACTTGGTTTCCTTCCCACTCTCACCCCTAGATTTGCTCCATCTTACCTTCCTATCATTTCAAGGAAACCAGTGCGTCACATTGCAAAATCTCTACCTACAATGATAAAAAAAACAAACCCTAACAACAACACTCCAGTATTGATCTTTAGCTTTTCAGTGATGGCAAATTGCATCAATATCTGCTTTGCAGCCAGGAAGTGAAATGGGTAAACCTGAGTTGTGATTTTACAATCCGGGGAGGGGAAGGGGGGGGGAAAAAAGGTATTCTCTTGAGCATTAGCTGGGAAGATACGATATGGTCACATCTGTATCAGTGTTAGCCCAGCACGTGTTAAAGAATGATGCCCTTTGGAGTAATTGATATCTCATGTTATTGCTCCCATGTTTAAGACAGAGATAAATTTGTCAAGCAGTGAGCAAAATTGACTTACGGTATATACTTAATGATTTATTTTCCTTGAAAGGTAGTCAGGGAGCAAACTAGCTGTTTTATTTCAGCTGACCTCAGGAAAGGGAAAGTAGGTTTAGCCGATGAAAGAAAGTTGCAGTTTCTGCTGATGTCATTAGTTCCGAAAACTATGTCTGCTTAAGGGTGTGAACTTTAGAATCTTTTAGATTAGAATTGTTTGGAATCCTTTAGGTTCTGAAGAACAGTGTTCTGCTTAGACCTTTCATTTATGAATATAGATTAGGACTTCTTCTAGTTGAAGGACAGACACTTATACTTGCATTGGTTTCTCTCTCTCTCTCTCTTTAGATAATTCCAGTTTATGATTACCTGGGATACTATTCAAAGTCAACAAAGTTAGGTTCCTGGTATGTATACTGGCACAACAACTTCATTTGTGTCAATGGAACACTGAATTTATAAAATATTTTAGCTTAGCTATTGATTAAATTATATTGATTTATTTTTACTGTCAAAACTAGTTATCATTAATTTTTGAGATTATGGCTGTCTTGTTTTTCAAACTTAATGTTATTTATATTGTATATTGACTGTTGGAAGTAATCTTCAGGAAGTTTCTTGTCCTGAAAGGCAGCTTTCATATAAAACCATTCATCCAAGTAAAGGCGGTCATTCTAACCTAAGACTGCAGTATAACATTCTTTTATTTCATAATTCAACAGTGTTTCACTGAGTTGTTCTTATGTGCCTTCAGGTTGGCTCTGACTTTTAGGCTATTTCCGCACTAGATTGTTATAGCGCTATTATTCTCCTTTCAACATCCTATGGAATCCTGGGGTTTGCAGTTTAGGGAGGGTCAATCTAGTGCGGAAATGGCCTTAGTCACCCCACCATAATGTTTTCTTGGCAAGATTTATTTCTTTATAGGTTTGCATTGTCTTCCTCTGAGGCAGAGAGAATGTGACTTGCCCAAGGTCACCCAGTGGGTTTCAATGGCTGAGCAGGGAGTCAGACTGTGGTCTCCCACTGTCCTAGGTCAGACCAGTTACAGCACACCACATTGAGACCACGTTGTCAATTTTCAAAAAATGATAATATGCCATCAAGTCTTCTATGGTAGCAAAGTTACTCAAAGTCAACTAGTAATCCATCAGTCAATTAACCAAGTAACCAGCCAAGCAACTCTATGGATAATTAGAGGAGGACGTTGCCAAATCCCAACCCAAATTGGGCAATGTATATTTATGACCTTTGCAGTAGAGAGGCTCCATTACTGAACCTATCCCTTGTGAAGCTGACATTATGCTTAGCTTTCTCCCTTTCAGCTATCTCATAAGAGTGTTCTGTCTGTACATCAGAAAAGATGGGGAAAGCAGGAAAGGTGGGTCACAATATATGGGATTTCAGCTGAGAAGAAAGGGTGAGGCCATTTCTGCACTTCACTGTTTTAGATTATTCCACTTTCAACATCTTGTGGAATTCCAGGGTTTGTAGTTTACTGAGACCAAAGCGCTCTCTGGCTGAGAATTCTAAATGGCCGTCTCTAAACTGCAAACCCCAGGATTTCATAGGATGTTGAAAGTGAAATAATAGCATTGTAACAGTGTAGGGCAGAAATGGCCTGAGATAGCAGTCTCACTCCACTCCATGTCTTCCAGTTACTGTTCATATAGTGCAGAAGTGGGCAGATGTCGCCCTAAGGTAATGCTGAAGGGCGGTTCTCATAATCCCATGCATTTCTTGTGGTGGTTAGACTTGATAGGAACTTCAGACCCAGTTGTCCTGCCCAAAATAATTCATCCAATTAAATGGCCTAGGCTGCATTTCTCTACACATTCACTGAGGACCATTGAAGTAAGCTCATTGAATTTGATGCGACTTGCCTCTGAGTAACATTACAGGATTTTACTGTTAGCCTGCATCATTAAAGGTCAAAAATATGACAAATACCATTTATTTTCTCTTAGAATTCAGCCAAAGCCAGACAGAAGCCAAGGCTGAAGGACAAAAGCATTGCTTTGATGTTTGATCTTAGTATTCAGAAGTACTGGTGTTGAAAAAGATATGGAAATGATCCTAACTTTTTGTGGCCCCCAAGTCCCTTTGAGTCCCAAGCACCCATCTACCCACCCCCCCACTTTTTTTTAAAAAAAAATATTTTTCAGGTGAAAGAATATTTGAAAACATCTGAAAAATGACTCTAGGAGCAGCATCCCCCTTCAGTCCAAATCCAGTTATCTGGCAGAATCCAGAAACCAGACAAACCCAGTGGGAACTGGAACTGACATCTGTCAGTTTCTGGTTCAGTTTTGACCAATTTTAAGTTGAAAATGTGGAGATGTGACCTGTTGGGACATGGGATTTAGAATTGGCCCTTCCTCCTCAGTTGCCCACCTCTGTATTAATGATTGCTAGGAGGAGTTACTGTGGAGGAGAGTTCTATGGGAGCAAAAACAGCGAAAAAGACAAATAGATGATTCCCTAGACAAAATGCTGCCAGGGAGCCAAAATGACTAGACTGAGGCTATTGTGGTTTGGATATATATCATAGGACAATGTGACTCAATAAGATGATAATGTTCAGCAAAGCAGAAAACAGCAGGAAAAGATGAAGCCTGTATCACACGTTGATAAGGTGAATGTAGCTCCTAACCCTCCAGATGTATACACCCACACTGATGGGCAAAGTTTCCATGAGCACACCAAAATACTTTGGCTCACACAGCATTGTTCTCCATCCCTTTCAAACTATACAGTTATAGCACTCTGATTCTACTGTGGCTGAATCCTGGGATCTGAAGTTTGGCGAGGTATTAGAAGAATTTTCTACATAGGAATTCTAAATATCCCTTCCTACAACTGCAAATCCCAGGATTCTATAGGATGTTGTCATAGTAGGGCCTTTCTGCACTAGCCGATTATAGTTTTATTATTCCACTTTCAACATCCTATGGAACCCTGGGCTTTGCAGTTTAGAGAGGGGCCTTTGAGGCCCCTCCCTAAACTGCAAAGCCCAGGATTCCATAGGATGTTGAAAGTGGGATAATGGCAGTATAACAGTGCAGTGTGGAAAAGCCCAAAGTTAAAGTGGAATCATAGTGCTATAATTATGTGGTCTGAAAGTTCATTATGCTATCATGATGGAGGTTGCTCCATGAGGGAAACTGGTTCTTGAAGGAGGTCATACAGAGCTGAAGAACAACAAAAGAGGGCAAACTGGAATGCTCAAGGGTGGGAGCATAACTATATATTTTAATCCATTTCTTTGGCCTGGACATAAAAAGGTGTCCAAGGTGAGCGGTTGGGGAATTCTGGGAACTTTACTGTAACTATAGGAATAATTTCTAAGCTCTGAATTAATATTATGGCGTTGCTGTTGTTGATCATTAACTATTGGAAGTCCCAGGGACAGTTGTCTATTTTGGAACTTCTGGAAAATGCTATCTTGGCTTTTAAAAATCATTGTAAAGGCAAATCTAATAGGAGAAAAAGTATTGGATGCTTTGTTATTTATTATGCAACACAGGATATAAAAAACTGAAACTGTTAATCAAAATAATAATAATACGAGCACCACTGTGATCAAAGTCCTGAGCATATACATGTACGCATTGATAAGTTTCTTTAATCAATTGTCATTGCTTTGACTAAATTTTAATCTTGTCTATTTTTTTCAAATCTCTGAAGGTACTATAAAAAGGTAACATGGTTTAGTGGTTGAAGTGTTGGATTAGGGCCATTTCCGCACTAGCCTGTTATAGTTCTATCATTCTACTTTCAACATCCTATGGAATCCTGGGATTTGCAGTTTAGGGAGGGGCATTTAGAATTTTCAGCCAGAGAGCTCTTGGGCTTCAGTAAACTACAAACCTCAGAATTAAACAGGATGTTGAAAGTAGAATAATAGCACTATAACAGTCTAGTGGGAAATGGCCTAGGACTCTGGAAGGCCAGGGTTCAAATCCCTGCTCAGCTCTGGAAAGCCACTGGGGGATCTTGCACAAGTCACACCTGCTTAGCCTAAGAAGAAGGCAAAGGCAAACCATCTCTGAACAAATCTTGCCAAGAAAACTTTAAGACGGAGTTGCTGTAAGTTGGAGTTGACCTAAATGCATATAGCAACAACACTAAATGTGATAAAGACATACAAAAAAAGTGGTAGGCACTAAAAATAAATACTCAAAATGTATTAACTATGACTGTGATCCTCACAAATTTACAACTAATTTTGAGCACTCCCAAGTGTCCTATGCTACATCACAAAATGTTTTTGAAGCTGGGTCCCCATGTGCTATAATATTGTCCACTCTAGCCAAATCCCTTTTTAAAGCCATCTAAGCTGGTAGAAAAACTTGGGAAAGTTAATTTTTAGTTAACTCCTGGAATCCTTCAGCCTGTGACCATGTTGTCTGGGGAATCTGGTGAGCACAAGTCCAAAAATTGACTTTTCTAACTTTGGATTGGTGCCCAGCATTACATCATGTGGAACCAAATGTCATAGTTAATAACTGGATGAACCAAGGTTTTAATGGGGGAGAGAGAGAATGATAAAAGGAAATCTTCTGTCCATTTTCTCAACCCCAGGCATAACTTCATAGATTTCTGTTGTGCTTTATTTTTGATAAAATTAATAATTCCACAAAATTATACTCTTTTGTTATGTCAAACTGCCTCGGTCTCTTAATTATTTTGGTTTCCCTTCTTTTGGAGATGTCCTGCATAACTAAACAGTTTCTTAACCATGGAAAAGGTAGAGGAGGTTTGTTGTTTTATTTTTTGGAGTACAGCTCCTAGAATCTCCCAGCTAGTGTGACCACATTTTTCTGTTCTTTTCCACTTAGCTGTCATCACTGCCAGAAAGAACGGAGATAGGCAGTGGATTTGGACTGGGACAAACAATGGCAAAAACAGAAGGACATCAATATTCTGAATTTTCCAACTGATGCTACACTTCCCAGTTCCCAGAGACTCTACCATATCTTAAACTTTTCTGTTCTTGGGAAAGTATAGTAGAAAAAATGTTTACTACTGGATCAATCCTTCAATGCTACTTCAATATCTTTCCCCCAAAAGATTGGAGGTGAAGAGCTCTGGTGAATTCACCAACTGTGATTAAAAGCTAGAGTTGCCAGTCACAAAACTACATTTCCCCTGTCCTTTTCCCATCTACCTTATCCTAGATTTTCTTTATATGATGAGAAATTGAGGAGAAATGTATTAATTTTTGGAGACACTGAGCCTACCCAAGCTATTGGAAAAAAGAGGGGATCTCTTGCAACAGAAGGCCTAATTTATTACCTGCTGGGACTTCCTGGATGGTGTTTTTCAGTTCACACGGACCCCTCCAGACTTCAGGGAGGGGAGAGGATGAATGAAGCTTGGTAGGCAATTTGACTACCGGTAATAAACATTCAGATTTCATAATAGTATAAGCAATTGCCAATCATAGATCTTTTCTGTGTCGTCGTTCACTGCTATTTCCGGAGACCTGGATCAGCATGTGCCTTCCTTTTCAAAGGTACAGTGTTCCAAAAAAGTCTTACTGTTCTGGTGTAAAGGCCTTGGGGTCCCTCTCCTATCCAGTGAAGAGAAATAAGAACACCCTTTCATCAGTACAAAAAACCCGAATTTTTGTGTGTTTATTTTGCTATTTTGGAATAAAATGAAACAGCCTGTTTGTACTGGGAATTGCTTCTGTTAGAAAGGAAATATCATGTGGTTGTTAAAAAAGAGATTAAGAACAATAGCAACAGACAGAGCAACCAACAGGAACATTTCCTCTATCTCTGTTACCCCTTTGCTGTCTGGAATCCTTTTGGTTAGTCCCAACTACAGAAGACACATTGAATCAATTGTTGAATGATGAGCCAACATGTAGGTAAATCCAGCTGATGTCATGGGCTTACTCTAGTTTGGACTAGTGGTAGTTTTTAGGCCTCTGTCTCCTCTGAATCTCAATAGCTAATTAAATCTTCAGGAATTTTTAGATTGAGACCTGTCAGCCTGCAGAGAAGTCCTGGTCAGATTTTGACATCTCCTGAATCTATCTAAATTTTATGGGGCCCTTTCACACCACACAGTGACTTCTGGCCAAGGTGGCAATAGTGTGAGTTATCTGAAAATGAGCTCCATATTGTAGCTATCCACCATTCGGTCTTTTTTCTCTCTTCCAAGATTTATTGCTTTTATCATTTAAAATTCTACCCTTGTGTTGCACTTGGCCAGCTGCTTTTATTATTTTTTGTTTGGAGTGGTTTAGAGAAGGGGTTGTTTTTCTTTTTCTTTTTAATCAATGTGTGTACATGTGGTACACTCTGCAGTTCTGCATTTCTGTATTTCTGGAGAAGGACAAATTTATTGCTTTTGAGTCTTATCTCCAGTTGATTAGATTTAAATCTGCCCAGTTAAGTCTGTATTCATGATTTCTCTGAATCTTAAGCATATGCCTATTACTAATCCTAAATGAGCTTTTTGAAAGTTTTCCAAGTAAAATTGTTTTTGTCACATACAGCTGAATGACTGGATAATTCTTATATTCTGTATCCACAACCAAGCGTTTGAGATGGCAAAGTAACATCAAATGGCAATGAACTTTTACTTTCAAACGAGTGATTGGCATTCATTACTTTTTAATAATTATCAGTAATCTATCAATTAAAGGTATCCTGTATAGCTAACAAAACATACTTTGAAAGTATAAAAACAGACCACTTTTTAATATGGGCAATAAAAATCAATTAATAAATGCATTGATGAGAGTGGCAGAAAATGGAAGGAAATTAGAACTGGAAAACCCCCCAGAGGTCCTCTAGAAGAGGG
Organism: Cyclura pinguis; assembly: GCA_030412105.1. Taxonomy (NCBI): domain Eukaryota; kingdom Metazoa; phylum Chordata; class Lepidosauria; order Squamata; family Iguanidae; genus Cyclura; species Cyclura pinguis. The sequence continues at coordinate 32,003,656 of CM059604.1, read as the reverse complement.
TTAGCTTGATCTGACATTTAAAAGCTGATATGGAAGAAAAAAATAATGAAGATTTTCCCTTTGAAAGGCATTCCACAGCTGCAAGTGCCACTGTGTGGGAGATCCTGCTGTACATTAGCTCTCACTGTACCATAAAGGCTGTGGCTGAAACAACACATAACTTCTCAACTGATATTAGATTACTCATTGTATTTCTTTTATTTTAATTCTTCTGTATACTTGTATCACACCTCTCTTCCAACATTGGGACCCAAGGCAATTTAAGACCAAAATGGATATGATGCGGGAGATTCAGATTGGATTCCTTGCTGTTCCTCCTCTTTTTCTTCCTCTTCTTCTTTGTCTGGCCACCAGCCTTTTGTTTTTGCTATGAAACCAGAGGGATGGCTATACTAGGGGAAAAGGGATTTAATCTTTTTCCTAGGATAAAGATAGCAAGTGCCCTGTTGATGTACTTTGCTAGCAGTATGCTAATCTATGGCCGTTTCCACACGGGCTTAAAAAACCAGTGCAGAGCGTCCTCCGGAGAGGACGTCTGCACCTGGGAGCGGACTGGGTCGGACTACTTTACATAGTTCTGGACCTCAGTCCGCTCCAGAACGACCCGAAGTGGTCGTGCAGCGTGCTTTTTAAAAACCTGTTTCTTCAGGTTTTTAAAAAGCACGGAGCGCGCCATTCTGTACCACTCCATTCCTGGGCTCCGGTGCAGCTTTGCAGACTCGCACCAGTACCTGCACCAGTGCAAGCCTGCAAATCTGCTGGGGGCGGGCTTTAGGCTGGCGAGCTTCAGCGGTTGGTGGAGAGCCTCCACCAACCCGAAGCCGCCATTTTCGTCCCCGGAGCAGTGCAGAGCAGTGGCCATGCACTGCTCCGGAGCAGCCTGGACCTGAGCGTCAAGCCAAGAAGTCTGGTAAGTACCGGACCAGGGCGATTCCATCGCCATGTGTGGAAATGGCCTATATGAACCTGCTTGAGATCTAAGGTTTTTAGTGAAGACTCTTGCCTCAAGGTTATCATTTTCCAGGAAACACAGGAGAGGGCCTTCTGGACTTTGGATCTCCCTCCCTAAGAAAGTGAGGATGGATTCACCCTCATCACCCTTCCATTGAGAAGTGAAAACTTTCCTGTTCTAACAGGCTTTCATGAATTGACTGCAAGGGCTATTAATGGTATTCTGTTTTAACAATGTGCTATTCTGTTGATTTTTACAGTTTCTTTTTTAATGGATTTGTTTTAAAGGCTTTTAGTTCTGTGAGTTTCAATTGTAACCATTCTTCTTATGTATTTTTACATATAGACGGTACCTTTTTTCTATGTGTTTGCTTGTGTCTTTGTAAATGCTTTTAACTGCACAGTGCAGTCTGCTCTCCATGTTCCCTGGGATTAGGGGCTCAGGACCCCCACAAAAGTGGAAAAAACCACACATATCAAAATGTGTGTGTATATCTGTGGGAAGAAGGCAGATGTATAGGGAGTGGGCACCCAGGGTCCAAACCAGGTCAGGGAAACGGGGCAGATTGGCATGGTGGCTCTATACTTCCTCTTTGTCACCCATCTCCTTCCTTAGGTGTGGGAGGGCATCAGGGAGAGTTCATGGTGCTGAGAAATCAGAGTGCGAGCTATTCTTAGATGGTCAGGTGTGGCTGGTGGAAGTGGTGATGGAGGAAGACCAGAGGCGGCTTTTCAAAAGGGCTTCACAGTTTAATCAGAGCCACTGAGAGAAAGGGTTCCCCTGGAAACGAAGTACTTGAGGTGGGGACAGGGGTTGGAGAAACTCTCAGATAATCAGATTTGTGAATGTTAAGCCCGCAAATATGGAGGGCTATTTGTTTTAACTTTTTAAAGCTGCCTTGAAGCCCAACGCTGGGGAACAAGACAGGAAATCATCATTACCATTACTACCTCCACCACCACAGTCCTCATCTGTTACACTTTTTCCTGAACTGTACTGCCATGGCAAGGAAAAGCAGAAAAAATCTGCTGGTACCAAGCAACCTATTTTGTCCAATGCATGACTTCCTTCTTGGCCACTGTGCCTGCAGCCACCATCTTCTGCTGTTGCCACCTGCTCCTGTATAATTCTGTAGTAATCATATATTAACATGATTCTGGCCATTTGATCTACTTTATAAGGACAGTCCTATACTGGAATATGTCATTTATTTGACAGGCTGTCCAGTCCAAGCCCAGTTTCAAGAGAAAATATCCAAAGAAAGAAAAAGAGGAAACTCAGAGAGAGTTCATCAGGAGTGAGCTCTTGGACAGCAGACAGAGCAGACATAACACAGGTCTCCTGAAGCTCTTTTACAAGACACCATTATGGCTCTGTGAAGACAATCTAACTTCAGTGGTTCTATTCCATGGAATCATGAGGGCTGCAGTTGTAGGGAAGGATATTTAGAACTCGCACACAGAGAGCTCCTCTAGTGCCTCAACAAACTACAAACCCTCAGATTTCATAGGATGTTGCCATGACAGTTAGTGGAATTGTAGTGCTATAAATGTGTAGTTTGAAAGGGTCCTGTATCAGGATTCAAAGGGGAGAGTGGTATATGCACATTCAGTGGACGTTACAATCTCTACCTTTTCCAAAAGCTAACTAACTTCCTTCCTTCCTTTCTTCTCTTTTTTATGGTTTTTTCCCCCTGTACAGTATAAATTGGCAAAATCAAAGAGGTTCCCTACTGTTCATGTGGCCTGTACCATTCCTTACTTTTCATTTATTACAAAAAGTAAATTTTAAAAAAGGAAATTCCATTTGTTACTATTGTCTGAATAAACTGTACATTTAATAGTCTAAGATTGTAATTTTATACCAAACCAAATTTGACATGATATACTATATGTTCCTGAAGTATCAAAGTAACTTTCATCTTTAAAAGGTACTAATATAGCATTTTTTTCAATTCTTTCAAACATTTCTGTTATTTTCCCCCCCATAAAACAGCTTCAAAATGTTTTCCCCGTGGCTTCAGAATTTCTGGAAATTTTTTATCTCTAATTATTGTGCTTTGTCCTGTGTATGACTGTGCATATGGGCAGCGATTCTTATTGGACTCAGTGGAACTGTTATGCCCGTTGGCTCTCACCCAGGACCATACACACTGTAATGAGCTTGCTGTCACCCACTCTAGTAGGCCCATAGGTCCCTCCTACCATTGGACAACTCTGATGGGGAATGTACATATAGCAGGGGCATAAATGGTTTCTATATCAAGTAAGATTGCTGCAGTATAATATACATATATGTCTCTGGCTGAAACTGAGATGCTTTTATCAACACTATTGGATTTGGTCACCCATGTACATGTCCACATCCAGGACAAATCCCACCTCTCTGGAGCAGTTCAAAGTGGTTTATAATGTCAACAGCATAATACAATATTATTGCAAGATAACATTCTAATTGTTATAATTATTTCCAAACTATAGAAAGGATATCTTGAGAACTCACACATTTCAGAACTACAGATTATTTTCTTTTTCTGCTTGTGCTTGTCTATTTTTTTGAGATTCATCCTGAATTTATGTTCACTGCTGCCTTGGGAGTGTTTTAGGATTTGAAAGACAAGATAAAAACATATTTAAAATAAATAAGCCAATAAATTATTCAGAGTTCCCCTTCTCCCAAGATGACAAATGGACAAATAGGGTTGTAGTGTAGGATTTCCATTCATTCTCCCCAAAGGAGTAGGTTCCCAGAAAATGAGCTTAATCTGTCAGTCTTAAGGGGTAATTCACAAATCACTTAAACTCGCATGGTAGTCTCATTGGAATCACTTTAAAGCAGCCTGTGAATAGTTCCTTATAAAGTAGATTAGGATTAGTGGTGATGTAAACTGCCTTAACTGGCTGATGACTGCTTACTCTACTTCACATGGGAGTTCGTAAGTTTGGGTGGAAGTGGGTAGAAAAAAAAATTGCACAGATGGGACTATAACTGACCATAACCTGTTCTATTGTATTTTCAATAATCTCTAATTACAGCAGCACATCAGAGGAAGATGTTTGAAAGGGCAGGTGATAGGATAGGAGAGAAACCTGTTTGACTTAAACAGCGCAAGATCCCTCACCATCAGGACTGATGTACATCAGCCTGACAGCTAATTAGGGTAGACATGAATTTTTCCAATGTAACAGATGTTCGCTAATCAGGCCAGATTTGGAGCCCTTGCGCCAGCAACATTTCATGCACAATTTAACTATCTAAAAGGAATAAACTACTTAATGCATTGTACTGGAGGCACAGCTGTTTCACAATCAGAAAATTTGCTGTCAAAGATGTTCTCTTTAAAACTGACATGTTTTTATATAACTCTGATGGGGTGTTTATAATGTATTAATAGTTGTCAGTAAGAGCTGCTGTCATCATCAAGAAGTAAAATATTTCTGAAGGTATATTAAAATGAGCAGACTCCATTCTCTTCCCAAAATCTGTTCCGATAATTTAACCACATTGAATGTGGCCTTTTTAATTCCTAATGTGCTTTAAACAAAAGCTTTAACGTATATATTATCTCTCAATTTACCTTGATCGTTTTATTTTAAAATATCTACATTTTGACAATAGTATAAAGCTTCTCTTATCACTATTTTCATTCAATCAAATTCATTATGCCCTTCTAGTGAGAATTACTTAATCTTCTTGCAAGGTAACAGAAAATGCCATGTATTTTGATAAGAAAAAATCTTATTAAGAATCCATTAGAATCCTTTTTTTTTTTTTAAAAAAACAGTTTCCTTGCTTACATGTTCTTTGATTAAAAAGTAGAAATACCTATTTTGCTAGTTAGAAAATGATAGGAAGATAAAATTTGATCCTTGCATTGCCAACCCTCATTTTCCAAAGGGAAGGGCTAAGTCCATTGTATTTCATTTTTCACAGATATTTCAGTAGTGTGAGGGGATGTATTATTTGAGGATGTTTCACTTGAGGTTGGTGCCAGGCCCTGCTGAGTCTATCTTAAAGACTGTCACCTTGAAGCACCACTCATGACAATATAGTAACAGGGAAAGAGGAATCTAGTTCCAGAGCAGGACACAACAGTTAGTGTGTCCAGAGGCAGATGATCAAGGTATCAAGTTGATCAGTTTCCAGAAAGCAGCCTTGTGGGGAAGGAGGTGAGGCCCGGGAGTCTGCTACTCAACCCTATTATTTGCTCAGGCCTAGAATGAAGCCATGGGTAGGTAGAAACATATTAGTTCTCTTTTCTCTGTTAGAAGAGCCACCACATTAGCTGCCTTGATTCTTCCTGCTCCCCATTGAGGGTCATTAACACCCCAACACTTGCTTTGCAAGGTGATTGCCAAGTTATGCTGCTTGTTCAAACTCACCAACACTTGTCATATTGTTGTATGATGTTTAAAGAATATGCAGGCTGGTATTTAGTCAGCAGTCAACTTCAACCCATGAAGCCATACAGCTTACATATGAGAATTTCCTTCATCTACACAGCCTTGTCTAGTCTTGTCATGGAAGGTGATGACCATTACAAATGCCACATGTGGTGTTCCTGGTACCAGCAGCTGCCCTCCTCCCCCCACCCCACTTCTACATACTCCTGTGTCTGGATTTGCCTCTGCTTCATTGGATCCAGATGCTGTCATCTGTTCTGTTTCTCTCCAGCTATCAGTGGTGGTCACCCACTGCCTTCCAGAAGTTATTTTCCAGTTTAACAAATACAGGAAAAGGTGGTTACATATGCACCAGAGTCTGGATTTTTTTAATTTTAATTTTTTGTTTTTTGCTGGCTAGAGGATTTGGGGAGTTATAATCTAAAAAGGTAACTTTTCCAAGCTTAGCACATCATATTGTCAATGTCCCCATTGCTTTCACTGTTCTGAATGTTAGCTGGGAAAGTATGAATCGAGAATCCTACCACATTTGGGTAAATGGAGTTAGAAACCTTCCTGCAGTTTGAGACTCCCTCCTGCAAGCTTCTGAATATGGTACAGAGTTCCACATGAATTGTGCAGGCAAATACACAAAGATCTTTCCTTCAGAACTTGCCCCTAACCCAACTACAATGGCCAAGGATGAAGTCAGCGTGGGATACCCATTTGTTGAAAGCATGGGGGAGTGACTTCTGAAAAAGGCCAGTATCTCCCACATTGGCTCTAATCTCACATCCATTCATCTCAATGCATTTTCTAGAATGTCCAGAGAACAAGGAAACACATCAATACTTTGTGATCTAATGCAATAAATGGTAGGATACCAGTACCTGCCCAAAGCGTTGAAAAAAATGAAAAATAAAACCTAAGATATATGAACTGACAATCTCCCTCTGGTCTCACCAATCTTGGTTAACTCCTCTGGAACTTAACTTGGCAGGTACTGGTACCTTATCTTTTATTACATCAGATCACAAAGTCACAAAATGTTCCTTTGTTCTCTGTATAATAATTTGTGTCTAATAAATCTATTAATGTTTCTGCAGTGGAAATATAAATTATGCATAGAACCCATAGGCCATGTGCCAATTTAGGAAAGGTCTCAGGCTGCGAACTAGAGGTTAGGTCTGTGAAACAGCTTCTTGGGCTGCAAACCAGGGTTCAATTCCATCTAATGCTTATCTATGCTTTTAATAGGCCCTCCTCTCTGATGACTGACAACAGATAACAACAGGGGATGCTTGCAACATGGTTAACATGGCCTGTATAGACCCTGCTGATGGAGTCAGGAGTTGTATACCAGAAACATAACATTTCAAAGCTCTGGTGGAAAGTAATTAATCTTTCCATAATGATGCAGAAGCACTGAAAGAAGGCGCCTGTAGAAGCACTGAAGGCAGACACTACCCAAGGGCAGTCCTAAAATCAGCACTCCTGTGACTGAAGGACAATTTCTCCATGTATCTCTTTTTACCCACTTCAGTTTTATTCTCTTGGAGAATCGTTTGCTTTCCCTAAATTCAAAGTCAACATATCTGCTGCAAAAAGAAACCTTGTCACTGCCATTTATGATGAATAGTTAGAAGTTTTCTTCCTGTATAAGCTTTGGCTGTATCTGTGTGGTGTAAACCACTCCATCTCAACAAGATAGCCTTTTACCAAGCGGTAGAATAGTTGAAAATTTTGGAGTAGCGTAACAATCAGACTAACATGCCAGCAGAAGTAAGAATATTGAAACAAGTTGAAATGGGTCATTTTCTCAGCCTAAATATAAGTTGTGCCATGCTTTCAAGGCACAGAAAAATTAAATGACTGTAGTCAAATGGTAGTGCATGAAGTGCTACCTACAGTGTGACTGATTCTCCTATTGAGGGCTGTTGACCCACCTCCCACCCCCCCACCCTCATCCATGAATTTAACAATGCAAATGTAACAATGGATTTTGTCCAATGGTTGCCAATTTAGACAGCTGACATTCCTGAAAGAATCGCCTGATTAGAAAATAATTGTACTTCTTTCTAGCTACTGTTACCTCACCTGCACTTTTCATTTCCTCAAAGGTACAGTGCCGAAACTGCATCTTTCAAGTCTCCCTCTTTTATCTGATGTAGTGGATGACAGGTAATCTAGCTGAAAGTTCCTACAATTGCGCCACCAGAAAAACACTGGCTGATGAAATCTGAGCAGTTATCACCCTAACCATCACCTGTCAAGCCTCCTGCTTCAATTTAAGGGTGCATCAATTTTCTGAAGAGGAAATCAAGGGCAAAGAATAAAAGCGCTACAGATAAACACTGACAAAGGCCTTTTCTGCCTTTTTTTTTTTATTTATGATGGGATGTACTATCATAGGTTGCTCTGTGAGGTTTTATCAACTGTCCTGATACATCCCAGATAGCTCAGAATTCTTTGGCCATTGATGAAGTGCTACACTTGCACTTACTGAAAGGGCAGAAAATTTCTAAGTGAAAATTACTTTCACTAAATACCACAAAGATATTGAAGTCAGAAAGAGCAAGGAGATGGGACAAATGACAGCTGCATATAACAATGAACCTCTCTGTTCTCCAGGATGGCAGACAAGACTGATTAGAGTAAGAACATGAAATAATGTTTTCTTAAAAGCCAGGGAGCATATTGTGTGAAGTGTCAGACCTACAGAGTTCATACGTTGTTTGCAGTGAAATGGGGAATGCATCAGCTGCCAACTGTGTTTGCACTGCCGTCTGTCACTACTCCTAAGCAAACATTTTTTTTTATTTGCACACATATCCACTTGCATACCTAGCCAACATTATAGTAGTAGCAGTAATATCAATAACAACAATAATAATTGTACCAAAGCAAAGGAAGTGAGTAAGATGGCCGCAAATATAGCAAGATGTGTTTGGTTCTGAGCAAATAAGGACCACAGATCTTTCTTGCAACAGCGCCGTGGATGCAGATCCGAAATTATTTGAAGCGTAGCTTGTGGTTTAGAAATGATTTTATTGATCAGCAGAGTTGCAAGCTGAAGTTGCAAATACAACTGTACACTTAGGAAATGTTGAATTTAAAGGCCAAGGCCCTTACTGCACAACTACTGGAAAAAATCTGGTAATGGCCCTCTTTCCTGCAACAATGCCATCATCGCGTGTGTGTGTGTGGGGGGGTAAGGGCCAAAGCACTATCAAGTGCTTCCTTCCAGATTACAGCACAGGAAGAGGTGGGCTGTACTGCAGAAGGAAGAATAGTGTGCCTACTGCTGCCCATCTGCTGGCAGTTGACCGGATTCAGTGGGGAGTGTTCAGGTCCTGATCCCATCCTGGCAATGGCACCTCATGTTGGGGGATGATAGGAGTTTCAGCCTCACAGAAATGCAGCGGAAAAGCCAGAGGACAGCGAGCCAACAGCAGCCGCCTTGTTCCCCAGTAAGGATACTCACACACAGAGGAGTTTCTTCCAAACAGGAGGCACTTTATCTTGTAGCAACGTTCCGTTATGTACACAACATGGAACAGACGGACAAAGGCTTGCGCCAGACACCGGTTTGGTCAACAGACAAAATACATACTGGGGATTGCTTTCTTATATACATATTTACAACCAGTCAGGTAGAGGTTTGCACACCTCCCTCTACCATCTGCACACGACCCCAGTTTCTTATGCAACCTTGCAATTACCCACAGCTGGAGCATGATGCAACATCTTTGCAGTGGGCTGATCATTTTCCCAGGGTTCCCTGCCTGGAATCCCTGACACTTCAGGGATCATGATAGGATGACGCGGGAACCAGGTATGGTGTGGAAAGGGCCCAAAGCTTCTCCTATCACTGTTCTAGTATAAGAAAAGAAGTGAAATACTATTCTATACTTACTTGAAGTAAATACTATATAAATATTACTATAATATATTTACCCTGCAAAACTTTCCTTTGCCAATGGTAATCAACTGCCTTCAGATTTTTGTAACAAAGGCCACAGTTATATGTGAAGAAAAATCATATAATACCATTACACTTCTTTCACAATTCCATCATATGCACTGGAGATTACTCACCGGAGGAAGGAAGAGAATATCAGTCAGCTGCTCCCCAATAAGTAGGGACTGGGGGACTCTCACAGTCCTTATGTATTCTCTAAAGCAGTAAATACCTAGAAATCATAAATATGAACCCATCATGAATGCATAATTCTAGGTTACACATTCTTAATTGCCTTTAGTGAATTCTGGCCCTGGTTTGTTCCACAACTGGTTACTATTGCCTAAATTCAGTCCCTAGTCCCAGCTGGCATAGACTCATTAAATCAATTGCTGAATGCTAAATCAACACTTACGTAAGTCATTTTATGTTAATTGGATTACCCTAGTCAAGAGTAGCAAGTGGCTTCAGTCTTATAGTTTTACAGTCTGAATGCAATGTGCAATGGCATGCCGAAGGAAGAGAGAAGGGGCAATATGAGAGTGGTGTGAGTGGTCCCAAGACTGGTGCATATTTCAGCTTAGTAATGCAAGATGCATTACACCAAAGTTGGGCAAGTGCTATTCTATGAAACTCCCTTTCTGTCTGTCACAAACCCTGACTTTCCCAACAGAGAAAAAGTTCTCAGAGGTGGAAATCCCATCAGGGAAAACGAACAGGCACGCCTCCATTTCTCGAAATGGCAGCTTTGTACAGAAAAGGAATTTTGACAGGATTCATATTCAAAATTTATAGACAACCAAATCTCAAGCACTTGAGGCCATACCACACTGAACCCACCTGACCTCATTTGATCTTGGAAACTAAGCAAGGCCAGACCTAGTTAGTACTGAGAAACAGTGTGGTGTAATGGTTTGAGCATTGAACTACAACCCTGGGGGCCAGGGCCATTTCCACGTTAGCCTGTTATAATGCTATTATTCCACTTTCGACATCCTATGGAATCCTGGGGTTTGCAGTTTAGGGAGGGGCCCCTTCCTAAACTGCAAACCCCAGGATTCCATAGGATGTTGAAAGTGGAATAATAGCAGTATAACAGGCTAGTGCAGAAATGGCCCAGGGCTCGATTCCTCACTCAGCCATGGAAACCCACAGGGTGGCCTTGGATGCATCATATGTGCTCAGCCCCAGTAAATCCTATGACAGCTTCACCTTGGGGTTGCATAAATTGGAAATGACTTGAAGGCACAGGACAACAACAGCAACAAATGTCAAGCTCTTATTAGTTAATTTTAAGCCAATTATACCAATTGTCAACTCTTCAGATTCAACAGTTGCGCAACTGAGGTTGTAATTAGGGGAGTGAAAACACCTGGGGAATTCAGTCATAAATTCAAATGCTGGCAAACAAATCTGAATGAGAATGTTTACTTAAGGCTTTTTTTAAAATGAAATTTGGCTTATCTGTATTTAATTAATTAACTAACTAAATTAATGAATTAAATAATTTACTAAATATGAACAACAAGCCTCCACACGATGTAGAACAACAATACATAGTCAAGAGAAACAGTGTGATTGAGTTTATAATCTTCGGTCGGCTTGGGCTTTTGGTAGTTTAAACTGACCAAGTGAAGTGAGATGACCATAAGCAAATGAAGTGAGAATCAAGTCCAATGTCCATGTAGCCCTTGGGCTTGTCATTCTCTCCTAAGCCTTATCTACCTTATATTTCCTGATGAGGATAATACAGAGGGGATCATTTATGCAGCCCTATATTCCTTTAAGGAAGAATAGGCTATTAATATAATGGCATCAGAATGTAAAAGAGCCACCATGGCATATTGGTTTGAGCATTGGAAGTGAAGGGCAGGGCCATTTCCGCACTAGACTGTTATAACACTATTATTCCACTTTTGACATCCTATGGAATCCTGGGGTTTGCAGTTTAGGGAGGGGCCAGCTGGTCTAGTGTAGAAATGGCCCAAGAGAAGGAGGAGGAGAGCAGTGACTGGGCCTTTAGCAACCTTCTACCTGAAGGAAGCAGCAGCAGCAGCAGCAAAGGTGATGAGTATGGCAGTGACTTGGCCATTGCACAGCAGCAACGTGAAGACAGAAGTCACTACTTCTTTCCTCCTCCTATTCCTCCTGGAGTACGAGGCAAGACTGGCGTGGTCTGGGCCCTGCTACCGCACACATCCTTGGCTCAGCACTGGTTCCATGGATGCTCTCTCCCACATGGAATTAGTAGTGAGTTGAGAAGGGTTGTGGTGCTGAAGGCAGCAGCACCACCACTAGCAGCAGGTCCCAGGCTGCTCCCATCTCACTTTGCATGCATAAGAGAGGGAGGAAGAAAGGTCAAGCCGTTACAGCAGCAACTGTGAAGAGGGAGCCTTCCACTTTCTCCTCTTCCTCTCCTCTTGTGGGTGCGAGGTGAGACGGGAACCTCTGCCTTAATGATTTTCTATAGTAAGAGAAATTACTGAAGAAAGAAAGGAACATGGGTAAACTGCATGATGAAGACAAAATCTTTTTCCTGCTCTAACGGATGGAATGTTCTGAGGCCACAACAAAAATATGGTCGAGGACCATGCTACTCAAAGGCCATTTCCGCACTAGACTGTTATAGCGCTATCGTTCCACTTGCAACATCCTATGGAATCCTGGGGTTTGCAGTTCCGGGAGGGGCCGGCTGGCCCCTCCCGGAACTGCAAACCCCAGGATTCCATAGGATGTTGCAAGTGGAACGATAGCGCTATAACAGTCTAGTGCGGAAATGGCCAAAGTGAGGGTCACTGGACTGGTCCCAGTCTCTGAACCATTGGCTACCAGTCTCTATCAGTTTCCAAAAAAGAAAGAAGAAAGTGTAGTCAACTGGCAAATATAGTGTGCTGGTCTCTGGCACGTTGGAAAAAGCGACCTGCTAGTTGCCCATAACAAATAGCTTGTGAAGCACTTGTCTAGAAGCATCCTAGGAAAAACCCCACACACAAACACATATTTCGTAGTATTCTTCTTGCTACCTATACAGAATAGGAAAAATGATGGGACTCAAGTCTGGGACAATAATAACTGGAATGTTAAAATAAGCAATCTTCTGGTGCACGTTTTTTACAAGAGCATTCCTCTATGCTTTCAGTGTTTTTAAAGATTTCACAAGCAGGAACAAATAACTTCTAAAAATTCTGTACAAATATTTATATCCCTCTTAGCTTTTTTTTTTAAAAAAAGGTGTTCTCTCCTTCCTTCCTTTAAAAAGATTAAAATATGCCTTGCATTTTGTGCTTTAGCTTTAAGTGCATTCCTGCTTAAAACTGTTACTTACATTTAAATCATTATACATGTTTCAAGAGTTTCTCTCCTTCTGTGTCACACATGTGAGACATTTATCATTTGCATCCATTTTAGGTTGTGCAATTAATTTCCTTTTTGATTCTGAATAACTATTATTGGGCCTTTGATTGACTTCTAGAGCAGCAATTGAAGTAAGAGATTCTGATGGTGCTTTGTGAATTGCCTGAGCTGAGCTCACACAGCTTATAATATCAGCAGTTTTTATATATAATGCACATCTTGGTTAGTGGTACTTTTATTTGCATAATCACTGAACCAAATATAGTCACACTGCAGGCAAGAGAATCTAGCTGACCTGACCCCATTAAATCATTTTTGAAAGGAAAAACTATTACATTTGGTCTAATATTAAAATAAAAAAACAAAACAAAAAACCCCCAACCCTACTCAACTGGCACTTTCTGCACAGAGACAATCCAGCATCTTCATGATGTATGGAGACATATTTTATTTTATTCATGAGCATTGGAGTAACTGAGTGTAGGAGGTTATAGGTTTATATTTTGATTGTTTTATTTTTGAGATATATATATATATTTTGCCCTTCACTTAGTCCTTTTTTCTGCTTGCAGGTTGTGCAGAGAAATGTGAGAAATAATAGTAGATCTCTTGAACAGACTAATCAAATTGGCAAAGGAAAAGCTGAAACACAAATAGTCCTGTGCCTATCCACCCATGCAGGCGGTCTAGCATACAAAAGAAGTAAGCTTTGTGTTCTTTGTAAAACATATAAAATGTAGTTTTACTTCTAACACTCGTTTATAATCAAATATGTAGTCTAATGGAAAAGAAAGGGAAAATAAAATGGCTGCAGGCTAGAGTGACGTGGGAAGAGCGAGAATATGGCAAATGGAGCAAACAGGAAGTCACCAGAATGCATTCTAGAAATTAGCAAGTATAGGCATGCAAAAGTTGCTAACTCTTAACACCCCTTCTCAGCTTCACACACCCTTAAAATCCCATCTCGTCTCACAGGTTGTCTAAGCAGTCTCTTGGTAAAGGCTGAGTTTAAATGTCAGCTGATCACCTTGATTACTCTTTTTTGTCAGTTCATGCACCTTGCTGCATGTTGATCCAATGTGCTTGCCGTGTGGCATTATCTTCTCTGTTTGAGAATGTCTAACACAACTCTGGTTGTCTACCATAACTTGAATTGATTTGTCTCCACTTATTCCAAAGTCTGCCAGCAGCTGATCAAGCCGTAACAATTATCTGCATGCCTCTCCTGTTGCTATGTATTTTGACACTATGGAAGATAAGGCTACTATTTCTTGTCTGTGGCTGGCCCTCAAAATAGGCTCAGTTCCACTAAAAAACAAGAAACCATTGACAGACAGATAATCTGCTTTATCTCCTGCCCAGTCCACATTGGTGTAGCATACAGATTTTGGGTGACAACCAGTTGCATAGGGATGGGGGGGGCAGGGGAACAAATTACGCTGGGCAGCAATGTTTTTGGGGTGTCCCGGCCTGTAACCACACCCCCACGTGCCCTGGCCATGCGCCCCCCACACACACTGGCCATGCCCCTCACACCATAGCCCCAGCCCCTCCTGCCCCCCTCCCCACACTCCAAGCTCCGCCACTGACTGCTAGTTAACAGTTTCAGTGTAAAGTCCATAGTTCCTTTTAAGTATCTAGCTACCTTTTGTTTACTCCAGTCCTTCTTTGTGCGTGCACCGTGTCAGGTCTGAAGCATTTGGCCTTCCACGTTTGTGGGTTAAGCATGCATAGTTTTGATTATTTGTGGATCATGGGGGAGGGGGGAATGGGACAGGAGGAGGGTGAATATGTGCATTTGCTCACTCATTCATGCAGGCAGGAGGAGAGAAGCAGGTGGGATGGGAGAAGTGTGTGCATGCGCGTTTGCTCACTTGCATGACGAGAAAAGGAGGGGATGCATTCATGCGTTCACTCACTTATTCATGTGTGCAGTACATGTGAAAAGGATCTAGGAGTCTTAGTAGACCACAAGGTGAAGATGAGTCAGCAGTGTGATGCAGTAGCTAAAAAGGCCAATGTGATTCTGGGCTGCATCAATAAGAGTATAGTGTCTAGGTCAAGGGAAGTGATAGTTCTACTCTATTCTGTTTTGGCCAGACCTTTTCCCCCTCCCCGCAATGTCCAGTTCTGGGCACCACAGTTCAGGAAGGATATTGACAACCTGGAATATTTTCAGAGGAGGGTGATCAAAAAGAGGCTTAGGGAACTGGGTATGTTTAACCTGGAGAAGAGAAGGTTAAGAGGTGATATCATAGCTATGTTTGAAGGGATGTCATATGGAAGACAAAACAAGCCTATTTTCTTCTGATCCAGAGACTAGGACATGGAGCAATGGTTTCAAATGTCAGGAAAAGAGATTCCATCTCAATATCAAGAAGAACTTCCTGACAGTAAGAGCAGTTCAACAGTGGAATATGCTACCTTGGCGTGTGGTAGAATCTCCATTTTTGGAGATTTTTAAACAGAGGTTGGATTGCTATTTATCAGGAATGTTTTGATGGTGTATTCCTGCATGGCAGGGGGTTAGACTGGATGGCCCTTCCAACTCTACGATTCTATGTTTCTAAAAGGATGAGAGGGGAGGATGGAGAGCACGTGTGTTCACTCAGGCCATATCCGCACTAGACTGTTATAGCTCTATGATTCCACTTTCAACATCCTATGGAATCCCGGGATTTGCAGTTTAGGGAGGTGCTTGCTAAGGTGGGCAGGAGTGGGAAAAAGATAGGATGGGGGAAGAACTTATGTGCTTGCTCATTTGCTAATTTGCTCAGGCAGGGGGAAGGTGATGGGATAAAAGGAGGATGCATGCACGTGTTCACTCCCTCGTTCATGCGTGCAGGCAGGAGAGGGGAAGGGTATGAGGCTGGTATCCCCTTTCTCCCTCCTTCCGCTCCTGCCCTCCCATACCCTTCCACTAGTGACGTAGACTCAAGGCAATTGACTCGGACTCAAGTCAGACTTAAGTCGCTTCAGTGACTTGTCTCAGACTTGACTTGGTAAAAATTACACACTGACTTGACTTGACTTGACACTTGCATATTTTTAGTGACTGACTTGCTGCACTTGGTTCAGTAACATAACATATTCCTCCAGAAACCTTACAATTTACTGGTCACATGACAATCTGTCTCAAGCCCAAAGTGTGGACACATTTCTCAGAGGGAACAGCAAATGGGTTAGGCAACGGGCGTGAGATGAGGTTGAGGTCTGCTCAGCAGGCTGTTCACGTGTCATATAGGAGGAGCTTTCCAAAACTTTTCCTAAGAGCAGAAAGCAAGACTCACACCCAGTGTGCAAGATGCATATCTCTGAGGCTTACAGAAAAAGTGTTAGGCAATGAGTTTGAGGAGGAAGTATCCTTCCTTCTAAAGCTCTTGAAGCTTCAGTAATGGGGAATAAGAAGGATCCTATTCCTCACTTCTGAAAAAGCCTCCAGCTTTGCAAATGGGAAGTAAGAAGGATCCTATTCTTCACTTCCAAAGCTGCAGAGGGCAAAATCACAAAAGTAGAGGTCTGCTTCTACTTACATTGTTAAAACTGACTTTATTCAACTCTGTCCAAAAATTCTGGAATATAGGTTGGGGTATACAGTTGGCTCCCAGACTTGAGACTTGACTCGCGACTTGACTTGAAAGTATCTTGCAAGAACTTGAGACTTCACTTGAGACTTGGAGTAAAAGACCTTAAATACATCACTGCTTTCCACCACCACCCCCCACCTGTGCCAGTGCAAGAGTGAGCAAGAACCACTTGTGCATCCGGGCCCAGCCACCCCACCAGTAAAGGTACTTTGTGTGTGTGTTAAACACGGTGTTGGGGAGGGTGGGCTTACAATATTTACTGTTTTTCCACTTTCCAGCCAGGGCCTTATGCCTCTAGCTCCCATAAAAGTGAAGAGCTGACTGCATTAGTGCATAAGTACAGAAGTTTTCCTTTCTTCTTCTGTACAAATTGTTATTTTGTAGAGATTTATTAATTTTAAGAAAATCTGTTACCACTTCTTCCCTCACTAGCTCTCTCTCATTCCTCAAAGTGAACCATATGTCTAGTAATAACCTCATTAGTCCTTAAGTTTATTATTCTATATCCCTTGTTTCCAGGAGTACAGCCAATTAGAACAAGCTGTTCTGTTCTGTCATATAGCATGAACTGTTTTTGTTTTGGTATGAATGCATATACATGGCTGTCACAAGTTCTAATGTGCTTCATATCGGGCACTCTGCCATACCATAAATGAAATGGTGTTTATGTGGTGACTTTGATTGGCAAGCTGTGCTGAAGATATGTTGCAGTCATGATGGCATCATCCCAGAGTCTGCTGGGAAGATGAACATCTCCCAACATGTGCTTTGTCATCTCCAGAGGAGATCTCAGTTTTCCTTCAGTAATCCCATTCTGCTCAAGGGAGTAACTGACATTTCATCTGTGCAAAATTCCAGGCTCTTTCAGAAACATTTGCATGTAATGTGAGAGATACTCACCACCACAATCTGTCTGGATTGCTCTTGGTATCCTCTCAGACCTGACGCTGACCGTGGCAATGTACTTCTGCAACATCTCCTGCACTTGACTTTTCTTTCTAAGCAAGTAGGTGACTCAATGCATGTAAAAATCATCCACAAATATTAAAGCATATCTGTTTCTGTCAAGTGAGAGCGTATTAAATAGATCACATAGATCATTGTGTATGAGATCTAGCATGTTAGTGCTTTTCCTTCCAGTCTTTCGCTGAAATGAGGGCCTAAATGCTTTTTCTTCAGTACAGGTAATACACCTGCTATCACACAAGCATATTGCAAAATCCATCAAGAATAAAGACATTACCTGCTATGTTTTTCACAATTGTACCAAGTTGTTTGCAGTTCAGAGTACCACATCTAGACCCTTGAAAATGTCCACTTTGCCTTCAGTGTTCCTATCTGTAATATTAAAGAACATATCAGAGAATGTGCTATGAGTGGTGCTGTAAGAATCTGTAATCCAGGAAGCTGACTTCTGATTGTATTAAATTGCCATTGCTCTTTTCCTTTAAAAGATGTCTTTTGTGTTTGTATTTTTTTCAGACCTCTTGCTAAGTACAGTTGATGCTACCTTTGAATGCTTGGGGAGCTAGCACTGGCTAACTTTTCATAGGTTTTGTAACAACAATCCAGTCATTGGATTTGTTTGTCTATCAATTCAGAAAAACTCATAGCCACAAAACAGAAAAAAAAATCCCTTGCTAGTGTGTGGGTTTGAATAGAGGGAGGAGAAAAATACTATCAACAATTCAGAGAAGGAAGTAAAGCCAAAACAGTATGACTAATTGCTCATGCCTGGACCCATAACCTGTTGGAAAATATGAGAGATAGTAATGGCTATCTCAAGCAGACTATTCAAATTGGCAAAGCAGAAGCTGAACAGCAGCCAGTCCCATGTATACATGCACTTGCAAGCATGCACACACACAAGTGTATGTGCACCCATGCACAGAGTCTAGAAAAGTAATAAGCTTAGCATTCTTTGTAAAACATGTACAGTACAAGTAATTTTACTTACAATATTTGTTCATAATGAAATACAAGTTCTAATGGAGGAATGAGAGAGAAGACAAAATGGTTGTGGGTTGGAGTGATGCTGATGGCCTAACTAAATGATGGATGAAGAATATTACATAGTTCAAACCATGGCTTGTACCCTGCTGAAGGTGTTGAGGCAATGAAAAAGTTGATGGGAGGAGAATGAGGCCGTTATCTTGTTGGTGTACTGCATTGGAATGAGTACACCACCTTAGATAAAGGAAACAGGTCATGAGTGTAGTAGCTATGAAGGAGGCCAGTCAATGGAGAAATAGGTTGCTCAGAACCAGAAGATTGTATCTGCCTTCCACTGTATACCTTTGGAAAAAGTACAGTGTAATACTCCAATATATTTCCAATTTGAGAGCACTGTGTCCTACCACAGGCCAGGAACTTCTAGTAACTATCGTGGTCTCCTTTGAGAACTCAGAACATAAATAGTTATGTTTAAAGAAGTGTAACTATAATGCTAGCTGACTACTAGGAGTTTGGAACTATAACCATAATTAATTACGGTTACTTGTACAATTAACTTTCTAAGCTTTGCTATGCACAGCCCCATCTCCGTAGTCAGAACCAACACACACACACACAATTATCTGCAAAGGAACAGCGGTTTGGCACAAGTTCTTGAAGTGTGTTGCCTTTTAATATATTTAAATGATTTATTGGCAAGTGAAAGATTCCATGAAATACACAGTGTACACTTGAAGGGAGCAAAGCATGCCTGCCAACTGTGCTGTAAAATTCAAAATGGATTCCAGGACGAGAGCACAGTGCCAGACAGCTTGTGCCATTGCTGCTCCTTTCTATACTGTTATTACTGCTCAACAGTCTTGAATTCTGAATGACAGTGGTCTGAGCCCTTTCAAATAACAGAAAAAAGGTCAATTTTTGTAATGAGGAAATGGAAGTGGTGGTGCAGAGGATCACTGACCCTTACACTTTTATGTACGATAAAGAAGCACTGGAGTGCTTGAGCAAATTATGGTGTAGCAACACAGTGACAACACTACCAGGAAACACAAGGGAACAACTAACAAATCTACTTGCATAAACCCGGTGGCTAAGAATCAAGGCTCTTTTTACTTTCATTTTAACACTGCAGAACGACATTGTATAACGTCCCACAGGGGTAAACAGCAGACAAAAATTAAGAGCAGTTAACTCAGAAAAGACACAGTTCCCCATTCTTAGTTCTTATTCAAAGCCATAGGAATTGAAACTTGCATGCTGGCTACATTAATAATATGAAAGGCAGTGGCCACTGGAAAAAAAAGTTGTTTTTTAAAAATGTTCCTTCAAGTTTAATATATTTGAAAACTTTAAATATTGTTACTGCTACAGGAACCAAGTGTAAAGACCTCAGCAGATAGTTTGCTGAACAGAGGTAACATAAAATCTTGATGCAGGTATATACCCAGACAAGCTGCTTTCTACAGTTCCGTAGAGGATTCCATTGCATTTAGGTAAGCATGGACCCAAGTCTCTTTACATCTGCTTTTGAGAGTTTTTAAATGATACTTTTTTGGATTAAAATGCAGAGAATTTTAGTTCAAAAAAGTATCTTTTCCATGTCCTACTGTAACCACACTTAGAGAGAAAAGGGCACATTACTACAGATATATTGGCATGTGATGCACTGACCCAAAATACAGGTTTACAGAGTGCTGCAATTTCCATCTGTCACCATCTAAAGAAGCCCTCAGATTCTTCTTCGTGGCTTCTGTGCAGTGCCACGTGTATTTTCTGTACCTCCGCAGAGTCTTATTTTGCAACTTTCTAGAGCTAGGCAATCATTTTGGTGGACAGTCCACCCATGTCTTCATGCGCACACTTGAGGGGAAGTGGCAGAAGGACCTTATCCATGCTAGGAGCATCCACAAAGAAAAGGTTTTTTTTCCTTCACACGCAATTGGGCCCACCATGCTTTATGCTTGTTTGGATATAGCCGCAGAGGGCTGTATCTGGTTCAGTCATTCATATGTAGATTGTCTGGTAGCAGAAATACTGCATGAAATGTCCAGTAGTAATTTCTCTGATATAAAAGAGAAGTGACATTTTTAGGCTTTGTCCATGCAAGAAGCACAATCCAGAGAACATTCTTTCATGGCTTGTGAAATCCTTACATGCATAATTCACCAAAGGCATATCAGAGCGAGAGGAGGAGAGAACTGAATTTAGAGGAAGTATATCCTCTTAGGCCAATAACAGTTTAGCTCCTCTCTCGCTTTAGCACTGAGGAGATCATGAAAAGAAGAGGAAGCCAACGTTCTCTAAGAGTCCTCTTCCTTCTCTTCTTGTGATCCTTTTGGAGGATCATGGTAAGTTATCATCCCTAGGGTTCCCAGATCTTTGGGCCCAGCCCCTCTTTCTGGCATCAGGACAAGAGGGAGGAATTTCAAAGAGACCCCTGCCTTGACAAATATATACTTATATTTTTTGCTCATGTGTTGGACGTATTATTTAAATGAAACATTCTGTTGCAGGCATGACTGATGCTTAAGGTTTTATGCTTAATGGTATCACCAGGTCCAATATCCTGTGACATCGTAAGGGTTGTCCCAAAATGACAGACTTTGTTCCTGAAATTTCAGGGGCTGGGATAGAGTTGACCCAACAATTGTGTCACTCACCATGCAAAGGTTCCTTTTGAAGGCACACAAACAAGGACAAAAACAAAAACATTCCCCCTTTGGATTTGAAGACAACACAGAACCAGCACTCTAACATATGCTGGTGAGCTCATAATATTGCTTACTGCAGAGGTCGGGAATGTATGGCCCTTCAGAGGCTGCTGGACTACAACTCTCTCACCACTGGTTATGCTGGTTCAGGTTGGTGGGGAGTCACAGCCAATCTAGAGAGACATACATTCTCCATTCCTGACTTAATGGCTTGAGAAAAAATACATGAGCACAATTTTCAGGGAGATGTTTAAATAGGAGGCTTGTGTTAAGCCCCCCTATTTCTCTAGCAATAAACAACATGGAGACTTAGGCCACTTCTGCACTAGATAATAGCACTATAACAGTTTAATATAGAAATGGCCTTACTCCAAATCTATTATTTTTGAGGATGTCTGTAGCTGAAGTTTTCCATTTATAAATAAACAGTGTCTGGTCACTCTTTAAAGCTGTCCCAAATTAATTAAAATGTATTTAATTTTAGTTTAACTCTAAACAGCAACAGTACCTAAGATACTTTAAATATGCTTAAGGCTGCAATCCTAAACACACTTACTAGAGAGAAAGTTCTATTGAACTCAATGGGAATTACTTCCGAGTAGAGATGTGTAAGGTAGATCCAGCACGGTATAGTGGGTTGAGCACTGGACTACAGCTCCGGAGACCAGGATTTGAATTGTTGCTCACTCCACTGGGTGACCTTGGACCAGTCACACCCTCTCAGCCTCAGGGGAAGGCAAAGGCAAATACCCTCTGAACAACTCTTGCCAAGAAAATCCTGTGATAGGTTCACCTTAGGGTTGACATAAGTCAGAAATTATATGAAGGCACACAACAACAACAAAAATTAGTCAAATTGCACTGCTAATGTTATATTTCAGAAGTACTGCTGTAGATACTATGGAGCACAAAAAGATTTAGTGGTAATTGCAAGATACATATAATTTCTGGTTCTAAAATAGTTGTATTATGACTAAGAAAGCATATACCCTGATAGGGAGAGCACTGCAGTATATAGCATTTGCAGTCCAGTGATCTCTTTTAAAACATTGATGGTGTTTGAGAAGTAATTTATCCTCTGATTAGCATAATTAAGTTGAGATTTCAGTCCTTATAATGACTTAGCTTTCTACTTTCTGTCTGAAAAAAAGGCATCTGCTCCTGACACAGTTTGACTCTCTTCCTCATAAGCAAACTCTAGATTTCACATTGTGGATTTTTCCCCATGGGGGAGAACATGGGGGAGTTCTTAGAACAGCCATTAAATTTACTGTGTTTCCTGGTGCTGATTCTGTGCGTTCATTGAATGAAGAAGAAAAAAAGCCAAAAGCACAATCTGATGGGTTTGTGTCCCCTTTGAAAACATGCTTTAGGGCAGCCTTCCTCAGCTGCCCCATCAGCTCTAGCATGTCCAGTGCTGACTTGTGGGTGATGAGAGTAGAATCCCTCACATTTAAAAGGTGTTTCAAGACAAAAAAAAAAGAAAATACACCCTTTCCCTCTTTTTCTTCTTTCTGTTTCTTTATTTTTGATTGCATTATACTTTGATTGTAAATTAGATGGTAAATTAAGGCCATGGAGAATGCTTTCTTTCTAGAATGGCCATTGCTCGAATGCCTTGGAGTTGTTGTTGGGTTTGGGGTTTTTTTGCTTTCTTTTTTGTTGTTTTGTTTTGGGCCAATGCAGATGCCTGAGCAATCTCTATCACACAGCCTGGAGAGTTACTTTTAGTGTTTTTAAAGTAATGTTTGACTTAAGCTTAGATATTAGGATGAGAGTCCTTGCTGGACATGGAAGGAGGCAGTTTGGGTTACTGGAAACCAGAAGGAATTGTTTCTTGGGTTCAGGAGACTCAGAGAACCCCATGATGGTCCAGATCCCTGACCCTGGGAGACACTGAGGATTTCTCTGGAAGTGCAGAAGGCTTGGATGGGACTGGGAAACCATCAGGTCTACCTAAGCAGCCTAACACTGCAGCATCAAATTTCTTAGATACCTTGAATTACCAGTTTGACACCTAAAAAAGTCTTCCAGTCTACTGTTTAGACTAACTTTGTCACTTACTCTACTGATGGACTGTTGTGAGTGAGAAATCTTGATGTTTCAACTTTTTTTTTAAGCAATAACATTTAAAAGTAATGTTTTTAAACTAATTTTTGTTGGTTGCTTTTATGGTTCAAAAAAAAAAAAAAAAACAGAAAAAATACCCACATTTTTAGAAAAATCCACACAAAATGCCCCAAGAAAGTGTTGAGTCCTACCCAAAAATAGTGAGAAACAGTGTCAACTAAACATATTTTGGCCATTTCTGCATGATAATGCTCTTCCACGTCGTCCAAGGCAATCCTGGCAGCGCCTCTGCCAGGATTGCCACAGGTCCCCAGCGTTCCTTTCCGCACAGCATTGGCTGGCTGCAAAAGGAAACACGGGAGACCCCTCCCCTTCTCTTTGCATTTCAGCTGTCTCCTCCCCTTTTCTGCACTAGCAACGGAAGTGCGTGATCACCCGCCCATCCCTTCTGCACGTCAAGGAAGGAGGGGAGTGTCATGAGTTCACAGTCGCCTAATGGATTTAATACATTAGGGAAAAAGTCCATGAGCACAACACTTGAGAACCAGATGGCAGCGGGACGGCGACAATGTTGTACAGAAGCATGACCGGCTGAAACATCATGCGGAAGCATCCTGTCCCTCTAGAGGAGTGGAAATGGCCTTTCAAACACAAAGGAAAGTAACAATGCTACCAGTAGTCACACTATTTGCAAAAGAAATATCATTATGCTGTCATTACAGATGTTATACCGTCGTGCAACCTTTTACCTGCAACAGTTTTATTGCAATGTGTTTTTTCAAGGTTCCATTTTTAGATATGCATTTTGAACTGCAAACACTCATACCATCACCACTGAGCATCAAAGGCCGAAGTGAGAATGATATTCTGAAAAGGAATTTTGTAAGTTCTAGTTGTTTGCATCTTTACTATTTTAAAACTGGCTGCTGCCTTCTTTATGTTAGAAGAGAGACAAGTAAGTAAGAAAGATAAGTAAGCCTTGACTTGTAAGAATACTTGTGCACACATAAAATTATAGAACAAAGACTTTTTTTTTCTGGTAATCTTTGGTCAGGCTTTAAGATGCAAGTACAAAATCAGATGGACTACAAGTCATCCAGATTATTTTACTTGATGATGCAATAATAGATCTAGCCACCACACGCTGTTCCTCATTCGACTTTACTTCAGCTTTAGGGAAAGCATATCTTTGGATCATTGGCACTACCATGGAGACTCACATGGCCCCATGCTACACACTAAACTAACATCTTCATGGCTGACATAGCAAAATACTTTCTCTGCTCTTGTCTACAAAAACCACTTCTCTGAGACACAATGAGGACATTTTTATTATCTGGAGTCATGCTCTGAAATTTTTGGGAGTGTTGCATCAGGATATCAGTTATTTTCATTCCACTATCAACTTGCAGTGGGTTCAGTTTCTAGACACAACTGAACCATATACTGGACATATATATGCCAACATATTTTGGAGACTCACAGAATGCTACGTATGCTCGCGTGCTTCCAGCTTCTACCCCAGGACACACCACAAAATCAGTTGCCAAGTTCTGGGATACAACTACATATGTTAAAACTGGTTAGACAGAGATTCACAACTGAATGATTTAAATCAGCCACCTCTGAGATCCCAATCTTCCTTCCCATATTAATGAAGAAGGAGGAGTTGCCTGAACATCCCTTAAATTATCTGAGATAAAGGAATAAAATATGTTGCTAGTATATGAGGAGGGAAGGTTGCATGTATTTTCTGCCCCCTAGCTTAACCTTCCCCAGGTTTAAGGTAGCTTAGGATATTTAGGCAATGACTGAAATTATGTTGGTGTCTTGCACTTGCCTAAGTTTCCCTACAGAAGTTTTTAGTTATTTTCATCCAATAAGCAACGTTTAAGGTCATAGAAGCAGAATTGCACATGTGATGCCATTGGGCATGTGGATGCATCTTCTCAGTTGATCTATATCCATCTGCCTGGCTAAAATTTGCAGTTGTGCTCCTTCACTTGTGCACTCTGTTGTGAATTGTTACCATTCAACACAAGGTTTGTGTAGCACATGTAGGACATGTAGAAATTTACACTCCACAACCCCAATGTAGGATCTAGGCCATGAAGGAAGGAGACAGGCAGGCAAGCAGATACACAGACAGGTAGAACGGTGGATTGTCCTTCTTTACCTATAGAATTTCCAACATTTGCCCTAATATTTAGCCCTAGAACTGTAAGCTAACCAAACTACCTACTTGCATCATTGATTGATGGTGCATGTTAATGTTGATAAAGCATGTTTGTTGCATTGGCAAAAGAATGCTGGGAGTCAGCAAATTGTCCACAGTGTTCAAGGCTCCCAGATAATCATTGCTACTTTTGATCCAAATCAGATATATCAAAACCCATTTTAACTACCAGGAAGCTTGAAAGAGTATCTGTTTTTTTCCCTTTTACATATTTAATCAAACTAATCCCTGAGTGTATTTGCTGAGAAATGCTTTAGAGAGAGAAAGGAAGGAAGGAGGAAGGAAGGAAGGAAGAAAGGAAGGAAGGAGGGGAAAAACATACTATGTGTCTGTTTTGCCCTATGCAGGAAAAGGCTATTCATAAGACATCATTCATGAGACATACAATATCAGTTTATCACTTGGAATGCTGTCAGCATGTAGATAAACTCTTTGTAACCAGTGGATTCATATAAACAGTCCTGGTGACTTTTGCAAGGTGAATTCATGTAAAAGCTTTATTCCCAGCCCATGTCAGCAGTACAGCCTAACCATACAAATCGTTGGCCTTTCTTTCAGGATTTTAGGTGGCAGAAAAAAATACAGAATGATTTAACCTTTTCATATCATTCTGACCCAATATATATGCATATATACATGCACAGGTGCATGCTGCTTTTCTCTGATGGATTACACAATAAAATGGAGATATTGTTACACGTAGCATGTTTTCATAAAATGAGCTCTGTATGCACATGTTGAAAATAATTCAGTTTTGATGCAGTGACTTATGAATTCACCCACACCCACACACCCATTCTACATTTAGTGGACTGTAATATACACACCTTTTCATTGTTGTTGTGTGCCTTCAAATCATTTCTGACTTATGGGAACCCTATCACAGGGATTTCTTGGCAAGATTTATACCGGGGGGGGGTGCCCTTTCCTTCCTCTGAGGACAGGAGAGTGTGACTTCCCCAAGGTCACCCAGTGAGTGTCCATAGCTTAGCAGGGATTTGAACCCCGATATCCAGAGTCAAAGTTCAATCCTCAAGTCCCACTATAGGAATTAATTAATTTTGGAATACCAGAATGCTTATCAATACTGTTTTGTAAATAGGTATTGTAATTATTTTACATACATCTCAAGACATAAAGGACGCACTCTATTTTTACATTTATTTCCCCTCTAATCCCACTCTTGGCATCTCCCCCAAATTCCTTCTTGTACACCTATACCTGCCAACTCAGAGTAAAACTCCACACATCTGACTAAGGCCATTTCCGAACTAGACTGTTATAGTGCTATTATTCCATTTTCGACATCCTATGGAATCCTGGGCTTTGCAGTTTAGGGAGGGGCCTTTGACATTGAAAGTGGAATAATAGCACTATAATAGTTTAAGAAGTGGGCTGGGGATATACCAGGATAAATTTGATCATCATTAAGGTGACATGAAGAGTTTCAAAGTGTTCCCTGGGAGTCATTGAAGCCACTGGGACTTCATGACAGGCGTAGACAAGGGATGTTTTGAGGACAGGATCATGCTATGGTCACAGTGACTTGAGTCCAGGATCAGTAATACCTACAGACAAGGACTCATTAGAACCAATGGGGCTGAGAAGTTGGGCATGACTAGTTCTATACTGTGCTGTGTTCCTTCAGGTCACTTCCGACTTAAGGTGATCCAAAGGTACAACTATCATGAGGTTTTATTGGCAAGATTTGTTTAGAGCAGGTTTGCCTTTGCCTTCCTCTGAGGTTGTGAGAGTGTGACTTGCCCAAGCTCAACCTATGGATTTCCATGCCAAGTGAGGATTCGAACTCTCGTCTCCAGAGTTGTAGACTAATGCTCAAACCACTATGCCATGCTGAATCTCTACATCTTTTCGTCCCAATCTATAAGTCTAACTGCCCAGCTTCAGTTCGACTTCCCAAACCTGGTATCCTCCAGATGTGTTAGATTATAACTGCAGTCATCTCCAGATGAAAGGAATCCAGCACAAGGTGTAACCAGGGCTCAAAAGAGTTACTCTTTGGGCAACGATTCCCAAAATCCACCAAGCTTGGGGAACTATTCTTCTTCTTAGTTTCTATATTCCTCGAGACAGCTTACTTTGCAAAAGGTGCCCATATCCTGTGCTTTCCTTCACACTCTTGGCTTGGACATTTTTTCTATTTAAGCTACTAAAGCTTCTGTTCAAGCCATCTCACACAATGTTTACTCCATCTCATCCCAAAAATGTGTACTCTATCTCAGCCTGAAGTAATTGGGGCCAGAGCCGAGACTTATTCCCCCACTGGTTTTTGTCCAGAGATTCTGGTAGGGCTATCTTGATGAAATCATTCAGAAAGACCCGAGTCTTGGCCATATTTATGAAGCTTCTTTGCACTGGTTTCTGTCTGATTTGTTAGAAAAAAGAGTTTCTTTTCTAAAATAACAATAGCAACAACAACTTTCTATTAATGCTATAAATTCTTTTCTCTCTTATCCTTTCCAAATTCCAGAACTTAATTCCATTCCGGAAGTAAACAAACAGAGTTCCATTAGCTTTGGTTGAGTTTTGAGCAAGACTTCCACACATTAGCTTACTTCTTTTGGGATTAGATTCACCCTACCTCCCCCACCACTATCCATTCATCACTGTTCTGCAAAGAAAATGCTGGACCAGACTCTCGAGTCAGCCTCTAACTATTGGCTGAATGTTAGCTGAACAGCTGGGATGCACCCAGCTGCAGAGTTCTTCTTCTTTTTTTTTTCATCAAATACAAATTCACTCTTCAATCTTTAACATTTTAGTTGTTGGCTCTTCCCTGCTCCTAGTGCTAAGCAAAGAGGCTTATATACTCCGTGAAATCTGGGGAGGCGGGAGACAATTTGTTATTGCTTTCCAAGGTCCCTAAAGACATCAATTAACTAAAAACATGGATAGTGACAGTACAAACAGAAAGAGTTAACCCTCCACAGTTATTCTTTATAGAAGCCAATCCACCCACCTCGTTCCCTCCCTTTCCATCCCCTTCATTTTCTTTTCTAATGAACAGGGATAGATACTTCTTTTCCCCTACTGAGATGCTCTACTACAATGACAATTCTCCGGCTCTCCCCAGGTGATTTACTTTTCAAGCATTGCCCACTTATTGATCGTCCTTCTGACAAATTTCAACACATGCATAGGGCTGACAAACATTTCTGTAGATGAATCCCTCCTGCCGTTCAAAGAGGAGGATTATTTTTATGCAGTATATTTCAATAAACAACTCTATGTGAGCCGAGCCAATTTCAAACAAACTACATGACAGTTCGGGTGGCTGGGGTAGGGGGGAAGATCTTCATTTCTCATCAAATTCCTAGGGAGAATGCCTCTGGAGACCTCTCAAATGCTATTTAAAAATTATCATTCTTGTGGATATGTTGCTTTCCTTCAGAACCTCCTGCGTTGCAGCAAATGCCTTTTGGTGAGTTAAAAGCAAATAGAGTCAAGAAGAGAGATGTCACATTATATTCGAAGTCCAGCCCTCTAGAGTTAGTCTAAGTTCCTAGTTGTCTTAAGCTCTTACCAGAGCTCCAAAAGTTATTTTTTTGGACTACAGTCCCCAAAATTCCTCAGCCAGCATGACCCAGCCATGGCTGTTGTTTACATCTGCTGTTGTAGGCTGTGTGTGGAAGAACAGAAGGTAAAATTAAGGGCCTTTTCCCTTTTCTTTACAAAAATCTAAGTTGCTGCTGGAGGGCAATCAATATGGCAAAAGATCTGGAAGCTAAGCCCTATGAGAAACAGCTATGGGGATGGAGACGTGGAGCCTGAAGAAGGAGAGTACTGAGAGGTAACATGATAGTCATCTTTAAATATTAGAAGAGGTGTTATGGAGAAACTGGGGAGACTAGGACATGAATCCAAGGATTCAAATTACAAGAAAAGGCATTCCACTTAAATCTTAGGAAGAACTTCCTGGTGGTAAGATCTGTACAATCATGAAATGGACAGCCTTGAAGGGTAATAGACTCTCCTTCCTTGGAGGTCTTTAAACAGACATTGGATGTCCATTTCACAGGGATGCTTTAGCTGTTTATTCCTGTGTGGTAGGAGGTTGGACGAGATAGCCCTTGGGATTCCTTCTGACTCTATAGTTCTGCGATGACAGGAAGATACAAGATGGGATTTCATAAGGAAAGGAGATCCTGGCAGTACCAACTCTCAGGAAATCCATTGAAATTAGTTAGGGGAAAGGGGAGAAGTCCACCAGTACTAGACATGCATCGTGAGTGAATACTCAGAAGAGGAGGTGTGACTCACTGATAAAGCACATGCTCTGCATGGAGAAGTCTCTGGTTTTGTCCCCAGTCCTCAACATCTCAAGTTGAAAGAAGCAAATAGAAGGCACTTTCCTGCTCAGAGATTGGAGAACTAGACAAGTACTGTTCTGGTCCAGTGGACCAACAGTCTGACACGATATAAAACAACAATCTCTGTACAAATTGTTAATGCTCATTAAAGCTGTGGAGGTGGGCAGGGAAGATTACATTGTCGATTGATAAGCCAGAAGGAGCATGTGAGGATTCTTTTCAAGTCAGGTGCCCCAGAATCGCTATACTTCTATTTTAGTATTTCATGAAGGGCAGATGTTGCCTGCTTTCTGGTAGTTTCTGATTTATGGTGATCCTAAGACGAACCTACTACAGGGTTTTCTTGGCAAGATTTATTCATAAGGGGTTTGCCTTTGCCTTCCTCTGAGACTGAAAGACTGTGACTGGCCCAAGGTCACTCAGCATGTTTCCATGGCTGAGCAGGGATTTAAATCCTTGTCTCCAGAGTTCTAGTTCAATGCTCAAACCACTGTACCACACTGGAGAGTAGCCGTGGCTCTCATGTCTGAGTTGGTATCAAGTTCAGCCCTCAGTGCTATAAAGACTGTGCACCCCACTAGCCTGTACACAATAGCTATGCCTTTTCATGGGGACAGGTTACAAAGGGCATCATTTGCACAGCAATTCACGATCTCTCAACCTAAAAGGAAGGCAATGGCAAAACTCCCCCAAATAAATCTAGCCAAGAAAATACTATGACAAGATTGCAATAAATAGACTTGACTCGAAGACACATAACAACAAACTCTTATACAGTCAACTGTGTGCTGATATTGCTTGATTAGATGTCTTTTTATATCTGCAATATCACATTTTTTGTGGTCAAAAACCGTCAGTATTCAGGAAAAGAAATTAGTAGTTTTAACTATGGTAATTTCTGCACTAGACTGTTACAGTGCTATTATTCCACTTTCAACATCCTAGGGAATCCTGGGGTTTGCAGTTTAGGGAGGGCCTTTTGGGCCTTTGGGGCTCCTCCCTAAATTGCAAACCCCAGGATTCTCTAGGATGTTGAAAGTGGAATAATAGCACTGTAACAGTCTGGTGCGGAAATGGCCTATGTGCAGTAAAAATTCCTCTAGATATGATGCAGTTGTAATTAGAAAAGTACTTGAAGCCGTGAGTTAAAAAGGACTTGGACTGAAAATACTGGCCCAAAACATTTTGCAGTCTGAGGCAGGGCAGCAAATGTGTTGGACGATACAGCAGCTTCTGCACTTGTTCTTGCTTCTGTCTTGTCCACTAAGGATGAGATGATTTAGACAGAGAGGGATTAGGATCTTTTGTCTTCTTTTCCTGTTTGCTTTTGCTTCCTCTATCAGTCGCCTATCCCAAAAGCATTATGGGCAGATAACATTGTCTTGTTCAGCCAGGGTTAATTAAGTCACTGCCTTCTGTTGTAAAAGAAAAAGAAACAGTCCAGACGGAACCCTCTTCTTCCTGTCTGCTCTCATCCTTTTCTTTTTTTAGGTTCGTTTAGGAAGAATCAAGCTTTTTCTACCCAAGAATTATTTCCTTGATAAATGTTCCTCCTGCCGAGGATTCTAATCTTATTTTTCTGCCTGCAATTTGGTTCTTTCAAACTCAGCATCCTAAGATCGGCACCTCTGCTGTGACTGGAGTAAAGGCTTTTCATTCCAGTAATAATCTCTCAGCGTTTGCTCCCATCTAACAAAAATGGCATTCCTCTCAGCAAAGTCATGCTACACAGTAACATTTTACTGCCTTTCCTGATACCCCAAACCTGCTGACTTCAGGATGGACATTATGTCCTCTCCTACATAGTCCTCAGACTGAAGGCCTGCCAGAAGAAGAGCCATTTTTGCAGGCATCAAGTCAAGGTGTTGATAAAGCACTGTAAGGAAGGGAGATCAGGGGCCTTGTAGTTGCCCATTCACAGTTAATGCTGAGACAGAGGAGTGAGCAGTGGATATGCAGGTCACCTGGTCACATGCTTTCCTACTGCAATGTGAGGCATTGTCAGTGGTGTCCTGAGACTCAACAGCGCCTAGGGCAAGCATTGAAGTTGCACCCATAGGAGGTGCTGCTGCTGCCACACACACACACCCCACTACACTGGACCAGGAAGGACCCTGGTGGGGCAGAGGCAGCGGGTGGGGCGGGGGTGCGGTGAGTGGCGACAGGCGGAGGTGGAGTGAATGGCAGTGGGCGGATGGGGTGGGGAGAGCAATGACAGGCAGAGGGGTGGGGCACGCGGTGGGGAGGCAGGCAGGGCGGTCCTCTTTTTTGTGCCCATCTGGCATTGACACTTGGGGCACCTGCCCCGGTTGCCCCACCCTAGATCCGGCTCTAGACATCGTAGTTCTGTTTAAATCCTAAAAATCATTTCTAACTTTGCATCTGTGCATTTAAATCAACATATGCAATTTTATACAAAGTTATGTTCTTTTTTGTCCTTTTTCTGTAGGGTGGGGAGAATATGTATGTCTATGTGTGATGTGTAAGGAGGTACTCTAGACAACTGCCTCCATCCGATATTACAGTCAGCTGTGTCTGGTATCTATGCTCTTATGATTATGCTTTTTTACCTCGTACTGATTACTAAGACTACAAAGGACTTTCTGGTGCCACAGGAGAACACTAGAAATTATAACCTGTGAAGAAGATATATGAAAAGGATTCTTCATGAACTGAATCCTTCGTGGACATTCACTCCCAAAGAAATGCTCTCTATGTATACTACTCAGTGTCAGTCATTTAGAAAAGCACTCCTGTAGAGAAAAACATTAGAATAAGCTCTCAATAAATAGGATAACTAAAAGCACATGCTCTCTCTCACACACACATATGCACGCACTTTCTTCAGAACCTAAAGTCAATCTGCATTTTTTAAATAATAACTAAGAATACATTAATAATTTACACTCATGAAAAAAAATGCAACTTCCATATTGTTATCTGTACCACTACTCTGCCTTCATGGTAGCCACAAGCTGATACTATTTTTAGACTGAAAAACATTGAGGAGCACCTTTAATGATCTTTCAGTCAGAAAAACTGCTAGTCAAAATCCTCTTTTACTTGTTTGCTGTGTCTTTGACAGGAAGAATAAATAAGATGGCCTGGGCTTTTTACAACACACACACACGAGCGCGCGGACAATAAAGGTATCCATGTGTTTGTATACACACACATACACATACACTCACGATCTCTTGCTACAAATGACAGACAATGAAACATGGTCTTAAGCAGAACTGCTGATGTTGCACTTACCATAGGGCTTAACATTTGTTATTGATTCCTGCCTTTGTTAAATGCATCTTCTGAATTTGGTTTGGTTTTCAAAGGCAGTGCTGTCAATTAGTTGTTTGCTCTTTTGCTGTTGGCATTCAGGTTTGATTGGACCTTTGGCAAAATGCCCTCTGCTCCAGGGTCCACTCTTCTACATCAAACTCTTCCATGGCCGGCCTATATCAAACTCTTCCATGGGTCCATCCTATCATTCAACAGTGAGGCAGTCATGTCAAGCTGCCAACACTGGGAGACCACAGCAAGATTTTTGAAGAGAAAGAGAACCACACATCTTGATCTGTACCCCCTAACTTAGCCTACTGTCTTCCAGTAAAGGAGAAGGTAATGTCCCATTGCCATTGCTGAAGAAAGATTCCAATACCAATCTGATCAGCTTGAAATGGAAGGATATGAGTTCCATCTTGCCTTTGCCATAGGTACAGAATGCGTTTGGCCTCTTCTCACAGCTGGCAACTCTCACAGGCAAGCTGAAATACCCATTTTTTAAAAATTTCTCCAAATGCCCTGAAGTTTCAGAGCTCTGGCTTCTGATCAATTAGGCTTAATATTGCAGATCTATTGTTTATGTTATCTTTAAATTCTACAGGTTGTATTTTGTTACAGTGGTTGTTTTAGTTTTATTCCTTAGCTTTACTCTAATTTTTTGTATTAGTAGTTCACGGTCTGGACCACAATCTGTTCCTGGTCTTGTTTTTCCATAGACAATGGAAAATCTCCCTCTTCTGCTTTGAGTTATGTCGCCTGTTTCATTTCTATGTTGGCCATCAGGTGGTGTCCATGTATACAGTTGCCTCTTGGGTTGCTTGAAGAATGTGTTTGCAGTGAACAAACTGTTGGCCTTACAAAATTCAATCAGTCATTTTCCTGCTTCATTTCTTGATCCTAGGCCAAATTTTCCTACAATCTTTGGTTCTGCTCTGTTTCCTACTTTTACATTCTAATCACTTATGATAAACAAAAAGTCCTGTTTTGGTGTGTGATCCATTTCTTTCTAGACTCCAGCATAGAATCTTTCAAGTTTCTTCTTTTTCTGCTTCTGTAGTTGGAGCATAAACTTGGATTATGGTTATATTGATGGGTTTTTCCTGCTGTCTTATTGACATGATTTGGTGAGACTTTGTATTATATCCTTTGACTGCTACATCTCTCCTCAAAATTAATGCCGCTCCATTTCTTCTCAGATTTTCATTTCCTGAGTAAAACACTGTGTAATTATCTGGCTCAAAATGCCCCATTCCTGTCCACTTGAGTTTGCTCACCCCAAGTATTGCATTGTTTGTATATTCCTTTTCTTGTTTGCTATGTCTAGCTTCCCCTGATTCATGCTTGTCACATTCCATCTCCCTATAATATGTATTGTGCAGCTTTAGACTTCTCTTCCCCCTCTGAGCATGTCAACAGCTGAATGTCCTTTTGGTTTGAGTCCACTTGTGTCATTAGCCATAGGGCTATTTGTAGTTGTCCCCTGCTGTACCCCAATAGTTCAATGAGTGCCAGCCAACCTGAGAGTTTCATCTTCTGACACTATCTCTTGTTTCATTTAAGACTGTCTCACCATACAATTTTCAGGATAAAAGATATTCAAGAGGAGATTTACCATATTTGCTGGTGTATAAGATGCACTTTTTCACCAAAAAATGCCTTCTGAAAATGTGGTGTGTCTTATACACTGGCAAATATGGTAACTCCTGCTGGGGCATAGGAAAGCAAGGGGGATGAAAGGAGTGCTCCAGCAAGTGCCTGGGGTGGGGAGAAGTCCCTCTCCTGGTAAAAAGGAAAGGCACCTTCCTGTTCCTTTTTGCCTGGGGGGGGGGAGTTCTCCTCACCCAGGCAGAGACAAAAGGAAGGGCAGAGAAGAGAGCTTCCCCCCCCCCACACACACACCCCTTCCTGTTCTTTCTGCCTGACAGGGAGGTCCCTCCACCCAGGCAGAAACAATAGGAAGGGGGAATGGGGTACTAATTTTTTTTTTTCTTAAAGAATACAGTCTGAAAATAGGGTGTGTCTTATGCGCTGGTGTGTCTAATATGCCAGCAAATATGGTACCATGCCTCCTTCCTCACAGTAGTAACAAGCAGTAGCTTTTTCTCTGAGAGATCCTCTGCCAGTGTCACCTCCCACTTCTGTTGCTGCTCAGCACATTTAGTTTGGCTCCTCAGCAAAAGCCAGTCTGACATAAGAGACCCTACCAGCAGCACTGCTGCCATCAGCATAGCCTCTTGCCTCACAGGAGTATGCAATCCCACCATTGCAGAAAAATAATACCATTGGTGGGAAAAAGTGATCTGAAAGGATTCAAACTCCTTGACCTCTGGACCCAAAGCCAACTTAGTGGATCACTGGCCCAATGTAGCATTTGAGAACAGTCTTACTGACAGTCCTGTTGTGTATGTGTATGTATGTGCTTTCAAGCCACCTGTTGACCTATGGTAACCCCATGAATTTCATAAGGTTCTAAGCTAAAAATAATGAACTCATGAAAAGCCAAACAATCCATCAAAAACTCCAAACAACCACCTATAAATCCAAAAGCATCCAAATTATAACTTGGAAGTCAATCTTAATATTTAGTCTGCTGGAATTTTAAGGTTGGCTTTCAGAAGTACCAATGGACATGAATCAATTTGATCCTGAAGCACCTACTCTGTTTTGTGGATCAGTCCAAATAAACAAAGTGCCCTAGTTTTCATATGTTCCCTTTTGAACTCTAAATTATGCCTGTATTCAGTCATTACCTTAAGGATTTAAATCAGGCTCAGACAACCTTTTTCTGAAGATGGTCAGTTCCCTGGGTGATGAGCCACACGCCAGCCATGGGCAAAACCACAGCCAAGAGTGCATGGGGGAGAGCCAAAGTGGGCAAGGCTACATTTTCTTCTCGTCTTACCACCTTCTCCAGTTCTTCTTCTTTCTTCCTGTGCATCATACTGCTGGAGGAAGGATAGATCTCTTCTAAAGGCTCTACTAAATTCTTTAACTCCATCAATGAATTGTGACCTACTAAGGTTGGCAGATGATCAAAGGCTGGGCAGAAGAGGGACTTTCAGCAGGTCTTGCTTCCAGGACAAGCAACATCTGTTGAAGTTCCCTCTTATGTAGAACCTTTAAAGAGACAGAAGCTCTGTCCCTAATTTCACAAGGCAACCCTACCAGCTCCTCATTTTTCACCTCTTTAGTAGGGGTCTGAATGGATTATTTGCATCTTCTCTTCCTCCTTCTTTTGGGGCAGTTGGTGGCTCACATGTTAGTGAGGTTGAGAATGCCCTCTTGTTTGAGTCATTAAAGGAGTTATCCAAGGTGTGGAACCTAATTTAGGGAGGAGATTCAGTACCTTGGATAGTTCCTCCCAAATTCATCCAAGGAATCTATTTTGGACATAGGATTGTGCATCTTGGACAGCTCTTTTAAAAATCAGAGAAAAAAACAGAGCAGATTCACCACCCCATTGACATGGAGCCCACCATTTGCCTCTGCTTTTCTTCACTCCTCTGGGATCCCTTGCCCCTAATATGAAGTTAGGCAGTGGGCCACATGTAGTGAAAGGGCCAAAGGTTGCCTTTTTCTGATTTAATTGTTTTGGTATGATTTAATCATTTTAAATTTTAAATTCATATGCTAGACAGGGATTTTATCATTTAGCTTCCTCTAATAGGCATATGATGGCATACAGACCTCTCTCATATTGCTTTTGCCCTTCCTACTCTGTTTTGCTCTCTGCTGTACTTTGCAATTTCTCCCTAGGACAGGATGAATTGGTTTCTGAGGAAATATTGGCTCAATTAAGCTAATCAAGGGTTTGCCAAAATGTCATGCCAAAGGATGCAGGCTACTAGGGAATGACAATTTTCCATGTACGCATCTCATTCTTTTCAAAGTGTAGCACTTGCATGCCCAAATTGTACCTAAAATCGTGCCTGAAACCCACTTCAAGGGCTTGGGTGCTGGAGACTTTAACTATGAAGGCACTGATACCTATTGAAGGAGATATCAATTCAAATACAGAGTGGAAAAGGAGCTTGTTGCTATACTGTCCTCGCTTACAATAAAGATAATGTTAACTTTTGGCCCACTGCACTACGCTTATTATACTTAGAACACTGACAGTCATTCCAATTGCTTACCCCTCCCTTACAAAAAAAGGTATTTTAAGTACTTTTGTCATTATATGCAATTTTATGGATAATGATCCATAAAAAGGACCATTTCCTTAAAAAATACACTGAACACACAGACCAGGGGCCATGGACTGCATGCGTGCTTCCGTCACTGCACATTGTAGATGAAAAGGCTCCTCTCTCTCTTTTTTTCTAATCTGAAATGCTTCTCTTTCACAGTGATTAATTTTGGCCTCTTAATCATACAAGTGAGAGTGCATTTTATCTTTTAATTTATTCTGAATGTTGAAATGCGCCAGCTGCATAATGAGAAGTTTGTTGCCTTTTCATCTGAATTCTTATCTTTATTAAATCACTAGTATTATTGCACTAAATAAACAAATTAATAGACTCACAAAATGCTTATCTACTTGTTGTCAGTGAGTCATTGAAACAGACAGTTTACTCTTAATGTTCATGGGCGGGAGAAAAAGCAGGAAGAGATAAACTCTGCTATCTCTGTTGGGTCACCAGGGAAATTAACTCCTGGGCTATCAAATCTGTCACAAAATCCAGCCCTCAAACCCCCACTGGATGAGAGTGTGTACCTTCTTTGATTATACCCTTTCTATAGACGCCCAGTAGAACAGCTCAATGACCTTTCTCTTAATTCTGCTTTAGGGATTATAACATAGGAAGCTCATCCTTTCCCCCCAACCCCTCTCTTAACTTTCATTTGCCCTTTCTTGTGAGTATGTGTAAATTGTCCTAGGATGCTTCCATCCTTTGGAAGTTTATGCAGTGAATGCTCTCATGGTTTCTTGTGTAGTTAAAAAAGGCAATGGAGATTAGTATAAAAATTCAGTCTGCAAGCTATATATTCCAGTGTGGTTCTATCAATACCGATATGACCATTGAGAGGCGAATATTGTGCAACACAACCGGGAAGTAACACAGGATCTATATGATAACATTCTGTATTCTTTATATTCTTTACTCAAGACATATGGAGAGAACAGAACTGTACCAGGGAACCATAAAGCTCCTCTACTGGCTGCCAGTCCGTTTCTCTGCACAAGCCAAAGTGTTGATTATTACCTGTAAAGCCCTATATGATTTAAGTTTAGGCTATCTGACAGACCCCATATGAGCCTGCCCAGGCCCTGTTTTCCTCTGGAGAAGCTTTTCTCTGAGCCTTCCCACCTTCAGCAGGACTCAATGTTGTAGCTTACAATTAAAACAAGTACAATATATCTAAAACTATACAACATTAAAATAGAAATAAACAATATTAATTTAAAACACACACCCCAGATGGTACTAAAGACAGAAAACTGGTCTCTAGACCTGTCAGAGTTGCCAACCCCTCTTGCAGATTGTGTTTTAACGTGCTCATCTTTCCTATATGTTTTTATCTGTGTCTGTTTTTACGTATGCATTATCTGTATATGTTTTAATCCTGTTGTGAGCCACCTTGGGTCCTACATATATCTATCCCACATCTATGCATTGGTATGTTTTAAAATAGCATTTCAAACTGTTATCTTTTACTTCCTTTTGGGTTTAACTGCATTCATTCTGTTTAATTGGAAAGCCACCTGGAGCTATAGACTGAACATAGTTATTATGCCCTCTAAGCATCCCAGTTAGTCAGGAATATCCAGATTACTATTCTGCCATCTCACTTTTCCAGCTGCTTTTAAAATGTTCTGGTTTCTCTTTATTCCTCCCACTTCCCCCTTTGTCCTCTGTTTACTTCAGTTGTTTCAAACTGCATTCAAAGTGCATGAATAGTTTGTACTTAATTAACTTAGAAGAAGAAAAGGAGAGGAGAGGTCAAAATCTTGCCAGTAGGCTTAGGCATAAGCAAACTGCTTCAGTCTCTCCTAGCTTCTGTGTTCTTCTTTATTAATAATTCTAATCATCTTCACCACACTTTGTTGTTGCTTTGTCACACATGCCCATTCTTGTCTGTGAAATGTTGGAGGGTATCACATGCATACGTACATACATCATACATTTCCTATTTGATCCTTGAAAAAAGAGATGTTAGGGACCAAAACTGATATATTTCTTTTTAGCTCAAATACCATGCTATGCCGATGAGCTATGTCTTCTCCTCAAAGAGCTGTATCACTGTTTGAAGTCACTGGCACAAAGAGTCCAGTTTCCCTCCCTCTTTTGTGCATATGCTCACATGACCCATGAAGGATCAAATGTTTATTTTATCATGTTCCTAGTTCCCAATTTGCTAGGCCACTATAAGCAATCTCTCAGCAAATGCCGGAGTGGTATAGTCACTAGAATGTTGAACATAACACAGGAGTGACTTGAATTCCCATCTCTGCTCAGCCTCAGTCTGGCTGATGGTAGGACACAACCTGGGCTAGTATAAAAATACAACCCATGGAAGGTTGAACAAGCAATTGGCTCTACCTGCTGAGCTATCATTTTGCATCCACCTCTGTCTTCCTCTCAGCCTCTATTTTGCAGTTGACTACAGTTAGTGACTTCAAACCCATTTTTTAAAAAAGAAGACAATGGCCGTTTTCACATGTGTGTGGGGGAAACGGTGTAGAGCGGCCTCTCATGGAGGTCGTCTACACCGTAGAGTGGACTGGCGTGGACTACTTTTTGTAGTTCCACACCAGAATCCACTCAGGAGCGGCCGGAACTAGCCGGGCTGCGTGTCTTTTAAAAACCTCTTTTTAGAGGTTTTTAAAAAGCACGGAGCACGCAGCCCCGTGCCGCTCCGTCGCCCGGCTCTAAAGTGGATCTGCAGGTGCACACAAGTGCGTGCCTGCAGATCTGCCAGGGGCGGGCTTCCGGCTGGCGAGCTTCTCCGGTTGGTGGAGAGCCTCCACCAACCGGAAGCTGCCATCTGCGACGCCGGAGGAGTGTGGAGCAGCGAGCTCGCGCTGCTCCACGCGGCGACGGACTTACCCGGCTGGAGGTAAACTCCGTTTTTGGGCGTTTTCGCCCGTTTCCCCCCCAACATGTGAAAAGGGCCAATGATTACAAGCTATAGCTCACAATGTAATGTCTGCCCATGTTTGTTGTAGAGAGGGAGCGTATGGCCTTCAGAGATATAAAATGTTTTGAAAGAAAAATCATCAAATAAAGAGAAAAAGAAAGGGCTCTTTGGAAGGCACACCTTTTCTTTGGAACTCCTGATGCCCTAGAGGCTGGTCATACTTATAAGGATGAGATGTTCCACACATATACTTAAGGGTGTTCTCTCCTGCACATCTTCCACCTGAATCTTGGCAGAGAGAAAAATTTCCAGAGCCAGGTTGGGAAGGGCTTTAACACGGGTTCAGCTTGTCAACAGCCCTTTGCTATTGCACATTACCTCCTTCTCTCTAATAGACCCTCATGCCATGCCTTACACACACACACACACACACAGACACACACACACACACAGAGTGCTATGCACAGTGATGCAGTTTCACTTCCAGATGACAGGGCCAACAGCCATTTGCATGGGCCAGATCTTGCAATTAACTTTGCACAAAGCCTAGATGCCAAGTGATAGTTGGTTGGATTGATTTACATAGTTTCTTTTTCTTCCTCTTCTTCTGTGTTCCATTGCTGGTTAAGAAAGGAATGTGTTTAGCAAGTGTCAGCAAATATTTTTAATAGTTGACAAGCAAGTAAAAAAGTTTCCACTGACTGAGATGTAATGAAACTTTCAGTTAAGATAAATTTAACACATTAAATATGCTTCAGTTTAGATCAATGCAGATGCTTTGAAATAAAACACAACAAAAACCTAAAAGGGAAGATTCACAAACACTGATCATGGCCAAAATACGCCCTAGCACTGTTAAAAGCATTTACTTCAGTTACATCTATGGTCATTGGCCAAATCAATGAAACTCATTCTTTCAACAGCATCCAATTATCAGTTTACTGTAGAGTGAGCTATCTAATAAATCAGTATACCTTACATAGAATTAGAGAAAGCCAATATGAAAGTTAATAGCAAACCATGAAAACATTTTTGTTCCAGATTGTAGAAACTTCTGCTCAACGACAACAACAACAACAAAAGAAACCCAGCTTAAATAACTCATTCTTTTATTCCAGTTTGATCCATAGTTACAAGCACTACAGAGCAATAATGTTCATTTAGGTAGTTTATGGTTAGTAGTATAATAGAGTTTGATTAAGCACTTAAAGCAGACAATCAATGCACTTCTGTCATATTTGTGCAATAAAAAATGGCTTGGAAAGTAACTGAAGAATGAGACAGATTTAGGCAATATATGATTTTAAGAAATCAATTGAATACCATTCCCTGCCATGAAAAGATAATGCAAATTTGTCTTGTGAACATCAAGAGCTTATCAGCAAGACTGTTCACAGGTTTGCTCAGCACTAACAGTGCACTCTAGTAGGCAATCTACTTAGGAGTAAATCCTACTAGGTCCATTGAGACTATTGGACTGTAGTCTAAATTCCTAATAGAATCATAAAATTTTAGAGTTGGAAGAGACCACAAGGGCCATCAAGTCCAACCTCCTGCCATGCAGGAACACACCATCAAAAGAATTCCCAACAGATGGCCATTCAGTCTCTTTTTAAAAACATCCAAAGAACGAGACTCCACCATACTCCGAGGCAGTGCATTCCACTGTCAAACCGCTCTTACTGTCAGGAAGCTCTTCTTAATGTTTAGATGGAATCTAAACATTGCTTCATGTCCTACTCTCTGGAGCAGCAGAAAACAGGTTTGCTCCATTTTCCGTATGGCATCCTTTCAAATATTTTAAACATAGCTATCATGTTACCTCTTAAACCTTCTCTTCTCCAGGCTAAACATACCCAGTTCCCTAAGCCTCTCCTCATAGGGCAAGGTTTCCAGGCCTTCTACCATTTTGGTCACCATCCTCTGGATGTGTTCCAGCTTGTCAATATCCTTTCTGAACCATGGTGTCCAGACCTGGACATGGTATTCCTAGTGGGACCTGACCAAAGCAGAATAGAGTAGTACTATACTTCCCTTGACCTAGACACTATATTCCTGTTGATGCAGCCTAGAATTGCGTTGGCTTTCTTAGCTGCTGCATCACACTGCTGACTCATATACAGCTTGTGGTCTACCAAGACTCCTAGATCCTTTTCACATGTACTGTTGTCAAGCCAGGTGTCACCCATCTTATATCTGTGCATTTCATTTTTTTCCTGTTCAGGTGTAGTACCTATCACTTCTCCTTGTTGAAATTCATTTTATTAGTTTTGGTCTAGCGCTCTAGTTTGTTGAGATCATTTTGAATTCTGATCCTGTCCTCCAGGGGTGTTAGCTACCCCTCCTAGTTTGATATCATCTTCAAATCTGATAAGAATGCCTTTATTCTCTCATCCAAATCATTAATAAAGATGTTGAATAGCACTGGGCCCAGGACAGAACCATCTGGCACCCTCCTAGTCACTTCTCTCCAAGATGAGGAAGAGCTATTGATGAGCACCCTTTGGGTTCGGTCAGTCAACCAGTTACAAATCCATCTAAGAGTAGCATTGTCTAGTCCATATTTTACTAGCTTGTTTGCATGGGGGACCTTGTCAAAGGCCTTACTGAAGTCAAGATACACTATATTCACAGCATTCCCTGCATCTACCAAGGTAGTAACTCTATCAAAAAAAGAGATAAAATTAGTCTGGCATGACTTGTTTTTGAGAAACTCATGTTGCCTTTTAGTGATCACGGCATTCCTTTCTAAGTGCTTATAGACTGTTTGATAATCTAGAATGTGGAGATGGGCTAAATTTTTAGAGACCTTAAGAGGTGTGATAGAAGACTAGAAAGAGCTTGGATACTCTCTCTGTATCAAAGTCTTCCTTCTTTACTTTTGCCAATGCGGTCTTCTCATTTTCCCCCTCTCCAGCTTTGGAGAGATGTTGTTGCTTTTGTTACATCCCTTCAATTCAAATCTGACTTAGCAGGGCATTGTATTGGCTAAATTTATTCAGAGGAAGTTTACCCTTGCCTTCCTCTGAGGCCGTGACTTTTCCAAGGTCATCCAGTGGGTTTCCATGGATGAGCAGGGATTTGAACCCTGGTCTCTCAGAGTCCTGGTCCAATAAATTCAAACCTCTATACCATGCTGGTGAGAGGCATGGAAATCTGTTTTGTGAGAGGAGAAATCTGAGACTGGATTTCCCTCTCTGAAGATGAAGTTCCAACTGCAAAGGGGAATTTTGTAATGAGTTCAGCTTTTGCTTCTGTTCACAGCCATCAATGGCTTTGTCCTATGTGGTCCCTGAGAGAGATTCTTAGGGCCCTTAGGACCACAACCTAACAGCAGGAATTAAAAGGAAACACACAGAAAGACTTCAGTGTTAAATGACAAAAAATACCAAAAGGACAAAAATTAATATCTAACTAGGGAGTAGGACAGGGCTGCTGTGCCTTTAACATTTACACAAGAAACCACACTTACTGAAATAACTTTTCTTATACAACTATTGAGGGTTTAGGAGGCCTGTCTACCTATTATGGAGAATTTTTAAAAACACAGAGGAAATCTTGTGTTGAATACAGTTTACTCTCTAGTGAGTGGAGATAGGATGCACTAGGAGTGATGAAGAATGTTGAGCCTGTCTGAGAGGACTGAGATACAGAAACAGGACATCACCACTGAGAACATTCTCCCTCCTTTCTTGAAATGCAGTTCCCTCTGAGAAGTGTTCTCTTGTGTCTGCCCTGGACATTCTTCAGAAAGTGATGAAACCAAAAGAAGAACTTCCTCCAAAAATCTCAAGGCCTAGACAGAGTTTTGTGAGAGAATAAGACAGTGAGAAAAGAGAAAAAACTGCATTACAGATAGGCAGACTGAATCAAGGAAAACACATCCCTGGATCTGCAAGACCTGAGCAGAGTGGCTGATGATAGAGTGGCCTGATGGTATCTCATCTTTGGGTTGCTGTAAATTGAGATTGACTTGACAGTGGGTACCAACAATAACAACTCTCCTTTAGATAGCCCAGTCCCAAACTATATAGTGGTTTATAGATGCTTAGCACTTTGAATATACCCAGTAATGGACAGTAGCAAATTAAGCTGTTAAAACAGAAGAGTTGTACACTCCTTGTAAGGCAGTGGTCTGACCACAGCATTTGTTTCAAAGAGTCATACGTGTTTTGAAGACCGAAAACCTAGTTCATTTTCTGACAGAGCTTTTTTTCCTTCTTTCCTTTTCCACCCCTCCCCAAAGCCAGCTACCAGAATGAGACAGACTACTGAGTCTTCCCAGAAGGCGTTAACTGCTTTCTTGCATAGGGCTTTTGAAATTAGTCTGAGGACCACATGTATCAGGGCTCTAGGGACAACAAGCTGCTCA
This sequence comes from Cyclura pinguis, assembly GCA_030412105.1. Lineage (NCBI taxonomy): Eukaryota > Metazoa > Chordata > Lepidosauria > Squamata > Iguanidae > Cyclura > Cyclura pinguis. The sequence goes on along the minus strand of CM059604.1, from coordinate 31,959,382 downwards.
CCCTTGCACTAAATAGGGAAACATTTTGAGATTAGAGGTGAGTCCTTGATTTCAAAAGATTAGGACTATTGCCTCAAGGCGTACCTTTATTGAAGAATCCTTTTCCTCCCTCAGTGTGTATAAAGCGTGGTTTCAAAGATATTATCAGCAAGAGGAAGAGCAAAAAAAAACAGCAAGTAATAGTCCCTCTCTGAAATGTTGCATATATCGGGCGTTACATCAGATGAAAAGCCAGTCAGCAGCATCTCCAGACAAACAGCTGTATTTGTTGTCCACACTTTTTTAAGCTTTTGTTTCAAAATAGACAGGTTTTGCCTGGACTGTGGAAGGACAGAGTACTTTGTCAGAAGAAAAGAAGATACTGTGAAAAAGACTGAACCACCAATTTATTATGAGACAATGCTGAATCAATATATTTGGGGTGTGAGCAAATCTTGCGATAAAGACAAAGTGTTTCTAGTGAGGAAAAAGATACAGACACTTTATGCCATCTATGTCCATGGTGAAAAGCCACTCCATAGCAATAGGTTCTGCATGTGACAAATCTCTCTCTCTCTCTCTCTCTTTCTGTCTCTCTCTGTGTTGCACATTAATAAATTCATGCAAAACACATGAATAGGATTTATCAATAGGTAATGAAATTTTGCTACCAAGTTGCCAGTTTGAATCTTTGGAGCCACAGTAACATGAGAAGCAATTAGTGTGTGTAGACACAGATGATCATGTAAATCTGGTGAAGTTCACAAGAAAGATACACTTCCACTGCTGAAAACATCATCCTAACCTCTTTTACTTGCTAGCTGAAGTTTTGATACAATTTATATTTTCTTCTAGCCAACAATGCCACATGAAGCATTGTGTGAATGCTGACAGTGTATGCTGTACTGTTAGAAATCAACATGGATTGGTTCAGGTTTCCAGCTAGTTGCCACAGAATCACAAGAATGGACCAAAATCTCCTTAATGACTTTTAAAAGGGCAAACTGCTGAATTTCACCCATTTTACTTTTCAGACGAGAAAGATAGCAACCTTCTTAATGTACATGCTTGAACAAACACCTCCCCTCTCTTTTACAACCTTCCTGAGCTAATCCTTTTTTCACCTTTCTGCCAATTGTTAACACAAAGCAATTAGAATCCACATAGAGTTAAGATCCTTGCTCAAATTAAAGTTAACTAAAGGAAAGAACAAAAATGAACAGGTTGAAGCCAGTAATTGACATGCGCAGAAAGTAGATAAATGAACAGGATAGAGCAGGTTGAACTGATAAGGAGCACTAAAGTACAGCAGTCCCAGCCACAGTACTGATAAATAATAAGCAAAATGCAAGACCTGATTATTGGAAGAGATAGCAAGTGAGGTTTGACAGTGAGACAGGAAGTAACTATAAGAACTGAACCTCACACTAAGGTGGCAATTGCGGTGAACACTACCCTTGATCAAACACCTCTTTTAATAGATGCAGGGATGACAAACTCACAAGAATGACCATAGTCTTTAACGTGCACATTAATCTGTTTGTAGTTCATTGACACAGGAAGACTTATTTCTCAAGCACATAAAAGAATTTTCAAAGAGATAGCTGCATTAGTCTGTTTCAGTATGAAAGGAAAACAGGGTGGGGAGGAATATATATTCCAAGGTAGCTGTGTTGCCCAGGCAGCAAAATACAGCAAAATACAAAATCCACAAAAGAGCTCTAATGTTATTGGTCAACCAAAATGTACAAAATACAGGTAAGCTTTTGAAGCTCCAGCGGTTTCTTCATACTGTCACAAACAACTTCTCCAGAGTTACCATGGTCAGTTCACAGCCTAGCACAGTTATCTGTTTCTGGACTACAACATACTATATTTCCCAGCTTCCATAGCTAGTGACCAGTGTTCATGCTGATTGGGAGCATATGGGAGATGTAAACCCCCCTCCCCCAAAGTGGTTTTTCCAAGTTCTAGGAAAGGAAAAAAGTCTCTTGTCTATTTTTCTAACCACTCCTCCATTTAGATTAGGGATGTACCATCCATCTTTGTTGCTCCCATCTTGAACTTAGTAGGAAGCCTTTGTGGAAATGTCCAGCTGAGACAGTTTGTAATAGCTAAGCTACACAGGGTTCATGCACAATACGGTCAAGTTTTTGTCACACTATACCACTTCAGACTAAGAGTGGAGTATTGCTTTTTTGAATTTCTGCCCTGTTGCATCAGACACATTCTCTGTCACACACACAAAATGCACCCTTCCTGCATGTAAAGCATAGCCAGGAAAAGGCAAGAATCAGGGTGTAGCTATGGGATGGTATGGACTAAGCAAAAATATTTTCCTCCAGACAAGAATTCTGTCCTCCCCAGACCTTCACTCTCCAAATCTCTAGCATATCAGTAACTTAAAACTTCAGTTGAGCATTTAGAAATACAGTTCAGGCATCCAAAGGAAAAGAGCAGGCAAGAATACCAAGGACATGCAAATACAGCAAATAGAAGAGCTCTAGGCATGAATGATTTTCAGTCTCTTGTTCACTGCAAAGCTAGAAATTTGGACCTGAAGAAAAATTTCATTGGTGGGAGTGGAATTCTTACTTGGGGGAAGAAAGACTTCATCCCCACCCCTTGTAGCTACAGCCCTGACTAGAGCCTTGTCTCCTGAAGTGCTAATTTTCCTACATGCAGGGAAATTTGAAAGAATTAGACATATTACCCGCCATATGCAACCTGATGTGATAACAATCCAGCAAGAATTGTGTTACACCGTTGAGTTGATTATGTTGTCCAGTTCTTGGGAAAGGACCCAAATATACAGTTGGAACTGTTCATCAGCACAACTTCATAATACATATCCTGATTAACTGCATCTTTCTCACCCCTACAGCAGCAGTTTAGCCCAGAACAACTGTGTGTCAATGCACATATATTCCTACAGCCTACATTTGTCCCTCAAGAATAGACCACAACTGTATATTAGCTCAGTGTCATTCCCATGTATTCACCACCTTTCCAATTTTTTTTTCGTTTCCACAGAAATGTAGTGATGTCTTGTGCTCCAAGGTTGCAACCATGCAGTAATGCCCTACTTCCCCAAGGAAAACTGTGCACCATTTAGAACAGCACAGGAGTACGCTAGATGTCAGAGGCTGGGGCATAGCTGGTTCTTGTTTTTGTTTTTTTGTTTTTTTGTCAGGCAAGTAGAATGAACACCAATTATTTAAAAACCCGGCTGATCAATTAAAATTGATTCTAGTTTACTCCCCATTGATTGCAATGTTGAATATAATAGAAAGAATGTTTCAGCCCCGTGTCAATGATTGCTAAGTAGAAAGCTCCCCATGACACTTTAGTCTATGGCAGTAGGATGTCCCTTTAAAACGGCAGATGAAATGCAAATTTCCTTTCTGAAGACCTGTGGTGCAAAAATGAAAGTCTGCTAAACCCATAACTGATTGTGTAAGCTGTCCTCTTGTGCTGTATGATCCATTAAGCATTCACTTTAGAGACTGTGGGGGAGGGAAGACTCCAGAATAAATGGTGGCTTTTTAAAATGTCGTTGTTGTTACTTTATTACATTTCTTCTTTCCTTTGCACCAAAAATAAGCATTAAGGTGGCTGATGAACATATTTAAAAACAAATTCAAAACTGATTAGACAATTTGTTGCTTGTTGCTGCACAACTTCAAGTCACTTCCAACCTATGGTGGCTATAAAGGGAGCCTTCACAGCAAGATTTGCTCAAAGGTGGGTAGCCATTGAGTTCCTCTGAAACTGAGAGAGTGTGACTTGCCCAAGGTCAGCCAGTGAATTTCCATGGCCCAACAGGGATGTGAATCTGGTCTTCTAGTCCAACACTTGAACACTATGTCATCCTAGTTCTTAAAACTGTCGTTATTAAATGATCATTGTACTACCATGAACATCCCCAATCTTGTCTGTAGAATGTTAGTATGCAAGTATTTTGCTTATCTTTTTAACAGTCTGTTAGAAATGTAGCTACACATAACCAATCTTGCCTAGCTAATTAAAACTTCGAGAGATACTAGCTCAGTCCTAAGCAGTAAAGATAATTATTAGATACGTACTTGGAAGTTTTTTGGGTTTTTTTTTTTTTTTTGGTTCAAGAAACAGAGGGTTGATAATATGTCTGAAATCAATGTAGTAACTGGAACGACAGGCCAGACTTCTACATGGAGTTAGATCCATGCAATGCTGTCTATTTCAGTAGGACTATGCACACTTAGGCTGTCACCCAGTTCAAGAAATCTTGGCTCATTTATCATACGATGGCTGGGTGATTCTAAGAGTGGTAATCCAAAAAGTAAATTTTCAGTCTCTGCTTATTTATACCAGCTAGATAGGCTAAATGGATTGGGTATTGACTTTTGAGTTTGTGTTCATAGCCAAGATCTGATCAGTGGGTATTATCATAGCAGTTTGCTTTGTTATCATAAATATCTAAACTTTTAAACATTCTGATTATAAATAATGGAGATTCTCATTGATTAAATATCAGTTCATACTAGCTCGATTAGAATGTTACACAATTTTGTTTGTATAGCACTCTATTGATATCCAGTATACATTATGAATTAACTTTTAGGAACCTAATTAAAAGAAAAAATAGGCTATTCTTTTAATGTACATGCACACACAGAGAACTGCTTCAAAACACTGCAACACTTTCCTATCAGACTTTGTATTTCATATCTCCAAATGCTCATTCTGTGCAATCAGGTGGATACCTTTTAGTAAATTTGCCAGATAGAATGGGATGATACAGTTCTGAGATTCTCCCAACGGCGCTCATTTATTTATACACAGATAATTAGATTTTGCTACCAACAATCTTTTACCTTGTCTGTTCAATGTACATTTATAAGGCTGATTAAATTTCCACCGCAAGGGGTAGACAAATAAACTCAACTGAAATTGATTTACGTTTAGTTTTAAAACAAACTGCATCAGCATAACATAATGAGATAGTGAATAATGAGATTGGTTACAACACAAAACTAAATCATAGTTTAAAATTCCAAAAATGTTAGCTTTCCCCCAGTCCAGGAACATACTCTTCACCCTCTTCCTCTTGATATGAACATAAGAAGTCTGGAAATCTTGCCTCTCATTTTGATCAACCACCACTTGTCATATGGCCCAAGTTGGAACAAACTGTGGTTAATTTCAACTATGGTTAGTGGAAAGAAATCACCTTCAAACCATAGTGTGTGGGGCTGGTAAGTGTTTTCACTTACCAAAGAATGTAGCAGCTGTTAGTTATTGTATCAGTATGCTATTGAATCTAGTCTGGGTTTTAATCCAGACTTGAAAGGCATTATTCAAAGTGCTGAACCCAATGTAAGTTCACTGCCTTGGATACCGCCTGTAAAGTCTGAACTAAAAGCCATAGCAGATTCATTGCCCTACTGACCTGGAAACCACAGCCATCACTGACCGTAGGTTAAGATTAAACAGAGTTTAGGGCAGGGCTTTCCAAACGATGTGTTTGACACATTAGTGTGTCACCTGTAATGTGTTGGTGTGTGGCCTCCCCAGCTGAGAAAGACCCCTCCACCCAAACCTGGCCCGCTGCTGTCACTCTCACTGGGGTCTTTCCCTGGCAAAAGCGATGGCAGTGGGCAAGGACCAGTGGGAAAGGGCTGCCTTTCCCCCTGCCATTGCTCTTGCTAGGGCCTTTCCTGGTGAGGGTGATGGCAGTGGGCCAGGATTGGGGGGGCGCTAGCTTTCCCTGCCCTAGATACACCTCTGGGTACCTCCAGTTTGCTAGTAAAACTGAATTACTGCATTGCAAAATGATGCACGTCAAAAAAGTGTGTCACCAACATGAAAAGTTTGGAAAGCTCTGGTTTAGGGTTTGAAAACATACCAAACTGTGAATGATTTAGAACTAAAGCATAAAGTTAAGATCTTCTCTTGCAGTTGCACTAGGGGATAAAGAGAAGACTATCCTTGTTCTTGTAACACAAAGTCATGATTTAGCACTGCATGTGAATGGTGTTATGGTATATATAGAATGATGGGCTAGATCTAGTACTGTTTCAAAATACATTTCTGAGCCCAAGCCAAATGACATACTTAAGAGGTCCTGATTACTGGTAGCTCTGGAAAAGTCTGCCCTGTGATAAGGTGAAGGAAGAGAGGACAATTTTGGTGGACTAAGGGGGCAATTTTAACCACAGGCATCTGGAATGAGCTGTGCCAGCCTCAAAAATGCAGAAAATATCAAACATAGAAAGAATTGCTTGGTGTCCCTTATTATAAGGGATGTCCCTTATTTTAGGTCTGGAAAGCTTATCCCTTATAGGACTGGTAGGTATCCCTTATTATAAGGGGTGTCCTCTATTTGAGGGCTGGAAAGCTTTTCTTTTTATATAAACTGACCAAGATGCCCTCCCCCAAAATCCTGTATTTTCATGTGGGCCTTCATAAAGACAGAAATGAGTCCATAATGTAATCTGTGTATGTGAATAATATGTTGATTTTACAGAGAAATACACAGCTAAGTTAAGAGAAAAAGTTGTTTCCATTTAGTATTTAGGTATAGAGACCCAGCATGGTGTAGTGGTTTGAGTGCTGGACTATGACTCTGCAGACCAGGCTTTGAATCCCTCCTTAGCCATGGAAACCCACTGTGCAACCTTGGGCATGTCACACTCTGTCAGCTTCATAGGAAGGCAAAGGCAAACCCCCTCTGAACGAGTCTTGCCAAGAAAACTCCATGATAGGTTTGCTTTAGGGTTGTGATAAGTTGGAAATGACTTGAAGGCACAAAATAACAATAGCAACAATTTAGGTAGAAGATAAACTTGATAACAGCTACTTCCTGATTGTCAACACTGCATGTCATGAATTTTGACTGTCCCTTAAGGCTATTTTGAAAACCTGGCAACATTGGGAGAGGATCAAAGCTGGAAGTGGCTGGATGTTCATTTCAACTTTAGCATTTGGGATTTCATGTTTTGGGAGGTTTCGGGGAGCTGTGGTAAGCAAAAAACATGAACAGAAAACAAATATCACTGAACGGCTTCAGGAAGGTGGGTTCCATATAGGTCTAGGACCTGTGATAATGCCTCTGAGAACCACAAACATGGTGGAAACATCCTCCGCACCTTCAGAGATAATTTTTAGGCAGTTGGAAGATGGGCCCATGGGGTGCACTTTTCCTAACCCTGCTTTACAACATAGTCTTCTATTGAAATCTAAAGCATTGCTTCATGTCACTGGTAGAGGAAGTTACCAAATATATTGCATAGGGCTGGGGAGACTGAGACCTTGGAATGGACATCTTCATATACATTCATGAAAACTGACAACATTCAATTACAATCCTAAACTTTGCCCCAGCACCCATTTGCAGGAACTCGTGGGATAAGGTCTTTCAAGCACCATGCTTTACAAAAAATATTCTGGCATCTTAATAAGTTCTTCAAATTAGGCTCTAGATGCAGATATAACAGAGATAAATTGTATTAAAATAGATGGGAAATAACTCAGATGTAGGAAATCACTAGCTTCCTAAGTTAAATATAATATTGCCTAAAGAATTCAGAGAATAAATGTAGGGTATAGTTCAGACTAGTAATTCTATTTTGTACAAGGTACTTTTCCATCAGTACTTTAGTACTACAAGCACTAAGAAAAACTTCAGTCTGAACACCAAGAATAGAAGATGCGAGGCTCACCAGAGGCACCAGAGCTAGAATGGAGAACCCTCAGTTCTATGTGCACCTGAATTTGCAATTTGGATGATCTTCCTGGGCAGTGAAGAATTCTCTCTTCATGCACGATTCCATTGGGCCCTTTGGTACTAAAAAGTTTACCAGTGGTAGTCTCTGGACTGGAATTTTGCCTAAACAACGAGATCTTCCTGGCTCTGCTTTATTTCTGTATTTTCTCCAGCTCTGGCTCCCTGACACAATTCATAGGTCTTGGTGTTCAGCTCCTAGCTTTCTTTTGACAGTTGCATACAGTTCATACAGATAGAGCAAGCACTAACAGTTTTTGGAATGCTCCCAAGTGAGTCTCTATGCCAAAGTAGGGCAGAATTCAGCACTTCTGAAAATGCAGCTCTCTAATGTTACCTTGATGGCCACAACATTTTTCCTATGAACCGTTTTTTAGTGTTTCCCAGTCTTTTCCCCAATCAAAGAAGTTGAAATACCCCTCCTAAAGCTTAGTTCCTGGCAGTAGGAGCTTTTAATGAAATTATGCTAGGTTTTTTTTTCCTTCATCCTTTTTGTCTCTGGCCTGACCTACTGTTAGACTGCAGTTCCCCACCACTGAAATTAAACCCAGTCTTCAAATTCAAATAAATTCAGCACCCTTTCTCTGTACACTCTTTCCCTAATTTAAAATTGTGGACACTGCAATACTCTAGAAGAAGTTGTGAGAGGTTCTGCCATTGATGCACCTAATGGAACAGATTCTGAATTTGTGTAGCCAGTGATGTTTCTGGGAACGTTATAGCAAGAAACTAGTTAGAGAAACATTTCCAGGCTCTTTAGTCTTTAAATCAGTGATCAGGAACCTGCAGGAGCCCTCCAAATGTTTCAGACTTCAGCTTCCATAATCCCTTACCATTGGCCATGCGATAGGAAATGAAGTCTAAAGCATCTGGAAGGCCAAGGATACCCCACCCTTGTTTTAAACCAAGGTGAGGAGGAATACTTAGCCCAGAATCCTGCTGGTGCACCATGTTAGTAATCACACATTTTCTGGAATTGTCCAGCAATGGAGAGAGAAGGCAGACAAAATAAATCAGCTCCAAACGGCCTATTTCTTCAGTGCCTTGCTTTCCCACATGACCACTGCAACTTTTTTCTTCCTTCTACACTACCTATACTAGCATGGTTATACTGGTATATTACCCCAACAGGATTCTGTCTATAAGGTTTAGAAGCTTGCATCCATAATACTTTCAAGGCGATTGCTCATTTAATTTGAAAGATACTAGCCTTAATCCAGAATCTGCATAGTATTTTTAAACAGAGGTTGGATGGCCATCAGTTGGGAATGTTTTGATTGTGTATTTCTGTATGGCAGGAGGTTGGACTCGATGGTCATTGTGGTCTCTTTCAACTCTGTGATTCTATGATTCTAGCCAACAGGATAGACTAGCTATGGAGACCGATGATGGCCATATGCATTCACATTTGCATCACAGCAAAGGGCTGTCCTCTGCATTGAGTTGCATCACTTACTGATGTTGGAAGGGGATACATATTCAGTCCAATGTGTGCCAACAATATGTTGCGTTCTACACATAGTTCCCAATCCAGCTTCAAAGGTCATATATAACTCCATTTAGTGAGTATCTAGGAGACACATTGTGCGATAGTGATCTGAATGTTTGACTATGCTTCTCAGAGTTCAAATCCCTGCTCTGTCATGGAAATCCACTGGGAGACCCTGAGCATGTTGTACTCTCTCATCCTCTGAGGAAGGCAATGGCAAACTGCCTTTGAACAAATCTTGCCAAGAACATCTCACAATGGGTATGCCTTCAGGGCCCCACAAGTGAGAAATGACTTGAAGGAACACAGCAGCAACAACAACAACAAACGGGAGATACTACTGATGCATACATTATTGTACACTGCATGGATAGTAGTAAGGAAAACTATGCAGAGAAACCTAGTTCCATGGATCTTCTTGGCTGTATTCCGTAGCTCAATACATGGCTGATACACAGTTAGTGCAAATAGTCCTAAACACCCTTATTTCAGAGGATAAAATACTGTAGCCAAACAGACTTCCGTAATATGAGAGATTTTAGCCTTTACGTGCAAGGGCCATACAATTCATTAAAGAATCAGATTGTGGCTGTTTGTAACTATGAAACCCTGAATGGTCTGCTGACATTTGTTGAAAGTCTGCTTCCAACTGCCAACAGATGTAGCTCTTGAAGAAAATGGTAACGGCCTTCAGGGAGGACATTCCATGCATCATCATCATCATGATAGTATTAATCATATCACCATAAAACAAGATTTTGCACCTGTGTGAGCATGCATGTAGAGTGTCATCCTTTTTTACAAGACATGCACTGGCATACCATTGCATCTGGCACAGTAGTCCTGGCTTGAGCAGTTAAAAGTTCTTGGAGTGTTTTTAACAACAATTAAGAAATAGTGGGAAAGATAGGAAACTATTGCAGAAGCCATAAGGAGGCAGTCTTGAAACAGTTTATAAACGAAGCAACTGTTTCATGTACAGAGGGGCAGGAAAACATATTTTTGGAATAACCTGTTAATTATCTACACTTACTTATGTGCTAACTATATTTGCGAACTACATCCTGTTATTAACTAACTGCAAGTTACTGTAAAATCAAAAAAACACAAAGCAGTTTTATAAGGCTAAGTGTTTTAATATTGACTCAGAATTATATTTCAACTGGATTTACTTTAAAATAAGTGTTTTTAACAACCAACCAGTGGGATTGATGGTTTATTACTTAGTAAATAAACTAAGTGTTTAGATATTAGAAAGGTTTTATGAGCTTCAAAGCTGTCTGAAGAACTGAACTGTAGAACAAAATGTTGCCTATATTTTTTTAATTTACTTTTTAAAAAGAGCAAATGAGAAAGGATGAGATATACAAGAGCAACAGCATGATAGAACTGAGTATATTGGATCTTGTATCTACATTTTGAAACAACCATCAAATAGTTCAACATTTTGCCAAATATAACCACTTCTAGAGCTTTGATAATGGTGCTAATCATAATATTTTACTCTGTAATTTCTATGTTAAAAGTTCTATTAGCAATTGTTTAATTTCCAGTCAGACATTCAAATTATTTTTATACACCATGTTTAGAATATAATTTTTAATTTATGAAAGATTGTTCACTAGTTAATGAATTGGACTTGGACCAAATCAATTTAAGGAAAATAAAAATACCAATAATTCAAGCAGAGAAGTCAAACATTGCATGTTCATAAAGGCCTATTTCCAACTTTTTAAGAATATGTCTATATTTCTCAATTCAACAACTTCAACAGTGCTTCAGACTTGACAAAAAAACAATGGTTCTGAGCTGTCACTAAGTACTATTTTCTCTTTTGGTCAGCTTAGTTTGCTTCACTAACAAAAATACTGTGAATAAACAGAGATCTTTTTGCTAAGCGAATACCTGGATAAAGTCAGTTATCTCTCTTTCATTACCAGAGTGCAGTGAATTGGGGTGAGAATCACTGGGAAGAAGAAAATCAGATTAAATAATTAGTATCAATTAACTCCAGCAAAATAATTCCATAAACAATTGGTCTCTAGTGCCTTGCTTAATTATGTGAGACTTTCATCGCTTCTTATCAAGTCTGCTTTGATTCATCTTAGACACTTGAGCTTCCCAGAGGTATAATTAATTATTGTCTTGTAAATAAACCCTTGATAATTAATAGAAGCAGAACACAATACTGTATTTAAAACAAAAAAAAAAGTATTAAAGAAGAAAACTGTGGATGTGGGAATGACCTTCTTTTCATTTTAAGGTAAAGAACTTTCACACTGTCATAATGAATGGAGGCTAATTTTAACTAAATGCCAGCTTAATTAAAAACACCCCATTCCAGTGCCTAGTTTTGCAATCACTATCATTAAAACTAAACAATCACCTCGTATACTTTACTATAACATTTATATTCATTGGATGTCATTATTATTTTCACTTTGAGCTAATTAAAAGCACTTCCCACCCCTAAATTAAAATAATAAAAAGTTATTTTTTGTAGTGTGCGTAGTAAAATTCTTTTTTGAGAAAACATGTATATCATTGCATATCATTGTAGCAAAAAATAAATGCTTTGGAAAGTTCACTGAAAGTCTGAAAGGTCTATTCACAGCATTGCCAGGTGTCATGCAAAGGACTAAGCAGGGTATACATGGCTTTCCTAGAAGTAAAATGAGGATTAGTAGATGGTCATTCATATGTACCACTCCTTTTGACAGGAGTTAACATATGTATCACAACTCCTTTTGCAAATGTGTACACAAGATACATGACTAAACACAACACTAGTTGTAAAGATATCAGTGGATCAGAGAGTTTCCCCAAGCAAAACTGCCTCAAAATCACCAGTGAGTATTGTATCTTGATCTCAACCTAATCGCACCGCATGGACCAAGCCAAGGGGTCACTCCAAAATGGTGAGGTAGGTGCCCCCTCACTGCATCTATGAGCCGCCTGTAGCTGTACCATTTTTGATATGAGCATAAAAAAAGCTCTTCTCAATCACACCAAAGACCCAACATTTTTGTCCCTGCAATGATTAAAATAGAGTTCTAAAGGATGTCAGAAAAGGTTGGACCAAACCTCAAGAAAAATACTTTGTGATGTAAGTGTAAATGTCATGTTGCTTTGATTGCTTTAATTGTTAAGTGCACCTGTGGAAAGGAATTTGACTCGAGCTAGTTTGTGCTGAGTCATGCTGATGAGCACCAGGTGCAGACAATGCAAGGGTTGGCCAGGATTGGCTAGGTGTCTGTATAAAGGTAGTACAGTCCCACCCAACAAGTGCATATGTTGTTGGAGGCTCTGCTGGAAAGAGCAAGCTAGATATGCTGGCTTGCCATCTGGACTTTATAAATATTGTATATATTTTGTAACAAAGAATAAAGAACCTCCACATTGGAAGACTACAAGCTGAGTGGGTGAGTGTTACTGGCTTAGTGCATTTGCTGCTAAAGGTGTTCTCTGCAGCTTGGCATGCTTTGACAGCTGTGTGGAGCTATATCTGCTTATCTATACAGAGTTTTTCTTGGCTGGCTTTATTTTTCCCCTTGTTCTTGGTACAAAGGAAGCCATACTCTACCACTGTCTCAATTTGGCAGGGCAGTCCTAATTAATCCTCTGTCACTCCTCTTTTACAGTGACTTTTAAAATGTTCCAATTTCTTTGTCTTCCTCCTATTTCCCCCTTTCATTCTTGGGTTACTTCAGTCTGGAGAAGTAGGTGTGTATCCACAAAAGCTCATGCTAAAGTAGAAACCCCCAACTCTTAACAGCATGAGACCCAGTGTGGTGTAGTAGTTTGAGTGTTGGACTACAATCTTGGAGCCCAGGGCTCAATTTCCTGCTTGGCCATATAAACCCATTGGGTTTATGGGTTTATAAGGTCACATACCCTCAGCCACAGAAAACCCCTTGATAGATTTGCCTTAGGATCACCATAGCTGGAAATGACTTGAAAGGCACACAACAAGAAGTCCTAAAGGTGTTGCTGTATTCCATTCCCCCCCCCCTTCTTCCTTTTTGATTCAGTTGCTGCAAAGTGAGTTCAAAGTGCAAAAGTAGTTTGTATTCAGTTAACAAAGCAGGGGAATGTGAGGAGTGGGTAGACTATAGCCCTTCTCAGTAGGCTGAGGTAAAGAAAACTGCTACAGGCCCTCCTAGTTTGTGTGTTCTTTCTCATTACTAATCTTTTCTGTCTTGACCGTGCTCTGAAATTGGTTGGTCACATGTGTCCCAGTTTTGATCTGTGGTATGTTGGAAATTACAGGAATCTCATAATGGTGTTCTGCTGCTTGTTTTACCCATTGAGAGATATCCTGCTTCAGATACTGGAGGAAATACAGTTATTGTGACTAGTAGCCATTGATAGGTTTCCTGTTGTTGTTGTTGTTTGCCTTCAAGTCATTCCTGACTTATGGTGATCCTAAAGAAAACCTATCATGGAGTTTTCTGAAGCTGCATGCATGTGACTTGCCCAAGGTCACCCAGTGAGGTTTCCATGGCCAAGTGGGGAACTGAATCCTGGTCTCCAGGGTTGTGGTCTGATGCTCAAACCACTACATTATGCTGAGTAATTCCCTTTTGAAGCCATTCAAGTTGGTAGACATCACTACATTTTGTGGAAGTCAATGCTGCAAGATGTGTGGGGGGGAAACAACTTTCTCATATCTGTTTGGACTTTCCCACCAATTTGCTTCATAGGAGGACCCAAAGTTTTTTTTGTGAGAGAGGAAGAAAATCTTCTACATACCCTCCACTCCCTCCATCATTCATAATTTTATAAACCTGTATTGTGAATCTCTTAAAACAAATGTGGTGAATTTCCTCCCTTCCAGATGTTCCTGGTCTGCAGCTCCTGCCAGCTCTCATCAATATTAGCAGTGATAAAGAAGACTGGGAGTTGTAGTCCAACAGCAATCACCAACAGCAACGTTAGCTCTTGTCTTCTACTTTGTCTTAGGTAGAGATATGTATTCCTCCATTCACTCCAGTAGAACTGTATGTATGACCAATGAAAAATTATTTGAGCTTTTTAAGGTGATTTACATGTCATCTCTTTGAGCAAATGAAAATGTTTTACTGCCACAAGGATTACAGGCCATTTCTGCACTAGCCTGTTATAGTGTGATTATTCCACTTTCAACATCCTATGGAATCCTGGGGTTTGCAGTTTAGGGAGGGGCTTTTGAAGCCCCTTCCTAAACTGAAAACCTCAGGATTCCATAGGATGTTGAAAGTGGAATAATCTCGCTATAACAGACCAGTGCAGAAATGGCCACAGATGCACTTAGTGTTGTTTGGAATCTCATTTAACAGCACACTGCCTAATGGACTGAACAGTGCCTCTCACCCAGCTAATGATGCACGCTCTAGCATTCATTCATAATACTGCTTAAGGAGATAGAAGGGGAGGGGAAACCAAATTTTATATTTCTATGTAATGTACAAAAATGGGTTTGGTCATAACCACCCGATTTAGGGAGATTTTTTTACAGACTATCCTTTTGTTATTTGCAAAAAGGAATCAAGAGTTTAGATCAGCTTATGTTTCCAGTAAAAGACAGGCCTGCTGAATCAATTGCTCAAATAAGTGCACATGTAGGTAAATCCCATTCTAGCTGATTTGTTTGGAACTAGCAGTTGGACTTAGGCCAAGGAAATATACTAGCTGACATTATAAACAATGCTGTTCTGGAGTACAATTTCTTGAATCCTTCAGCCATCATACTGTGGATTCCAATGCCATCAGTGGCACTCATCTGCACCAGTCAGCCTATTTGCCATGCTAATACTTTCTCCCCGATCTTCTTATAGCAGATGGACTCAGTGATTCATAAGCCTTAACAGTGTTACAGCCCTGAGCTGTATTTCCATTACAACAAAAACCCCAGTGCAAACTGTGTCAGCTAAATTGACATGATGGATTTATGGCAAGAGTGGGTAAACTTTGACCTTCTGGGTGTTGTGGCTATAGCTCCCACAATACCTTATACTTTGGCCATGCTAGCTGGGACCAGTGGAACTTCTTGGCCAAACCATGGAAGGCTAAAAAATTTCTCCTTTGCTTTATGAGCTGACGTATCTCTTGACTTTTGCTCAATGAACAAACAAAGAAATGGCCAGTCCTTTCACTCTGGTTCACAGGATCAGTTCCTATATCCTTGTAGAAAGCTTTGTTGAACTATAGTCAAGTCATGCATCCATCATTCAAGGCAACCATTTGTACATTTGCTTGAGCTTCATCCATACAGAACCATATGTCAACATAAGCCTGTAAACAGCAGTCCTGTTTGGCTGACTATTTTAAATCCGTTTTTGACAAATGGAGTTGCGCTCTATTGGAAATACAAAGCTGATGCATAGCCTCAAGCTAATGAGAATGAATGAACGATCTGGTGAATTGAAGAATATACTCTTGGCAGTCTTTTCTGAAGTCTTAATATGCTGATTATGTATACCCACATGATGAATCAAGTCTGCAAAGTTATGAACTGCCCCCTCCCTCCCAAAAAAGATACTTGAAAAACTGAAGTGATGAATAAAAATTAAACTGGTGAGTCATTGCAAGTGTGATTAAACTCTGGAATGCAGAAGTTCTACATCTGTAGCTGATACAACTTTGGAACATTGTGTTGTGTAGATAGCTAAAGCAGACAGCAGGCACAATGACGTGTTAAATTACCCACATGATGTATAGCTTAATGAACCCCCTTGTGTTGATCATGGTTGGCATTAATCAAGACCCATGAGCAGATTCCCTTATTTTCTCAATGCTGGTCTGATAAACTGCAATTTCATTTAACCTTGGACAGGAGCTTTAATAGCTTCCACGGGACAACTGTCAATACTTGCCTGAGTATACAGTGATTAAACTGCAACACAAGAAGCATGCCATGAATTTTCTTCATTTGGCATTAGAATTTTCATTTTTAAGCAACTATTTGCATAAAATATGCTGGAAATATGGAGATGACAAAGATTTACATGGAGCTAGGGCGCAAAGTCTTCAGAGATGATAAAACAACAACTTATTAATTAACATACGGGAAAGCTGGAGAGAAAAACTAACTATAACATTTCAGCACACAGCACCAGGAATCCAAAGCAGATGGAAGAAAGTTATTGACATTTTTAATTATAAAATAGTACACAAGTGGGTTGGGATTTTCTTTTGTTTTTGTGCAGTGTGTTTGAATAATGTACTTAGTGGACAATGCCTACAACTCTGTATGTATTTACTTGGGAATAAGCCCCATGAAATTAAATGGAATTTACTTCTGAGTGCTGTAAGAGTCTTAGGAGGAAGAACATCAGGCCATCTTGCCCAGATACATTTTGATGACGCTTTGCTCTTCTTCCTTTTCTCGAACTCCTGTTCATTTAATGCATCCCAGTTTGGGCGGTCAAAAAGTGACAACAGTCCCATACCCTCCAACATTTAATCACAGATGAAAACTGGGACAAATATGGCCAGGCATCCATAGAGACTGCAAAATGGCATTGTCAAGATGGCAAAAGGTATTAATGATGAAGAACATAAAACAAAGCCATGTTTAAATGTTTGAAGGGATGTCATGTTGAGGAGGGAGCAGGCTTGTTTTCCACTGCTTCAGAGACTAGGACCCTTTTCGCACCTCACCTTGTTCATGGTGCCATCACGCGGGGATCACGCGAAAAGCCTCCTGCGGGAGGAAATTGTGTCCCCTGCGCTTCCCTCCACACCAGCTCCATGCTGGATAGAAGGAAGCACGATAGCTCCGCCCCTTCCTTCCACAGCACAGACTGGTACTTTCCCAGGCTGCGCTGGGGGAGGAAGTGCAGCCATCACTCTTCCTGAGGTTCCAGGTAAGTGCAGGAGGGATGTGGGAAGAATGCACAATCGTGGATCATTTTTCACAAAGAGCTGAAAATGATATAATCCTCAATTGCCATCAGATCACTACAGGAGCACTGTGCGATTGCGAGAACATCATGTGGAACCGGCCCTGCAATTCCATGTCTCTCCTGTGCCCATTTCATGTTCAAAGTCACATGCAAAAAGGGCCATGGACAAGGAGCAATGGATTCAAATTGCAGGAAAAGAGATTTCACCTAAACCTCAGGAAGAACTTCCTGATGGTCAGAACTCTCCGGCAGTGGAATATGCTGCCTCAGAGTGTAGTGGAGTCTCCTTCTTTGGAGGTTTTTAAGCAGAGGCTGGATGGCCATCTGCTGGGAGTGCTTTGATGTGGGTTCCTGCATGGCCAAATGGGGTTGGACTGGATGGCCCTCGTGTTCTCTTCCAACTTTTTTGATTCTATGGCTCTTTTCACATGTGGGGGGGGGGACGGGCGAAAACGCCCAAAAACAGAGCTTACCTCCAGGTAAGTCCGTCACCACGTGGAGCAGCGTGAGCTCGCTGCTCCACACTCCTCCGGCGTCGCAGATGGCAGCTTCCGGTTGGTGGAAGCTCTCCACCAACTGGAGAAGCTCATCAGCCAGAAGCCCGCCCCCGGCAGATCTGCAGGCACGCACTTGCGCACGCCTGCAGATCCACTTTAGAGTCCGGCGACAGAGCGGCACGGGGCTGCACGCTCCGTGCTTTTTAAAAACCTCTAAAAAGAAGTTTTTAAAAAACACGGAGCGCGGCTAGTTCCGGCCGCTCCTGAGTGGATTCTGGTGTGGAACTACGAAAAGTAGTCCACGCCAGTCCACTCTATGGTGTAGACGACCTCCGTTAGAGGTCGCTCTACACTGTTCTCCCCCACCCCACCCCACATGTGAAAAGGGCCTATGATTCTATAGGAGCTAAGAGAGGCTGCACCAGTTTGCTTTTGCCAGAGCCTACTGACTGGGAAGCACAAAGATTCCACCTGCTCCTTTCTTCTCTCCTCTGCTGGGTTAACTGAGCACAAAGTTACTTTGAACTCAGTTTGCACTAACTGAAGTTAGTGGGAAGGGGAAAAGTGGTAGGAAGAGAGAAAAACCAAGATATTTCCAAAGCAGCTGAAAAGGTGGGATATCAAAAGATTAATCAGCATTGTCCCTCCCAAAGCAGGGCCCAACCAAGTCTTTCAGAGATAGTGGCTGTGAGATGATCAGTATACAATGATCACACTATAGAAAAAAAGGCAACATTCTTCTAGAAAGAGTTTTTAAAAACTTAACTCAATAACTGGGTAGTGGTACATGCTATTCCTCTGAGACTAGATAACAGCAAAATACAGTGGCAAAAAGAAATTCTCTCTCTTTTTTTATTTTAAACAAAACTAGAGGTCTCTTCCCTTAGGAAGTTTTCACACTACACAGTCAATAGCACTATGATTGCACCCTATCTGCCATTCTGGGGTTTGTAATCTGGTGGGGTATGGACCTCTTTATCTGAAAATTCTAATTATATCCCTCCCTAAACTGCAGATCCCACAATGTTGCCAGCAAGCTGAGTGGTGTGAAAGAGGGTCAGGTTTGCCCCAAGACATTTTGCTGCCTGAGCAATCTACTCTACTCAAGTCAAAGTGCATTGTGTCCAAATTAAGCTGAATTACTTGGGCACCTCAAGCAGAAAATGCCACCAAACCTTCAAATGAAATACAGTCCTACCAAAGCATTGTTGTATTTCATTAACTAAAAACAAAGCAGTTCCTTCTTATGGCACCCCAATTCTGTTGCTTGAGGCAGCTGCCTCACCCTTTCTGATATCAACACTGGTCCTGCTCCCACCCGAGGCGCCAGCTTTGATTAGTGGGGCGGGACAGGTTTTGATATCAATTTATATAAAACTTAAAGACCATATACATTTAAATCATAGCTCTCAAAATTCATTGCCTGGAGAATTCTAGGAGTTGAAGCTTTTTTAAAAAAGTAAAGTAACTTTTCGAAGCTCTGATGGTCATAACCAGTATTCACTCCTTGCATATGCTTTCAGGTGACATTATTCTGCTGAAGCAGGGACTTCTTGCTGTGAATCCTTTTCTATTGGTAAAGCATATTTCTCCCTGAAAAGATATGGAAGCTTTTGGCATAAGCAGCTGGAGACAGAGACACAGAGGACTTGGTGACCACTGTATAAATAAGTAACTCTAGCAGCATTCACGGTTATGACATGACTCAGGTCTTCTTGACCCAGGCTAAAAGGAATTGTTACAGCTATCTTGTTATTTCCTAAGCCAAGACTGCTTGGAGGTACAGGGATAAGAAGGGCCATTTCTTTCAGCAGAAAGAGTTCACTGGAGTCTTGCTAAAAGTCTATGTCTGGAATTCTTTTGGTTGGTCATTGTAGACCACTCATTGTAGACCAATCATTGTAGACCACTCAATTGGTAGTGAATGCTAAGCCAATGCTTGGTTGTAGCAACAGGAGTGGTGGAAGTGAGCGTTTTGCCCCACCCCAATAAGCATTCTTCCCTCTCCATGAAAGTTTCTGGCAGTCCCCAAATTTCTAGCATTGCAAAGAGACACTGAAAATTGTTCACAGCTAGAACTACTATGGCCATTTCCGCACTATACTGTTATAGCGCTATTATTCGACTTTCAACATCCTATGGAATCCTGGGGTTTGCAGTTTAGGGAGAGACCTTTAGAATTCTCAACCAGAGAGCTCTTTGACCTCATTAAACTATAATCCCCAGAATTCCACAGGATGTTGAAAGTGGAATAATAGCACTATAACAGTCTAGTGTAGAAATGGCCTATGAGTCCAGCCCCCTCACACCAGCAAATGTTCTGGCAAGTTGTGACAAGTCCCTTCAGGGATTCCTGCTTCCAGTTAGTGCACTGGGGATTGCTGGTGGGAGGGGATGGGCCTCACTCACCACTGCTACTGAACTTCATCTTCTCAGATCCTCTCTTCAATAAACATATACAATGATTAACAAAAGACTATACCAATGCAGTGTATCATACAATAATGCAATGACAACACAATGAAATACAGTCCAAAAGAGTCAACAGAAGCTTTCTCATTCATCTAAAATTAATACAGTAGAACCTGAGTGAAAAGAAATCATATCAGCAGGCAGCCAAAGCTTTCAAATTCCAGTGGCAGGCTGGTAAATTATTCCAGACAGCAGGGGTATCTATGTGATCGGTCCTTTTTGGCTGGGATGAATCCAGGGAGCATGTAAAACCATGAGAGATCACCCATATACAAAAGTTGTTAATATAGGATACAGTGCAAAAGTTCAGAAATGAAGTGGAATGAAATGCGACCTTGCTTATGCAGACAATGCATCCACTGTATATATCAATGTAAGGATAAACAATGTTTAGCTTCCTTCAGTTGCCACAGCATGCAGCTTGATACGTTTTTCATCTTCTTATAAGAGGTTGTCAAATTCGGCTCCAAAATAAGCTGGCTCCTCCTTACTTATTTTTAACAGAGCTACACACTGTTATGCTGGGGCAGTCAAACCCTTAATGGGGGCAATGATCAGGGTTTGGGGTTGGGGGGAGAATCAGTAGGTTATTTACATTTTACCATGTAAATTTGTCCATACAAATGGCAGAAGTAAGGGAGAGTTTTATGACTAGAAGATTAAAACAGAGTACAGTTTCATAAAACCTGAGTTTTGAATTACATTTCTGCCAGAACTATTGGTATTGTTATTAAGAGGCCTTTCTAGCACCAGCAGCAGGCTAAATATTAAACAGATGGTCACTTACAACTCTAATTCAAGAAAGGAGGAATAGAAAAGATGATTTGAAAAGAAAAATTCTGATGAAATATCCACATTTACTTAGCTGTGCTAAAATGACATGTTTACCAGTCAGATGTCATTGACTACCCGAAATATTAAAGGGAAATGTTCCTGGAAATGTAAATAAAATAAGCAATTCACACAATAGATGTAAATTACCAAGGCATTTATGCAAACAGATATCCGGAATAGCCTTTTACAGGAAGCATATAAGTGTGATATGTCAACTTGACATTACTTGTGTCAGTCTGCTTCCCATTTAACAGTGCAACCTGAGAATTAGCAATGCTGATGAAGCATATTGATAATTTACCAGTTCTCCAGGAGAACTAGAATTTAAAATGACATAAAGATTATAGGCCAGCTCTTGTTCTTAGTTCAAGCTAGACACTGTGATAAAGAAGAACCTTGGGGCATAGAAAAAGCCTGTAAAAATCTGGTTGCCAGCTTCAGGTTTTTTTAAAACAAAAAAGTGATCACAGAGCATTTGGAAAGTGAGGTGATAGAAAAGAGTTTACCAACTTGAACAGGATCTTTGTTTAACAATTTAATGTTGAATATGTTAATATTGAATATGTAAACATATATCTGCAGAATACATGGAATCTTGATCAGTCAACACTTATGTTAGTTTGATTCAAAAAGGATCTGTTCTAGTTGGAAATATCAATTGGATTTAGCCCAATGAAAATATATATCACAACAAACTATTGGAACAGATTTGAGGGGCACTATAAAAGCATGATGAGTAAACATCAAACAATGAAAATAAACCCTCAAAAAGGTAAATATGAATATTACTGTCATCTTTTTGTTTTTAAACACATGAAAGGCAGTATTTAGCCATTAGAGAAGTTCTGTTCTCTATCTTTTAAGACTATAATTTTCCTTAATTTTGATAGTTTGGCTACTTGGCAAATCTTGCTTATCTACTTCTTGATTGTAGGGACTTAGGAACTGTGACAGTTTCTCACTTATTTTCATTTTTATGGCCAGCAATAAATTTGCTATCAGAATGCACATTTGGAACAGATTCATTTAATGTCTGCATGGCCCTTCTGCTTGAAAACAAGCCTCCAAAGTGAGGAACAGGAAGATCACCCCCCCAGAAATGGTGGTGACAGTTGTGAAGAACAATTAGACTAAATCCAATTGCTAATCTCACCTAGAATACACTTCTAGAATCAACTGTTGAATGGTTAATCAGCACATATTAAATACTATTTATTCAATGGGTCTGCTTTAGTTAGACTAACAGTTAGATTTAGGCTAAAGAATATAAGAGAATATAGTCCTCCCTCCACATTTGCGGCTTTGACCTGTGCAAACTTAATTATTCGCAAGGTAGGTGCTTACCTCACCCCCATCTTGCTCCTCCCATTCCCTCCCATTCCTCACCCCAGGCTTCTGTTTAAAATGGACCTTTTTTCTTTTCCTTTTGGGTGAACAAAGGCCCCTCCCACTACTGAAGGCATGTCCTCTCTGCCATGTGGCTGCACATTCTGCTGGGTATTGGCTGCTGATTGGTCAGGAAGCTCTCTTTGCTCCTACCTCTCCTTTCTTGAGATGGCCACCAGAAGTAGCTAGATCCCCAGAACTTACTCTTTTCTGTCTATGGGGAAAGTACTAGTAAGCCTTTTACCCTGTCTTTTTTCTCCTTTACCCCCTGAATGCCAGGTCCAGAGGCAAAGGAATGGGAGGGGGGAAGCTCCAGAGGGGAATGGGAGAAGGATCATGGGTGGGAGTTATTTGTGGTTTTTCCACTTTCACCAGGGTTCTGTGCCCCAAACCCTCACGAATGTGAAGAGGCCCCTATATAAGAGTTATGTGGCATCCAGGATTGTGTTCCCACATGACCAACCAGGTACGTGTGAGAAGCCCACATGTAGACCATGAATGCACTACCACTATCACCATCACCATCACCATCCAATCTTATTCCATAGTACAGCAACATACTTCCCTGGTACTGAAGGGAATATATAGCTATCAAGATTACTCACCACTACTGGGAGAGTAAATGCTTCTTATTATTTGATCAGAATCTACTGTCATTCCACATCACTGAATGATTCCTGGCTTTTAGCATTATGAGGGAAGAAAAGCATTTTTGTAGCCATTTTCTCCATACCATATATACTTTTATATACAAAAAGCATGGTGTACTAGCAACCAGGATCATGTAGCACATGATTCATCTCCTCATTGTCACTCGGCAGCTGAACAGCCCATAGTTCTTGGCTTATCCCAGCTATATGAAGGGAAAATAATATAATTATTTTCTCTATGTCTCTCAGTGTTACTACTTCTGATATTAGATTGCTGTTGTTTAAAGCTGAGGTGGAAATTATATGGCCTTCCAGGTGTTGTTAGGTTGTAACTTCTAGCAGACCTAGCCAACATAGTCAATGATGAAGAATGCTGATAGTTCAGTCCCACAATACCTGGAGGACACCACTTTGCCTGCTACTGATACAAAGGATGTATGGAAGTCATGGTATAACACACTTTGCAACAGAAGAGTACCTAGTAATTAGAGATAAGGAATCACAAATATTTTTGACCTCAGATGGTAGAACCTCTTCACCCAGAGGGCTGGACAAATAAAACTTTATCTGGTTTATAATGGTAGAAGAGGCTTTGCAAGATGTGATGAGTATTGACTTTGAAAACGAACCTGAAGGAGAAGAACAATGAGGTAATGGGGCAAAATTCTGGCAGCCAAGGCCAAGACTGGTCCTATCATTAGGAGAGTGAGAGAAGCAAACCATTTCAGGCACCAGATGTCAGGGAGCACATGCCTCAAGCTGTTCCTCCTGAGACCTTTAGTAATTTCCCTTTCTTGGAGGACAGAGTAGTGTGTCATCATATTCTCTAGTTCCTAAATTAGACTTCTGCCCTCAGGAGGCTACCCAGGTGCCAGTGCTGAAGTGGCTACGATATGTAGACTGGAGAGGGGCACCATTTTGTCCTTTGCATCAGGCAGTAAGATACTGTATCTTGGATTTTACCTTTAAATTGAAAGATTCTGGTTACATACCAGATTAGCAAATCCAATTGATAATCCATAATTAATCAACTGCCATCCCATTTTCTCCACTGCTTTTAAAATCCCAGTTTATCTCGCCCCCTTCCACTTAAATTCCTTCATCCTGGATTTATTTCAATTGCTGCAAACAGAATTCTAAATGTAAAGGTAGCTTGCACAAAACTCAGTAGAACTGAGCGGTAGAGGTAGAATCTTGTTCATCCCAGTGGTATGAAGCAAACTCAAATTACTGCAGCCTTCCCCAGCTTTGGAATAGAATGTCCTCTGCTAGGTGATTCCAAATCACTTCTTGAGGTAAGCAAATGAAATAAACCTACCGGGTAAAAAAAGCAGAGGAAAGTGACAGCTCTACCAGTTAAGAGTAGCTTTCCTTGAGGAGATCTCTTTTAAACTACAGCTGTCCTGGAACTGTGCACATATGGCAGCTTTACCAGGTAAGTGGGTTGTGGCTTGGAGTGGGCCTGCTCCCACAGCTTGTCCAACCATGCTAGACACTGTATCTCCTTCCCAGGAGGCTGTGTGGCCACATAGCCTCTTAGGAAGGAAGGAGCCCGCCAGAGGAGGAGCCAGACCCAACCTGAGTGGTCAGATGGGAAATCTTCACTCAGGTTGGGTGCTGGGACATTTGCTACCCCGAGCTCCCGGTTCTTAGCCAGTGTGTTGACAACTGTGACCCACCCATTCACCCCTGGATGCTATGGAGGTTGGCTTAGGTGCAAGAGGCAGCAGTGTGCCACATGAAGACGGGATACCATGCCAGTGGGGTTTGAGGGTGGCCTGGCATGGGCAGGGTTATATATTAAGTTCAGATATGCATGTAATGGCTGTCCTTGTCACAACTTGTTGGTTGGAGGTAGCATGGGCCCTGGATATAGGAATTCAGTTCCGGGAATTCCAGGTGTCGCTTTAGTTTGGGGATCCCTCCCCTGGGAGGGGTGCCTCTCCAGTTATTATATTGGTTCTGGCAGTGGGCTAGAAGGTCAGGTTCATCAATCTACAGGTTGTTTGATGCCTTCGTCTGGACCCATGCATATGTTAATCCTATCAGCGACTGTAGCCAATAAAATTGTGGCCTTTTTTCTCTCCACTCCTGAGTCCATGTATTCTTGGACACATTCATCACACCTGAACATGCGAATCCTGATTTTCACCTGTGGAATGTTGAAGGGTATGCTGTTAAATCATTGCAGCAATGTGAAGCATTCATAATGGGTAAAGCAGACCCACAGTTAGCTATACTGAGCAGAAAAGAGAGCAACACAATGCATGGGGAACAAGGCAATGAAAAAGACTTCCAGCGGTTGGATAGGGAAGTTTTCTTCATGTCCCTGATCACTGACTGATATGGGATTGGGTTGGACACAGGAGTGAGTTTTCTCTGTGGATGTGCCAAGTCTGAAAAACCCAACTGCCTACCAAGGGATGTTTGTCTCTCTTTTCCATGACTTGCCTTCTGCTATGTGGTGAAAACATTTCTATTTTGTCAGGTATTTCTCAAGTTTTAAAGAATCTCTAAATTGACTCCATGTTGCTATGTCTGTTGCAGCTTTCATTTTTTGTTTATTTTCTAAACTTGGGATTAATATAAAAGGTTGATAGCGGATGTATTGCTGTTGCTGCTCTCCTCCTCCTCTTCTTGGTTGCATGCCAATATTAAGTGGATTTAAAAAACAAAAAAAGAGAAATAGACTGAAGAATATAGAATTAGGATGAGCTCATCACACAAAGCTGCTGATAACAAATAATATAGTCACTAGAAGTGTTATGGAGCTTCCAGAGTCTATTGTCCAATTTTACACACTGTAAGCTGAGTATCATCACATATTTAACGAATTGAACACATATCTTTTCTATACAGTTGGACCACTCTAGAAATTCAGAAAAAGAGAAAATAGTAGGATTTTCCACTCAACCTGGATAGATTCCCAGCTTTCTATGTCATTGTACACCCACCATAGTAGACACTCAATTCTGCTTTCTTCCACTTTATTAACAAACTATGGGACTCATTTAGTGGTTTGCTCAGCTAGAGGGGTTGTTTAATGCTCAGTTTCCAAAGCCTTCAGACCCCCTCCCCATTGCCCCCAAATGCCCCCTGGAAGCCTTCCAAGAAATGTGATTTTCCCTTAAAAGAAAGCACCTAGCAATCTTCCTGCCTTTTTTGACATAAGGGGACTTAGGTAACATCTGGATACTATTGTTCAGTGAATGGTGCATCCCATGGTGCTCTCAATAAGAAACTGATCCCCAGAAATCTGGAACTTGAGCACTCATTCTTTCATACCACACAGTTATAGCACTATATTCCACTTTAACTGCCATGGCAACATCCTATGGGATCCTGGGATTTGTAGCTTGGGGTGGGGCATTAGAAATTTCATCCAAAGAGCTCTAGTGCCTCACACACCAGGATTTCATAGGATGTTGCTGTGACAGTTAAACTGGGATCATAGTGCTGTGATTGTTTTCTATGAAAGCACCCCAGTTTAGTGTGATCTGTTAATCCTCACACAGTGTTCTGACTTTTCTCCCAATAAGCCAGAGAAAAATCCAACAGAAATAACCAAGAGCACTGA
Organism: Cyclura pinguis; assembly: GCA_030412105.1. Classification (NCBI taxonomy): domain Eukaryota; kingdom Metazoa; phylum Chordata; class Lepidosauria; order Squamata; family Iguanidae; genus Cyclura; species Cyclura pinguis. The sequence goes on along the minus strand of CM059604.1, from coordinate 31,932,847 downwards.
TCACTGAAGGATTCATACATCAACAATTAGAGGTTTATACTTTGTTTAGCTGCTGCCATTGTAAATAGGAATTAACTGAGCAGCAAGTACCAGCATCCATGGTAGATCCCTGATTTGGCACAAAGTTCAGACCAGTCATGTCAACTGTATCTGTGTGTCAGGTTACAATTCTGTGACTCAGATAACTGAGGTACTGATCATTCTCTCTTGTCATATTGAAAGTAGAAATAGTGGACTGGGAATATTGTTTTGTCTGAATTTTAAAATATGTAATAAACTAATCACTTCTACATGTTTGCAAAGATTCCTAGTAAATATCTTAAATTGACCCCAGAATATCCTAGTTGTAATCAAGCTTACAGCATATTGCTTATCCTCACTATGAAAGTAATCAAACACAGAGGGTAAAGATTTAAGATTTATTGCATCTCTTTAAGAAATCCTTTAAATAATTCAATGAATACATTACATGGAATATTGTAGACCTTGCGAAAATCAACAGTATAGCTGTTTCACCCAGGTCATATGCTCTGTAATGTTTTTAATCTTGGAATGGAAAGACAGTAAGTTATGTTTCTGCAAAATAAAAAAAAAAATTAGGAAGTCAATGCAAAATCTTATCTAGAACTAATAAATTCAATAGCAGTGCAATCCTATCCAAATTTATTCAGAGTAAGCCACTGGGTATAGGATTGTACCTTTAATAATATTAGCATTGCAGGACAGGAAAAGATGTTAATGGCATCAAAATAAATACAGGCTGTCTCGAACTATAATAATTAGGACAGGAGCAGAACCACGGGATTACTGTGATATAAAATGGAATTATGCTAAACAAGTGGTACTTGGAACAATTACGCTGCAGTGTTTAGCCCTCCAGTTCAGAGTATCTGCCAGTTGTGTCCTTTTGCAGGAAGCGATATTTCATGCCTCCAATTCACCCATATTTTCTGTGGCTACTAAGCATGCCCAGTCTTCATTGGGTGCATTTGGGGGCGGGGCAGTTGTGTGCCTCTGAATGACTATGGGCTCCCACAGCTTTCTGCCACATCTTTCACATGTGTGGACTCTGTAATTTTGTGCACCTAAGGATCTACACTTGAAGAATTGATTTTGTAATTAGCACATATTATACACAGTCTGAAAAAAAAATTTTGGACTACAGCTCCCACAATCCCCTATGCTTTCTAGGGGACTCTGGAGACACAACCCAAAAAATAACTGGTCAAATTATAATATGGTATAGTACTATACAGGATTCTACCCTACCCCAAGTTCTTGCAAAAAAGTGAAAAGAAATGTGAATATGTAAGGAAACAAAAAGTTCTTTTGCCTCACAATGGTCGGTAGTAACAAGAATTGTGGTTAATGAAGTGGTTTAGCAGTTAACATACTCAAGCAAGAGAGCTTTGCACCGAGTTCTTAAACAGAGACAGTTTAATTCTCTTGTGGTTTCTCTATGACCTTCATATAATAGGATTACTTTGAAGCAAGAAGCTTGGGAACTGCATCTTTGTTATATATTGACAAGTTTTCTACCGTTTCAAAAATTAAAGCAGGTGGTGATAAATAGTATACCTATGCCCTGTCTTGAAATGACAGTGTCTGTGGTTAAAACCGCAGAGTGAATTGATTCCTATAGGTCAGGATAAAAACCAAACTACTGTCACTGATCTAGAAACTGAAGGCATCCTGTTTACAGCAGACAGCAGGCCTTGATTGAAACATAATGAAGGTGCATTCTTCTTATCTTCTTTGGGACGTATATAACCTGAAGTCATGTAATCTAATCAGGGGTAAGTAAGTCTAGATAAGGAGGCACTGATGTAGGAACATAGAAAGTTGTTTTATAATGAGTCAGACCTCTAGACCATCCAGTGGTGGAGTTTGGAATGTGTGGAGGAGGGGTGGAAGGAGGGCGAGGCTACAACATGAGAGGCATGGCCACTGTGAGCAGCCGCATGGCTGTGGTGTGTGGGGGCATGGCCAGGGCACGCGGGGGCGTGGTTACAGGCCGGGACACCCAAAAAACATTGCTGCCCAAGGTGAAGTACCTCTCCACCCCCACATTCCTACACAACTGGGATCATCTTGCCCTGGATTTTCAACAGTGACTGATGGCATTGGCTTTCTAGAGTGTTAGGCAGGATTGTTCAAAGCCCTGCCTGAAGATTCCTGATATTCCTGATGATCTCCTATCCAAAGACAAAACAGGACTGTCCTGCCTTGCTTCTGAAATCAGACAGATCTGAAATCAGATTTGATGCCTTTCAGGGTGATGTCCCCAAATGCAATTCTCTATGGTTGCAGTTTCCATCTTCTTCTAGAGGAGGAGGAATTCAGTGCCTACCTAGATATGAGCAGTCAGCCTGTGGTTCTTCACATACCCTGACAGGCTTCACATACCCTGACAGGTAACCAGGCTGTGCACCTCCATGCTCTGATATGGTCTGATTGGCAAAATATATTAACTGGCAGATGTGTTGGCATATAATATAAATTATACACCCTTATGGCCGGAGAGGTCATGTGGAAAGGGACACTGGCTGGGAATAAGTCAGAGATGACCCCAGCATGGCCAGGTTGTAAAGCCTGATTTAATGGCTCTGAGCTAATCCTGTCAACTGCCAACCTCAGAAAACAATAAGGGCCCCAGGTGCAGAGGCAAGGACCCCTGCCGTGTGCATATCCTATTGAAGCCTTGCCCAGAACCACACCCAACCAAGACATTGAAATGATCAGTCTAGGTCGTGTTAAGTGGCCCCCCTCTCGTTAGCCTTCTGATTTTGAGCTAATTTATTCCCCACTTTTGCAAGAAGGTATAGACATCGTGGGGTGGCCCTTGTGGCACCCCTGTTTTGGGGTAACACCTCTGTTGCCCTGACTTCTGGTGTCCCTGGGGGACACCCTGGCTTGCTCCAAATTCAAAGGTTGGGTAAATTAGTGGAGCACTGGCTTTGGCAGCACTGAGGGCAGGGCAACACGGTGAGATCTTTAACCCAGTTTTTACGGAAACCCAGAGAAAATGTTCAATCACAGTGTTTTATGAGGGGAATTCACTCATGCATGTACACAAAATACACACAATCACACATACTCACAAGAGCTAACTGAAAGAGAAAGGAAGGAAAAATTATAGAGAGGCTGAGGTGTTTGAGAGGATTTATAATTACCAGTCCAGAAGAGTAGTGAAGAGCAGAAATGTGTTTTGGCTTAGGTGTGACCTAAGGACAGTTCTCATTCAGGAGCCAGACAGACAGAGTGACGGGTAGACCTTTGAGAGACTGCACAGGGCATCCTGAAATCAGGGGTATTTATATCCTGAAAATAGCCTGTGGCAGTGAAGGTTCCAGATGCAAGACAAAGGGAACCTGTTGTGGACAATGGGTCTTTTGCCTGTTGATGGGCTTAGTGCTTGAGTGACAAAGACATGATGGGTGTTGTAATAACTGTCTATTGTGGGTTCTGTGAGGAAAAAGGAAGGAATCCAGGTGTACAAGGGATGGATATCTGTCAATCAGTGTCCGGGTGAGCTTCTCATGGTTGGGTTCCCTAGAAAATTCCAGCTTCTATTTAAGCCTATTATCCACAGGAATGATGTGTATTTGCCTGAGAAATGACTCAATCTTACCTGGAGGAAGTTTTGAGTTGACCTATCCTTCTCATGTTTACAGTCAAATTCCTCCCCTCACTTGGTTTGACCTCTCCGTCACCTTTCAGGTCTGAATTTGATATCAGAGCCAATTAATACCGTTGCCAATCCAATATCATGCCAGTTAGGTATGATGCCCATCGTACTAATATCAGGGACCCCCAAAGCAGGGCCTTACACTCCAGCAATCCCAGTGTTGGCTGCAGTCTATTGACATTTGAATGGCCACAGGTCCCACAAATCTTGGGGAGAAAGATTTTGCCTACGTTGTGGTGGTGGTGGTGGTGTGCCTTCAAGTCATTTCCAACTTATAACAACCCTAAGATAAACCTATCACAGGGTTTTCTGGGACTGAGAGTGTGTGATACTCCAAGGTCACCCAGTGGGTTTCTACAGCCAAGCAGGGAATCAAACCCTGGTCTCCAAGGTCATAGTCCAGTGCTCAAATCACCACACTACGCTGCATCTCTTTTCCCACTTTATTACCCCTGAAATCAATTGAACTAAGTTGGTGTATCTCCTTGATTACACCAAAAATAAGTACATAGGGCATTGCAATCATATGCATACCCTGAAGTGTTACCCGCTACATTTAAAAAGGCTTACTCCCAGGTAAATGTGTGTAAAATTCCCTAATAAAAAAACAGATGAAACAAAAAAAAAGTGTTATTATAGCCCCCTTTCCACTGCATTACCACTTAGACAATTTTACAATTTTAAACTTGAAATATTCACAAGGCGATTATTGCAGTCGCAGCAGCTTGTGGTCACATAGGTTAACGCAGAGTGTACAGGCTTCGTGCTAATTAATTGTATAAAGCTCTTGGGATGATTTTCACCCCAGGGAAGAATGCTCACAAAAAGCCTACATACTAATTAATCATGGTGGATGGGGCTCGTTTCATGTAGGGCTTCCAGCCAGCGAAGAATTTCATGCTTTTATAATGCTGAGGTGAGCAAAATATGAAGTGTGTTCCCCAAACAGGATAATCTGGATGGAAACCCAGACCCTTTTGTTTACATCTGTTTGATGACATCTCATCAACCTCTCAAGCTGAAGGTTTCTCAATACATTTGAAAAGAGACCACGTCTTGCTGGTGAGAAGCAGAAAATAAAATTCACATTTCAAAATAGGTTAAATGAGCTCTTAGGCATATCTGTTTAACAACAACAACAATGACTGAGATCTTGTATTGAGAGACTATGTACTTGTGGTATGCCTCCTGGTGTAGTCCCCTTAAAACCTACCTTTTCAGTGTGACAGCCTTCTCCCCAGGACTCCCATTTCTGTGTTGGAGGAAAGCAGTGGAAGAAGCAGATATGTGTCCAGCCATTTTCCTTTAACTGGACGCACCTTGACAGGCATCCTCTGGGACCCCTTGGGGGTCCTCAGAAGGTTGCTGAGGAAGCCATTGTTGCTGTACATCCAGCTAAAGGAAAATAACTGGAGACATCTCAGTTGCTCCCTCTAAAAAAACAAACAAATTGGAAATGGCTGCAAATATCTGGGTGGAGGAGGAAGGCACATAGAGACCTTGAACCTTGTCTAAAGGAGAATGACCATTACTGGAGGCTTCCAGGATTAGCAGTTCTCATTTGGAGAACAGATAGGTACCCGAAGAAGTCCTGGGGCAGGGTCTGAGGTTCACAGACATGGATATGCATGCATTGGCCCATGGGCTATGTGTAACCTACTCCATGAGTATTGAGGAAATGTTGCCATGTCAGAAATATAGTGGCCTTCCCAGTTCCATTAAAAGCAACAATGTCAGTAACATTGTTCCTCACAAAACTGCTTGGTACAGCTAATCTTTAAGGTCACCTTGCAACTTTCAAGGTCTGCCCAAGCCAAGAGCACTTAGTCTGCCGGAAAATGAAAGGTGCCAAAGAAAAGCCTTTCTGCGCTACATTGTTATAGTGCTGTTATTCCACTTTCAACATCCTATAGAATCCTGGAGTTTGCAGTTTAGGGAAGGGCATTTCGAATTCTCACCCAGAGGGCTCTTTGGCCTCAGTAAATTACAAACCCCAGGATTCCACAGGAGGTTGAAAGTGGAATAATAGTACTGTAACAGTGTAGTGAGGAAAGGCTCAAAGCCTGCAGTTGAAGCAGAATTGGAAGATGGAGCCGAAGATTCATTCTGGCAGGGAGAGGAGAAGCTAGTTCCCTGCAGAGATGCCTTCTCGGGCTAATGAAAGGTAGTATTTCTCTCTGTGCTGTTCTGTTCTTCCTAGGATTAGGGACAGGGGAAGATGCAAATTTCTACTGGCCCTGGGTCTAGCTGGAAGCAGAGAACACTGTGTGTGTGTCCCTTCAGCTCTGTATTCTGAAAGCAACTATTGTAAGGCAGCCTACTTTAAAATACATTGATACCTCCCCTCCTCAAAAAAAAGTTATTGCTAATAAGCCAGCAAGCTACAGCGGGGAGGTTGACTTAGACTTCTCCTGAAGAATTGTTGCTTCTATATGACCTAAATACCCTAAAGGCACCAGATCCTATCTGATTTAAAGCAGGGTCAGCGCTGTTTAATACTTAGATGGGAGACCTCCAGCAAATGCCAGAGGCTGTAGGTCGTATTTCAGAGGGCAGAACTGGCAAAGTCACCCCTGAGTAGTCCTTGCCTAAGAAAACCCTATGAAATTCATGGGGTTGCCATAACTTAACAGGAAACTTGACAGCGTTCATACACACAAACACACACGCACTCCCATAGACAAGTAATATCTCTTTTATGGCTCCTCATAAAATTAAAGAAATGAGAGGCACTCAGTCTGAAGAGTGCCTTCCTGTTTCAGAGGTGGAACCAATCTGAAAAAAAGAACTCAGTGAGTTCTTGAGAGTGGCTGGAAAGGTAGTGACATACAATATTTATGTTCTGGATAATACTCTAGGGAAATTTGTTTATTACAGGCAGACAAAGGTAAAGGGTGAGCTCATTATTGTTGCTAATTGCTGGCCAGATCAGTATTGCTAGGGAATAACAGCTTCAGCACAGCCTGGAAATGTAACTTTTTCAAACAAAACTCCCAGAATCTTTCTCTGGCCATGGTAGTTGAGGAATTTTGGAAGCTGCGGTATAACTCAGCTGTTGTATCTAGTGACCTACATTGTCAGCATCCAAGGTCCATATTTTGGTAAATATATTATTGCAGGATGGGCTTTGGAATTTGTCTTGTGGTTAACATGGCTACATATGTATTACTGGGAATGAGGCTGTGATATGAACCAACTTTGATTTATCTCTCACAAACCTTGGCCATTTCCACACTAGCCTGTTATAGTGCTATTATTCCACTTTCAACATCCTATGGAATCCTGGGGTTTGCAGTTTAGGGAGGGGCCTCTCCCTAAACTACAAAAGCCCCTCCCCAAACTGCAAACCCCAGAATTCCAAAAGATGTTGAAAATGGAATAACAGCACTATAACGGCCTAGTGCAGAAATGGCCCTTGCTAAGAGACCTCAATACCCTAAAGGCGTTAGATCCCCTCAGATCTTGGAAACTAAGCAGAGTCAGATAATTACAATATTAAATACAAGTATGACTGTAAAAATGAACTTAGTCTACTTTTCAACTTTCTTTTATTAATCTTTGCTCCTTTCAATTATGTTAGGTTTTATTTGGTGGGAAAGAGTTAAGTAGAGGAATATAAGCAGAAAATCAAATGTAACAATATCCAACACAAAACAGAAGAATCGTTACATCATCAGATTTTAAAATAAATCCAACAAAAGGAGATGGGAAGTATATTGTTTTATATTTTGTAATATAAAGGTAGTCACAAAGGTTGATGGCTAATATCTTTAACCTGTCTTTGTGTCTTTTTCTTTGTTTTGAATAAAAATAATTAAAAAAAGAAAAGAAACTAAGCAGAGTCAGCCCTGGTTAGTACTTGGGTGAAAGATTGTCAATGAATATCAAGTGCTATAAGCTATATTTCAGAGGAAGAGACTGGCAAAACCACCTCTGAGAATTCCTTGCTTAGGAAAATCCTATGGAATTTATGGGTTCGCCATAAGTCAACAGACAACAACAATCAACACAATCTTGCTAATTACCCAGTTCTTACCATGCAGTTGTGTTTTCCAGTATTAGCTTGAATCAACATGTAATAATATTTAAACCATAAAGATGTCTGCCAGTTAGAAGCAGAAGCTGGGATCAGAATAAAAGAGGACTTTGAGAAGACAAGAAAATAGTCTCCCCCAACCTGACACTCTCCAGAAGGAATTGACTACATATTTCAGTCATCTCCAGCCATCTCCGGATGGCAAGTATTGTAATTTGACCCATCTGAAGTGTGTCAGGTTGGAGAAGGCTGTAACAGGGTATGGGGCATAACCTTCGCCAGTGGAAAGTAAGTGACGTAGGATCTCTCCAACTCTACAGGCATCAGTCTTCATCTGTTGCACACCTTTACATTTTCTTTCATTTTTGACTGCCTCTCCATTCATCTTTCCACTTTTCTTTCAAGTTTCTGGCCCATATTGGAGTCAGACAATTTCTCTAAAGTGACTGTTTGGCCATAGCTTTCATTGAGTAATTCCTGTGTTGAATTGTCTTTGCTCTTGGGTAGTTTATATAATCAATATTCAAACCTTTCTTGTAGTGCTCTTTTTCAGGCTGAGTTCTGGGGCTGTATACTTAATTTCCAGAGAGAACTAGAGGGATCATGGCGTACTTTTATGATATACTACTTTTTCTATATGTGGGGTGCATTTAAATATGTGACTCCAAATCTCAATCAAAATCTTGTTGACTGTAGGAAGGGATGTCTTGTGAATCATAAGCTATGCGGCTGTGTTGTAAACACCGTTGCTAGGAAGAAAGCAGTAGTGTAGGAACAGGAGGCGGTGAGCACTTCGCCCCAGGCGGCAATGTTTTTGGGCCGTCCCCCGCATCCTCCGGCCATGCCCCCACGCACTGCAGCCACTTCCCACGCACCGCGGCCATGCCCCCTCCACACACCTCAAGCTCCACCACTGGAAGAAAGTGCAACTGAATCAGATAGAACTTAGTTCTGAGCAAACATACGCACATTCACACTATTACACATGCTTATTACACCCGTTTTGTCCATGCTGTTTACTTCCTCGTACAGATGTAGTTGCGGGTGTACAACAATTCCATTTTTGAGCAAACATGGTGTAGCCATTTGAGCATTGTACTACATCCCTGGAGACCAGGGTCCAGTTCTCCATTCAGCCATGGAAACCAACTGGGTGACCCTTGGGTGTGTCACATACTCTCAGCTCCAGAAAACTTTGTGACAGGGTCGCCTTAGGGCTGCCATAAGTTGGAAACCATTGGAAGGCACATAGCAACAACAAGGATGGAATTAATTTCAATTCCCTGTGCAGTCTTGGGTACAACATTATTTCAATAATATTTTCTTTAATATTTAGAGGTGTGGCATAGACTAACCATACTTTGTACCTTCTTTGTCTTGCATTTGGGGGAATATGGAAAGCACTTAGTATCTTTATGAACAAATGTAGCATGCTTTGTGACTCTGCACATAAACCTGTAATTTATTCAGAATGTAGTGGTCTGGAATGCTAAATTGTATTAATTTTGTTTTATAAGTGCATGGAAATTCATACAAACTTAGTATGTTACTCCAAAAAAACAAAAAAAGACACACAAGAGAAACTCAGAACCAGAAACAAGCAAAAAGGGAACAATGCTATTTACTTGCAAAGCCTCGTGGAGGTTTGTTAATACAGGGTGAACTTGCTTGCTGACCAAAGAAAGCAAAAGGAAAAGCAATGCTCTCAGATACTTCTCTATTACACAAGTGACTGAAAGGAACAGACAGCTGTAGTCTCCCTGATATTGGGCCACATTACTGAATGGAATGACAGATGCAGAGCTTCCTTTTCAAAGCAGGCAGAAACTCCTCTCTGTCACACAAAGAAGATTGACAGCCTCGGCACCCAATTTATTTGTATAAAAAGCCAGCTGCTTCTTTAACTGTTGCAAACCACTAAGCAGTATGAGGAAGTAAGCAAATGTACCCATCAGCAGGGAATTACCCTCTTACAAGAAAGCTTGCTGAAAGGAATGGTGCTACTTCTGGATGAGTGGGGTTTTTTTATGGGATTCCACACCCCAAAGGAAATCTAAAATGCGCACTTCTTCAAATACATAATGAAGGTGGTGAATGCCAAATCTAGCTCAGTACAGGAGACACACAATGCCCTCGCAGCAGACCCACTTCCTCAACATGTTAAAAAACTGTTTTCTGTATAAAGTACAGCACAAATTAGATTTCTGAATGTGGGTGTCAGGCTGTTTTATAGAGATGCAAACTAGCTAATTAGCCATTGCCACCACCAGTCTGCACAATGTCCTGGAAGCTCTCCCATAAACTGACAAGTCAGTGGCAGCTTACAGAAACAGTTTTCAACCTTGTGCTCAAAAGTGGGCATCCCTGAATAATGACTCATTAAAAATAACTACTCCACTTAAATACCGTGATGAAAACACACTCTACAGCTGTGTCTACACTGCAGCGTTATGTCAGTTTCACACCACTTTAATTGTCCTGGCTCCCATCAAAGAAGTCTGGGATTTGTAAATTTGGTGAGATATTTAGAAGTATTGAGAGATGCTCTAAGAAGCGAGAGATTGAAGGCTAAATTGGTTTGATTCTGTTAGTGTAAGGTACCTTCAGGATTGTAGCTCCTGAGGGAGGACTTAAGCTCTCAAGTAGAGAATTCAAAGTACCTCCTTGAACAACAAATGCCAGTAGAACAAAGCTGATATAATGGTGCAGTGCAGATATATAAATACTCCAAGCTAAGGGCATGCTGCAGCAGGATATTGGTGGAATGACCCAGCATCTATTTTAGCAGAGCATACAGATTTCTAATTATAGCACTGTGGTAGGGTTGTTAGGCTAGAATTAAAGATAGAGACAACAGTGAAAAGTTCAGGAATGGGAGATGTGGCACTGGCTCATAACAATACTATGTGGAATCAGATCCTCTGAGCTTGTGAGAATGCATATCAGTGCACAGAGCATACGAGAAAGGTTCATGATTATCTCATTCCTATCATTATTTTATGTTTCTATTTCTAAAGTATTTCCATACTTGGATGGGGGGGAGGAATGTCCCCTATTATATATTGTCAGCAGCACACACACACGAGAAAAGGATTAACAGACTTGGAAGAAACTGGAAGTTTGTAGAAGCATGAAGGAGAAAACTTTATGTAGGAGAGTTTTCCAACAGCTTCTCTCAGACAGCTGAGAGATAGAGAGCTAAAAGCAACAGCAGACAACAAGGCAGGGAAAACGGAACAGAGAAGCTGGAATGGGAGGAAGAAGGAATATACAGAGATAAAAGAGCACAGAAAACTGATTCCTATTGTTAGTTCCAACCAGAGTGGAACCACTGAATCACAGAATTCACCTAGCACTCACTATTCACTATTCACTCACTGTTACTCACAATTCAGCAATTTATTTATTCTGTCTACTGTAGTTAGGATTAACCAACAAGATTCCAGCCTGGGATAGTCAGCTCATACTGAGATGTTATTTTTCAAATGTTCCCAAGGAGGGATGAGCTACCAATATCAATGGAAAGATTTTCATCATACACAGTTATAGCTCTATGATTCCATCTTAATTGCCAGAGCAATAACCTATGGGATCCTGGGGTTTTCAGTTTAGGGAAGGATATTTAGAATTCTGAGCTGGAAAGCCCTAGTGTTTCAGCCAAACTGGAAACCCCAGGATTGCGTAGGAAACAGCCATGGCAGGTAGAGTGGAATCATACTGCTTTAAATAGGTAGTGTGAAAGGGACTTAGAAGTGGATATCAATGTGCGTATCCTATACCTCCTTTGGCAGAAAACATCTTGAGGGGGGAAATGCAAATGCCATATGTGCATACAACTGATACCGAAAAGAGTACTGGGATTTATGTATAGGCATCATGACTATTAGGGCCTTTCCACACTACACTGTTACAGTGCTATTATTTCACTTTCAACACCCTGTGGAATTCTAGGTTTGTAGTTTATTGAGGCCAAAGAGCTCTCTGGCTGAGGATTCTAAATACCCCTCCCCAAACTGCAAACCCCAGGATTCCATAGGATGTTGAAAGTGGAATAATAGCACTATAACAGTGTAGTGCAGAAATGCCCATGGTCTCCAGGGTCCTCATCCAATACCCTAAACCGCTACAAATCACTAATGCGAATATTGCAGAAATAACCCTTGCTGCTTGCACACTAGACTTTCTGGCCTTTGCCCAACAGAAATGGCATCCCGAAAGCGATTTATTCGGAAGGCCAGGGAGGGCTTGTCGCCCTTAGGGCCAGGGGCTTCTCCGGCTGGAGAGAGGGATTAGTAAAGGCGCCTTTGAAGTCAAGAGGCCTCTTTTCTTCGGCTGCGCTGGACCTTGAGTGAGGCCCATAAAGCCGAAGCAATTTCACACCTAAAAGGCTGCCAATAGCCTCCCATATTTAAGAATTTGTTTCACTCTAGGCATTTCCTGAAGTCAGGAGGAACTCGGGCACGGTGACTACCATTTCTTGAATGAAAAGAAAAAAGAAGACGAACGTTAATGCCGACTGTTTCAAAGATAAAGCACTAACGTTTTCTTTAGAAGAGCCTTCCTTTAACTGGAAGCCAAATGTGGGGGTTTGTTGCACGGTGCGCCTCCCTTTGTGTAGCTAGGAGTGGGGAAACTCCTTGCGGCTTACTCCTGAGTAAGCACGCTTAAGGTGTTCAATAGGTCACCCTTCCCAGGCACCCTTGTACTTCAGAGCAAATCCAGTTAAACGCTGTGGGGCTTACACCTTGGCAAGCACGGTATCAGGCTGCAATGTCTTTGAAAAAGACGATTTGCTTGACATCTCCCCTGTGCCTTAAAAAAAAATAAAAAGCATGATGGGAGGGGGGAAACCTCGGCTTTTCCTTAAGGCGCTTGAACTTTCATTTTTTGCTTTTATCCAAAAGAGAAAGCGCCACAGTCCTTGCGAGGAAATGATTGCTGTCTTTGACCACGCAAGGTTGGAAGCAAGAATTCCCATCCTATCCATGGCGCACTGCTGAAATTCGTGACTGGAGAGGAGAGCTGGCCGCCCTGGGAGGCTGCTCCAGTCCAATTCCTAAACCTCCGACCCTTCCTTCAAAGTTAGGGCCTTTCCACACTACACTATTATAATACTATTATTCCACTTTCAGCATCCTGTGGAATTCTGGGGTTTGGAGTTTACTGAGACCAAAGAGCTCTCTGGTTGAGAATTCTAAAGGTCCCTCCCTAAACTGCAAACCCCAGGATTCCATAGGATGTTGAAAGTGGAATAATAGCACTAGAACAGTGTACTGCGGCAAAGCCCTCACTTGTATGAAAGAAATTAGCATCTTGGAAGATCAACGTTCCTTATGGAGTTCCATTTTCAAGCGGTTTTGGCGTCTCAGTGCAAAGTAAACGGGTTCATTTCGGAGAGTGGCAGCATTACTTTTTTTGGACTACAATTCTCAGGGTTGTTGGGGGAAGCAGGAAGTTGTGGCCCAAAAGGTCACTTTTCCAAGCTCTGCTTCTTATTTTGTTTTCCTCCCCACTCCTTTTTCCTTCTTCCGACAAGTCTTTTCTCCCTTTAATCCTCGCCACATTACCCAGCGAGGAGGTTCAGGTTGAGAGCCTGTGACTGGACTCAAAAGAGATTCTCGGCAACGGGGGAAATCAAACGCGTCTCTTCTCCATCCTGTTTCGACATTTGTAACGCAACGTTTCCCAATCTTTTGACCGCCAGTGATGTCGAACTGGCAACCTGGCATCCGCGCTGGCTGGGGGTATGAGACTTGCAGTCCAAGAGAAACTGGAGGGAAAGCCTACTCTCATCACTATCCCTTTCGTTTAGATCAGGTTGAAGTGGTTCATAGGTTATGAAGAAGACTTACTCCCAGGAAAGTGTGCCTGGGTTTGCAATCCTCAACAAGTTGGATTCGCCCATTTAAGCCCGCCGCAGTCTTTTGCTGCTGGCTCGGCTGAAGTGGGTCTGAGAGTGAAAGATTTTGAGCTCAGCCTTTTGTCTGTCCCTCCTCCTGAATTTCAGATCCAACTACGGTAATATATGTAAGCGCAGGCAGCTCCCTGTATAAAAGAACAAGGCTGTGATGGAAAAGTCGTATTTGCATCACAATAAATCCATCCCTTTGTCACATCCGGATTGCGCTAGGACTCTTAATCCTGCTTCTGAATCCACACCGCGAATTTAAAGAATGCAAACAAGACGACAGTTTCACTGTGTGTTTCCAAATCCCCTTCCTTTGTTTTTACATTGTGAAGATCGTAAGTCTGCCCAGTGGATGGAGTCCTTTAAAGGGCTCTTAAAACGACTCTTGAGTTTTGCGGTTTTAGTTTTAGCAGTGAGCTCTCCTAAAACATAAAGACCCCCAGTGCCAGTGACCAATGAGTTCTGCTAACTTCACTGGAACAGATTTCCATATGAATAGGCAGGGATGGATCTCCTAGTGATGCAGGCTAATTCCTTCCTTCCTTCCTCTCTTTTTTAAGGCTTTGGGCTCAAGCCTGGTTAGAAACCACATCCTTTGGCCCAGAAGCCCTCCAACGACTGGGGGATTCTCAAGGATAAAGGAAAAGATGTGTTCCTCACCCCTGCCTTGGGAGCCATTTGGACTGGTCACATATCACACTGGCCTAGCAGGTCCTTTGGCCTGATTTATCCAACTGTTGGTCCCAACTGCAGACCCATGAAATCAATGAAACATAGGGAAAGGTGTACCTCCTTAGTTCCCGTTGATCCCACAGAGAACTTGACCTGTGTTGTTGTTGTGTGGCTTCAAGTCCTTTCTAATTTATGGCAACGCTAAGGTGAACCTATCACGGGTCTTTCGAAGGGATGAGAGTGTGTGACCTTCCCAGGTAGATTTCCATGGCAGAACGGAGAACTGAACCCTGGTCTCCAGGGTCCTAAGTCCCACACTCAAACCACTATACTACACTGGCTCTCCCTCACTTGTGTCTAAAATATTTATTTATTTATGTAAATATTTATATCCAGTCCTTTATCTGAGAATCTCAAGGTGATGTACAATAAGATTACTTTCAACCATTAAAGATAATTAAAACTATAAATTACAAATTATTGAAAGGCATATTGAAGCAGATTAAACTCTTCAACACTTAATAGGGAAGTCTAAAAGCAGTTGGAATGATTTGCATATATGCAGACTTAGTAAATAGCCAAATTTGTACTTCGTGCTGGAATGACTGCAGCCTGGGTACCACTAGGGCCTCTGAGGTGGGCAAAGAAGGCCCTCTCCCACATTCTCCCAGAGATGGAAACAGTGTGCTCTTCCAGATGCTAGATACTATACAGCTTCCAGTATTCCTCAACTTTGGTAATGCTGGCTAGAGTTAAGGAGAGTTGCCACTGAACAATATCTGGAGAGCTATGTAATTCACATCCCTGATTTAAGTATTCATATGCAAAAAGCCAGCGTTAGATAATGTTAGATAGAGTGCTGGATTAGGACTCTGAAAACCAGGGTTTGAATCTCCAGTTGGCCATGGAAACCCACTGGTTGACCCTGCGCAGGTCAGACTCTCTCAGCTTCAGAGAAAGCCAAATGCAAGTACCCTCTGAATATTTTTTTTCCAAGAAAACCCCCATGACAAGACTTCTTACAGTTGCCATAAGTCATCTTGAAAGCATAACAACTAATGCAGAATCAGGGTTTGAGAAAGTTACTTCTTAGACCACAACATCCCGAATTCCCCAGCCAGTATGGCCAGCTGTGAGTACCATGCTGGCTGGGAGTTGTCATGTAAACAGTGCAGTGTAAAAAGCTGCCCCCTCCCGGGAGAATGGTGGACTATTACATAAATAAATACTAAAGTAAGTTTGTCAAGTTCAGTAGTAGCCCCAAGGTTCAGCACCAGAAATCTTAAGTGAGAAGATTTTAAACCAAGGTTCTGCTGAGCAATACAGCAAGGTGAGAGAAAGAGCTACTGGTGCAGATGGGAGCTGAGAGGGAGATTCCTAAGGAAAATTGCCCCAAACCTCCTCCCCACAGCCCTGGTGTAGGATAGGAAATGGGGAAAAGAGCCCTTTCTGCTAGGACCAATGAGATGGAGACAGTCTGATCTTGATGGACCCATGGGATGGAAACAGTCCACTGTTGACAGCTGTATAAATTTATTTCAAACATTTTTGTCCTGCTGTCCCTCCTAAAATTGAGGGCACTTAAAATTTCCATTATAAATTGTGTAACTATAACTTCAAACATCTTTGTGTTCCTTCTTCTGCGGGTTGCTGTACTGGCAGGGAGGGAGACTGGACTAGATCATCTTTGAGAATCCTTCTCCAGTGGCTAATTGCCATCAAGTTGGCTTCGACTTAGGGCAACCCTGTGAACGAGAATCTCCAGAAGATCCTCTTATTAACAGCCCTGCTCAGATCTCAGGGCCGTGGCTCCCCTGATTCAGTCTATCCACCTCTAAAGTGGTCTTCCTATTTTCCTACTGCCGCCTTTAACTTTACCAAGTATCGCTTTTTCTGATGAGTCATGTCATCTTATGACATGTTCAAAACAAGACAGCTCCAGTTTTTGGCTTTTAAGGAGAGTTCAGGCTTGATCTTTCCGGCAGTCCGTGGCATCTGCAGAGCTCCCCTCCAGCACCAGCTCATTCTCTTCCTGTCAGCTTTCTTCACGTTCCAGCTCTCGCAACCACACATAAGAAATCCGGTCCCTTCTATCGTTCTTCTTTACACTGTCTGGATGGCAGCTCCCGGAATCGCTGGCAGTTGCCGTCCCAAAAAGTACTTTCCCCGGCCTTCCTGTCCTTTCCTCAGGATCACCATCTTCCTAGACACGACTCCCGTTAATGGTCGCCAAGCTTCGGCGCGCCTAGTGGAGGGGTCGGAGGGGGGCGACGAACCTGGGCGGAAGGACCTTTCAGCGAGGTCTCCTCAGCCTCCGCCGCCACCCCCCCCAACACGAGGGCGCACAAAAGGTGGCGCAAGCGGCCTTATTGTGAAGGCGGGCCCGTCCCTCCCCCTTGGCCGTCCGTTCCGAGGGAGGCGAAGGCCTCCTTTGCCAGCCCGGCCACGGGCCGCGGCCATTCCAGAGGGCCGGGGGACGCCGAACTTGGCCGGGCAGCCGGCACAGGCCCTTGCGGCGGCGAAGGAGGCTTCAGCGGCGCTTCTTCCTTTCTTCCTTCCCTCCCTCAGCCTCCGTCGCCCGGCCCCGGCAAAGCGCCGTCCTGCAACCTCCCGGCCTGCGCGCCTGCCTTTGCCGCCTGCAGTTCCCGAGGGAAAGCTACCTGCCCGGCCGTCCTCCTCTCCCTCCCTCCCTCCCTCCCTCCGAGAGGGCTTCCCTCGTTCCCGCCTCGCCAGGCGCGAGGGCGCGATCTGCGTCGAGAGGGCGGAGTGGGGCGGGAGGGGGAGGAGAAGTGGGACCCAGGGGGGCGGAGGAGGGCTGGGCGCGGTGGGATGCGGAGGGCGGGGTTCGCCCCTTCCCCCCCTCCCTCTTCCTCTTTGGTCTTGCCCGTCCTCCCCCGCCGCCTGTCAGTGGGGGAAACCCTGCGCCGCGGTGATTGACTGGGAGCGGCTTCCTGGAGGGAGGCGAAGCGGGCGGCTGCGGGGGCGGGCGGGGAGGCGCGTGTGGAAAGGGGGAGGCGGGTGTGTGGGTTGCCCGGGGCAGATCAACCGGAGGGAAAGAGAGGGAGCGAGAGAAGCCGCAGCTAGAGGGGGAGGACGGACGAGGGGTCAGACTGAAGCGCCAGTCGCTCCGCTCCTCTGGCCTTTTATTAGGGTATGGAACGAGGGCTGGAAAATCTCCGTCTAAACGAGTTTTTGGCGTTGGCGCCCGCGTTGGAGTTTTAACGCGGTACCTCCCGTTGACGTGCCTGAGCGTGGGCCCCTTTGGGAGGCTACGACCTCCAGAATCTCCAGGTGATCATGCAGGGTGGGGAATTCTGGCGGTCTAGTCCCCCCAAAAGTAACTTTTGCGATCAACTCACTGTAAATACAACAACATCCAACATCCACAAAACAGGGATACCATTCTCGGGTTTTGTGGATTTTGGCTGCTGTTTGGATTTTGGATGTTGTATCAAAATTGCGCAAAATTCATCACGCAAGCTTTCGAAGCTCCACTGGTTTCTTTATCAGCCAAAGGTGTTAATAATTAGGCAGGAGAAGGAAAAGAAAATGACGATGTTCGGGTCACAGGCCTACCTTTAGTCAAGATGTTGTCTTTGTTGTTGCCTGTTAAAGTGGCCTGGAGGAATATCAGCACAGAAAGAGGTCATTCCCCTTTTGGGGAGACCGAAAAAAAAAGTCTTAAAATCCAGGCAATAAAATTTCAACTCCATTAGAAACAGAAAAAAAAATTCTCTTGAGATCTAGGCTGTTTCTAATTAATGAAGATTATTCACTCCCACACAGTTTGGCTACAGTCCTAACCAGTATACACAGGTACTAGCAGGAAACTTGTCTGGAAGGTTAACCAGGCTCTATCCTGAGGTTTCCTTGGCTAATCTTTGGGTTTGCCACTTTTCCAGCGGCAAATCTGAAATCCCTGTAGCTTGCAACAAAAACAACTTACTAACCTTATGATTATTTGGCCAGCTTATGAAGGGGTGCACAGAATTTATCACATGTTGGATATAAATTCATGGCACCACCATCCTCTGTAACTGTCCTATAATTACTGACCAGAAAAGAAGTCCTGTTGAATTTGAGAAGGCTTTTGAATCACCCCCATACATGAAGCCTTTCACATTACACAATTATAGCACTATGATTCCATGTTAACCAGCGTGGCAACTTCCTTGGGAATCCTGGGAGAGGTATTTTGAATTCTCTGCCAAAGACTTTTAAGTGCCTCACCAAACTACCAGTCCCTGTATTCCATAGGCAGTTAGAGCTGAATCACAGTGCTGTAACTGTGGAGTGTGAAATTACAGTTGTAGGCAATCAATATAAATGCAACATAGGAATGCAGTGAAAGTACATCCTTCTTGCATCAACGTGACTATAAGTAAATTGGAGGAATTGAAGGGGTAGCAACTCTCAGTTAGTGTTAAATTGTTCTGTGTGGGTACTTTTCACACTGGGGGATCCAGTTAGCCCTACTTGGCCATAAGGCATTCCCACTGCAAGGCCATTTTCAGGGCCACTAAAAAAAAGAAAAAGAAATAAAAAGCCTATTTTCCTCCATTACAACTTACCTGGAGTGAAAGTAAGCAAGCAAGGAAAAGCTAGACCTAGCAGATATCTTCTTAGCTGGAGCACAGAAAAGGGTTGTAAGATCATAGGAAGATCTAAAACATGGCCCTCCGGATAGTGATAGACTGCAGCTCCCATCAGCTGTGGTAATAGAATCATAGAGCTGGAGAGACCCCAAGGGCCACCTAGTCCGACCCCTTGCCATACAGGAATATACTATCAAAGCATTCCCAACAGATGGCCACCCAGCCTCTGTTTAAAAACCTGCAAAGAAGGAGACTCCACCACACTCCAAGGCAGTGCATTCTACTGTCGAACTGCTCTTACCATGAGAAAGTTCTTCCTAAAGTTTAGATGAAATCTCTTTTCCTGAAGTTTGAAACCATTGCTCCATCTCCGAGTGTCTGGAGCAGCAGAAAACAGGCTTCTTCCGTCCTCCTTATGACATCCTCCATATGGTCATTATGTCCAATGGAAAGTGATACTAGGACCTGCAGTCCAACAACAAGTGACCCATCCCTGATCTAATGTGACAACCTGCTCTGACTTTAAGAATACTGAATGCCACAGTTAACAAAGGATATTGACAAGCTGGAACATCTTCAGAGAAGGGCACCCAAGTTGGTTAAAGGTCTGGAGAGGAAGCCCTATGAGGAACTGCTTAAGGAGCTGGTATGTTTAGTGTTGATAAGAGAAGACTAAGAACAGACTTTTGAAGGGATTTTGTGTTGAAGATGGAGTGAACTTGTTTTCTGCAGCTGGAGAGGTCCAGGACAGGAACCAAGGGATTCAAATTACAAGAGATTCCATATAAACATTAGAAAGACCTTACTGATATAAGTGCTGTTTAACAGTGGAATGGACTGCCGCAAGCGTAGTGGAATCTCCCTCCTCCCAAGTCTTTAAACCTTGATACCATCCTGCTTCTTAATAGTTGCTTTGGGAGTAGGAGTAGAACTTGCCCTTTTTATAATAGATATAATACTGTCTACCCTACTTGAGAGCTTTCTGAGTTCTTTATACTTTTAACAGTTAACAACCACCAAGCTATATTGTTTTTCTAGAAGCGCCCTGTCATTAGAAGGAGAGATGGTCTTTTTAATATCTTCATGTTTACTCCCACTCGCTAGGTCTTTAAACAAAGGTTGGATGGCCATCTCCCAGAAGTGCTTAAGGTGTCCATTTCTGCATGACAGGAGGTTGGACTACGTGCGCTTTGTGGTTCCTTCCAACTCTGATTCTAGGAGTTCAGCTGTGAATTATCTTACAAAGTAATAAAGAGTACTGTGGAGCATGTGCAAAGAGCTCTTTCTCACAATAGAATAACTACACACTTGACAGTAAGTTTTAGGTCAGAAGCATGAATCATTTGCTCTTCTCTTGGGGTATTTGGACCATTAGTATTTTAAACAGGCAACATGAATGTACATATACACACAAAGGTGCACTCAGCCACCATCATCACCACAATAATAACCTAAATCCAGTTTCAAGTCCCAACTAAAAAAGATCCATTAAATCAATTGGAATTGGGGAGGAATTTATGTAAACTCCATTGATTCAGTCGGTCTATTCTAATTAGGATTAACAATTCATTTAAGCCATTAATTGCTGCCTAATTGTCCTTGGGGCTTTGTTACCCTGAGTGTTGAAGCCATTCCGCCTGGAGATTCAAAACCTGGGCGCTTTAAAGTTTCTTGGAATGAGAATCATTCCCTAAGGCGAATGGGAAATTTAGGGAATTCACGTTTGAATGGGGACCATGTTTCCTCCTTCTTGTGATCTGGATTTTCAAGATTCTTCACGTGATGATTTGCCTAAAACCCATCATCATCGGACTAGTTCGAAATTGCCTGAGTCTCTCAGCTGGCTGGCCCCTCCCTAAATTGCAAACCCCAGGATTCCATAGGATGTTGAAAGTGGAATAATGGCGCTATAAGAGTGTAGTGCGGAAATGGCCTCAGTTCGTTCGCCTCAAGGTCGGCAGAAGTTGGAAAGGACTTGAAGACACACAACCACAACCTGAGAGATGGGGCGCTCTCTGTCTTCATTGAGCGTTCTTTGCTTTCCACCTCTTTAAAAGGAAAGATTCATTAAAAGAAAAAAAAAGAGAAAGAACAGGTCAAACCGAAGCTCCGTTAGTCACATGTCTTCTTTCCATCACCGGATACCTCCAGGGAGTCAACAAAAATCCCCAGAAAACTAGATCGCTTCCGAATATGGAAGGTTGCACGTTTCCATCGTGGCTGACTGTTCTGGCGAAGCCTGTTCCTTTTAGGAAACTATTGACTTTGGGTACAGCAGTTTTATCCTTTGCCTTCTCTTCCTTTGCAGTCTTCCAGTTTCACTGGGCAACCCAGACAGAGTTCTGGTACTGTGGTAGAAGGAGAGAATGTCATGTATTCACGGTTCACAATCGCAGCGTTTCCATACCTCTGTAAGCGTCCTAGCTCCATCTCATGGAACCCTGGAATTTGTAGTTCAGTGAAGTAGTTAGAATTCTGTGCCAGAGAACTTTGCTACCTGTGTTCAGGAAAGAACACTAGCAAATTCTAGGCACCTCACCAGACTATATGTCACAGGATGGAGCCATGGCAGTTTTGTGTGTGTCCCTCAAGTCGCCTCTTGACTTAACGGCGACCCCCTGAATACCATAGGTAAGGAATACTCAGAAGTGCTTTCATCAGTTCCTTCCTCTGAAATATTGCCTCCAGCACCTAGTATTCGTTGGCGGTCTCCCATCCAAGTACTAACCAGAGCTGAGCCTGCTTAGCTTCCAAAATCAAACAGGATCTGGCGACTTTAATTTACAGGGCTGTAATTGTGCACTATGAGTACACTCTAGATCTTGGCCTCGATTCCCATTTTATTGTAAACTTCCTGGAAAGCCTTTTCTGACAGAAAGTAAGGGGTTAGATATAGTAGCAGAATAAATGTTAGTATCTTTCTTTTATAATTCCTGGCCAGCTATCAAGCTCTCCTTTAAAACGCTAGGGTTATAAATAGCATACTGCAAAAGCAGATCGCCAGAGTATAACCCTCAAATTGTTCTCCTCAACCGTCTGGTCCCCGATGGTTCCAAATTTTCACCGCTGCTACTTAAAGGGGCGAGATGTCTGCCTACCTACCTGCCTAGTCTTTTTCCTACCTGTGTCTCTTGTCTAAGGCCATTTCGGCACTAGACTGTTGTAGTGCTATTATTCCACTTTCAACATCCTATGGAATCCTAGGGTTTGCAGTTTAGGGAGGGGCCTTTGAGGAGGCTCCTTCCCAAACTGCAAACCCCAAGATTCCATAGGCTGTTGAAAGTGGAATAATAGCACTACAACAGTCTAGTGCGGAAATGGCCTAAGCCTACCTTATGCGTCTGTTTGTGAGAGAGACTGTGAGCGAAATTTTGACAGCGTTTACTTGTGCACATATCAAGGGCTGTGAGGAAAGGGGATTAAACTGAAATCTGCAAGCCCAGGCCCTTACAACCTTCGGCGAAGGAATGGGAAATCTGAGCAAGAGAACCAAAAACTAATCCAGCCGCCTGGCCAGTTCAGAGATCTGTATCCATTGTTTGCAGCGGGATGAGTACGACAACCCAGGGTGAGGAAGAACTCTGTGTAAGCCGGCCATTTGCGCACTCCAGCCGCAACTGCAATTTGAGTCGGAGGAAGAGATCGCAGTGCCTGTTGGGCATCTCGGGCGGAACTTCTTTCCTCTCCATCGGTTCTGCACTGAGCAGTTCAGGATTCCCTAGAGGGCTAGTCAGGGACTGGTGTGGTGTTCCTTTACAGCTTTCTCTGGCCTGCTTCGCTTTGATGCGAAAGAACGCAGCCCGTGGCAAGAGCCGGGGGCCTTCTTGAAACCAGAGATTAGGCTAAAAAGACGCATTGGAGATGGGGCAGCCTTTTCTTTCACGCCCGCTTAGAGGTGTCCACTGAAAGAGGAAGAGGTGGTGAGGGAAGCGCTCTGCATGCCAGACAAGGGGCGAAGGCCCCTCCCTAAACTGAAAAGCCCAGGATTCCATAGAATGTTGAAAGTGGAATAATAGCACTATAACAGTCTAGTGCAGAAATGGCCTTAATATGGAATATAATTGTGGAAGAGTCTCACGTTTGAAATAGTCATGTTGTTTCTTTGTGGATAAAGTGGGTCTCCTGGGAAAGCTGGGAGGTAGAGAAGACCCCTATGCTAATATTAATTAAATAAACATATCCTCCTGGTTTCTGATGAGCACAAGGCAGGTTATTTGGTATCCTATCCCCCACTTTATCCTCACAACAAGCACCCTTTGAGTTAGACGGGGCAGAGAAAATGACTGGCTACTGAGTTTTGTGGATTTCCTAAGTCCAGTCCAACAGGCCAATCACTGCACCACACTAGTACTCTGTACACACAGATGCAGTCACAGGATCCAGTAAGACCAAGGTCTCAGTCTTAAAACCAAACCCAGTGAATGTAATTTACTGGAAGTCAGGCCCAGCGAAATCAATGGAGTTTGAGCTATCCAACTAGCGCCTAGCGCCTAAGTCCCGCTGATTTTGATGGAGGTGCTGTTATAAATCCGGCTAGGATCTACGGGAGATCTGTCTTGTTTTAAGAGGGGAGCTTTAGATTAACACGGGAATGGGCAAATCCGTAGTCTCCAAGGAAAAGATTCGTCTGACAATGATCCCGGAAAGCTTGCATGTGGATATGGATCCAGTGTTCCACGTTCTTAGAGCAGATCCAGTAAAATTTTGACTAAAGCCCTCTTGTTTTTAGTGAGAGCACGCTTGACTTGGAAAGGCTGTGAGCAAGTGAGTCCACAAGACAACTGAACCCCTTGGAAAAGCCCTCATTGAACCTGATAGGACTTGCTTCCAGGTAAAGTCTACACAGATTTTCTGCTTCCCCCCAAAGTCAATGGGTTAAATCAAGAGGTGGAACCCAGGTGGTCCTCCAGAGTTGTTGGACTGCAATTCTCAGTTTTCCTTAGCTTGGCTACCCTGGCTAGGGTTGATGACAGCTGCAGTCCAGCAGCATCTAAAGGACCACATAATTCCCAACTAGAGTACAACAATTGAATCAATGGAACTTACATAAAGGTTGATTTACCAAGTCTCAATGGGTCTACTCTGGTCGAGACTGGGGGAAAAAAGGATTACAGGCTAATGTCTTAAATGTAAGCAGCCATCCCATCCCTTTTAATGTTCTTCTGCTATTGGAGGACAAATTATGGTTCCCTCACGCGCGTATAATTCGAGGAAGAACCTGAATGTGGCAGCACAAAGGAGCAGCGTGCATTTGCAAGTTAAAGGAAGGGACCCTCACAGAGATCGACTGTTCAGAGAGCATGCTAATGGGTGGAAATACAGAGACATCTGAATTCTTGTCGCAAAAGGCCAAGAGCCAAGATGACACCTCTTGCTTTTTACATCACTATCCCTATTTCCACTGTCTAGGAGCAGAAGCAAAAATTTGCAGCCCGCGTGAAGTTTTTGCTCGTCTGGCCATTAAATCCGCGAGAGCTTGAGCAATAGAAGATGTTTCTCTCTCGTAGACTCATTGAGAACGTGTGCCCTGCCTTGCCCAGTATTAAGACGGCTTACTTAGAAGTTGTTGTTCTTGCATACCTTCAGGTCGACTCAAACTTATGGAGACCCATTTCACCGGGTGTTCTTGGCAAGATTTATTCAGAGGAGGTTTGCCATTGACTTTCCTTTTAGCCTGAGCGAGTATGACTTGCCCAAGGTTGTTACCGTGTGTTTTCACGTCGTTTCTGATTTATGGCGAGCCTATCACGGGGTTTTCTGGGGGGTTGAGAGTGTGTGACGTGCCCAAAGTCAGGCGGGGGTTTCCATGGCAGAGCGGGGGAATCGAACCCTGCTCTCCAGCGTTATGGTCCAACCTTCAAACCACTACACTACAAGGTTACCCAGTGAGTTTCCCTGGCTGAGCAGGATTCAAACCCTAGTGTCCAGAGTCCTCGTCCAGCTACACCGTGCCAGTTCCCAATTATTCAGAAATAAGTAGACTATACACAAGTTGGAGCAGATTCAGAGAAGGGCGACGATGATGATAAGAGGTACGGAGAAGAAAACATATGAGGAAAGGTTGAACGAGTCGGACAGGTTCAGCCTGGTGAGGAGAAATCGGAGGGTGACATGGCTGCAATCTTTATCTAAACTGGTGTCACAAAGAGGAGATTTGTTTCTCTCCTTGCTCCAGAGGTTAGGAGCAGGACTAAGGGTTTTAAGTTACAGGAAGGTAGATTTCGACTGAACGTTAGAAGAAAGTTCTTGGTAGTGGGAGCGGTTGGACAATGGAATCTGTTACCTTGAGAGGTGGTGGAGTCTCTTTCTTTGGACATCCAAGAAAGAAAGAAGGAAAGAAGGGAGGGAAGGAAGGAAGGAAAAGACCGGACAGCTACCTGCTGGGGATGTTGGTCTAGCTGAAGTTTCTTGTTTGGACTCGAGGGCCTGTGAGGCCCTTTCCAGCTCCACGATTCTCAATCCCAGTTATTTTAATAGGACTTACTCCCAGGTAAGTGCGCAGAGGATTGCAGGCTTTATTGCAGGACGGTTGTTGGGAGATCCCCTACAGCTGCTCCTCTGCGTCTCTCGAAACATTTAAGCTGAAGTCATTTGGCTTTAGGACTTTGTCTTAGGGTGTCTTCAAGTTCTTTTCGACTTATGGAGAGCCTAAGGAGAACCCACCAAGATTTGTTCAGAGGCGGGTTGCCTTTGCTTCTCCCTGAGGCAGAGAGAGTGGGATTGTCCAAAGTCACCCAGGGGATTTCCATGACCTAGCAGGATTCGAACCTTGGTCTACAGAATCGTAATCTGTAGTCCAGGGTGGCTTTCTGGCTTTAGGACTACATAAGCCAATAGGCTGAAATAAGACCATTTGAAACTCGCTCTTTCTTCTTAACAGCTGTCGAATCCCCATTCCAGGAATTCATACGTTAAAATTAACATAAGATTCGTATTTTTGGTTCTAGAGGGATATTCACGCCTTTGAGTTAGACAGAGGAGGCGGGAAAAAAAATACTCTGTAACTACGAAGATTCCATCCTGTTTATGCCAACAGAGTCTAGCCTGAAAAATAAATAACTTGGACAACTCTGTAAAGCTGCACACACCTAAGGACCAACAGAACGGAAGCAGAATTCTGTTCTACCTTCTCCAAAGTGACGCCGCAGCAAACCTGTTTACCTTAACGGAGTCACTTCGGATTACCCGACTGCTGCCGAAACGATTCAATCTGATTTATTTCTAATCTCATTGGCATAGAGATGTGAAATCCCCGGATCTCAGTGGGACACATGCTGTGGTCTTCAATAGAGCAAAACGCCCCTTGTGCTTCGGTCCCATTCACTACCAGTTCCGCTCCATTAGGGTTTGCCGAATTTGGCCTAAAATGACGGCAGTAATTTTATTTCCTGGATCTACACAGCCGTTTCTAATGAACTGGTAAGTCAGAATCGTTAAGCAGTTGCTCCTTTTGGACAGCGCCTGTGCCAGTAGCAGAAAGCTGGAGGAGAGCGGCTGCATTACAGAAATCATGGAACAGCAGCCGCTCCGCGCACAGTTGAGTAATTTGTAGCTAAGTTCCATTTTTTTCCTCTTCTCTTTTTTTGTGCCCGCCTTTGCTGGCATAACAATATGGAAGCTTTGCAGTTACACAGAATTCTTCCTCCCTCCCTCTCTTACCGTTATAGCTCGAAAGCCTGCGCAGAGATCCAAGTTTGGCAAAAAAAAATATCTACAGATATCTAAGTTGGGCAAAAATCAAAGATCCTCTCTTTCTTTAAATCTTTCACGTGCCTCACGTTCCTGCAATCTGCATGCTTACAAAAGCAGTTTCCGCTGGGATTTTTTTGTCAAAATTATTTTAAGAGATCACACCCTTAAGAACTGTGTAGAATGAAGGAGGGCTTTGCTCACCGGCTGAAGATAGTAGATGGTGAATGGGGATTAAACCCGAGCACTGTCGAGAAAAAAACGAGCATTAATGGGGGAGGGGGATGTCTTCTTCTTCTGAGTAAGCTTAGCGGGTTTCTTTGGGTTGAATCAAAGTTTTGGTGTTTTCTTAAGGGTTTTTTGTTGTTGTGTTCCTTCACATTGGCTTTTTTGTTTTTTTGTTTTTTTTGCGGGCTGGGGGAGAAGGAATTGCTCAGTTCAGTCTTGATGAGTTTTGTTTTTAAAGGTTCCCTGTCTTCTGTACCCGATTATTCCCTCACCCCACCCATAAACAGGACTCCTTTGTTCGTCTAGGTACCCAAACCCGTCTGAAAGATCCCTGCTCTCCGTTTGGGGTTCCTAACCCCCACCTGAACTTTAATGCCAGAATGACAAGGAAAAGAGACCACCAGCTTCAGTCGCCTCCGCTGTCCATCATATTTTACCACTCCTACCGACAGAGACTTTTCTTTAGGTCGAGGCACGGATTCTTACGTTCGCAGCGCAATTCGCTAACGCGCTGCTTTTTCAGTCCGACTTGTGCTAAAGTTAAGTTCATTCCTTTGTGCGAAAGAAATCGAGGGTATTTAGAGGAGGGGTAGTAGCTGGCCCTAAACTTCTGAGCTGGAGAGGGATTTGGGACAGGACGAGGTGAGGATTTGGATGTCATGTCTCAACGTGGTGCCCCCACCTTCCTCTGATCGTGGGAGATAATCCGAAATGGGGAAAATGGGGGTGGTTACGACCCGAGTAAGAGTAGTTGGAGTGGCGTAGTGGTTCGCGTGTTACACTAGGACTTTGGGAGACCAGGGTTCGAATCCTCGCTCGACCATGGAAAACCCCTGGGTGAGCCTGGGAGAGTCACACTCTCTCAGCGGAAGAGGAAAGTAGTGACTACCTCCTCTGAATAAATCTTGGCAACAAAAGGCCAGCACAAGATCGCCATAAATGGAAACCAACAAAAAAGTGAAGAAAAGGACAACATTCCTCACTATATCCCCGCCTTGAAAGAAAAACAATCTGGTCACCAAGAAGTACAGGAAATCTGGAATGGATCGGGACTAGAAAGAGAGGAGGGGAACCGTCCCGGTCCAACTCCAGAAAGGGCTTCATTTGCCCCCTTAAGCCAAAGACTAACCTACCGGCGAAACCAAATGCCGATCAAAAGTTTTTTGGTCTGGGCAAAACAATTAAAAAAAAAATTAAAACACAGTCTAAAAGCTCAACAGATGAGAGAAAAAGCGGCCAGGAAACGACTCCAACTCTGGAGAAAAGTGCCAAACGAGACATAAAGCCGCATTGTAAAAATCATCTGGAAAACAGGTTTCCCTATTGAAGTCGTTCTGTGTTAATTACTGCGATCTGGAAGGCTCTGAATCTAAACGCCTGGAAGCTTGACTTCCCTTTCTCTCTCTCCCTCTCCCCGCTTGGCCCAGCGAAAGGGAGAGCGAGCGAGCGAGCACTGAATCCGAGCCCGGGGACAGAGTTGGGGGGCGCGGAGTGGGGCGCGGGGGGAGAAAGGAGGATTTCACGTCCGGATCCTTTTGCCTTCGACGCTTCGGCGTTGCTACGTGTTCACGGCAGGCTCTGGTCGGGAGGACGCCGGGTTATTTCCTTCTAAAGAACCACCAGGTCTCGCTTTCCGTTCGCCTTTAGAAAATTATTCGCATTATTTATGCTACATTGAGCGATCTAATTTCTTCGTGATAGTCAGCTAATTGCTCTGGCAGGTAATTAGAAGAGGTTTTACAACGCAAAAAAAAAATCAGGGCTTTTTTTTTTTTTTTTTTGCAGTGCCTCTCGGATTATTAAATTGCTCTGTAAATTATACCATATTTGTAAAGGGAGGAGATTACGGGGAGGGGGGGCGGCTGGTGAGGATAGCGGTGGAGGGGGGTAGAAAGAAGAGAAGAGATCTTTTGAGTAAGTTTTCCTGATGCCATTCGAGCTTTTTCTCGCTCTAGCTTTCCCTCTGTCTCCTTGTTTTTAAAATGGAGATTGTGTGTGTGTGTGTGTGTTGTTGTTGTTTAGCTTTTTCTGGCCTCGAATTATTCTAAAACACGCGATCTAAAGCCCATTTTGTTCGTGCTCAGTGGTCCAGAATAACTTGCCCATAATGGGCCAGGTTTGAAGCGAGCCTCCTAAGCCAGCCTCCACCGAGCATGTGGGAAAAGAATGGCTTAAATGGGGACATCTGTTCAGCGTTGCTCATCTCCCTCTTCAAGCCAGGTCAGGCTAAGAGAAGAACCTGATGACCTTCTCAAACACACAGGTCATTTCCGCACTAGGCTGTTATAGCGCTATTATTCCACTTGCAACCTGCTATGGAATCCTGGGGTTCGCCCCCTCCCGAAACTGCAAACCCCAGGATTCCATAGGAGGTTGCAAGTGGAATAATAGCGCTATAACAGTCTAGTGCGGAAATGGCCACAGACAGACACACATGCATATATACACCTCCCCAAATTGCTTCGGGAATAAATAGGGAGGAGGTGTGGAAACAAGAACATGGGGGCGAAATATCGATGGTCTTGAGATTAGGGTATAGAGATGATGGAGTTATTAGGGAACCTGGAAGCTTGTAGGAGAGAAGGTACCGGACTCGAGGATGCTACTCGGATAGAAACAGGCAGGCACAAATAGAAACACACGGATATATAAACCGAAGAGTATCTCTGTTTGACAATTCCGGCCCTCGTGATCCATGACCCACGTGCAGGCAGACTCCCCCTCTTTCTCCACTTGTTTTACTTCCGTGTAACTTCATACAGCCAACCTGGTGTGGGGTGCTTTGAGTGCTGGACTGAGACTCCGGGAGACCAGAGTTCGAATTCCCTGTCAGCCACAGAAATCCCGACGTTGGCCTTTCACACTCTCTCAGCCTCAGAGGAAGGCAAAGGCAAATCCCTTCTGAAGAAAATTTGCCAAGAAAACCCCTTCATAGGTTTCCCCGGGGGTCACCATACGTCAAAAACAAAAACAAAAACAAAACAAACTTGAAGGCAGTCGACAACAACCCCCCTCAGAAAGCGTGACTCCTGCTAGGGGTTCGTCGGCCTGGTTTCGGACGTGACTGGACGGCATAGGTGGAATACATGGGGAGTTCACTCCGCAATGGAGTGACAAGTAATGCCCCCCCGCCTCAAAAACTTATATTTTTAAGGAGCGTCTCCATTTTTTTTTTAGGCAATGGTGAAAAAAAGGTTCCCTGTTTCGTAGACGGAGATACTGGAGACAACAAAAGCCAGGCCCAATCCCCCCTCCCGCCCCCAATGCCAAGCACCTTCTAGATTATTTGCAATTAAACACGATTTCCCCCAAGTCACATTTATCTTCAAGAAAGCACGATTGCAAACTGTCATCCGTCCGGAGGAGATGCGGGATAATCCGTCTGGAGGAGACGCGCGGGGTAGTCTGGAAGTGTGACCTCCTCAGACGACAGAAAGAGAGAGAGAGAGAGAGAGAGAGACGGAGGGAGGCATGAAAAGAAAATCAATAATGCCGAAGGGACGGATTTAGTCGTTTTTAAACTCTCCGGTGAAGAAGTGAGATATAAGGGAACCGGAGGAGAGAAAGAGAGAGGAGCAAACAGATCCATCCTGGGGCGAGGGGGGCTTTTAAAGACGCCTCTGGGTGATTTGGGGAGGCGGGATCCGTTTCATCTACGACTCCCCTTTGCTCGGTCGCGGTTAACCCGCTGACACGCGTGTACGCGCGACAGGACGAATTGTTTAGTTATCTTCCTCGCCCTCCTGTTTCACGTGCCTCCCCTTTTCTAATCGGCTCCTGAGCAGAAATGACAGAGCCGAGGATGGGGTGAAGTACGGGGCCGGATAGCTCAGGATTCCTCTTCACACGTTCACCCTCTTAAGGTAAACCCAACTCGTGCCTTGATTTCAAAGGAGCCTGAGGGTAACCGCAGAGAGAAAGACCCACTTGAAGGAAGTGAGGGGGGGGGGGAGAGGCGGGAGAGAGAGTACAAGGAGATTTTAAAAGGCCCTCACCTCCCCCGCAAGTGACCCTCTTGTCCCCGGGCCCGCCCACCCACATTCCTCCCTCGTGTTGCGCTGAGAGGTCGAACAACCGAGCCAGCGGGAATTAAAGCGGACCAAAGGAGACGCCAGTCTTACCATCTTGAAACTATACTGAAGCCTATCTATCGGAAAACTGGTGTCGAAAACCAGCCGGAGTTGGAGGACGGCGGGGGGGGGGGACTTTCGCGTGCTCGCACAGTAAGCGCATCTATTTAAATAAATAAGCAAATACACACACACACACGTACATATATACATATTGCACGTTCGCACGTGCGTGCGGACGCACATTTCTTCTATGGGACATGGGCACTGGGAGAACATCTTGAAATGATGCCGGCCATAGCCTGTGAACGCTCACTTTCTGGAACTGAAAAAGTCCGGAAAAACTCAAGAAATAGGGATTTGGAAAGGACACCTTAAGTAGGAACGTTTTTGATGCTGCCAACTTTTTTTTTAAGGGGAGCTCCCCCGTCCTCGTTTTTCCTGTCGGGTTGATTTTGTCCAAGTGCTTAACACTTCCTGGTGGAAATCAATAGGTTTTTTTTTTTAAGTACCTGCATGTCTGAGTGTGTATGTAATTGATTAAACGAGACAAGTTGTTAAAGGAAGAAGAGATCTTCATTAGGGTCGGGGCCTCTGCGCTGGCCCTTTCTCCAGCCCTTTCTTGTCTCGAGCTGGCCATTGCTCCGCCTGGGGGGCTGAGGGCACTGCTTGACAACTTTTATCTTGGTCGCTTCTTTAGAGAAATTTCTCCAGATGAGACAAAAAGGCTTCTCCACACAGAATTAAAAGAGGAAGGGAGGCAAAAGCTTAAGAGGGCCTAACAAATGTAACTCCTTATTTTCCATGTGTATGGATTATTATAGCAAACTCTGACCATAAACCCCATGGACTTCCATGGGCTTCTTCTGTTCAATACTACATTCCTAGTAAATGCCGCCTTGGTATGGGCAAGGGGATATAATTCACTAGATCTCTTGAAGTAAAAACAGCAGTTCTCTTCCCCCAACTTCTGCGCAAGATACTGGCTAGAGCAGCAGTTACAGGGGTTTTATCTCTTGGAAAACCCAATCTTTGTTTTGCAAAACCTCCTTTTCCCCTCTTTTGACTTCAACGTGCCCCTTCTGGGGCGTCCATCCAACAGCATCCTCCCACTAGTCACACAGGAAAAGACGAAGGAGGAGATCCATCAACTGGCCTAAAGCCGGATTATCTGGGTTTTTACAGTGGTGGAAGTAAAACCCACCATTTTGTGATGGGTTTACCTTATATAAAGTAGGCATTTTTTTAAAAAAATCCAGAAAGAAGCTCCCCTAAGGCGAGTGTGAGTTTCTCTTAGGGAACCTGTGAATCTAATCTTTGGCCACTTCTGCAAGGAGTGATCTAAAGCGAGTCTGGCCTTTCTAGAACACTTCGGGTTGGGGCAGCAGGATTCTGATAGGGCCCGATGAAGCCAAGAAACCAGGTCCGGCCAGCTCTCCTGGCGTAATGAAACCGAAACGGGCAGGCGCCCCCCTGTCAGACTTACCCCCACCCTGGAGCGCCTCCTAGAGGCTGCTTCCCTCCGGCTTGTTTATTCCCTGTTAGTTCCGGGCGAGCACACCATTGTTTTGGAAAAAAAGGGTTTCTCGCTCCCTGGCTTAGCCCCTCAGCTCTCTGTTCGCCTTGTGGGATGCCTAATAGCTCCCTGAGCCGCAAGGCTCTTTAACTCGGCAGACTTGTGCGAGTGGTTCCCAGGATGTAAATTAGGTCCCCAAAGCTGTTGTCCAAATCGAAGAAACAGAGAAATTAATCTGGGAGACTATCCATCATAGACTGTAATAAAGGGAGCGACATGGATGAGACAGATGATATGATTAAGGAGCTGTGGTCGTTTTAATTAACTTTTTGCTGTCCTGTAATGATCAAACTGGTCAACAGACCCGGTCAATAAGCATGTTAATATCAAACAAATAAAACCAGGGATGATTAAAAACCTCCTGGTTTATTAAATTTGAAATTCAAATGAAATTTATGCTGCAGATGCATACAGAATGCTAATAGATCGTCACTTTGTCGGGAGCGGCAGGATGCTACAGGTTTGCAAGAAATGCACGGACGTCTATCTTTCTCCGCAGATTTAACTGAACGTTGTGTGCGTACGTGTGCGTGTGTCTGGGGCGGTGGGGCACAAGAGGGAGCTTTAATTAATTTCAGGGAAGAAAATATCCTTCCGAGGTTCTCACCTCTTTCTGCCTGACACCTGGATTTTTTTCTCCGTTGATATAAAATGACTCCCTGAACGTCAAGAGGGGTACGCGCTGCTGGTCGAGAAAGCCACAGGCCCTGGACTAGATAATAATTTACGCACGAAGGGAAAGGCCAGATGTTGCCAAAGGAGGGCCACAAGATCCGAGTCGAGACCGGCACAAGTTGTTCCTTTGCCCTCCCCTTCCCCCTAAATCTCTCAGAGCAGTCCGTAAGTGTCGAGTCCCATAGAAGCCTTTTAAAATGCTGGTGCCATTCTGGAGATAAGGCGGTCAACGAGCAAAGATGGTGGTGGGGAGCGAAGTAAATCCGAGATGGTAAACTTTTTTTTTTTTTTTAAAGACAACCTCATAATAAAATACTAACACGGATAAATACGTGTCAAAAATGCAGACAAAAGAAACAAAGGAAGAAACAGTGTTTCGTCTCCTCTGAAGTAAGTCCCTCTGGGTGCATCAGCGCTCACTCCCGGGGAAGTGGGCACGGGAGTGCAGGTTTAGACTCTCCTCTTCCAAAGAATTGTTTAAAAATAGAAAACCTGTAATTAATTTGACTGTTTCTGTTTGCAACTATCTAGAGAAGGCAGCTCTAAAATGTCCGTTTTTGTAACCAAACACTTGTAACTGTCTTTGTTCGCGGCGAAAGCATTTCTCATTTGCCTCTGGAAGTCTACCTATGTATGTCTTCATAGTCAGCGCTCCTGATGCGGAGGATAAAGGCGGCAGATAAAGCTAATCACCCTTCTTTCCTGTGGGGTTGTGTCTGTCCCTGTTTTTTTTTTTAACTAAATAAGAAAGCGCCCTATTTCACACGCCCTCCCACCCCTTACGCGAAGAGGGGGGCGTCGTGGGTGTCAAGGCTAGTATTGATTCAGTTTCACTCCGAAATGTAAACGAGTGCGCACGAGGTCTTGAAAAGGAATATCGTTATAGAAGGAGACCAAAGCAATGAAGTTAATTCTTTTTTATTTGTTAAACGGAGTTCCCTCCTTCCTCCTTCTGGGCTGGCCTGTCACGCCTTCTCAACAGGCTAAAATCATTCAGAGCCGCTCGCGGAGGGAAACGCGACGTTTATGGTAACCATCAGCCTTCAGAGAAAGAAAGCAGTTCATTAATTTACTTCACTCCTTTGCTTCAAAGTATGATCAGGCACGTTATCCCCGTAATCAATAAGATATGATGTACAGTCAATAACCATAGGCCATTAAAAAGGGGGGGGGATGTCCCACGCCCATTTTTTTTTCCACAAAGGCACGCCCATCCCGAGTTTGCTAACACTTAACACCGACAGTAGCCATTTCGGCCACAAAGAGCTGAAATATTTCCACGCGGGAGTTCAGGCGATGCGATTAAATCCAGATCAAGCGCACAAGGCAAACACCCCAGTTCTCTGTCCTAATTCTTGCGTTCCCCTCTTCTCCCGTGAAAAGGAATGACTTCCAGGGTATCATTTCCCAAAGGTGGTGGTAGAGGGAATGCCGGATCTTTCCTGTCCCTTTTTTTATTTGGTTACACTTTCTTTGGGCTAATTTCTTTTATGTTTTAAGAAATCACTTTCCACCCATGACAGAGCCACGTGTTAACACCTGGACCCCCCGTTATTCACTCCTCTGATAGGGGTGGCGGCTATTCCCATGTGTAAGAAAACAGAGAGGACGAGAAAGAAGCCACCTAAAAATTAAATAAAGAGACCCACGCACAAAACAATAAAATAATGTAAAATAATAAACATTTTAAAAAGAAATTGGGGTTGGAATTGTGTGTGTCTCCCCCCAGGGACACACAACTCCTGAAAAGAGGGGGAAAAAACCCCAAAGGCCTGGAATTTATCGGGAAGACTTGAAAGATACGACGTGACTCCCTTTGCACTGCCGTTTTACCCAGCTATTTTCCTTTACATAACCGAGAGGGGGCAGGTGGAAGGAACAGGAAAAACGCGGCTTTCCGAACCACCCACTTTACTTATATCCACGGAAAGAGGGTGTTTTCTTCTAGAAGTCCCGCTGTCCATGCCGAAACTAAATTCAAAATTCCCAGGATAGATACACCCGTGCGCGAGTGAGGGCATGCTGTCAGATTTATGTCTGTTTTCCTAAGGTGAACATGTTTTTTTGTGGGGGGGGGTATTTCAGATTTATGTCTGTTTTCGTAAGGTGAACACTTTTTTGGGGGGAGGGGGCTGGTGATGAGAGAAAGGACTTGGAGGATTACGATGCCCTCGCCAGCCACGAACTGAGCGACAACCAAGAAACAAGAAAGGGGACGAGAGGGTAAAGCTTTTTAGAGCAGGAAAAAAAAAAAAACCACAAACCCCCTGATCTCAAGAGAGAGAGAGAGAAAGTGCAAGAAGAGGCGCGCGGGCGCGAAAGAGTCGGCGCATTTGTTCACCCTCCCTTGCATTTGTAATGCATCTTTTTTTTTCCCTCTCTCTTTTTTAACTGCGAGCAATCCTTCTCCCTCTCTTTCGCTCGCTGCGCAGAGTGTGCCTTTCTTTGCAAGAGGAGAGGCGCGGCGGCGGCGGCGGCGGCGGCGGAAGGCGCGCGGCGGCGCTGCTGATGACCTCACGCAGGAGCCACGTCTCGGGGCGGCCGACGGAGCCGGAGATTGGCTGGCGCGGGCTCAGCGGCACTTCAAAGCCTGAGAGGGAGCTACAATTGTGGTGGAATGGGCGGAACTGATCATTGTATTGCACACCTCTAAAAAAAAACGCCACTGCCTCTGATTTATCAATATAAAAAAGATCCTCTGAGAGGGCACTTTGTGGGATGGCAACTTCACTTCTAGGGGTGAGTCTGAGCGTTTGTCCCCCCCCCTTTGCTCTTTTAATTGGGTCTTCTCTCTCTCCCCCCCCCCCCACTTTCTTTATTGGTGATCGGAGGAGGGTTAAGTAACCCCTTCTGTTTGACCGGGGGGCTATCAGTCTCCTCCATTGAGGTTTCGTGCCCCTCCCTTTCTCTAAGTCCAAGTGAGTTCCAGAGAAAAGAAAAGAGAAAAGCGAGGAGGGACGGGGCAGGGGGGAAGAGGGCAGTCACTTTTTCCCCCTTTTTGTCAGGGAGCAGGAAAAAAAAGGTTTTAAGGGCATTAGCCCTGAACAGCCTCCGAAGCTGGGGCGGCGGAACTATTCCTCTGTCCCCGGAGAACTGGACTCTCCGTTATCCGCGCGAACAGGGGGCTGAAAAAACAGGCTGCTTTTCTTGCTTTGTGTGTGTGTATGTACGAGAAACAGCGAGCGAGCGAGCGACAGGGAATATTTTAAGAACTGAGAAAACTTCTTGTTGGTTTGCCTTCCTTTTAACCCTTCATTTTTTTGCAGGTATGTTGGACATGTCTTTTCTCTCTCTCGCTCTCCTTCGATTTATGGATAGGAAAGAATTTGAGGGGAAGAGGGGGGAGGGAGCTGGGAGGGAAGAGAATCTCGGTTTAAAAGTTTAATTTGTAGATGTATTCATTTCCTAATCGAGGAGGTTATTATCTTTGCTGGCAACACGCAGCGACTCCGGACTGTCGCTTCCGGGGAGAGAACTCCAACGTCCTTGGATCGGGGCTCCGTTTTAGCCAGAGCTTCCCCCTCCCCTTTCCTCCTGTCCCCGGAGGCTGTGGAAATCGCGGTGTCCCTCCGGGCTCGGAGTTAGATTAAGCGCAAGGCTCCGTGGCTTGTCTCTAGGCTGCGGCTCTGCCTTTAGCTAGGAAGAAGCCGGCGAGGGTTGTTTTAAATCGGAAATGTCGGGGGTGGGGAGGTTGAGCACAGAGCCTGGGACCCGAGATCCTCCGGGGAGCCACGAGGAGGTGTAAAGAAGCCCACTGGGGTCGAGGAAGCGTCTTTGTAGCCCACCTCTCCCCGCTCAGCGGGTGAGGATCCAAGCAGGGCAAGTGACGATTTCGGGGGGGGGGGGAGGGAGAGATCTTTCTCTGTATTCTTTTTTTTTTATCCCCCTGCTGAGCCTGACGGGTGCTTTTCCCGGCCTTTTTTCTCCCCTCTCGTTGCAGGAAGAACCGCGTTTGGGCTCCACACCTCTGGCCATGCTCGCCGCCACCTGCAACAAGATCGGCAGCCCCAGCGCCTCGCCCTCGGCCCTCTCGGACAGCGCCTCCTCCTTCGGCAAGGGCTTCCACCCGTGGAAACGCTCCTCGTCGTCCTCCTCGTCGGGCAGCTGCAACGTCGTGGGCTCCAGCCTGGCCGGCGTCGGAGTCTCGGCCTCGGCGCGCAATGGCTCGTCGGCTCACGCGGCGGCCGCGGCGGCGGCTGCTGCCGCGGCGGCCGCCCTGGTCTCGGACTCGTTCAGCTGCGGCGGTTCCCCGGGCTCCAGCGCCTTCTCGCTCACGTCGAGCGGCGCCGCGGCCGGCTCGCCCTTCGCCAACGACTACTCGGTCTTCCAGGCGCCCGGGCCGTCGGCGGCCGGCGGAGGCGGCGGCGGCGGGGGAGGCGGCGGCGGCGGC
Source organism: Cyclura pinguis (assembly GCA_030412105.1). Classification (NCBI taxonomy): domain Eukaryota; kingdom Metazoa; phylum Chordata; class Lepidosauria; order Squamata; family Iguanidae; genus Cyclura; species Cyclura pinguis. Next base: position 31,895,320 of record CM059604.1, on the reverse strand, counting down.
GGAGTGCAGGAAGCCGCCGCTCACCAGCCCGTCTTCATCTCGAAGGTGCACACGTCGGTGGACGGACTGCAGGGCATCTACCCGCGCGTGGGCATGGCGCACCCCTACGAGTCGTGGTTCAAGCCCTCGCACCCGAGCGACGCGGGCGCCTCCAGCTGGTGGGACGTGGGCGCCGGCTGGCTCGACGTGCAGAACCCCAACGGGGTCCACCCGGCGGCCGCCGCGGCCGCCGCGGCCAGCGGGCTCCAGGCGGCGGGCTCCTTGCACTCGCCGCTGGGCGCCTACAACTCGGATTACTCGGGCCTGGCGGGCCACTCGGCCTTCAGCAGCGGCGCGGCCTCCTCGCACCTTCTCAGCCCCGCCGGGCAGCACCTCATGGACGGATTTAAGCCCGTGCTGCCGGGCTCCTACCCGGACGCGGCGCCCTCGCCCCTGGCGGCGGGCGCGGGCGGCTCCATGCTGGGCGGCGGGCCCTCCGCGCCGCTAGGCGGCTCCCCGCGCTCGTCGGCCCGGCGCTACTCGGGCCGCGCCACCTGCGACTGCCCCAACTGCCAGGAGGCCGAGCGGCTGGGGCCGGCGGGGGCCAGCCTGAGGCGCAAAGGCCTCCACAGCTGCCACATCCCCGGGTGCGGCAAGGTCTACGGCAAGACGTCGCACCTCAAGGCGCACCTCCGGTGGCACACGGGCGAGCGGCCCTTCGTGTGCAACTGGCTCTTCTGCGGCAAGCGCTTCACGCGCTCGGACGAGCTGCAGCGCCACCTCCGCACGCACACGGGCGAGAAGCGCTTCGCCTGCCCGGTCTGCAACAAGCGCTTCATGCGGAGCGACCACCTCAGCAAGCACGTCAAGACTCACAGCGGCGGCGGCGGCGGCGGAGGCGGCGGCGGCTCCGGGGGCTCCGGGGGCTCCGGCGGCGGCAAGAAGGGCAGCGACACCGACAGCGAGCACAGCGCGCCCGGCAGCCCGCCCTGCCACTCCCCGGAGCTGCTCCAGCCTCCCGAGTCCGGCCACAGGAACGGCCTGGAGTGAGAGGCCGCCCCTCCCCTTTTCAGAAGAGCGCGCGCCCCGGGGCCGGGCGAGGGCAAACTCGTTCCGTCTTTCTTTCTCTTTCTTTCTTTCGGTCGGCGCCTTTTTTTTCCCGCCCTTTTTCTCCCCCTCCGTCCCCTATAAAGTGAAGCCTTCCGCCTGTGTGAGGAACTTTGGCCGAACAAACAGGGGGCCCGGACAGGTGAAGTGGGGCGCGCGGCGCTCCGTTCTCCAGACTGACCGGCCTTTCTCGGCTCCCCTCCTCCGGTCCCCCGAAACCGGGGGCTCGCCGGGGGCCACGCGGGCAAGGAAAGGAGGCACTCCCTGCTTGGGCTTGGCGAGCAGCAAGAGCTGCTCCAGACTGAACCCAACTGACTTCCAAGCGGGGTGTGTGGGGACGGGGGGGGCGAGAGGTGGCACGATTTTTTTTGGAGGGGTGTCTCTCGAAGTGGGGGGAGGAGGAACAGTGATATCCAGATCTGGGGAAGGGGGCAACAGCCCCCCCTCCCACAAAGTAGGTGAATTAGAACCTTTGTCAGGGGCGGGCGGGGAGCGCCCAAGACCTTTTGCTGAAAGCACTTTTAGGGGGGAATGATGGGAAGCTTTATAAGGGAAGCTTCTCTCCCTCGCCGCCGACTCTGGACACTCCGCACCCTAAATGTCTCTTCGAGGTTGCTTTGAAACTGCAGGGCATGCGGCCGCTGATGTTAGTGGGATTACTCTGGAGTAAGAGAGGGCAGCCCGCAGCCTGTGCGTGTATTTGGGGATGCGGGTGCCTGTGGGGAGGTGTGAAGGCTGACCGCCTTGCTGGGCTCTTCGAGTATCCTGAGACAGAGAGATCTTCCAGAGCACTTCGGAGTAAAATTTGTTTTTGGAGGCTACCCTGAGGCAATTGCGGCTGGGATCCTAACTTGAGATTCGGGTGTGGGGGACAGAGGATTTCCATTCAAAGGGAATCAGTTACCCTTACTTCCAAGTAAATGAGTGTGTGAACTAACGTTCGCTTTGGAGCTGGTAAGGACTTACCCGCCGTGTAAAAATTCCTGAATTTCAAGAGGGAGCCACCCGATCCTGAAGCATTTACTATGAAGTAAGGGGTGCTGGTTTAAACGGAGTGAACACATCAGAGGATCATCTTTTATCTTGAGCATGTCAGACTGCCAGTTCAAGCTGGTGTAAATCCCAACTAAATTAAGGTTGCCATCCTGAACCGAGAGGTCAGCCCTTTTGAACGTGGTGCGATTTACTTCCGAGTAAAGCGTGGGAAGGATTGCCTTATTTTAAGCTGCGATCCTGTTCACTTTTGCCTGGGAGTAAAGATGCATTAAGTTAGTCTGCACCCCCATCACGGTAAATCCTACTGGTTAAAGTGAGTTATGGATTGGGCTATAAATCTCTGCCTTAATTGATCACAACCTAAATCATGCTAAAACTTTGGTCCTAAAAAACTAATTCGTAGAGAAAGTGCGATTCTTTTGGCAAACCCTGCCACGCATCGCTTACCTTTGTTCTTGAAAAACATCTAAATATGATTGAGTCAAAGTTTAGGTCCCGTTGATTTCAATTGGAATGCTAAAGCCACGCTAAACGCTCTCCCGTTGAAATCCAACTGAACGCTCAATCTTCACTTTCCCTGAAATGGGACTCTCAAAAGTCTTTAGTGGTGGCTGGATAGTTATCATTCTAAATGTATTTGGCTCCTGATCTCCCCTGGAGATTTGTCTCTTGAAAGTCAGAGAGAAATAATAGACTTGATCTTCAATGGCTTCATTTTCTTAAAGTTTTCCCTCCATTTTTTAAAATTAATCGTACCACTCTCTCTCCCAGATCAGAGTTCCAGTATCCTATATTCGTGCAGTACGTTCAGAAGCACCTAGGACTGAAATTATTATTATTTGTAGCATTATGTTTCTGATTTAAAGAAGTAAGGAAATACCCTTGCTTTTCAGTGAGCTGTAGTTTGAATGCCAAAAAGGAGAGAGGGAGGGGGAAATAGAGACACATATTTGTAAAAATCCTCTAAACCTAACGGTTTGTACAACGGAAATCGTTGTAAAATAGCTAACAAATATAACTCCACCAGTGTATTGGTGTGAAATTCAGTTGTCCAGGAGACGATTTTGTATAGTATTTTTCTTGTATATCACTTCCAGTAAATATTTGAAAATATATCGAAGTACACTTGAGCTTTTTTTTCCCCATTTCATTTTTTTTCTTTTTCGTTTTGCTCACAAGGCATTATTAACGCGTTATTGTTGCAGTCCTAATTTAACTGCATTTTTTTAAAAAAACTTGTTCCTTGAAGTGTACAGCAAAAGGAACTTCAAGACATAGTTTTTGCTTGAATATTAATTTAGATAGGCATAAGGCTGTAATTAAGCAAACAATATTTGATAAATGTTGAATGACATTTAATTTAATGGAGCATGTACTTATTTGCAATTGCTGGCAGTTCAGGTATAGTTTAAGTGAGAGTTCTCCTATATTTCAAAGCGGTGGGTTCACCCAGACCCATGTATTAAATAAACTGTCCGAGTGAAACCGAGTCATGATGGCCTATGTGTATTTCCTGACGATTTTTTTTTTTAAAAAGGTGAATGTTACTCAGAACAAAACTCCTGATGCTACGTTTAAGCGTTTGCAAACTCTGCAAACAAATAGTCTCGATGTAATGTTGAAATAAGTTTGGATATTTCACATTGAAATGGAAAAGAGAAGAAGAAGCCTTTCGCTGAAACACTTTAAATTTGCATTTTAAATGCATGAATTGTAATTGATTTTTATCTGTAAGATTTTAAATGGAATTAATAAACGCCAGATCAAATATTTGTTGTTAGGTTAGTTAATTTATTTCGAAAGATTAAAAACGTTTTCCTGATGTTCCCCTTGACAATAGATATGCGTCCCTTCCTTACTGGGCTTCCCTTCTTCTTTAGAAATCTCATTGAATGTTCCAGGGAAGGAAAAATGCCTATTTTCAGGAGAGAAGGCTCATTGATTAACAACTGGATTCACTTCGAAGAGACCCTGGTTAGTCTAGAGTATAGCAAATTGAGCGGAGGAAGTTGTGTCAAAGGGAAATGTGGAACCACTGGGTGCAACGGGAGAAGTGTTTATATCCATGTTTAAGACTGCGCTTGTTTGTGAAATTCACTACATCCGCCTGATCAGGTTAAGAAATACACTTTTACCCTTCGGGAATACGTTGTGAAGATGTGTAAGTGGCTCTGTGCAGTTGTCCGGGAGCTCTTCTTTTAGTGAGGCTGATTCTCTTGTATTTCCTTCCTTCCTTCCTTCCTTCCTTCCTTCCTTCCTTCCTTCCTTCCTTCCTTCCTTCCTTCCTTCCTTCCTTCCTCTTCTTCTTTTTTTTTAAAGAAAATGAAAGTTAAAAGGTTTCTGTCTCTTTCGGTTACTGGAGAAACGACAAAAGCAGCTAGGTCGTTATGGTTAGAGGAAAAGTAATGTTGTGGTGCTAGATAGACGCAGACCCCCGTCTCTCTTCACTAGACCCCGGATATGAAGACGCCAATCCTAGTCGACCCCACATTCCTTCTAGAGAAAGTTAGATGCGGGGTTCAGGGAAGGAGAGACGAGGTGCCCAGAGAACGACTGACGGGAGGACGGTGTCTTCCCCCGAGAGCGGCGTTTGATCACCCCAAAGCGTCAAACCCGGGGGGAAGACTAACAAGGCTGGCAGATCTCTGGGCTGTTGATTTCGCTGGGACTTAACAGGGCGGGCTCCGGACAGCACCCGGTTCCTCGCGGCTTCAACAAAAAAGAAGGTTCTTTTCTTCTGGTAACAGGCGTGAAAGAATAGCCTGATCCTAAGCGCCGTTTGCTCGGGGGCGGGATACCGGTACTATCCAGCGTCCCCAAGGCTTATGTTTTCGGATTAAGATAAGTTTCTCGGGTTTTAGCGCAGAGCAGAGCAGAGTGAAGAGCCGAGGTGGGACAGGACGTTCAAGCAATTGTGTGTCGGCAGAACCCCGCTGTTTTTATGATGCTGTATTGTTACTTGCCACCGCATAACAACCCGGAAATCTTGATGATGCCATTTCGGCAGGGGATCTTTCCGGATCTCGCTTTCCTTCCGAACTAGGAGTGTAAAACCGAAAGTCTGGACGTGTGGGCTGAACTCGGGTACGGAAGTAATCGGAAACTTAGAGACCGAGGAAGAATTGCCATTGTGCGCCTGGGTAAAAAGGGAGAGCTGTAAAACGGCTGGCACACAGTTAGTGGCTGTTCTTGTTGTTGAAGATGCTAATGATGTTTTATTTTTTCGGGTTTCTTCGTCAGAGTTTGGGATTAATGGCAGGTATGGTAGTCTCTCCCGCTCCTGCTTTCTGTGCGGTGTAGACGCCCAATGTGGACACGTCGCTTTACACTGGTTTTCGTCTCACCATTTGCCTTTTCTTAAAGGAAATATCCACAAAGGGCAACCCCGAAGGGTAACCATACTCACAAACGAGAATGTGGTAGGGACAAGCGGTAGGAGACAACGCAATCTTCCCCCTTTTAAGGGTCCTCGTTCTGGTTTTGGCGGGGCCTGTTCGGTGAGGGGGGATCTCGTGTGACTTGATTCAGGGGTGTAGTTTCAGGGCGGCAAAATGAGGGCATTGTCTTCCTTGAGAAGGAGTTCTGCCCCCTCTGAATTCTGAAATCCTTAAAATGTCAGAATTTTGAATTTTTCCTTCAGCCCCAAATTTCTAGCCTTGCAGGGAATGAGCCACTGATAATCGTTCTCTTGCATTTGCCGAATTCTCGTTCCGTTGGTCACTTTGCCTGATTCTTTTCTTTGGATCCTCAACTCTGCTTCTAAATGCTCAACTGACCTTTTAAGTTATTGCAGTGCGAGAAATTTGGAGGCTGGAGCGAACTTTGATGGGGGGGCAGAATTCTTATGGGAGGGGCAATGCCGTCATTTTGCCCTCGTGGCTACTCTCCTGCCCCAGGGTCAACTTGGTCTCCCTCCCCTAGACACCCCTTCCACGCGCATCGCGGGCCCTTCGCCTTTGCTCTTTGACCCATAAAGCGCTGCGCTCCCAGCGGTGTGATGTGAGCTTTGAGCCAGGGCAAGTCCTAGGTGATTTGAATAATTTCGGATCGCCCCCTAGCAGATGGGTTGGGGGTCCCAATGCTAGCCCAGTCCTCACCAAATGATTTGATGGGGGCGATGAGGAGGTGAGGTTGAGATTCGCAAAGGACACAACCTCAAGCGGCCTAGGCCCCTTCAGGATCTCTGCGCAGCTCTTTGTATTTTTGCTCAACCCTCCGAATTTGCGCATTTTCTCCTCAATTCTTTGCTTTACACCCCAGCAAACCATCGTGAGGCGGGGGAAATTTTTCCCTTCCCGAGTTCGTTTGCACGAGGCTAAAAACAGTGTTCAGGCAAACTGATTCGAAACCAATTTGCTTGGTCGATCCTTACCTACCATTTTTGCGCAAGGAAAAGATTAGAGCAACGGCCTTGGAAGGACCTCTAGTTGGAATCCCTTCCAAGAAAACCTGGTTTGGGATGCAAATTCCTGTAGCTCACCAGTACTGGTCTGCTGAAGCCTGTCCTCTTTCCTAGTTTTTCTGGAGGTTAATAAAAGAAAGGCGAAGGAATGGCCGGGTAACATGGTCCCTCTTCCTTGGGTTATCCTATAACTAGAGGTTTGGAAAGCTGCTTTTTTGGATTACAGTTCTTAGAATTGTTTCATACGAGTTTAAAGATTCTGGGAGTTGAAGTTTACAAAAAAAAGCCAAACTCCGCTTATGGCGCGACCAACAGGCGGGCTTCGGTTTGATTGTCTTAGTTCCGAATGGAACCCAGAAATCGAAACCCTTTTGGATAGAGGCGAGAACGGGTGGAAAACGAGCGTTAGGATTAGAAATCCAGGGTCAACCACCCACTAGCAGATTTTCTTGCGTTTCTGGGAGAGGAAAAGGTCAGGAGTAAATAATGTACTGTATGGCTTGAATCTTGTTGGTAACCACAATCAGAGTAGAACCATTAAATCAATGGGATTTACATTAGAGGAGACTTACCAGTCAGCAGTTTCTTGAATGGGTCTATTCTGGTGCGGACTGCCAACAAATTTCAGACTTATGACTCCAGAGGCTGCGTAAAAATTTAAGTCGGCAATGGTATCGCTTTAAAAACACCATCACCCTACTGCTATCGACCAGATTCTTAGCCCGTTTTTTACTCTCCTTTCCCAGGGAATGCTTCCTTGCTTTCTGAACTAGTTCCTTAAAACTGTTGCTTTGGATTCAGAGACAGAGAAAGGAATCCCATAGCACCTTTGAGAAGGCTGAGACAACATCTAACGAAAGTTTTGTTGGACTCCAGACTTGTCTGCTTTGGGCGTTTGTTTCCGCGGACCTAGTGAACCGATCTTCAGAGTCAGGGAGTCAGATCCCTGCGCGGCTCGTTGACCTAAACCGCGGCCAGTCCCTCCTCCTCAGCCTACCCGGCCTCAAAGGGCCCTTGAGAGACTTTTGCCCCTCATGAGCTCCTTGGTGAAGTGCGGAACTCCGATGGAATAATAATTTGATCAGGGAGGGGAAGATTTCACTGTTCATCCGATGTTGGGGGGAGGAATGAATTTCTTGGTTGTAGCTGCAACCCATGGGTGTGGCTCCGGGGGCAAAACTGAGTCCCCAAAATAAGAATTCTGCGCCTCCATGAAATTTTCCTGCAGACTCCAACTTTCTCGCAGGACAGAGAGCGAGAGGGTCAAAATCATTCATACCTAGAACTCTTCTGTTTTCTCTGTTGCCATTCCCATAATTACTTTGCCCACTCAGTTTCTTGGAATGGTGAATTATACTGTATTTCTAAATTTTCCACTGAAGTTTTAATTTATTGCAATGCTGGAAATTTGGAGAATAAAGGAAAATTTCATGGGGGACATATCCTCTTTTTACACCCCCCACAGATACACCGCTACATCCTAAATACGCTTACTGCTAATTATATCGCCATAAAGACAGTTGAAAGCAGTGTGCTGACTTCCAAAGAAGGAGGCACGAATTGGTATTATAGGCCATTTCTGCACTAGACTGTTATAGCGCTATTATTCCACTTGCAACATCGTATGGAACTCTGGGGTTTGCAGTTTCGGGGAGGGGCCAGAATTCCATACGATGTTGCAAGCGGAATAATAGCGCTTAACAGTCTAGTGCGGAAATGACCATAGTCTATGACTAGGTTTTTGTATCTGGAAGCGGCAGATTTGCCTGGGTGCGATCCACAGTTCTCCAAATAAGTAGCAATGTTGACCTGAACTCAACTAGGTGGGTTGTTTCCTGGAAAAGAAATTCGGCCAAATTTCTTTGGATTTCCTGGGAATTTAGGAAATCAAGGTCATCGCATTCCTCCTCCCCGCAGGTGCGTCAATCCAATCCTGCGACCATTTCCTTGGAAGCTCAACTTCCCAGGAGCTTTCTTTTCTGGACGCAGAATTTGGGCCTAAGAGTTCTTGCAGGATGACTTTTTTTTAAGAACACAAACCCGACAGAGTCGGAGGGGATTTATTTCCAAGTCAAGATGGTTACCCTTGCATCCCTATCTTTTCGGGACCTGCGCCAAGTCGCAGTCGAAAGAACCAGGTGGCAAACGACTAGCGCCTGGAGGATTTTTTTTTTAAAGGAGTTAGAACGTGCTAGTATTTGTGCTGACACCGTTCCATTCCCCCATTGACCTCAACATTTTTTCAGCCAGTGTTAACATGTAGGCTGCCGCGATTTCAATAGGAAGGTGAGAAGACCAGCCAAGTTGTATCTGCGACTGTGAATGCCCAGCTAATGATGGTAGTTCTTCTGGATTAACTGCTTTGAGATCTGGCCTAGCTAGTTTCGTTCAGTTAAATGTGATTTTTGACTCGTGTATGTGTGTGTGAGAGAGAAGGTGGGCAGAATTAGCCTTCTGTGAAAGAATCGTAGACTCATACAGTGAGAAGAAACCAGAAAGACCATTCGGTCCAACCACTTGCCCTGCAATGAAAGCACTGGGACAGATAACCATCCAGCCTCTTTTTAAAAATTTCCAGAGAAGAAGACTCTCCACAGGGAAGCAGCCTATTCCATTGTCTTACAGTCCAGAGGTTCTTCCTAATGTTTAGGTGGAATCCCTTTTCCTGTAGTTTGAAGCCACTGCTCTGTGATCTAGTCTCTGGAACAGCAGAAAATGAGCTTGCTCCATTTTCCATTATGACATCCTTTTAAATATTTAAACATGGCTATCATGTTACATTCTCTTCTCCAGACTGTTAACCCAGATCCATAGGCCACTCCTGGGAGGATGCAGTTTCCAGACCTTTCAGCATTTTGGCTGCCTTCCTCTGGATACAATCCAGCTGATCAATATTCTTCTTGAATTGTGATGCCCAGAACCCCACATAGTATTCCAGGTGAGGTCTGACCAAATCAGAATAAAGTCATACTACTAATTCCCTTGAGCTAGACACTATACTTCTAGGGATGCAGGCTGGAATCACACTGTTTTTTTAGCTGTCCCATCGCATTGTTGACTCATGCTCAACTTGTGGTCTGCTAAGACTCCTAGATCCCTTTCACATGTATTGTTGTCATGCCAGGGGTGACCCATCTGGGCGTTTCATTTTTTTCTACCTGGTGTTGTACCTTACGTTTCTCCCTGTTGAAGTTCATTTTGTTAGTTTTGGCCCAATTATCTAAGCTGTTAAGGTCACTCTGAATTCTGATCCTGTCCTCTGGGATATTAGCTACCACTCCTAATTTGGTGTCATCTGCAAATTTGGTCAGCATTCCCTCAATTCCATCATCCAAGTCATTTATAAAGATGTTGAATAGCACTGAGTCCAGGACAGAACCCTGTGGTGTGCCACTAGCCACTTCTCTCCAGGATGAAGAGGAGGCATTGGTGAACACCCTTTGGGTCAACCCACTACAAATCCACCCAGCTGTAGTATCATCTAACCCAGTTTTTACTAATTTGTTTGCAAGAATATCATGGAGGATCTTGTCATGGCCTTACTGAAATCAAGATATGCTACATTCACAGCATTCCTTCCATCTATCAAGCTTGTAACTCTGCATTTAAAAAGGGGGTAAGCTTAATCTGGCATGACTTGTTGTTGAGAGACCCATTTAGACTTGTAGAAATCATGGCATTTCTTTCTAAATGCTTACAGATTGTCTAATGAACTGCTTTAGAATTTTTCCTGGTATTGATATCAGGCTAACTGGGTGTTTCGGTCATCTTATTTTTCACTTTTTAAATATAAGGACATTTGCTCTCTTCCAGTCTGCTGGGATCTTTCCTGTTCTCAGGATGTCTCAAAGATTATTACCAATGGCTCTGACGTTATTTCTGCCAGTTCTTTTAGTACCTTTGGATGTAATTCATCTGGCCCTGGAGACCTGAATTTATTTAGAGTAGCCAGATATTCCCATACTCTCTCTTTTTACTTATTCTGTGCTGAAGAATAGATAAAGCATCATCTGCTCTATTCTCCCCAGGTTGAGCATTATTTTCCTTTTGGGAGAAGACCAACACAAAGAAGGTGCTAAGTAGTTTTGGCTTTTCTCTGCCCCCTATTCTCATTTTGCCAGCTTCTCCATGAAACACCCCTGTCATTTCCTTGTTCTTTCTTTTGCTATGGACATAAACAAAAAACTCTTTTCGTATATAGTTCTCTTTAGCCTCTCTGCAAGCCTGAGCTCCTTCTGTATTTTAGTTTTTCTTTCTTCCCACAGGTGCTGGCTATTCCTTTTGAATTCCTCTTTGGTGATGTCTCCCTTTTTCCATTTCTTGTACATCTTTTACATTTTAATTCAGCTGGAAGTTCTTTAGCCAGCTATTCTAGTGTCTTCAGACACCTCCCATTTTTCCTTCTCGTTGGAACTTTTGGAAACTGTGCTGTCAATATCTCACTTGTAAGATTTTCCATCCATCTTGAATTCCCTTTTCTTTTAGTGTTCCTGACCATAGCATCATACCCAGTATTTCCCTAAAATTTACTGAAATCAGCTTTCTGTAATGTTTGTTGATTAGACTTGGCTTTTCCTTTCCACTGTATGACAAACCTCAGGAGAACAGGGTCACTTCCTGCTAAGAGTCCCATACTTTCCACTCCCTTAACCAGATCCTGGCTGTTAGGATCAGATCTTAAACAGCTGATCCGTTGTTGTGTCTTCCCCACCTTCTGGACAATGACAGAACTAGGACTGAATCCTTTAGAGCGGGAATAAATTTTTCAGTTGGACAATTGGGATTAATTGCCACTAAGGCTGTGATCTTAAAACCTCAGTCCCATTGTATTCCTATCTCAAGGAGGCCCATTGGAATCAATGAAGTTCCTGGGCTGAGGCAAACTTCATTTCAATGGGTTTACCGTGGGTCCCACAATCCTTAAATATAGCACCTTATATATACTGAACTCGGAGGTAAAGGCAGCATAGCTTCTAAGCAACAAAATTTCTAGACCTATGTTCCCCAACTGTTTTTAAGGGGGGAGCCTCAATATTGGCAGACAATTTTTTTTTATCAATTTTGGCTATTTGTATAGCTTACTCCCAAGCACGTGTGCTTAGGATAGACCTTTATTACTGCAAAAACTCAAAGGGAATTTGTTGTTGTGTGCCTTCAAGTTACTTCAGTCTTATGACTACCCTGAGGAGCACCTACGGCCATCTTTTCTTGGCAGGATTTTTTCAGAGGGTTTGCCCTTGCCATCCTCTGTGGCTGAGAGAGTATAATTTGCCTATGGTCACCCAGTGGGTTCCATGGCTGAGGAGGGATTCGAACCCTGATCTACCAGATTCCCGGTCCAACACTGGAACCACTGACTACACAAGCTGGGTCTCTCGATGACAGTAGCTGCCTTACTCTGTTTTTGAGCTGGATCATTTAGCACACTTCGCATGATGAGGCCTGTGAAGGCTCAACTACATAGGAGTTTTGCCAAATCTTTTCATTGGGAGGGGGTGTAGCTCAGCCTCAATGCACCCCCTTATATGGGATCCATCTTGGGCAAAATAGATTCGGAATGAAAAGGTGAATTCTCTTGTTCCGAAACTCAAAAGTGAGCTCATCTCATTTCGGTGTATGTGTGTGTTGTGTTAAGTCTAACTTCTGGCATCTTCATTTTGCCTTCAGGTATCTTGACTTGGTGCTTTCTTTCACTGTCTTCCGGGAAGGACTTCTGAGGTTGCCAGGTGGACTCCTGGCTTGCGGGAGAAAGCCTTTATTTAGCCATAGGTGAATGCGAGCCAGCTTAATTTCCACACTAGACTGGTATAGTGCTATTATTTCACTTTCAACATTCTATGGAATCCTGGGATTTGCAGTTTAGAGAGGGGCCTTCAGAACTCTCAGCCTTGAGGCTCCTCCCTAAACTGGAAACCCCAAGATTCCATAGGATGTTGAAAGAGATATAATAGCACTATAACAGTCTAGTGCGGAAATCAGTGTTAATGACTCCGGATTCACTTCGTTGGTTTTTCGGTTATCCCGGGGATGGGAGGGGAAACTGTGCACCTGGAAGGTCGAATGGCTTCTCAAAGGCTAGAAAAAGTCTTTCCTTTTTGAGCGCAGGAAAGAGACTCCTGCAAACTGGGCTGAACTGGCTCTCATGACTTCAATCTTTTCCCAAGGGGGAAAAATTGGTAAATGCAACCCCTCTGCTCTCCTCCTCTCCCCAGCCTGGAGAAGCCCTCTCTTTTTGGACTACAACTCCAGCATGGGAGTTGCAGTCCACAAAAAAGTAATGTGCTCCCAACTGGGAGTTGTAGCCCTTCTCAAAAATAATTTAGCTCAGGATTCTGGGGACTGTAGTCCCTAAAAGGTAATGACATTCCCAGTTTGCTGGCAGTAGCTTCCGGGGATTCTGGGAGTTGCAGTCCCCAAAAGTATGCCGGCTGAATGCAATCCTGAGCATCTCAGTTTGGTCCAAAGTCTTGCACCCGCGGGCTCGGTTTGCCTCTGGAGGGCTGGTTTTGATTCAAGGGAAAGAAGGGAGGCAATCAACGCATTTCTATCAGCGAGGGGAGGGGGATGGAAATAGCCGATCTGTTGCAAAAGAGCAACACCATTTTTCTCTCCCATCTTGCTTACCCGCGCTTTCCTTGTTCTTTCGGGCTGCAGATCCAGAGCAACAGTTTGCTCTCAAAACTCCGCAAATGCGGGCGCTCTTTTCCCTACTTACAGCGAAACAGCGCCGCCATGCGGCTAAAGAGCAAAGAGCGGCTCCCAAAAAAATCCGAGATCAGAGTGAGGAAATTTTACCAAGACTGACCAGTGAGGTAACTTATTTTCCTCATCCAGTTTGTTAAGCCCAAACAATTTATGCACCGATTCATGGCAGCATAAGTATTCCAGGACTGGAGCCTGCTTCATCAAATAGTGTAATCCTAATTTTTTAAGGTAAGCAATGAGATCAGAGGGAAATTACATTAGCAGAATACAGGCTCTAATAATTGCGTTAAAGCGTCAATGCATTTTGTCCCACCACAGATATTAATTAATTCCGGAATACCAGAATGCTTAGCAAGCTTTATTGTCTTTTCTAGTGAGTCATGTCTTTTCATGATATAGCCAAAGTAGGGCAGCCTCAGTTTAGTTATCTTGGCTTCTAGGGAGAGTTCAAGCGTGATTTGCTCTGGGACCCATTCATTTGTCTTTTTAGCAGTCGAGGATGTCCATAAAACTCTTTTCCAGCACCACATTCTAAATGAGTTGATTTTCTTCCTATTGGCTTTCTTCACTGTCTACTCTTCTTTTAAAGAACATAGAAAATGCATGGCATGGACAATCCTAATTTTAGTATTCAATGATGTATTTTTACACTTCAGGATCTTCTTTAGTTCTTTTGTAGCTGCATTTCCAAGTCCTAGACTTCTTCTGATTTCTTGACTGCAATCTCCATTCTGATGAATGACTGAGCCAAGATATGGAAAAATCTTAAACTTTTTTCATTGTCTTCATTGTGTACTTTTAAGGTTATATAAATCATCTGTTGTCATTGTTATTATTTTCTTAATGTTCAACTGTAAACCTCTCTTTGCACTTTCTGTCTTGATTTCTCCAAGTCTTGGCTGTTTTTTGTTAGTACTACCATGTCGTCTGAATATTTTAAATTGTTGGTGTTCCTTCTTCCAATTTTCATGCCTCTTTTCTCTGAGTCTAATCCTGCTTTATGCGTGATATGTTTGGCATACAAATGGAACAGATAGGGTGATAAAATACAAAGAAACTACTGATCACTGTTAAAGAAATGGGTATGCCACAACCTTTGATTGTCTTGATGTACAACCAGTGTGCAGGATAAAAGGCTACTGTTAGGACAGAATACAGAGAAACTGAAGGGTTGCCAGTTGGTAAGGGGGTCAGACAAAGGCCCTTTCCGCATGAGGCTGGCGAATCAGTTCGTCCTGTTTCTTACTGGATTTTCTGGGCTTGAAACAAGGCGGACTTTCCCTCATTTCCTTCTGCACAGCTACTGCATATGTTCCATTCTGATTCGGAGGAGTGTGAGTTCATGAACCCACACTACCTCCACCGTGGCCACTCCCACTACTTCCCTCACCCTGCCCCGTTGGCTGTGATTGGCCCCTTTTTTCCCCCCATGGTTTAGTACGTCATTGCATACGTGCGTACGTGCGAAAGTCCATACTACCCCCTGGCCCCTCCCATAAGCCCTCCTCCGTCCACCAATTTGCATTGGTGCAAATGTACGTGTCTGCACTACTGTGAAAGTACGAATCAGATCAATCTGGAAAACTGGAAAGCCGATTTCTTCCGGTTTTCAAATAGCGCTCTTTACCACCACATGGGGGTGCATTTAGTTGGAGTTATGTGTGGAACGAAGGTAAATAAACTGAACTTAGTCCGCTCCAACGTGCAGAAGACCTCCGTGGCAAGACGCATTGACCCGCCTTAATAACTGCGTGCGGAAAGGGTCAAAGCAGTAAATAGGTACTGTAATTATTTGTCATATATCTCCAGACTTAAAGGGCATGGTCTGTTTTTAAATTTCTTCCCCCTCCACTTCTACTGTTAACATCAGCCTTCATCCCTTCTCCCCACATCTCTACCTCCCAACTCAGAATAAAACTCCACACGTCTGGCTAAGTGGGTTGGACACAGGTCAGGATAGGTTTGTTAGTCATTAAGGTGACATTAAGAGTTTGAAAGTGTTCCTTGGGAGTAAATCTCATTGAAACCACTGGGACTTCATGCACAGGCTCGGACAAAGATGCCTTGAGCACCAGGTCATGCTATGGTCACGGTGAGTTGAATCCAGTCTCAGTAATGTCTATAGTAGACAGTAATATCTACTCATTGGAACCAAATGGGCTGACTAGTTCTGTGTCATGTGCCTTCAAGTCATTTTCAACTTATGACAACCCTAAGGAAACCCTCTGAGTGACCTTAGGCAAGTCACATACTCTCAGCCTCAAAGGAAAGCAAAGACAACCCCCTTGGAAGAAATCTTGCCAAGAAAACCCTGTGATAGGTTTGCCTTCAGGTCACTGTAAGTCAAAAATACAATAACTTGAAAGCACACAACAACATATGACAACAGTGGGTAGGTGTGTGAGAGATCACCTTACTGATACCAGTATAATCTTAGATAGTTGTGTCCCATCTTCTCCACGAAATAACCATTCTAATGGGGAAAGGGAGGAGCTAGGTGAGATACGAGGCTTCATTACACTCCTTTTATATTGTGAAAATCTAGAAAAATGTGCCAACCTCTCCACTCATTGAATTGGCAGATAAAAACAATAGGAACTGTAAGGTTCAAGCTTTACTGCAGAAAAAGAGAGCCCCCTGGCCTTCACGTAAGGGTGGTCAACATGGGATCCTCCAGGTGTTATTGGACTACAGCTCCCATCATCCCTTAGTAATAGCCCTCCTAGCTAGGGATTATGGGAGGTGCAGTCCAGCAACATCAGGAAGGCTGCATGGTTCCTAGCTCTGACATAGAGGAAGAGTTTTGATCCCTTTCAGAGCCAGAAAAGGAATTTTGCAAAGTTCTGTCAGAACAAACACTTAACTGGACAAATCATAGCAGGATTCAAATTCTGATATTATTTGCCCATTTAAAAAGATGTGTGTGTGTGAAAAGGTTGTGCAAGCCACTAGTTTGAAAACTGAAGCCTTGATTTTGTAGGACTTTTCTTTGATCAGATCCCCCTTTTTAAAACTCATCAACAAAAGGACTGAGACTGTGACTGAGTTCCCACTGCCAGGTCAAGACTGCTGAAGTTTGCAACCGCCATACAAAAAGACATGTGGTATTTTGAAGTGGGATGGGGAACTTCTGATCCTATGGATATTGTTGGATGACAATTCTCATTATCCCTGTGTTGGGTAGGGCTGCTGGGAGTTGTTTTCCAAGAACACCAGAAAGCCTAACTGGCACCATTTCCTCTTCTTATCAGCTGCGGGGGTGTGTGGGCCACTGGAGCAGGGGAAAGATGTAGATTTCATGTCCATCTTGTGGGCTTTTAAAAAGCTCTTTGGGCTGTCTAGAGCAGGGAGACTTATTCACCTGCAGTCCATGAATTCTCTAGGGAGATCGATTTTGGGGTGTGTGTAAACTTGATGTAAGCATGTTTTCCCCTCCTTGGTTTTTGATTCCCTTCCTGTTACTTTGAACAGTGTTTGGGGGGGTGGGCAGAGGAGGAGACGTTTAGAATGCCAAGTTATTCTAGTAAGATTGTGTTTCATTCTCAATAAGAGTAGGATGACATGGGATGATGGTGTGGATTATCGGACCAGATTGCCATGTTATGGGGAAAGACTCAACAGCTTGTCAGTGCCATGTTTCAGTGGAGCCAGGACTCATAGGATTAGAGAGGTAGGGCTTTCTGATTAGCAGGAACTATAACAACTTCTGCCACCAGCTTTACTCCCAGATTCCCTTATTTCCTCTATTTCAAGCTGCAAACCCCAGATAACTGGAGGTGAAATGGATATTCCCAGCAACACTATATTTTTATGAGCTAACATAGTTGTACTCCCAAATATCTGGGCTGGCTTGGTCTTGAGGAAGATCTATCAGCTTTATGAAAGATTTCTTTTTGATGGATATAAAAACTAGTAGAAATCTTTCTCCCTCCTTCTCTTCTTCCCTCCCTCCTTACTTCCTCTCTACCTCGCTTTTCTTTTCCTCCCTTCCTTTCAGCTGCCTGCACAATCTCTGGGAGCCCCAACTTCAGCTTAAGAAGGAGGTGAGGAAAAGGGATCTAGCAGTACTCCTTGAGACTTAAGGAGCCTTTCACACTTACACAGTTCCAGAAGTATGATTTAACCATCATGGTTCCATCCTGTGAAGTCTGGTGATTTGCAGTGTGCATGTGTGTGTTATATGCCTTCTAGTCACTTTTCAACTTATGGGAACTCCATGAATTTCCTTAGGTTTTCCTCATGGAAGGGATACACAGAACTGGCTTGCCACTGCCTTCCTCTGAAATACAGCCCATAGAACCTGGTATTTCTCGGCAGGGTCCTATTTAAATACCAACCAGACCTGACCCTGATTAGTTTCTAAGATCGGATGGGATGTGATGCCTTCAGAGTATTTGGGCTTATTTACAGTATAAGGAGGAATATTTAGAATTCTCAGCTGAAGAGCTCTAGTGCCTCGCCAAGCTATAAACGTAAAATATTGTCATGGCAGTTAAAATGCAACCATAGCGCTATAACTAAATAATGTGAAAGGACCCTAATAGATACATTTCAGCATAAACTATCCTGATGAGAAACATGAAAACTTAACACTACAATACTCAGTCTGTGACACACACCCCACCCCCCCGGACAGTTAAAAAACATTGTCTTAGAGAGATAGCCAGACACACAGAAACTGGTTTGTGGGATCCCATGGCTTCTTCCCTTCCTTGCTCTCTTTGCATATTGTCCTTCCTCTGGCCAATTGACTCCAGTAGAGTTATCAGGCAGAGCAGGCATTACTCTAATGCATACCTGGACTCATTTTGGGCAAAAATAAAATAAAATGTGCTATAGGAAATAGAGGCTTTTTTGTGTGTGTAGTTGACAGTATGGGTTTGAGGAACAAGATTATTTCTTAAAAAACAGATGAGAAAAAGATAAAAGACATATAATATTAAAATGACCATGGTTACCTTTCAGTCCGTATCACCTTATATTAATAGTGTAGTATTGGGACCAACTGCCTGACTGCTATATCTGTGACTAAGGAGATTATGCCCGTGACAGCTGCTGTCGAGCTGCTTAGGATCCAACTGTGTTGCCCCAGGAGCTCTCAGCTACATCTAGCACTTGTTTTGCATCTCAGCTGCAGGATTTACTAGCACCTAGAAAGTCCTGCTTATCATCGCCAGCTTCTTCCGTAATGACAGAACAGCAGAGCACCAGCCTGGCCCAGTTTTCCTGACGTGATCAGTTCAGAAAGAAATTTAGAAGGGGCCTGGATGTGTCCCCTCCCATGGCTTTTCAGAAAAAAAGGACCCATCCATTTGTCGCTTTTTATTTTCAGTGCCAAATTTAGCCTTTAGGCCCCTGAAACCCTTCTCAGTCCTTTCCCACTACCATTAGACAATAAAGGCGTGTGTGCGGGTGTGTGTGTGTATGGGCATGTGTGTGCGCACGCGCGCGCGCGCACACACACACACACCTACCTTCAAGTTGGCTGTCAACTAACAATGAACCTATGAATTTCATAGGGTTTTCTTAGGCAAGAAATACTCAGAAGTAGTTTTGGTGGCTCCTTCCTCTGAAATATAGCATATAACACTTGGTATTTGTTGGCAGTCTCCCATTCAAGTACTAACCCTATTAGTACAAGTGGACCCTGCATGGCTTCCAAAATCAGACAGAATCTGGCACTTTTAGAGTATTTTCTTTTTCCTCATTAGGAAAAGTTACTTTTCAGAAGAATCGCTCAAAACACAATTTACTCCCTCACAGGGTTTGAGAAAAGGTTACCACCAACCCTGCAAATGATTCTGGCATCATTGTATTATAAACCTCCTCTGTAAAGAAATCCAAAACATGCACCAGGGTACTTTTGCTCCCCAAGGTCTTTGGTCTGATGTAAAACCCACATTTGCCAAAATCATAGAATCGTAAGAGTTGGAAAAAAGCACAATGGTCATCAAGTTCAACTCCCTGCCATGCAGGAACACACACTCAAAGCACTCCCAGTAAATGGTCATTCAGCCTCTGTTTAAAAACCTTCAAAGAAGGTTATTCCACCACACTCCGAGGCAGCATTTACCATTGTTGAACAGCTCTTACGATCAGGAAGTTCTTCCTCATGTTTAGATGAAATCTCTTTTCTTGTAGTTTGAATCCTTTGCTCTGTGTCCTAGTCTCTGGAGCAGCAGAAAACAAGCTTGCTCTATCTTCAACATGATACCCCCTCAAACAGTTAAACATGGCTGTCATGTCCCCTCTTAATGTTCTTTTTGTCAGGCTAAACATACCTAGCTCCCTAAGCTGCTCCTTATAGGGCATGTGTATTTACAATTGAAAATGGTTCTTAAAATGCAGGAATTTTCCCATGTGGGGGAAAATTGGTCCTAAATTTGTTCACAACAGGGGTGCAAATAATGTGGTCCTCCAAATGTTTGGACTGCAACATCTGGAGGGCTGTATGATTCTTCTTATGGTTGTACGGCAACTCTAAATCAGCACTGGCCAGACTGCATGCCTGCAGTCCTTGGCGTACTTGTGCTGCAGCAGTCATATATATGTCTGCTTAGAAGGAAAAGGCAGTGAATTCAGTGGAGTAGACTCACAGATAGGCATGGGTATGATTGAAGCTGGAGTCCTGTTGAAAAAAGCAAACCAAGGAAACAAACATGAGACACTGCTGCACTTTGCAGTCTTCAAGTCAGCCAAAGAGTATTTTTGTACCTTGATTTGGGTGCTGCGTAAGAAGCACCCTTTGAACTTCTCCATTTAGTTGTGTGCTGCTGTTGTTAGCTGATAAAGCATAAGGCAGAAAGGAACAATTTTTTGAATGAAATGTTCATTCTAGATCAGGGGTGTCAAATTCAATTTCATCTTGGGCTGGATCACCATTATGGTTGCCCTCAAAAGGCCGGTTGTATCTGTAAGACTATATAAATGCATCTACTCTTTTATTGTATTAAATAATTGCCTCTGCATTGAATTATTACTGGTTTTTAAACTACCTTCCCTCTGCATCAATTTTGCTTTCCTTGGCCATTTTGGCCCTATACCTCTGTAAAGTGACATAGAATTGGCCAGTATATCCAAAGTGTACCACTTTCTGCTCCCCAGATGGCTCCCTCTTCAGAATACCAGCAGCCGGGTACCCGCAGTGTGGGGATTGGGGTCTCCAGGCAGAGGGAGTGCCACAGCTGCAGGAGAGGTGCGAAGGCCACATGAAATGGTCTGGTGGGTCAGATTTGGCCTATGGGCCTTGTGTTTGACACATGTGTTCTAGATCAAATGGGATTTGCCTTTACCATTTCAAAGTGAAATGGAAGAAGAACAATGTGCATGAAGCATTTTGAGTCCTCTGTTTAAGAGTGCCCTCAAGGGGCTACCTTGTACTCTGGATTTATTATTCTGGAGCAGCTCTCCATGCTGTACTTTAGCATAGTACAGAGTTGACTAAAGCCCTTCAGCCATGTCCACAGCTTGACAAGATAACAAATGGACACATCTGCCTTTGAGATATAGGAAGGGTGTTTAAGCATTGTGTAAGGCCCTTTTCGCACGGCATCTGCCATGCGAGAGAGGGCCTGGAGCCTCGTGCGATTGCGAGGAGCGATCTGCATGACGTCCTCACAATCGGGAAAGGCTCCAGGGGCTGGCAGGCAAGGATTGCGCACCTTTGCATTTTCGGCTTTCAGCCAAAAATGCTGCACGATCACGCATTGCCCCGGGTCCTGCGCATACTTACCTGGAGTGCGGAGCCTCAGGAGCCAGGCCGGTCACGCTTCCTGTCTCAGTGCAGCCTGGGAAGGTCCCAGGCTGCACTGTGAAAGGAAGAGGTGGGGCTCTCGCGCGAGCAGGAAGCTCGTGCGAAGCTGAAGAAGTAGGGAAGCGAGAGCCTCTCACAAGAGGCTGCTCGCGCGATCACCGCACCCCAGCGCCGAGAAAAAGTAGGATGCAGAAAGGGCCTAAGAGTTAACCGACACATTATCAGAGATGAACATTCCAGAGAGAAAGTCATGTTAGTGAGTTACAGCAGTGCATCTCAAGCTATCTGATGTGGGGGACTGGCAAATTGTGTTTTCCAAAGTATCACAGCCTGGTACCTTATTTATAACCACTTGGTTACAATTTTTTCTTTCCTGGCAACTTATCAGGGACTGGCAGCCCATGGTTCATGGACTAGCACCTGCCCATGGATTCTCACTTTGAGTAGCACTGAGTTATAGTGAACATCCCAACACAGTGCCCTGTTAAAGATTAACATGTTTTTTAGATTTTAATGTTGGGACTTAGAAAAGTTAAGTTTACTTAAAAGTGAAAAAGCTTACTTTTGGAGAACAACTCCCAGACAAAAGTTAGCTTTCTATGTTAAAGGCCATGCCGGTAAAGACACTTGGAATTGTTGTTTTGGAGTACAGTTCCTAGAATCCTCCACCAGCATGGCTACGCTGGTGGGAGTTGTCCTACAAAAGTAGTTTTTCCAAGCTTATCTTTCAGAGAAGTATGCCATGGTAGATCTGCTAATCTTCAAGGGCCATTGAACTGAGTTTAAAAACTACAAATAGAGATTGCAGCTATTGCAGAACACAGTTACTTGGCTAAGGCAAGCAGAAGTCCCCTCAAAATCAGCTCTGATGACTTCTGGCCCCATTAGCAAAGCCAAAGAATTTTGTCAGGTTGGATGTGCTTAAAGAAAATATGCCCTTTGAATCTCTGAAACAGGCTGAGAAACACCTTACTTCTAACATTTACACCTTCTTATAAGGCTTGTGATATGTTTAGGAAAAATCATATGCACACAAAAGCTACGAGTATGGCCATTTCCGCACTAGACTGTTATAGCGCTATCATTCCACTTTCAACATCCTATGGAATTCTGGGGTTTGCAGTTCAGTCTAGTGCGGAAATGGCCTAAGTTTTCAAAATTTCAGTGTCTAAAATTGCTTGCAACTGAAAAATATACACAAGCATCCTTTGGTTTATTGGGAAATGTGTCAAAAATGTGCACATTAAAATGCATACAAGACTATACTTTTTAATAATCCAAAAAGAAAGAAGACCTCCCCCTACTCCTTTGTAAGAAAAAAAAATCTTGCAACCTAATATGAACCAAAGATGGAACAAGAATGCTGGAGGGATTTGGAGAAATGCAAAGAAATGCTGATGGGAAGATTTATATAGCCCATAATCCAGAAGAATCTTCAGGGGTCCTCAGGAAGTCTCCATATATAATGTCCTCACAACCTGGACACCTAGAGGAAAATAGCTGGACATGTCTCCACTGATCCTCTTACTCTCCAACAAAATGGAAAAGGCTGTGCTAGGAGGGTGTTATGTTGCTTGAAAGGTGGGTTTGGGAGGATTTTGGAATGACAAAAACAAAGTGGTTTATGATAGCTTAAATTGGATTTAGGCTTATTATATATCATTAAGAATATGTCAGTCCACATTTCCAAAAATACATTTTCTTAGAATCTACATCTATAAATATGTTCATGTGCAGCTAAAACAGTAAGATTTTCTAACAACTGAGCAATGAACGGTGAGTGTTTATCTTTCTAATCTTGCAGGGGAGGCCTTTTTCAATGATAAAAGTGTGTAGGATCCAACCGTGTTGACCCTCAGTGAAATGTCACGTCATAGAAAAAAGAACGTAATTTAAAACAACATGAGCAATCTGAAATACTAAAATTAGTTTTTAACACCACTATTTCTATTGTCCCCCAAACAACATGGGAGATGTAGATCAACTTATCCAGCCTGCATATACCACATTCTTCTAAGGCATACAATATTTTGTGTTAGTTGTGTTCATTCTGGGGGAAAGAAAATAGATTTTTGAAAAACGCTAATAAATAGAACAATGTTCATTGGTTTACCTTGGACATTGCCTGCAACATGACAGAGAATGGTATGAATTGCACTTGAGCAGACTAACCCCAATGGTAAAGAAAATGCGCCATGGGGATTAATGCCCAATGGAGTAGATTCCTAGGGAGATTTCTGGAGTTTCCACCAGTAGAAGCTGGGTTTCAAATGAGGCTTGATCAGCAAGCATCTGTAAAGAATACCTAAGGTATTATTATCTCGCAGCTGTGTATGTGACTATGGGATGGGCTCAACAACATACCAACCTCCTTTCTCTTCTGATTTCTGTCATCCAATCTCTGCAGACTCTGGCTTGAATATGTTTCGGATTAATGTCAACAACCTGTCTACCTTAATTTTCTATCCGTAACATGAGGAGAATGTCTAGCTACCTGTTCCACTTGAGTTGATTGTCTAGTGTTTGAATAATGCTAAGGAACTGTGTTTCAATCCACCTGGGAGCACAACAGATTTCTGCTAGTGGAAGTCTGGTTGCCTTCTAAGTGCATTAATAAAACTCAGTACACGGCCACACCTTCTAACCTAGATGGTTAAAATGAAGGGGGAAAAATGCAGGTTACGATATGAGAAAACTGATATGTATCTGTCTAGATCTTTACAGCATTGTGCTTTCTGGAAAAAGAATGAGCCAGTTGGTACGAATAAATACAAGCCTTCGTTTTTCATCTGAAAGTGTAGTGACAAATTTAAAAAGGGGTTTTCCCCTTTCAGAGAAGTCTATAAAATATTCAGTCAGAATACACATCCTTAAACACAAGAAATTGCTACAGAAGAAACAACTGTGTACTATATAAAACCACCAGGTCAGAAATGACTTGAAAGCATACAACAGCAACTGCATATATAGCTAATATAACCACACATGATCTGATTGCGCTTTCCCTTTGCAGGTATTTTGTACTGTAAATTATTACTTTAAAAGAAAGTTCTGCTTTAAATTTATAAAATAAAAACCCTACAGAGCTCTTAACATAAGCATTCACTATGGTGGCAGTATTTCAAAAGTTATGGACAGGACTGTATATTTTTATCTCTCCTCCTCTGAGCTCTGCTGGTGCTTCATCTGATCCCTTCACAAGTGAGCAGTGTCAGAACTCCTATTTAATTTGGAGCAGCTGTAGGAAGAAGGGTGAGAAAACCAAGAGTGGATTCACCACCCCTGTGGTGGTTGATCACGAGCTACCCCTGAGATTGCTTTATTCTTATCCCAGATTTAGAATGTCTTGATGCAGTTATTGCAATAAGGCATCTGTAGGGGAAAAAAAGATTGCTAACACCTTCTTCTTAATACTCTTTCTTCTGTTGCTGAGAATTCAGGGATGTAGCTACAGGGCAGGGATGAGGGCATGGCCTCCACAACAAGAATTTTACTCCCTCAAAATGACATTTTCCTTAAGTCTCCAACTGCCTAGTATTGCAGTTGAGCCTTTATGGGGGGAAAAAAACAGTTTGGGCATCCAAAGGAAAGGATAGGGCAGAATCCTGCAACCCCAACACGAACACTTCACAAGCTTATTAAACACTATACATGTGCAAGGAAGCATATCTGTGTGCACACTTTTGCACGTTGCAGGACTCATTGGCCTTTTCCGCACCAGGCTATTAAAACGGAGCAGAGCAACCTCCAACGGAGGTCTTCTGCACCGTAGAGTGGACTGGGGCAGACTACTTTTTCTAGTTCCATACCTCAGTCCACTCCGGAGCGACCGGAACTGGTCGCGAGGCGTGTTCTTTAAAAACCTCTTTTTAGAGGTTTTTAAAAAGCACGGAGCGCACAACCCCGTGCCGCTCCGGAGCCTGGCTCCGGAGCAGATTTGCAGGCGCACGCAAGTGTGTGCCTGCAGATCTGCTGGGGGGCGGGCTTCCAGCTGGCGAGCTTCTCCAGTTGGTGGAGAGCCTCCACCAACCGGAAGCCGCCATTTAGGACACCAGAGGAGTGCAGAGCGATGAGCTCGCACTCCTCCTCATCGCGACAGACTGGCCCGGACGAAGTTAAAATCCGGTGAGTAGTGTGTTCAGTCGTCCCCCCCCCCCCACGTCTGGAAAGGGCCATTGTTGCTGCTTCTACAGCTGCATATGAAAATTCATTCTTGGAATGTTAGCTGACATCATCCAAGCATTCGGTGTTTCACCAGAGAATAGTCAGTTTGGTATTCTTGGCTTTTGAAAGGAATGGATTTGAAGGAATTTCAAATGGACAGTTGTTCTGCAAGTCTGCAGAAGAAGAAAAAATCACATTACTTTACACTTTATTAACAGTTCAAATCATTATGGTAGGACGACTTGTGCAATACACATTTGCTTGTTAGTCACTGTTATTCAGTTTACACAACTTTTTTGCATGTGCAAATATTGTATTTTATTCAGTTTTTTGAAAGTTTCACAATATACTTTCTAATTAAATGCAAAAACTGGGTTTTTTTGGCCATTACTTATGAAAACCTTTCCCCACAGAAGTTTCTTTTTATAATCACTGCTGCCCAAACTCTTTTGCCCCCTGATTATTATTTCTGATCCCAGTGAAAATTGTCTCATTCCATCCCTAACTGAGATTTAATACCTAATTGCAGCTTGTGGCATGTCAGGGGTGTCAAGGCATAGCACAAAACATACTCTGTATATGTGTGTTGGTGTGTGTGAGAGAGAGAGTGAGGAGAGGGGCAAGAATCTAGAATTGCATGGCCCTATTGTGCAAGAGACTGTAGACACGCACAGTTTTGTTCTTTGGATTCTAGTCTCTGGTTATTGTGCCAATACAAGACTGATTATTACCGTGAAAGGAAATAGATAGTGGAAATAAGGGAAATAAAAGCATGCAGCTGTCTGGGAGCACAGAATATGAATTCCTTTCTGCAGAGCAGGTAATCCAACCTATTTCATCTCTGCATGATCTGTTTTCTGTGTGATGGATTAAACCATGGTTTAGCACTTTTAAGCTGCACTTTTAAACTAAGGAGAGAGAGTTAAATTTCAGTATGCTCAAAGTACTTTACGCACACACACTTACACAACACCTTTCTTTGTTTAACAAAAATACCAAAGATTGGCCCTAGTCTAGGTAGCCATGTACAGAGAAGACTATCATACATCTATTGCTGAATTCACCAGTGCACTCAAAAGATAATGCAGTTTCTCCCAGCTTGTTGCTCTCCAGGTGCAATGTACTATACGTCCCCAATCAGCGTGTTGTCTTGTTCGGATGGATATGATAAAAGAAAAATCCATGTTAACATTGTGTAATATGTCAGGTGTTAATTAATTAACCAGGTCACATTATGAGCTGCATCACTGCAGAGTGTTGGAAGCCTATTGTTTGAGCATTGGCATTTGTGCAGGCAGGACTTGATGCATGGATGGGGATAGAGCTGTTCTCGTTCTGTGAATCAAAGAATATCTTGTTTGTTCAATGGGGATTTCCTGCAGTCTAAGCAGAGCTCAGACTTGCTACCATTGAGGAGGAGACAGTCTTCTAGATTTCTGTGTCTGTGCTGCTGGCAGATGTTAGCTTATCATAGGTTGGCATTGCAAAGATGATTATTTAACTCACTGTGATGTGAAGTATCTGTATAGAAAACAATGGGGAATTGGGAAAGACACAACAAGAAATTTGTCTTGGTGACATGTGGTTTTGAATATGGTGGCATTCGCAAAAGTGTTTGCACGTACAGAATTCCAGTGCTATAACTTGCCTGCACGTAACCATCGTGGTTATTACACACGTGCAAAGCAGGTCTCTCCTGAAGTAATCAGCTTTGTGATTGAGCTGCACCCATTTGCTACTACCTCTAATCACCCTTGTTGTGTGCCTGCAAGTCATTTCTGACATATGGAGACCCTACGGTGAATCTATCACAGGGTTTTCTGGGGCCTGAGAGTCTGTGACACGCCCAAGGTCACCTACTGGATTTCCATGGCTGAGCGGGGAATTGAACTCTGGTTTCCAAGTTGTAGTCCAATGCTCAAAACAGTACACCACACTGGCTCTCTCTAGTCACCCTTACCATCTCCTATACCTTATATGTGCTATCTCTAGCAAAAAGCCAGTTCCCACCTTCTGGTAACACAGGGGTTCTTGTTGGTGTGTCTTGATGAAGAGAAGCATGCCATAACCCTTGCACTCGTGTTGCAGACATTGCTTTGCTCTTTGACAGAATTTGTTAGACTTTCTTGTTCCTGTGTGAACGGTAGTCAGCTTGCAAGCCTGGTTATGTTCCAGGTGCCTCAGAGAGAGGCAGGTGGTTTAAAGTTCATTCCTTTCCTTTTTCTTGATCTCCAAACTGGGGCACGATGATAGATTTATATGACTTTTTTTTTAAAGATTATAAAGCCACTACAGATTTGATCATTTGGTTTGGCAGCAGTTCAAAATGCTTTGCTAAACTGCAAGTTTGCATAGAGGGCATGGTTCACCATTGTCTGGATCTTCTGGAAGTTTGCCAGGAGGTTCAAGTTGCCTAAGACAAGCTAGAGCTTCTCAGAAGCTATCTGCCATATCCTCAGCCCAACTTGTGTGACTTTGCCTCTTTTGAATAGTTAGCTTGAATTTGCTGAGAAAGAGCAATATCACAAGGATGGAGAATATTTTCCCTATAAAGAGCCACTGACTCATAGGAAAAGCCAGATGGAGATGACAGCATTCATGTAGTATTGCATAGCTATGTCTGTATGTCATCCCACTTCTGCTAGAAACATCAACTTCAGCCTGCCTTTACTCAGTAGTTTCTAGTTTGCATGTTTTCCTAAGAGTTTAGGCATAGAACAAATCTGGCCTGAACTCTCCCTAGAAACCACAATGAGGCTGTTGTACTTGGGAGATATCCTGAGATGACATGACTCATGAGAAAAAAAAAACCCAAAACAATGATAACATTTGGTGAAAAACAGTAGGAAAAGGAGGAGGAGGAGACAGACCAGAGACAGGTTTTTAAAAGGCTGCACAGCCCAATTGGAGCTGCTGAGAGAGAAGGTTCCCCCCAGAAAAGACATGCCTGAGGTGGTGGTGAGGAAGGGGTTGGAGAAACTCACAAATAATCAAATTCTTGAAAGCAAAAGCCACAAATCTGGAGGGCTGATTGTAGTCCTGCCCCATCATTTTGTGAGGTCCTCCTTCATAATGAGATAAATAGCTAGTACATTGAAAAGCGAGACCGAGATCCCACATCAGGAGACATAGGCGTATCACAAGTCACCATAGGTATGTCTTTTCCTCTCCCAAACACATCTTGAAGCAGAGCAGCCTTGCTCCAACATGGGCATTCACATTTGTCAAAAAGTTGGGGATCATTCTCAGGACATTTCCTTAGAAACTGCCTGCAGAGGACATTCTGCAATGTGTCCTGCTGAAGGAAAATAGTTGGATGCATCACCACTGATCCCCCTGCTCTCCAACAACACAGAAATGGCTATGGGAGTGTGCACCACTTGCTGGGTGTTGTTTGTTTCTCTGTTTGGTGAGGATTTTGGTCATTTCATAGTTGGAACAGAATTCTGACCTGAAACCAAGTAAGTCCATCTTACAGGCCATTTCCACCCTACACTGTTATAGTGCTATTATTCCACTTTCAACATCCTGTGGAATCCTGGGGTTTGGAGTTTAGCGAGGGGCATTTAGAATTCTCAGCCTGAGAGCTCTTTGGCCTCAGTAAACTGCAAAGCCCAGAATTCCACAGGATGTTGAAAGTGGAATAATAGCACCGTAACAGTGTAGGGCGGAAATGGCCACAGCATCAAAATTCACTAACAGAATGCTGGTCATGGTGTAATCCCTTGCTGAATTACAAATGTAACCTAATGTTTTTATTAGGAAAAGAAGCACATTATTATTTTATTTTATTCACATTTAAAATATTTCTATCCTGTCCTAAACCAGATGATCTCAGGATGGCATGCAACAAAATTAATGGAAAAAATTTAAAAATTTAAAGAACTTAAAATTAAAATAGTGAAAGATAAACAAATGAAACAATGTAACAATTTTAAATAAGTTAAAATAGTTTTTTAAAAAGTCCTGCATGTGTACAAGTGAATAAAATTGTTAATCAAGCAAAGACTTGCAATAAGTATTGTTACATGGCTTTGACCAGAGCTTGAAAGTTACCAGTTACACATACGTAGTTACTTGTAACAAGTCACTTTTAACTAGTTACTTCCAAGCTCTGATCAAAGATATACAAGACCTTTCTCTGTCTGCTGATGACCAGTAAGTCTTCTGTGACTTTGTCTTCATCCAGGCTGGCAAGCCAAGTATAAAGGAAAATGGAGACCTGGTATGACACTACCTTATATACCCCAGCAGAGGCACATTTAGCATAAACAGTGCCTACAGCAAGTGTGGAGGTTACACCTTCCCTCCAGAGCCACTTCCTCCTCCTCTGCCACTAAATCTTCCAGCACAGCCTTTTTGCACCCCCTGGCATTGGTGCCCAAGCCACGTACCCTACTTGCCGTACCCTACTTGCCACACCCTAGATACACCTCTGTTCCCCAGCCTATCCCACAAGGTCCCATTTTTGATCTGGTAGTTCACAGACTTTTTTGAAATCCAAGGCATGGTGCTCTCCTTCTTGTTTTTATTAGTTGCCATCAATTTGGCTTTGACTTGTGGTGACCCTATGAATGAGAGACTCCCTGTCAGCAACAGCCCTGCTCAAGTCCCGCAGACTCAGGGCTGTGGCTTCCTTGATTGAATCTGTCCATCTGAGAGCCAGCATGGTGTACTCATTTGAGTGTTGGACTACAACTCTGGAGACCAGGGTCTGAATCCCAGCTTGGCCATGGAAACCCACTGGGTAGCCTTGGGCAAGTCACACTCTCTCAGCCTCAGAGGGAGGCATACCCCTCTCTGGACAAATCATGCCAAGAAAACCCTATGATAGATTTGCCTTAGGGTCACCATAAGTCAGAAGGCAGACAGCAGCAACAACAAGAAACCTGTAATGGGGTCTTCCTCTTTTTCTACTGCCACCCAACTATTGTCTTTTCTAGTGAGTTATGTCCTAGGCCAAAAGTACAATAGTTTCAGTCCAGTCATTTTGGCTTCTATGGAGAGATCAAGTCTGGTTTGCTCTTGTTGGTGGTAGTGTGTGGCTTCAAGTTGTTTGTGACTTATGGTGACCCTAAGATGAACCTGTCATGGGGTTTTCTGGGACTGAGCGTGTGTGAGGTGCCCAAGGTCACCCAGTGAGTTTCCATGGCCAAGCGGGGAACCGACCCCTGCTCTCCAGGGTCGTAGTCCAGTGCTCAAACCTCTACATCACATTGGCTTTCTTGGTTTGCTCTTGGATCCATTTATTGGTCCCTTTTGCAGTCCCTGTTATCTGTAGAACTCTCCTTCAGCACCACGTGCTGTGGAACACTTAATAAATCAAGCCATTTGCCAGCCTAGGAGAATTCTCTGACAGGAGGAGAGATGTTTGTGCCTTTTAGTAGGATAGTTTTCACCAGCTTGTCAGTATTCTCAGAGGAAGCGAACAATAGCCTTGGAGAAACTATTCCTGCATGGACATGCTGAGGTTGAACAAACTTCAGCTCTCATGCGTAGTTGCCAAAAATGCATCCATAAATGTCAAGAGAAGAACAGATGGCTCTATGATATTCCAGCAACTGTTTATAACACACAAGACAACCATTGTGTAGTGAGACCAATGAACACTAGAAAGCCTTTAAAAAAAATATCAACACATACCGTCCAACGAATCACTGATGAAAATTGGGAAATGTGTGGCTAGGCAACATGAGAGTGAGGTCAAGACAGCAACAGTTATTAGCAAGGAAGAACAGACAATCCTAGGATAGGTTGTACCAGTTTGCTTTTTCCTGAGTCTACTGGGAAGGCCAAGATTCTGCCCCTCTTCTCCTCTCCCTACCTGCTGTGTTAATTGAATAGAAACTACTTTTCTTCTTTTACTTTGAGTCCAGTTTGAAGCAGTTGTAGATACAGTCTCCTTTTTGTTTTGGAGTGTGATCTTCTTCCCCATCAGGATTTTTTCCATAAAGTTTTTGTTGTTGCCTGTTCTTCTGAAAACCTGAGGGTTTTCCTATGCCTGTAGACATTGCCTTTGTGTGTGTGTGGATGGTGCCAATTGACTTACATAAGGCCAAGCGCTGTAGTGTTGGGAGGTGATATGGTTTTCATCTCCTTCCTCCATTTTCCAGCCACTCCATTCCATCTCCGATTCCACCCCATGTTTTCCATTTTAACCCTGACATTGAGCCAGCATTCCATGGTCACTGAGCATGCTCAATCTTCATCAGGCTCTTTTAGAATCCCATTCTCCATGCTTAGGGTTGAAAGTACATTTTTTGTACTTCTCTTAGGCAGAGTGAAGTAGCTATCTCAGGCAACAGCACATTTCCCTGTCTGTGGTAGTAAAAGTGCAGTAATTACAAAATACATTACGGATAAATTGCTGTGTTTTCATGACATTCAAGACTTCATTCTGTCTAATGGCAGGGCAGTACTGACTTAAGAGTGTCATCCAAGGCTATTTCCGCATGACAACGTCCCCACGCGTCGTCTCGTGGCAGTCCCGGCAGGGAAGGGAGCATGACAGGAATGCTCTCCTCCACACCTCTCCAGTTCCCGGAGGAAGGGAGCATGGTCGTCCCGCCTCTTTCTTCCACTGGGCAGCTGGGCACTTTCCTATGCTGCGCTATGGAAGGAAGCATCGCCATTGTGTTTCCCTGTCCTTTCACGTGACGGTAGGTATGGGAGCGCTGTGTGATCATAGGTGCAAGATAGATTTTTTTTCCATTTTGCGAATACAGCACGAGCACAACACTTGGGGATGGGATGGCAGTGGGCTGGTGACGACATCATGCAGAAGCATGACCAACTGACCACTGCCATCCGGTCCCCAAAGCACCATAGCCCTGTTGTACGGAAATGGCCTAAACAGCCCACTTGCTGCCCTTTGCAAACATTATCATAATACCAGAGATGACAGACAGTCACAAGGAATTGTGGATGGTGGCAGTTGTTTTTTTAGCAGCTACTACATTACTAGGATGTTGTGTTTTTTAACAGCTACCACATTACTAGGACGATTCAGGCCTCAGCTCCTTCTGCAATTCTCTACAAACAGGTTGGTGCTCTGCTCTGAATATGATGAAAGCTGTGTTGTAGCAACCACATGGGATGATAAACATTTAGGACATTGGCTATCATCCTATTTTTCAGTTACAAATTCATAAGCTAGAAGTACAGATCCATAACTGCTCTGTATTCAGTTATACTACATATTCACTATTGTGGAACTATTGCCATGATGGTAAACATTTCCTGAAACCCACCTTAGGCCATTTCCACACTAGATTGTTATAGCGCTATTATTCCACTTTCAACATCCTATGGAATCCTCGGGTTTGCAGTTTAGGGAGGGGCCTCAAAGGCCCCTCCCTAAACTGCAAACTCCAGGATTCCATAGGATGTTGAAAGTGGAATAATAGCGCTATAACAACCTAGTGTGGAAATGGCCTTAAACTCCAGCAAGCTGCTCCAACTGCTGGAGTTCTGTTCTGCTTGCAACTGGGATGGAGGAGGAAGATGTTTCCAGCCCCGTCCCACTAGCAAGCTAGGCTGTAACAATCAGAAGCAGGGCCTTGTAGCAATTCCTCATCACAGCCACACTTGAAGATGGAAGAGGACGGGAGAAGAGACCTCCCGTGCTCAGCGTGACCGCCGGCTGCTAATGTAGGCTTGGGATGTTGGGCCAGGAGATGCTACTTAATTATGCATTTCTAATTAAGTAGACAACGTATGCATCTGTGACAGCAGGATTAGTGTCATTGACCCATGGAACCTACCAGGAACATTTTCCCTCTTTGCATCTCTAATGCGGAGCCTCATTTTATCATAAATAATTTAAAAAGGCATGCTTTGCAAAGTTTTCTGTCTTGGGTTAGCAAACATGTATCCTACTCCTTTAAGGAGTGATTGCTACATACTATTTTGAAGTCCAAGCATGTGGCTCATTCAACACAAAGACAAGCACAGAGTTGGTATCTTCTGCATGGATTGTGAAGATGAATGTAAGCTTTGTTTTCTTGGAATAATGTGCCTGTGTAACCTGCCTCCTGTCTGAGTTCATTAGTTTTAATATGCAGTCTTGCTGAGATTTGGCAGTACTGCTGTTCTTTTAAACATGTTGAACTTCTTGGGTGTGTTCTGAAGTATCATTCAAAGCTGAATTGAATATAACACAGAATAATTTCAAAATTATATGCCCACTTTGAGCTTCACCCAAAAGCATGGAACATTTTTTATCCCTTATCCTGATGCATTTTTGTTGTACGATTTACATAAAGTAGACCTGCAGTGTAATACATTCAGGGACATTTTCACCTGCGCAGTAGTGAATTGTTCTTTTTCTGTCCTTCCAGGTGGTTTCTGGCTTATGGTGACCCTAAGATGATCCTATCACGGGACTTTCTTGGCAAGAATTGTTCAAAGGGGATTTGCCCTTGCCCTCCTCTGAGGCTGAGAGAGTGTGACTTGCCCAAGGTCATTCAGTGGGTTTCCATGGCTGAGTGGGGATTCAAACCTTGGTCTCCAGAGTCATAGTCCAATGCTCAAACCACCATACCCCCACTGACTCTCCCACAGTAATGAAAGATATCCCCAAATTTCAACCGTTTACCACTTATAATTATCTTTTTGTAATTAACAAACAAATAAATAAATTGCGTGCAATAATTTAACATGATGCAGAAAACCTGGGATGAAGTGCTCTGATTCTCAGTAGGCTGACCCCAACAGTGAGCCTGCAGTAGGTGTACAGTTACCTTCCAAGGAGAAGATTTTGTTACTGGACTAGAAAAGTGTACCACAAAAGCAGCAAAACAAGTCTTTTAAAAATGCCATGTCATGTGAAAGTGTGTTTTCAGATGCAGGAGGTACCATTTCTCCGCTAATGTCCATGAAAGGTGAGGTCAATTAAAACATCTTAGTCTATGGTGTCATGAAGATTTGTGCTGTTTTTGGTGCAACAGACTAAGGGCCTTTCCTCACTACACTGTTATAGTGCTACTATTTCACTTTCAACATCCTATGGAATTTGGGGGTTTGTAGTTTACTGAGGCCAAAGAGCTCTCTGGATGAAAACTCTAAATGCCCCTCTCTAAACTGCAGACCCCAGGATTCTATAGGATATTGAAAGTGGAATAACAGTACTATAACAGTGTAGTGCAGAAAGGCCCTTACAGAGCAACCTCCTGGGAAATGAAATGCCAAAGTGACATTCTAAAGGGCTATACATTTCCTATTTTTGCCATAAGGTGGCAGTAGAAAACAACATTTCCCTCCTGTATGTTTGGTGAGCTGAGGTGTACCAGACTGATTAAATTAGGAACAGTACTCTTCATTCCTTGGAAAAGAGAAGTTCTGTCCATTACCTCTTGTGCAGGGGAGGGAGTCACGGGTCTAAATTAGTAAAAATAGGAACAGCAAAAAAATAGTCAACTTTTATTGCAGGTTTGGTGCTGCTGTTTCCACGCCTATGGCACATGGCACATTTATTGCTACATGTTGTCAAGTTTAATGTAAAGAAGTGGGTACCTTGTAGTTTATCAGCATTAGAAAAAAAAACAGGAAACAGCATGGTGTAGCAGTCTGAGTACTGGACTAGAGGCATTTCCTTACTACAAATCCCATTATCCTGGCTAAGGTTAATGGTAATTGTAATCCAACAACATCTGAAGGCTGTGCATTCCCCGACCCATTACTGATCCTAAGTCTGCCATCTTGTGCTTATTAGCCAAGGAATAAGTTCCCTTGAACTCAGTTAGGCAAACTTCTGTGTAGATATATGTAGGACTGCAGTGTAATTACAGTTGAGTTTGTGGATCACTCTTTCAGCTCCTGGAAGAACATATATCAAGGAGCTATTTCTGTTTTACATTAATGTGGGGAAGGACAAAGCCGAGGATGGTTACTAGCAGGCTATTTGTCAGTGATGTCAGGTCATAGGTACAAACTGGCTGATGACTGGATTCAGCAGGTTAGTAACATGAAGTTCTGTGAATCTATATTGAAGCCAGCAATGGGACTATTGGCTGCAATCTAAAATCTGCACAGTGCAGTGTGAATATCCACATGTGGGAGTATGCTATGGTGGCACTATGCTATCCCTATGCAGGGTAGCAACATTGCACAGCACATGTCATTGAGTGGGTGCCATTATCAATGCACAACATTGCTAACAACTCCAATTCCACCACTGCTAGTGTATTCAGCACCATGCTGAATAATTCACCCTCCACGTGAAGCATGACTTACACATGCATATGTCGTTAACAGGAATCCAAACATGGTAACTTAGTAGTAGCCAACAAGTGCACCTTGATAGGACTATTATGATGTCAAAGAGTTGCTAGAAGGGTTTCAATTTGTAGAAATGTTCTCAACATATAAAAATTAGCATCAAATTATTTTTTTAATAAGAGTCCTCCTCTTCCCAATACATTCAGAACATCACCATATACCAAATGCACAATTTTCTCTCCACAGTGGTGTCAGTTTGAAGACTATGTAAAGTAGCACATGCAGTTTTGTAGCTTTGCATTCTCTCTCTCTCTCTCTCTCTCTCTCTCTCTCTGTGTATGTGTGTGTGTGTGTGTGTGTAGCCTTTGAAACAACACACTGTCTATATTATTAGGAAATTATTAGGATTTTTTGCTTCTTAGGATGTTTTATATTCTTATCGTGAAATCTGTAGTGGCAACCTACCTAACTGATCAAAACCAGGAAAATCATGTATGAGAGTGTAAAAGCTGAAGATCTGAATTTTTGGAGCACTTCAGCAATGAAAAAACAGAATGGTGAGGTTAAATTAACAATAAATCCACATGATGGAGTGTGCCTGACACCAGGGTGTTCTTAACATGATTTACACCACTGTAATGTTCGGAAACATGAATCATAGGCCTGAAAAGAACAAATCCTCATAATTAAAAAAAAAACAGTATATGACTCCATATACTCTAACTTTTATGAGCAGTTAAGTCCTATACAGTTGCTAGGAACAGGAACAAGACTTTAAATAAAAAGTGTGATGAAAAAAGAATGCACCAAACAATCATAGATCCATACGTAGATGGATCTCTGTATGCAAGAACTATCCATGATTTCTGGTGATTCTCTGTCTATAACTAGACTCCTCTTGCGTCACACCGTATGGCGTTCTGAAGGATATCCAGACCTCCATCAGTTGTTTTGTGAGGAGTGGGCACAGAGGGATCCATCTTGGAGGAGAACTGCATTTGCTTTAGGTTCCAACTCAACAAGAATGTTTTCCAAAGGCTTGATTACACAAAGGATTCAACACAAGCATGCTTTCAGATGAAAGCTGTATAAAGCTGGCTTTCAGGGTGAAAGAGTTCCTCTGTTATAAAAATCTCACAGGACTGATTTGACCAGTGACTGAACAGTATGTTCCCCATGACCATGTTGTGCACCATAAGAAGAGGTGGCACCCTTCTGGCTGTAGGCCGTGCCCAAGATGGATGGCTCTCAGTACTGGCCATGCTGTCTCAGAGTGATGAGAATCATGGTCCAACTCAGCCAGAGGCCTCTGAGTTGGTGGGGGAACGCTGGTTTACGCAGTACTGTTAAAGGCAGTTTTATGAACTGTGGAAGTCAAACAAAAGACACAGTTCATTTCAGCAAGAATACCATCTCAGATTGAACCAGTTCCCTTTGCTGTGGACTGCTTTAATTTATAATCTCTTTTTTTCTTTGTTATTATCTTCTGCTAGTTAGCATAAATCTTCCGAGAATATAGAGCTCAGTTAGGCATTTTACAGTCTTTCCTCTTTTCCAAACTGTTATGCATGCCAATCACTGTTGCACCTGCAAATATATTTTAAAGGTAATAAAATAAGCCAGTAACCCACCTTATACTTCTGTTTTATCTTTTTTCCATCCCTACGTTTGTGTGCCTGCGCGTACATATATATCTGTACAGATACTGTACACATAAAACTCCAAAACAAAACACATTCAGCAAAAAAGTACCCATCACAACAATGAGAAAGAGCTAAAAGGAATGGGAGAGGGCACTGTTAGAAAGCTATACCCCTTGTGGAACACGAAGGCTTTTACAGATTCCCAAACTAAACATGACATCATTCTTGCCATTAGCAATTGTACAAGTGTCTTCCGGAAAATTAGTGTATCGGAGGGTGGGGGAGATCCAGATTTGGAGTTATGTGTTTAAAGTGTGCAGGCCATGTTGTATTCCAATCCAGATCTGCTCTCATAACTATTTGTGAGTTCTGCAAATGTAACTTCCTCCTCACTTCAAATGGGAAGTGCAGCAGGACTGCCTCTGGGTCGGGTATGAGAAGGTTAAAAATAGAATTTACAAGTAGGAGTGCTGGAGTGAAAAGTGAAGAGGACTTCAGCACCTTTAACGGTTTGTAAAAGAGTGGATTTCAACAAACGTTGCTTGTCCCGTAACCAGATAACAAGCAATACCTTCTTAAATGCCCTCTTCTACATAACCAGTAAAAGGATGGAAGCCCTCTTCAGGTTTCACTGTGGCAATCCTACTTAAAACTGATGAGTTACAAGTAGAGATACCACTCTGAAATCTCGAGAGAGGTCATATCCCTTTAGTGGTTATTCAAAAGAGGGGATATCTCCAGACGCTTCCGATCAGCAACCAGATAAGAAGCAACACTTGCTGGGATTCCCTTTTCTACACAACCATGAAAGGGATGGGTGCTTTCTCCAGTTTTCATTCTGGCTTCCCTACTTCTAAGCTCTGTTTTAAACCTCCTCTCACTTCATCCTGATGCAGTTACAAGGTACATGTAAAATCATTACTTCAATGAGTTGCTTTGGGGGCATAATTAACTCACATTTCAAAAGTAATTCCAGTGAGTGGAAACAAAATTATGCTATTAATGGAACAGCTAATGGTTTCTAGTTACTTTTCAAAGGGCATTTTAAGTATCTTGACTGAACTTTTCCAGGATCTTATACCATTCATCCTAAGCTTTTAAAAGAAAAGTTACAAAAACTAGCAAGTAATACAGCAACTCACCCTACAACATTGTAAGGAGTCAGGGCAACAATTTACTTTTCAAACATGAATGCAAATAGCAGAATGAATTATTTTCAAAAAAGTTACTTTCCAAGCTCATTTTAATCTCCTCCTTACATCAGGGCTATGATCTGAACTGGGTCCTTCTTCTTCTTTTTTTTAAGCAACTCAGAGAATCAGCGATTGCATAAATGATGTACCACCTAGTTTGGTCTTGAGCTTCCTAGGAGAGGAATTCTAGAGCTTGGATGCTATGATGGGAAAGTGCTTGTCCTAAATATGTGACTGCTCTCACTCAGATGTGTTGAGCGAACACAGAGTGGGGCCTTACTGGGTGACCAGAGAAAACGCAGAGATTTCTGTGACCAAGAAGAAGCAGATAATCCAGCCTTAGGCCCACTAATGTTTATTATGTAAGTGTTAACAAAACATACAGATACATAAACATAACAGATACTAATCAGTTAACCATTTTAAAAACAGACCCTTTCAATTAAACAATAACAAGCAGTTTGCCTTAGGATCACCATAAGTTGGAAATGACTTGAAGGCATACAACAACAACAACAACAACAACAACAACAACAACAGCAGGAAAAATTAAACCAACCATAACATAAAAATTAGGAAAAATTAGTGGCCACCCTGCTTCTTAGAGCAGCTCAAAAAGCACCTGGCCTGGACACCAAAATAGTCTGGCTGGGGAGGACATTTCATAACTGGGGAGCCACCACCAAAAGACCCTGCCAAATAAGCCACCCGTTGCAGCCAATTAAAGGCGTCTGAAGATGAATTTTAGGACTGAGTTTACTTAAGATCAACACCCATCTTACCAGCAGCTATACAGGGTTTTCCTTTCATTGGGACAGCATGTCAGTGTGACAGATTTAGAACTAGGAAGACTCAGGTTCTAATCCTAACTCTTTTCTGAAGCGGCCTGAGTGACAGCAGCCCGATCATTATCTTATCAGCTTAATCTCCCTCACGGATTGTTGTGAGAATAGAACAAACATAGGAAGTGCTGTGTATGCTGACTGGAGTTCTTTGAAAGAAGGATAGGATTAAAAACACAACCAATAAACGGAGCCACTAATTTAATTAATGTCAATGTAATCAAGCTAGTTTCTCAAATGTTACATCAACTAAATTAATCCATTCAAACCGGGAAACACTTGCTGGTAGGTAATAACAAATAATAAAATTTGAAAGCAAATGCTAGACCACTATAATTAAATGCCTTTTAATTAATTAGTCAGTGTTCAAACATAGTTGGGAATGTTCATTCCATTATAATTAAATGACAGATATTGGAAGATGAGTACAAACAGCTAACAAATTAACCAGAGAGACTAAGCAACTACAGTAAACAAACAAAATCCAAGACCTGCAGATATGAATATTTTACAGATCATTTTACAGGTAATTTTATGAGTGGATTGAATTTACAATATCCAGATGGAGTACCTTTTATAGCTGGACAGCATACCTATCAGTCAGAGCAACTGCTTTGGGGCAACAGTAGCTATGATGACTGTAACAATCAATAACATATGAATTCCAAAAGTGTAGTAAAGTTAAAATACAGGCACAATGAGGCCCTATAGTAGAAACATTGTGTACATATCTTTGCCCCTTTTAATTTATAGTGCTAATTTGGCAAGGACAGGACTTACATTGGGCTGATAGATTGTTCCAAATAGACATGTTGACCTCAGATTAAAATATACTTCTAGTGATATTTGCTTCAGATTCCTTCTTTATATTAGATCAGTCACTCCGAACATTACAAATAGCAAAGTTTCATAGTTACACACGCTAAAAGACTTGAGTATTGTTTATGATCTGTAGCAGCACTCAGTGATACATCTATGTACAGTGCCCCCTTCTTACTATGACCCCCTCCATGTGAATGTGAGATTGCATGAAATGTTGCATCCCATTATACTCAATGGATGCAGCAGACATGTGTCTGAACTGCTGCAGGTGTGTGCACATCATCCCATTGACTATAATGGGACGCAACACTTTGTGTGTGTGTGTGTGTTTTTTTCTCCATGGACTTTTCTGGAATGGAACCCCTGCATAAATGGAGGGCAACCTGTACTACCTTACATTATTCATTGCATTTTGACACAACTTTAATCAGAGCTCTCTGGACAGTTTCAGATATACGAGAAATATATGAGAACTATAAAATGCAAGCAATAAAACCATGACTGAGGACATTGACCTGAAGCTCACGATAAAGCTAACAGCAAGGAATAAAAACACAACAGCATAGAAAGCTGAAATAAAACACAGAATGCTAAAGAGGTTCTTTAGAAAGTTGGGGAAATAAAATATGCCTCTAATTTACATTGGCTACTTAGGTATAGGTATAGCCAAGTAACATCTATT
Organism: Cyclura pinguis; assembly: GCA_030412105.1. Lineage (NCBI taxonomy): Eukaryota > Metazoa > Chordata > Lepidosauria > Squamata > Iguanidae > Cyclura > Cyclura pinguis. Next base: position 31,854,814 of record CM059604.1, on the reverse strand, counting down.
GGCCTGAGCACCCCAAACCTATCTTGACATCCAGCAGCTGCATCAGGTGAAAGAGGTCTGTTCCTCTGCAAATCAGGGTGCAAGGAGCAGGAGGTTTCCAATCCCCTTCTGTTGCTGAGCAAGGCTGCAACTAGGAATTTCAAATGAGGTCCTGCTTCTGATTGTTGCAGCTACACTCACCGGTGAGAGGAGACCAGAAACACCCACATCCTTGCAACTGCAGAACAGACCTCCTTCACCTAATGCAGCTGCTGGACGTTAAGGTGGGTTTGGGGGGCATTTATATAATCTTGCAATAAGACTACATGGTCTTACTGAATATGGAGCGGTTATAGGATCTGTAACTCTAGGTTATAAACCTGTAACGGCAGTACTGAATGCCAACCATAGTCAGATAGCATTAAAAACAAGAACAATGATCTTGCTGTCATGTGGGCACCTTGGGGGAAACTGTTCTACATATGGGGTCTAACTGCAGAAAAGTCCTTCTATCTTGTAGCCATCTTCCTTGTCTCATTTGAATGGACTGCTTACTATACTCTGCGTATACTTCTTTCATTGTTTGCTGTATTTTGTCATTATTTGAGAATGTAGCTGTATTTGATTTGTAATTTGTTTTTCCACATCATGAATATGTATTGACTGTTAACAGTATATTCTATTTGGCAAAATTAGGTGTTTCACCTGGTCCACAGATATCATATTTTCAATTATAAGTTATATATTATTTATGTTTTTGTATGTTGTGTGTATACTATATAAAAGTCAAAGTTTGTCTGTTTGTGAGTTTGTCTGTTTGTCTGTGTCAGGCAGTTGAAGACCTCATATGATTGGCTGGCTGCGAAGATTCTTTGGAATCCAGAGGTTGTCAGTTCAGGGAGGGGCCTTCTCAGCCAGAGTGCTCAGGCCAGTTGCTATGGAGATGAGGCCTAGCAGCAAGGAGGAGGGCAGTGTTTTCCCTCAGGAACCCAAACTCTGTATGTTAATAACTCTGAATACAGATTGGATTGGGGAATATGGGGAAAAGTTACACATATTGGATAAGACAGATTGGGGAATTAGAGACACTGGATCTTAAATCTGTGTATTTCAACTGCATTTAATTTCTAAGGTAAGATAAGGTAATTCCTAAGGTATTTCTAACAAGAGTTACCTTTGAGAAAATAAAATCCTGGGCAACGCCAGGTAAAATAAATCTCAATCTCTCTCTCTCTCTCTCTCTCTATCTTACATACATTTTTAATGTATTAGTTTTCATAATATATATTCAATGTACTGCCAACAGTATTGCCACCAAATGCTATATAGTATATACCATTGTATATTTTGACACAGGGAAAGTTTTTGATATGTGTCTTTCACATTTTCAGCCCTGAATTTTGGGGTGGTGACAGTGTACTCTCCAAAGTGTCTTGAGTTTGCAGGGATGATCCCAATGAATCCTCTGTCATCCCATTTTTTTCCAGCTGCTTTTAAAATGTTCTAGTTTCACCCTTCTCCTCCTGCTTTCCTTCTTTGTCATTGGCTACTTCAGTTGCTGCAAATTGATGTGCAATGTGCAAAAGTAGTTGGCAATCAGTCAATTCATCAGTGGAGAGAGGAGAGGAGAGGAGAGGAGAGGAGAGGAGAGAGGAGAGGGCAAAATCTTGCCCTTTGCTGTAAACACAGGCAAGAGCAAACTGCTGCATCCACTTCTAACTTGTGGGTTCTTCCTTATTGAAAACTTTTGCCATTTTGATGTTCCCTGGCTGCATGTGTCCCAGTTTTCATCTGTGAAATTTTGGCTGGTGTGTGGCACTGGTGGCTTCAAATGTGAGAGGGCCCTGGGCAAAAAGCTCTCTGGTGGGTTATCTCCTCTTGCCAATGCAACCTGCTGGGCTTCTCTGGCTGTGGTTAGTAGGGTTCTAAGCACAACTGCTGGATCTAGCCACTCTTTTAATTTTCTACAATCCCTCAAAAATAATATTAGCCCCCTCCCCAGGGTGGGGGGAAGAAAGAGGGACTCGATATGTAATATAGGGACCACTGGTTGAAAAACTTAAGAATAATGTTTGTTATTAGTAACAATTTAAGAATAATGTTTGTTATTAGTAACACTAATATCAGCACTGTGATCTTGTCAGATTTGTTTGTGCTCCCCTCACCCTCTGGGGGTTTTCTTTTTTTAAGGTAACTTTGGAAACTAATAAAAATAAAATTTTTAAAAAATAATATTAGCCCCCTTCCCAAAGTCTGAAAGCATCATAGAGTTAGACATAAAGCATCATAGACATTTCCACTATTGAACTGTCCTCCGTATTAGGAATGTTCTTCTGATGTTTAGTTAAAAGTTGCTTCTTTGTATTTTCGATCCAATGCTTCTAGGCCTGCTTTCTGGAACAAAAGCAAAGAAATCTGTTTGATCTCCTGCACAAAAATTAGTTGGAATTGGGTGAAGCAGCAAGCACAGAATGAAATACACATTTATTTGTTTGGGGCATTTACTGAGCTTGGGGCATTTTTGGAACATAAACAGACAATAGCATTTTAAAACTGAAAAGCTTCAATACGTATTTGTTGGAACCATTAGATGTCACTGCTGCATGCCAAATACTTTGTATCCAGCAAGCTGTCTGTGTAGGCTAGTGCTATTTGGAACAGAGCTAGTTTTGGACCACAATTCCCAGAATCCCTACGGCCACTGGCCATCCTACTTCGGGGTTTCTGGGAGCTGTAGCCCCAACAATAAGCCCCTTTGCAACTCTGCTTTTGGATATATTGAAGCTTTTAAGTCAATGGCCACAATCCTGTTAGTGAGTTATGAATAGGTAACCTGGAACTATGGATAGCTATATCCTCCCTTCTTTAGGGGACACATAGGAATTGTGAAAGTCTCCCAACCAGCCACTGTAATTGATGGAGTCTGTTCTTCTGTTGCTCAGGAAGCAGCTGCTGGATATTTCCATCCTTTCCATTGTGAGCGACCTTCATTGCAGGGGAGACTTGTGACAGGCACCCTACTTCTGCCTGTCACAACAGAGGCCATTCACAGGAAGGGGTGCGAATGTCAGTCAGCTGCTTTCTGAGCAACAAGGGAATGAACCACCACTGATCACTGTAAGTGCTTCCTGGTAGGTAAGAATATGGGAAGGAGGGGAGGTTGGGCAAAGATTCATTGCATAGTCATGTAACTATGGTGGCTATGCATTTGTCACTGCCTTACACGATTATGGCCACTGAATCGGGAAGAATTTTAAAGACTCAAACCAGAAAAACTTCTCTATAGTCGCCTAACTTTCTCCACATCACAATGCTAGTGTGCACTACATAGAACTAATGATTATTTCTATGGTTTCCAGAATGAAGACTGGAGAGGACTGCTTTACTTTCATAAGAAGGAAATTCAGCAGATGTTGTTTGCTATCTGGTTGCACAACAAGAAATATCTGCTGAAATTCTCTTTTCTACACAGCCATGGAAGGTACAAGGCACCTTTTCCAGTTTCCAGGTTAGCAACCCTAATTATCTGAAATTTAAGACAAGGTACTTTTGTTAACAAAAATGAGGACAGTCCCTTTAATGACCTCTTCTCCTTTTTGCCCCCAGGGTAATGTAGTCTTAATGTCTCTAAAAAGACCAGGAATTTTATAGATGTATTATGTCCAGGAACAACTGTATTATTCCCATAATACACACAGAGGTCTAAATCCTATTGTTAGTTCTGAGTACAGAACCATTGCATCAATTGGATTTACCTATGTGCTCAACTCATCACTCACTAATTGATTCAGAGGGTTTACTTCAGTTCAGACTAAACATCAAGACTTAAAGCCACAGTCTGCATTGAGCAGTCTGAAAATTCTGCAAATGTAGAATTTGACTTTGTACCCACTGCCATGACGCTAAATTTAATGACGGGGCAGCTTAATGACCTGGGCACCTAAGCACTCACATGCAAGTTATATACAGAAAGCATGCAGGGCATGGGCTGCTCACACATATGCTCAGTTTGTGGGGCTTGCCTTCTTCACATGTGCAAACCAAAACATGTATTTTATAGACATCAGCTTTAAGAAAATGTATTTTTTGGTCATAGGGTCAGCTAATATTAATGAATATACCTAGCCCACATTCATATCCTATGTACTGTCCCATCTTTTTATTTTTTCCCTTTCTTTGTTATTTATACTTTTAAAAAATCTAATTTCTTGTTGCTATGCAAAGAAAAACATGGAACAGAGAGTGGGATTGTGTTCACTGTTATAAACAAGACACAGGAACTGGTTGTTCTTATGTGACTCTTCCTCCCCCAGTGTATTTAAGCCAATAATTGAGACTCAGTGAGGGATGTTAACAACATGAGAGGTGAAGACTGTTGGCCACCAGAAATAAGGATTTAGGTTGATACCAGCTCTTTGGTGAAGCTTTTTGTCCTGGTGTACCCCTCAAATTCAATTCACTAGACTATAGAGTATCAGAAAGACATTTCTTCCATCAAACTTTTCCTTACATACAGGTGGGTGTACTTTTCATGCAGATGGATTGGTAGTTCTCTGTTTTATGACACTTGAAAGAGTTAATACTGTTCTATTTTGAGTTCCTTAGAAGAGTAAATATTGAAAAGGCAAATAAATGCGTCTTCATGTCATGTAGGTGAAGAACATAACAAATTCATTACAGTGCAATGGAAAAAAATTGGGAAAACAACCACAACTTCAAGACTTGGCAGAGATGTGCGGAAAAACCACTTCAGGTCTCAAAAGAGGTGTGAAGCAAGATTTATAAGAAAACTGAAATATGAGTCTCTTTATGGAACTCACTGTATCCCAAGCTGAGCCCTTTTACCAAGCATTAAAAATTATGTTACAGATGTCACCACAGATGCTCTTGTATCATAAAAGTGGCCCGTTCATTCTTGGGTTTTGTGTTCACTGCTGCTATGCACTGAATTAACAGCAGCTTTCCCATCCTGCTGCCCTCCAGGTGTGCAGGACAACTTTCAGCGAGGCTGGCTGGAGGATTTTGGGGTGCTGCAGTTCAGCAAATCTGGAGGACACCAGGTTGGGGAGGAGTGATATCTAGTGAATAAAATGGAGTCTGGGATTCTAACCAAGTGTATTTGAGTCACACAAAGCAGCAGCAGCAGAAGTTTTACCATTTCTTATTATCTATTTCCTCTCTTTTTCTCAGTACTGGGTTCCAAGCCAACTTACAGAATTAAATAGTCCTCCCACCTGGGGACTACACTTCTCACTGTCTCCCTTTCATGCCACCAGACCCTCTGAAGATGCCAGCCACAGATGCAGGAGAAACATCAGGAGCAAATACTACTAGAACACAGCCTCAAAGCCCGGAAAACCCACAACAACTAAGAATTAAAATAGTCACAAATAAAGACACCTCTCTGTAAAAAAAGTGAAAATTAATTTCAATGTGTTTGCAAAATTAAATACAATTAAAACTATCTAGCAATTTAAGAAGAATTCAAAAGATACTCATTTAAATGACAAAGAAAAAAATATTGCAAATTATTATAAGATGTGCAGTTGTAACTTTTCAGTTCCCAAAGGCCTGTTGAAATAAGAAGTCACAAGTACTGGAAATGTTTTTGACCTTCACTGTATGCTGAATGAAACTGAGTGAACAGTCTATAAGTCAACAACTAGTGTTCAACTCTACCTCTGTGCTTAGAGCTGAAATGCTTACTGCCCTGACCAGCACCTAGCAGGCTGGGTCTTCTGGCCTGGTTTATATTATCAATATCTACAGACATGGGCAAACAAAAGACCAGAAAGCATTGTGTGGGATGGTCCTCAGTCACACCGCCTAAAGTCTGGCAACCACTGAATTTATTTGATCTATTTATTTTACATCCTGCCTTTTTCCCCACATGGCATGCAAGGCAGCTTACAACAGAGTTAAAAGTAAGGTAGAGCTAAAATTCTGATGATAAAAATGTTAAAACAAGATATTGTATTAAAACACAATTAATTTAAAAAGTATAAAACCATTTAGCTACATTAAAATAAAGGTAAAAATTACAGCAACTCCTGCCATAAAAAGACCGTTCTATACAACCAATTAATCAACAAATGTTCTTTACATAAAAAGGTCTTTAACTGCTGGAGAAAGGAGAGCGGGGGGGGGGCAGCCTAGCCTCTCATGGAAGGGAAAGTGGGAGGAGGAGATATGGCCATCCAGTTGTTGTTGGACTGCAACTCCCAGCATTCTTCATCATTGGCCAATGGAAATTGCTATCCAACACCTCAAAGTTTGTGCTTACCTCTAAGAAAAATGGTAATACTAGTTGCCTTCGATTTTGCAGACCATGCCCTTTACTTTAGTGTCAACTCAAATCTTGCCTCAACCATTGAGGATGCAATCCTATACACACTACCCCAGGAAAAAACACCACTGAACATAACAGAAGTAACTTCTAAGTATAAATGCATGTGTGTGTGCTGGAAAGGACCTGAAAAAACAGTTCACTTGCATGTTCTGAATGAATCTGACATTAGACCCACGTTACTACATCTGGGTTAGGAGGCATTATGCACAAAATGGGTTGTTGTAGTAATCCCCCACCCTCCCCGTTTTGGCAACATCAAATTTTCTTTGATTTGGAAGGTTCTGTGGAAATATACAAAATTGCTCAATTACTGCAGCTCTGAAAGTTCCAAAAAAGAGAGGAGTGTTTGTGACAATCTGAAGGTTGCAAAACTATTAAAGTTACAGTTTCTGGCAGATGAAGCCAAACTGCCTGCGTAGGATTGCATACTACAGTCTTCCCAGAAGCTAAATATCGCAGATCTTTCCAGGATCAAAAACAGCTGAAGATTGTTTTAAAAAATAATTCTGACAAATTTTTGGCAACTGTTTCTAAGGAAAAGTCACTTTAATAATGTGGTGTACTGCTTTATTTTTAAATTGATACATTTTAAATTATTTTCAGTTTGCTAGATGATGTAATTACACATTAACACTGTTTCTGTATGCTTTTACCTGTATTTGCCTTTTATTTTAGTTTTTGTAAGACCCATTTGGGGAAAAAGGCGGGGTACCAAATGAACAACTGCGTACAATATTAACTCCTTCCAGCTTACAGGGAAGGGCTGGAAGTGTCAGTGCTTGTGTGGCATTGGCATCACCAGTGTTGTTCTCAGTTCCTTGTATTTCCCTTTCTTCCTCTATGTTCCAGCAATACATCTTGAACACTTCCACCTTCCATTGTTAGCATTTTTTAAAATGTAATATAGTACATCATATAAGGACAGAGAAGCAGGAGTTTAAAATGTTGCCAATTATCAAACTAGCTTGAATTAAACAAAGTTTAAGAACACATACAAGCACACATATATGAAGTAGATTCTTACATAGCCTTAAGTCTTCCCAAAGGGGAAGATGCTTTTGGGTAGAATAGCAACAGAAACACAATGATTGGGATAAGGGTCTTATCAGAATTTCAGTCACAAAAAGTGTATGGACTCTGCATGAAAGACTGTTCATTTTCTACAAGACTGTGTCAAACTTGTAGGAAGAAGATCCTTGGATCCTTGCTGTATACGTTAAGCCTCTTGGAGCATGTTATGTTGCCTGGCATTCAGTACTGTAGTTATAGATTTGTAACATTTAGTTATGGATCTGTAACTGCTCCATATTCAGCAAAAACATGTAGTCTTACTGCAAGACTACTTAAACGTCCTTCTCCAACCTACCCTAACAGGCAACAGTGGGACTGGATAAAAGAGGTCTCTTCAGCTGCTGAACCGGGTGCAAGGAGGATGGTATTTCCAACCCCCTTCCACCAGTGAGTGCAGCTGTGACCATCAGAAGCTGGACCTTGTTGCAGCCTCATCTGTTGGCAGGAGGAAACTGAAAACACCATCATCCTTGAGCCTTAGTAAGCAGCTGAACCAACTCCCTAGACTTGATCTGGCTGCTGGCTGTTAAGGTAGGATGAGGGAGCTGGGCCAGGAGATGTGGCTTAGTTACTGGGTGCCCAATGTAGAATATCAGCTACAGAGTACTAGATTGGCTAGAAATGATATTGTGTCTTGTGGCTTTCAAGTTTTCTCCAACATTACCAATGAAGCTACTAGCTTTTCAAATATTTTTATTACTACTACAAAATTAAAATCATTATACAAAAAAAAAAAGCTTTAACAAAGCAAAATATAAATAACTCTTGCCTCTTTGTCATAGAGACACCCAACACGCATGCATTTTATATCTGTATGAGCCTGAACATCACTTGATGGTTCGGAAGACATGGAACAGCCAGCCTCAATAATGACTAGGGATTAAAAAGAAAATTAAAATGTTGGGTGTGCTCAAGGGTTGGGATATACCTAGTGGAGTTTTTGACTTTTCAGCTTGACAAGAAGAGACTCCTTCTCCTTCTTGTCATATCACAGAGTTGCCTCACTTTCAAAAGTCATTTGTCATACGGTACGGGAAGCAAATACAAGCCCCAAACTCCTTTGGCCATCCAGAACAGGCATGTGATTCCTTGTCTCTTGCGTCACTGTGCTGACTTCTTTATACGTTCTATTTCTGTTGCATAGAGAGAGTGAATCTTACAGTTCAGGCTAATGTGATACTTGTGCATTGACAAGTGCATAATAGAACCCTTCCAGCGCCAGCAGCTGGCTGTGAGTTCCCTGTTCTACTACTTTGCCATTCTGAATGACTGCTATGATGTCAGAATTCTGGATAGTCGACAATCTGTGAGCAATAACAATGCAGGTTCGACCTTGTCTAGCTTCATCCAAGGCCTTCTGGACAATCTGCAGGCAAAAGCAAAAGACAAACATCTTTACAATGACAGTACAAATAGGACACACAGCCCTTTTAGATAAATTTTCACCATTCAACTGTTTATTATACATACATTGTAGGACGTAAGGTGAAGGTTTACATACCTTTTCACTTTCTGTGTCAAGAGCTGATGTGGCTTCGTCCAAAAGAAGAATTGCTGGTTTTCGGACAAGAGCACGGGCAATAGCTATTCTTTGTTTCTGTCCCCCTGAAAGCTGGGCTCCTTTATCACCTACCCGAGTTTGGTATTTCTGTAGCGGTTTTTTTTTTTTTTTAAAAAAGCAAATAACAGGCTGTATAAGTGTGAAAAATCGTCAAATCACAAAGCAATATTAAAGCTCTTATGCAATGTGCTCTATAAAGTTAGAAATAAATGAGAAAAATAACAAATGAAATATAATTAATCTAAAAAGCTCTATAACATAGCATGAAATCCTGGTCCATTCCAATTCAGGAGCTCTTTTCAACTTAACAGCAGGTGAGTTTAACACTTTGTTTTCTGGATCCAGAGAAGTTTGCAGTCAAATATATCACGTTTGGTCAGCCATTTAAAAAGCCTTTTGCCTAAGCTTTAGAGAAAAAGGGCAACCTAGAGGATTCTTTTTAGAAGATCCACATGCCTAGTAGAAACACTTTTCCTTCTTTCTTTAATGAAAAATTGAATAAGGATGCCACATATACCCCAATATTTCATAGATAAAAACTGGGATGTGGGTAGTCAAGCAACTTCAGAGTGGAGTCAAGAGGCAAAAATTATTAATGAGGATGAACACACAATCTAGTAGAAATTGCAGTAGTATCCTTTTGCCGGAATTTACTAGGAAGAGCAAGACTCCACCCCTTCCTCTCTTTTCTGTGCTGCAAAGATTTGTTCAGAAGGGGTTTGCATTACCTTTCTCCAAAGGCTGAGAGAGTGTGATTTGCCCAGGGCTACCAAGTGGCTTCCACAGCTGAGCAGAGATTCAAACCCTGGTGTTCCAGACTTCCAGTCCAGTACTCAAACTAGTATCCCACACTGGTGCCCAGCACTAGTATCACCGATCCTAATTGGGACTAGCAATTGGAGTCAATTAAATAAATGCTATCCTGGTCTTTCTGTTGGTTCAAGACTCAGCGCTAAGGTCTCAGAGGTAAAAGCAAGGCTTTCTGTTGTTGTTGTTGCTAGGTAAGGAGCTTTTGAGAGTACATATTTTTTTTAAAAGGAAAAGTTGCTTACGAAATTTCTTTATTCTTCAGTTCTTTTAGTCCTACATTATAAAAGAGAAATTCCACCATTCACCAGAAACAGAATTTTCATTTCTGATGGTTTCTTTCACCAGATTCCTCAAATAAGCCAAAAAATTTGTTGCTGAGTGCCTTCAAGAAGTGTCCGATATGTGGCAACCCTAAAGTAAACCCTATTACTGAGTTTTCTTGGCAAGACTTGTTCAGAGAGGGTTTGCCTTTGCCTTTCTCTGAGGCTGAGAGAGAGATTTGCCCAGGGTCACCCAGTGTGCTTCCATGAGTGAGCAGGAATTCAAACCCTGATCTCCAGCATCAAAGACCAATGCTCAAGCCACTACACCATGTTGCCCCCCTCTCAGATTTAGACATGCCTGTATCCTACCAAAATCAAGTTGATATGCACCCAGATTCTGTTCACATTTTCTGAGATGCTAATTCCTTTTTATAAAAGGAGTTCCTGTGAGATAGATGTCCACAGGAATGCAGGCTTAGTTATTTATGGCTGAAATTCATAGCATACTTAAGTAGTAGGGAGACCAAGCTTTCCAACCAACATGCTTTCTAAGCTGACATGCCAAGAACTGGTCTGCAGGCCTGAGATGGTCTGTGCCCCAGCTTTATGCAAAAGAAGAATGTCAGTGAGACACAGATATACAGCATTGCTTCTTTTGTGTTCTGTTGTTCATCCAAGATGATCCATGCAAAGTGAGAGGGATATTTTTGTTGACAAAGAAAGCAATGAACAACTAACCTGTGGGAGGCTTTGTATAAAGTCATGAATGTTAGCTGCTTTAGCTGCTTCTTCCACTTCTTCCTGGCTGACGACTCTGCTGTTGTCACCATACTGGATATTCTCTGCAATGCTGCAGTCAAACAGAATAGGTTCCTGCTGCACAAGCCCCAGTTGGGACCTCAGCCACTGAATGTGCAGAGATTTGGTATCCACTCCATCTACAAGCTGCAAACAGACAAAGAGCTTTGGAAATCCTGACTGCAAATTCTGAAATGAGTTCCTGCAGACCTGGACTTGGAAAGCTCCCACACACGCACAAAAAACCCCAGCAGCTTAATCTATTTTAATGGACACTTTACTAGTAATGAATTCATATGTATTAACTTGAATGCAGTTCTTACTATATAAAGCATTGAATTTTTAATTAACTTGCATGTATTTATATGCGCCAGACTAAATATGTCCAGATTCGTACAGGTTGGAAATGGAAAGTATTTAGATATATGGATATTTGGACACAACTTTTCATATACATTAACCAAAGACATCCAGCCCTTCCACAAGTAGGTTTCAGTATTAAGTTGTCACTATGATTTGTATGCAAGGCAACCAAAAGGCATATTTTAAATCCAGAAACATAGTTTAGACGAATGCAAGTATGAATGGTCTTATTGAACTCAAAATCTGCCATTTTTAACATCTAAATCACTGAATAAGACTGCTAAGTGGAAATGTCTATGGCAATTATAACTATTATTGGCCCTGTTCATTGGTTATTTCAAAGGATACTGTATCTGCACCTATGGGTGATCAGCTACTGTGTCTATTGATAGTAGACATTTGTGACAAAAATTCTTTCTAGGTTGGCTCCATAACTCCAACTCTCTGGCTCCTATCATTCCTTCTGTTTTTTTTACCCTTAAGATCCCTCCCTGGATCTGGTACTCTGGTCTCAAACGGCTGAGTTGCTCTGTGGGATCAGTACAATAAAGTGTGACCAGTTCTTCTCATTGGAAATGGTCTGTTTTAAATCTATGTGAAACATAAAAGCCGAACAAGGCAAATACTGAGCCAAAGCCTCCTCATCTAATTTGTATCAACACGGCTTACAGCCGAAACAAACAGTATACTCCTTAGAGCTGAGGCTGGGAACCTGTGGCCTTCTAGATGTTGATGAATTACTACTATTCCCATCATTCCTCAACACCAAAGGGGTCAGCAAGAGAATCTAGCAACACTTGAAGGGTTACGGATACCACATTACGTTACTAGGATGCAGCGGTGGCAGCTGATGGCTCCCAGTGTCGGTAGACTGTCTATCCATATTCAGTAGGGCTCTGGATTTTAGTTAAATTTTAAAGGGAGTGTCAAGTGCTGAACCTATTTGGGGGATAGGATAGGTCCTTTAAAATATGGGCTAAAACGTGATGGATTCAGTACTTCACTGATATGAGGGCCACCAGCTACCTCTGTAGGAATGCTACTGAAAAGCACTGTATGTTATTGCCACCTTGGTCATAACACGTTAAATTACTTGCTTGTATGGACTGCTGTGAGTTTGTGCGGTCATGCTGCTCTCTGGAGTAATTGTGGAGATTCCAAGGAAAGAAAAAATCCACTTGGAAAGGCAATTCTGAGCATTGCAGCTAGTACAGCGAACTCCTCATTGAGGAGACAATTTTTGCTGTATTGTTTGTTCCAGGTCAAAGTACAGACATAGTCACTGACTCACCACTTGTCCTGATCCTGGGTCATAGAATCTCTCCAGAAGCTGAATGGAAGTGCTTTTGCCACAGCCGCTGCTCCCCACCAGGGCCAGACTCTGCCCTTTGTTAATCTTTATATCGAGCCCTTGCAAAACCTGAACTTCCTGTCTGGTTGGGTATACAAAATGTATGCCCTTCAATTCAACATTGCCTTCAAATTTCTCCTGTTGAAGGGAGAGAAGGAACATAGAATATGCTATAAGATCACACATTTTTTTTTACCAGAATTTCTCTATTTGTTTTGGAAATAAAAATAGTAACCCGGGCAAACAAGACATCGCTCTCTGTGTCAGACATTAAACAAGAGATAGTATATTGTATCTTCTCTGCTTCTTACTCCAATAACAGTAAAATCCTCTTGGAAGAGCTGGGGATCCTCCTGAACAACCTGGAATGCAGTGAAAAGGGGGAATAATCACCCCACACTGAGTGTAAGCACCTTGAGCAAGTGGTATAGCACTGAGCTTTTGGGCTACCACCTTGCAGAGCCCTGTAAGAAAGCCTGCGTTGTTCAAGGGACCCCCTCTTCCTTCCTAGAGAGAGTCTAGCAGGAGAGTTGTATGATCTCTGGGAATGTGCAAGAGTTTGTTGGATAGCATATCAAATTAATAGCATCATGAAAACCAAGGAGATATCCAAACAAGTCTGGGATAAAATTACACAGAACCATTAATCAGGGTTGGATTATTAAAAAACCAAAACACCCCCCCAAACTATGAACATTCTGTGAAGCATTGTTAAGTCCATGATTATGCAACAGAATATGGCTCAGTTACTACTCTGCCCACCCAACTCAGTGACTGAGTAAGGGAAATATTTGTCACTGAAGCAAAGAAGAGGTAAAGGTAACTTTGAAGGAACTGTAGAGATCTGCAGCTGAGATGGAAGAAACTAGTCATGGGACAGTCATCACCTGGATGCTCCACAAGCTGGGCTTCATAAAAGAGTGCTGAGAAGAAAGTCATTGCTGAAACAAACTCCATACTAAAGCCTGTTTGGACCTGACAAAAATGCGTACAGGAGACGTAGAAAATACAGTGTGCCCACCATGTATGTGGGAGTTCAATTCCAGGAATCCCATGTAAAACAAAAAACTTGAACATCACATCTCACTACACGACATGTGCGCCTACAACAATGTAGGTGCACACCTGCTGCATCCATTGACTATAATGGGAAGTGATGCTTCATGTGGCCTAGCATTTATGTGTGTGGAGGTCATGGTAGAGGAGGGGCTATGGTACGTGAACAACAGGTCTCTGGTCTGACGAAACCAAAACTGAATTTTTTGGCCTAGCTGCAAAATGCTACGTGCGGCACAAAGCCAACAGAACTCATTGCCTTAAGAACACCATCTCAACAGTGAAGGATGGCAATGGCAGTCTAATGTTGTAGGGATGCTTTTCTTCAGTAGAGACTGTGAAACTAGTCTGGACAGAGGGCAAGGTGGAGGGAGCCAAATACAGAGCAATTTTGCTTCAGGTTGCAAGGGATCCGGGACTTGGGCAGAGGTTCATCTTCCTGGAGGACAATGACTCCAATCACACAGCAGGAGTAACCCTATGTCCCAGTCAAAGGCCAGCTCTCAATCTGATTAAGAATCTGCAGCAAGACTTAAAAGTTGCTGTTCACCAACAGAGAGCTGAGAGAGCAGGAGCAATTCTGTCAAGAAGAATGAGCAAAAATGGCAGAACCCAGACACACAAAGCTGGCAAAGGAGATGACTAGCTGTCACTGCTTCCAGAGGTGCTTCCATGCAATACTGACTCAAGAGGGTGAACCCCTATCCAACCAACAAATATCATACATTCACAGTGTGTGGAATATCAAATGGTAACAATGCTAATTAAATCTTTATTGTTTTCAGGTTATAGAGCAACAAAATGTGGAAAGTCAAGGGGTGTGTGAGAATCCTTCTGCAAGATACTGCAGTAGATTCTCTCGGGAAGATATACCAAAACAATTCTTCTCTGCTGAGTTTTACAGAATCAATATCTATTTAAAATTTGCTGAAGGCAAGAAAAAAAAAGTGAAATATTTTTTCAATTTTAATGGCTACTCTTCTAGGATAATATACATAGTACTGCATTCACTTTCTCCATTTGTTTTGCTGCATCATACAAAAACAGCTGGGCAGATTCTAACAGTTTGAAAGATCTGTTTTAAGTGGTCTGACTTAAACCTTTGGCTCTGAGGTATCACACGTAAATGGCTGGATATATTCTCACAAAGTTTGGAAAGGATATTTGGGATGTTATGACTTGACACATGGATTAACTGGATTATGCGATATTCAATTTTTGGGGCCAGTGGGCACCCCCAGATTCATACAGAGTGGTGTCTTTACCAGTCAATTGGGAGAGGCTCAGTTTCTGAAATGCAACTAAAACTGGTTGACAACATAAGGAATGTCTGAGCACTCAAAGTGATAGCTATCTTCCTTCAATTTTAAACATTGCCTATTAATCAGACCAACATTGAAGAGATTGAAATAAGTAATACTACTGCCTATTTATTCTAACTCTATGAAAGAGGCATAACAGTTAATTTAATGCATTAGAAGAAACAAGTAGTGTTTGTAAGACCTTACCAATTTTTCACCCTCTTCACTATAGCTGTCAATTAGTGGCTTCCGATCCAAAAGCTGAAAAATTCTTTGGGCAGAAACTTTTGATTTGCTAAAATCAGGTGCAAGAGAATTAGTCTGGCCAACATTCATGGAAGCAAAAATCACTGAAGCAAAGACTCTGGAAATATAAAAATACAAAAATTAAGCAGCTGTATATAGACACCAAGTACAGACCTCTGACATGTGCACTGCTACAGTTCATTGTGAATGATCATCAATATTATGAATAGCACAGCTTAGAGCCTTAGATCTAGCACTGAATATAAATATTTTAATACGATAACAACTAAATAATAATAGCTCCCTTTTATCACAGCCTGTGTATTCACTATGTGCTGTTCCGCTCCATAATATTGCCAATATTGAATAGGCATTAAATACTATACTATTTGTTGTCATATATCTAGGCACAAAAGAAAACTTTGGACATAGTGACTATGTTTAGTGAATCCCAGGATTAAGAATTCTCTGTAGTACAAGAGCTTACTATTATTCAAGTGAGCTGACAATTGAAGACATTCAAAACATTATCTGAGGCTTCTAATCCTATACATACTTACTGGGAGTAAGCCCCACTGAACTGAGTAGACACTAAAGGACTGTGATACAGATTTCACAGATGAAAGACTGTTTTCTCAATACACCAACGATCTACTAGTCCATAGAAGGGAATGTGAAAATTAGACTACTGATTTACAATGCCCACAAGCAGAAACTGAAAGCTATGCTCTGTTCTGACTTAGGCATATGAAGAGACAAGCACAGGGGACACACTTCACTCCTCCTTTTTGTACTATTTTGGGACATCTCAACTTTCAAGAACAACATGAAAATTGTGTGTTATGTTTTTACCAGAGTTCATGCTTCCATATGCTCTGTAGTCGGGGTTAGCTTGGTGGGAGTTGAGTGAGGTGTAGCCAAGTGGTACCGAGGAGCCTTTAAAAACAAGACCTTTCCACTCGAAGTCCAAACGGGTGCTTTTCCCCCTGCCCTTTGTTGGGTCTGTGTGGTTCATCAAGTGAGCACTGTTTCCCTGGGAAGGTTGCTCCTGCCTCTTTTCCCCCTCTCCCACCTTGCGCTTGGCTACAGAAGGACGTTGGGTCAGCCTCTTTTTTTCGGACTTTATGTCTGTTTTTTCCCCCATTCACTGCCCTGATTATTTGAGATCAGCTGACATGACTGAGGTGATGAGTGCTCCATCTATGGATGAGATTGGTTTAAGCCCCCGCAAACATGGCCTCTCCTATCAGATTTTTCCTGACCCTTCTGACTTTGATCGCTATTGTAAGCTGAAGGACCGTCTGCCTTCAATTGTGGTGGAGCCAACAGAAGGGGATGTGGAAAGCGGAGAGTTAAGATGGCCGCCTGAGGAGTTCCTGGTCCAGGAAGAAGAGGAAGAAAACTGTGATGATGGAAAGAAAGAGAGCAAGGAGCAATAAATGCCACAGAGTCTGTACTACTTAAGATGCAGAATCATCTTGAGAGGGGAGAACAGCTGTTCTGGAAGGTCTTTTTCTACAAAAGACATTCAGTCTTGCACCTGCAAGATCTTAGTTTTTTTTCATATTCTCTACTGAGAACTGAAGTGCTTGATGTGACAATCTCCAGCTGAAACTAATGAAGAAAGTTGGACAGAGGGAAGAAATGGCTGCTCTGTTTAAGATTGCTACTGAATTTTGTTGAGGTTATCTGGGCAGTCATGAAGTTACAGGTCGCTTTGGTGAGAGATTAGAGAGGCAGGAAACACACCCTTTTTTTGGTTTTTGTTCTGAAGTGTGTGGAGCGGAAGAAATGACTGCAAAGTGTAAAAATGCGGCTGCATTTATGTAAGGAACTGTCTCTGGCCACAAAAGCATGAGAATAGTATTCATCTCTCAAAACTTTGCCTTCTTTATAGTGCTTCTGTTTTCATGTGTGTGAGCGCGCATGTGTGTCAGGGGGTCGGGAGATATGGTAACATGCCATTGACATGCTCCAATGACATCACCAAGTAAAGCAGGTATTCCTGCTTGTTGCAGCATAGAGGAGCAATGGATCAATAACTTTTCCCAGTCTATGATCATTTTCTAGAGTGGCATCATGCTATTTGGCACTGGCTTGCCCAGCCAATTACACAGAAACTCTCTTTTCCTTCTTTTCTCCCTCTCTTCCTGCCACTTATTCTTAAAATAGGCATTTTGTTCTTGCAGTACTGAATAGCTTTGTACTGGCACAGGGCTGCTGACTTTACATAACAGT
Organism: Cyclura pinguis; assembly: GCA_030412105.1. NCBI lineage: Eukaryota > Metazoa > Chordata > Lepidosauria > Squamata > Iguanidae > Cyclura > Cyclura pinguis. The sequence continues at coordinate 31,837,428 of CM059604.1, read as the reverse complement.
CTTTTGCCACTTGTCCTGCAATAGCCATGTTCATTCTACCCATGATTTTTTAAAAAATATATATATAAAAACCAAACCCAAGTCCAGTCTGAATGGCAGGTGAGAGAGGTGTTTAAAAGGCTTCAAGATATTTTTGACATAAAGGTGAATTTGCCTATATATTTGGTTTTCCTGTTGCCGAAGCTGCAACAATGCATGTAGTTGCTGTAAAATCCCAGCCTCGTTGGTGGCAGCAAGTTTAGTTTGATCATGAGCAAAAGTGGAATCAAGAACTCATTTTTCATTACACAGAAGCCAGCCTGGTCCATCAATTACCAAGAACCGAAATAGAACTTTGGAAGTAATCTGAATATGGGAATAACATAAATAATTGTTTAGAGAAAGTGGTTTTTTTCCAAACATATTTTTAGAAGTATTGCTATCTCTCAGCATTGCAGAGAAGATACTGTACTTTTTGAACACATCTGTGGGATCTATCAATGGAAGTAAATTGTTCTCAAGTTCTAAATTCCCCTTCCCCTTTTTTGTCCTGTTTCTCCTCTCTCAGGAGAAGGAAAACAGATTGCAGGATAAGCTAAGCTTGCAGCTTTCTAGGAATGCACCATCTGACTGGTGGAAGTCTTTGCTGCGACTTCATAGTACCTAAGGACCACTCTGAAAAATCCAAAGCCAATTATTTCCATTTTGTTTCTGGAGACACTAAAATGATGTAAAACACATCACAGCCTTAACAGGATATTCAGAAGAGTTTCCCATGTCTCTTGTTTATTTACTATAAGCTCTGTAGTCATCATCAGAGTGCCACAAGGTTACCAACAAATAACAGCCTGAATTCTATCAGTGAGTTCCGGCTAAATTAAATCCACTGAATTAACTGTTAAATCATGAGTCAACACATAGGTAAATTCATTAATTCAATAGTACAGTCTAATCAGGACTAACAGTAGGATTCAGCCCACCAACATTAAGTCTTTAAGAATATATTAAAAGCCTTTTGGAATGAAATTAAAGATCTGTCTAGTTGTGTTTCCCACAGTGACCAACTATATATCTTACAAATAAAGTGTGAAGGCAATAAATCTTTCCATAACTGCTTATCAATAACTGACACTCAGTGACACTTCTAAACATTGAAGTTCCATATAGCTAACATTAGCAGTAGTAAGTATCCAATAGATTTCTCCTCCATGTTGTGTCTGCCTCTTTGAGAGACAAAGAACAGACCTCTTTCACTAGATACCATGTTGTACACCTAGATACACACAGCTACATATGAAGATTTACACATTTGGTTTTAATGATGAGTTAGTGTTTGAATTCCTAGGCATAACACAAGTTGTTAGAAACTCAAAAGATAAACTCACATAAAAAGTTGTTCGAAGTCCATGAAGCAATGGGTGATAAGCCATGCTCCAAATCTGAAGACAGCAGCATTTATAAAATAGTTAGCACTATTGGATATTCCATATGACAATGCACTAAGGGGAGCTTTCTTCAGAGAGTCCCTAATAGAAACAAAACCCAATCAAAAAGAAGCAAAGAGGAACAGAACAGAGAAATATAGGTGAAGCACATGGTCACAGAATTTTCATCATCTTGTAATCTCTAAAAAGAATAACACTCTGCCCAATCTGCATCTTATTTAATACATGAACACTCAATACTTGGTGGGGTAAAGGAATCATGCCTCTTGGCCTGTCTCTCCTACATTTATCCCACCTTGGGATGTGATTCATATGTTCATGTTAGACAAAACACACATTATACAGTCCCAGCTGTGTAGGTCCAATAACCTTCAGTTCTTACCAATCAAGATCGGGCAAGCAGGTATTCAAGTCTACTGTGTTAATAGATTCTAAGCATGTCTTCATCACTTATACACTGTGCTCAATTATGAGCTTAGAACTAGAGCTTAGGAAGAGCCCAAATGTTGGGTGGATGCAGGTTGATGAACCACTGCACCTTGCATATATTGTACTCTACTCAATTTCAATTTAGCATGGATTGCTCTTTAGTGTCTACAGTTTATTCATACAAATTCATTGCAAATACTTACTAATGAATGAGTACTTCTTTCCTTTTCTTAACAACAAGCAAAATAATCATGGGAATCTTCAGAAAGCTTTATAGGAACTAGACAGTGAAGATTCTAGTATCATGGTTACAAATAATTGCATTTGCAGGTCCCGAGCTTTGGAATGCCTCAGTTATCATCTGGAAAGCTTCTCTAGCAGAAGTATGCTAACTAACATGTAGCTCACTGGACACTTCTCATGAGCCACTGCCTATCACATGTCACACAACTCCTTTCAAAGAACTAGTGTGTTTGCAGTTATTACAAACATCACTAACATTGCTCCAGAAAGGCTACTTTCTAAAAATATATGAAAAAAATTATACAAAGCTTCTCGGAAACTTAAAAGTTAATTGTACACTCTTAATTTTTCCCTCTCCCCGCATAATGGTAGCTGGCCCTACCATTAGAGAAAACAAGATAACTGACTGGTTCAGGCACCAGATTCAGGGGGCAGTAGTAGCAATTTTCCAGCTGTTTTTCCTGAATACTAAGCCGTCCACCTCCTTTAGAGGGGAAGATGCATCCACACATCATGACACAATCCCTAAACTGGCTCAGCCCTCAGCTGTAGTGGAGTATACACCCCCATTACCAGTACTAAAATACAGGAAGATTGAAGTAGCAACCTGATCACATGGCTGGGGAAGGGCCACTACTGTGTCCTTTGGCTCACATAGCAATATAATTTGTTTGAACCTGCTGTTTCTCTCCCTCCCACATTCTCCCTCCTGTGCATACATATGTACATACAATTATCCTTCCACATTTGTGGGTTTGACCTTCACAGATTTGATTATTTGTGAGTTTCCTCAACCTCTGCACCCCTCCCCTCAGGTGTTTCTTTTCCAGGGGAACCTTCCCTTTCAGCAGCTCTGATAAGGCCGCAGAGCCCTTTAAAAACCCACCCCAGTCCTCCTTCTCTTCTACCAGCTGGCCAGCTAAGGATGGCTTGCAGCCCATTTTCTTAGTACCACAAACCCTCTCCCACTGTCCCCTCCACCCAAGCCAAGGAGATGGGCAAGACAGCAAGTACAGGGCCACCATGCCAACCCACTCCCTTTCCATATTCTTCCCCTGACCTAGTTTGGACCCTGGGTGTCCATTCTTCACCATGCCTTGGCCTCCTTCCCACAGATACACATAAAAATGTTGTGTCTTCAGGGCCAAAAGCAAACTGGAATAACCAGTGGACCCTGAAGTTTGGAGAAAATAAGGCCACAACTTTATTCGCTACAGCTGTGACAAGGTTGAACGTTTGCATGGGTCCAGATCCAGGCATCACCCAACCCGCCTTTTTGCCGATGAGCCTGAGATACTGCCAGGTGGGAACCACCTAGTGGAAGGCATGAAGGCCACCTGCCCGCTGAGGATGTGTGCACCAGCCATTTGGTTGGGAGACTCAGCCAGAAATGCTCCAGATGGACTGGAAGGAACTGTGGCTAGCCAAGGACCCAAACTGCCATCAGCCAATGACTTAAAAGCGAGCACTTTAAAATCACTGGCTGCTGGCAGATGTGTCCCTCCCAGGCAGTGCAGAGGCTGCCAGGATAGCAGAAGCAACTGCTCAGTGACCACATGGCCACCACACCACATCCCCCAGCAGCCGGCCTGAACTGCAAATCCACTGCACTGTAAGTCATGAAGTTATACTTTTTATATTTGCAATTGTTTCACTTCTGCGAGGGTCCTGTGCCACTAATCCTAGGAAATGTGAGGGACTGACTGTATACTCACACACACATATGCACAGTCGGCCCTCCGTATCCACGGATTTTGAATCCACGGATTCAACCAACCATGATTTAAAAATTTGCCCCCTTCCCCACCTCCAAAAAAAACTCCAAAAGCAAACTTTGACTTTGCCATTTTATACATGAGATGCCATTTTACTATACCATTGTACATAATGGGATTTGAGCATCCATGAATTTTAGTATCTCTCAAGGGTCCTGGAACCAAACCCTAGAGGACATTGACGGCCCACTGTATATCCCTGAATAAAATTCACACACTAAATCAAGTCCTGAGAACAGAACATTTACTGGCATGCAAGATTTATTACCTGTATGGACCTTCTAAGCTTGCCTTGTATCTTTCAAAAAATCTGTCTTCTCTTGTCAAGGAAACTACTGTCCTTATATTTTCCACAGCTTCTGTTGAAATCTTAAGATTGGAAAAAAAATAAGAAAAATTTGAAGTCATTAAAGATGATCAGTGTGACAGATAAGAAGGCAATGGGGTGGTGACTGAAGAACAAAGAAGTAGAAGGAGAAAAGTAGTCTAAGCAAATCTGAAGTCAGTGGCTGTGTTGTGAAACTGTGGTGAAGCCCACTGGATGATCTTAGGTGTGTTATTCTCAGTCCCAGAAGACCCCATGATAGGTTCACCTTAAATTCGTCATAAGCTTGAAGGCACACAACAACAACAACAACAACAACAAGAGACAAGCACCAGAAAGATTCAGTCAGAGGGCTGAATCTGAGCAATTTTTGATGGCTAGGTCATCGTTGAACTAGCCATATCCAGGAAATTTAGTTAAGGGAGAACTTACTCTTCCAGCTTCTTCAAGGGCTTTTTGATTCTTTGCCGCATGACCAGACATGGATTTGACTCTAATGCTATGTGCACCAGCAATTAAGGGAATACAGGCCAGGATGAACAATGTTAACTGCCAACCATGTACAAAAGCAATAATAAGGGCAGTCACAAGTGTGAAAAAATTCATGGTTAATAAGCTCAGCCGACTTCCAGTAGCCTAAAAAGCAAAGCAAACAAACAAAAACACTAAGTTCTTATTTTTCCAGCACAAAGAATTTATTATTTTTTTAAAAAAGAAGACAATGAGTCTGATCTTTTCTTTTTCAAGTTGCAAGTTTTAATACGGCAATATAACAACTCAACCTTTCAATCTCTTACTAAAATAATGAGACATAATTTAAGTTCAACCAAGAAAGCATGAGGAACTTCTATTTTCCCCCTTGGCCTTGACCAGTGCTGCCATCCTGCTCTTGCCAAGTCTTGCTACTAAACTTTTTGGAAACTTTTGGGACTATTGAATAGTCCCACACCATAACAGCTTCTTTATACAGCTCCTCTTTGATAGTTAATTCTAGCAATTGTGATTTTTAGCAATGCATCATGGGTGAATGGAAGACTGTCTCTTCATTCCACCATGATGCCAGCAAGCAATGCTACAATACTCTTTGTTTTAGTATTGAAAAGAACTCATCCATGGACATTTAAGCAGAACAAATCATTCTCCAGCCAGCCCCCTCTTCGCCTTCTGTAGCTGAATGTCCAGCGGCACATAGCTTACAGTAGATAGGCTGAGCCACTGCCACAGCAGCTACAAAATAAGACATTGACAGTTGAGCATTTAAAGTGTCAGGCAGTCTCAACAGAAGATTTACCATGCTATTTTCTGAAATAGCTCCTTGGTTTGCACCTTGCTATCAATATTTTAATTAAAACATAATAAGTAAATAGAAAACATACTCCTTTGACTTGAGAAGCATCTGTTGCAAGTCTGGTTAGCAGAACACCAATGCCATTGTTATGGTCATCAAACCATCCAATTTCCTAAAAATAAAAAAGTGGTTCAAATCATGTTTGCAAATATTTCTTGTCAAAACTCAGAATTTCAGGGCTATCTGGGGTTATATGACATGAGTGATTATTCACTAAACTGTGCATCAAGGCTTCGGTTCATTCTTTGCTATGATCAATACTGCTGAAGGTTTTCCATGAATAGGATAAAATTCTAGTGGATTTTGGTGGGTTTGTTAGGTCGCTCATCTAGGAAAATCTGCACTATCTTCACTTGAAACTCTGGACCTCTCCTCAACAGACTGATCTGCAAAATTCTGTGGGTCTGTTTGAACCCCAACTGATCCAGAAGAGATGGGCAGATTGGGAAAGATTCCTGTCTGAAACCCTGCAGAGCTGCTGCCAGTCAGTGCAGACAACACTAAATTAGATGAACTGATTACCTGATTTGGTATAGTACATTCCTACGTATCTTACTTGTTTGTGCCTAATCTCTTCTAAAACAATTTGATGCACATTATTAAGCACAGTTGTTTTTTACCCTGATTATATGACGCATACAAATTTTTATTTTGATATATTGTAATTTGAGACAAATGGAACAGTCAATAGATCAAAGGCCTGACCCACTCTAAAACTGTGTTTTTGTTCCCCACCCCCATATGCTATATTCTGTTGCTACCTGTCGAAGCAATGCTTTGAATGAAAGCGACCGCAACCGCATAGTCAGAGCTTCTCCAGACTTCCCAAACATGAATCCCTGAAAAGCATAAAGAAAAATATTTTAATAGTATATTCTAGGGAAATGTTCCAACCTCTTCAAAAACCAATACCCTGTAGATGGGGATGATATCAATTAGAACAGAGTGCACTATGAATCTTGCAGCAAGTTCTGATTCCTTATCTTAAGGTAAGTTGACAGAGATTACTGCACTTCTCTATAGTCCAGAAGCTGGAAGAGGCAATAAGCAGGTTGACTGCTCTGGACCTGCTCTTAAGGAAGAACTGATCAATGGAGTTAAGCTAGTGGGAACCTTGGGTAGGAGTGACCATGTCCTTTGAGATTCATTATACACAGGAAAAGGAAAGCTGAGTATAGTTGGATGTGCACTCTGGACTTTAACAAAGCTGATATTGATAAACTTAAAGAAATACTGGGTGAGTTCTCATGGTCACAAATACTCAAAGAGAAGTGAATTTACTACAGATGGGGAAGTGAGAAAAAGAGGACTAGGGCAACTACAGACCAGTTAGCTTAATATCAATGCTGGGAAAAGTTCTAGAATAGATCTTTAACCACTCACAAAGAATGCTATTATTACTAATAATCAGCATGTATTTCTAAAAAAGATATCATGGCATCTTTTTTGATAAAGTTACAAGCTTGGTACTTATTTATTATTATTTATTTATTATATTTATATGCTGCCTTTCTCCAAGACTGGGACCCTTCAGGGAAATGTTGTGCATATAGTGTATCATCTTTTTTGGTCAGGCTATTGGCAATACCCCATATCATATTCTTGCAAATAAATTGGTAAAATGTGGGCTCAGTGATGCTACTGGTAAATGGATTTGTAGTGATGTTACGATTATGTGGATTTGATTAATGGGCCAAAACCAAAGAGTCTGTGCTAATTGTTTCTGGTCATCGGAGAAAAGTGTTAAGTAGGCTGCTGCAGGATTCTGTCCTGGGCCTAGTGTTGTTTTTAAATCTTTACAAGCAATCTGGATAATGGAACAAAGGGCATTCTTACCAAATCTGCAGGTGACACTAAACCTGGAGAGGCAGATAATATCTCAGAAGATAGGATGCAAGGTAAACAGATTGGAGAAATGGGCCAGTTTTAACAAAATAAATTTCTACAAGTATAACTATGTAATGCATTACATATAGGTATTAAAAAAAATCAGATGCACATATACAAGATGGGTGGTTTTACAGCAGGATATGTGAAAAAGATCTAGGGTCTTAACAGACCACAATCTGAACATGATAGTGTAATGCTCTGGGAAAAAAGCTAGCGCAGTTCTAGGCTGCATAAACAGAAATTTACTGTACAGATAAAAGGGAGTAGCAATAGTCTACTTGGTCAGACTTCACTTAGAGCACTGTGTTTACTTTTGGGTACTAAATATGTATAAATATGTATATGTATATATGCACAAGCTGTAATGTGTCCAGAGGAGAAAAACGATCTGGAAACCAAACCCTGAGGGAGTGGCTAAGGGAATTTGATATATTAAGCATGGAGAAGAAGAGAGGTGGTTTGATAGCCATTTCATAAAACTGGTATCATGTGGAAGATGGAGCAAATCTGTTTTCTGCTGCTCTAGAAGACAGGATTTCAAAACGAGGGATCCATATTACAAGAAAGGAGATTCCAGCTCAATATTAGGAAGCAGTTTCTGCTGCTAAGAGCTGTTCAGACTACCCTAGAAAGTGATGGGCTCTCTTTCATTGCGAGTTTTAAAGCAGAGGTCAATAGCTACTCTCAAAGCAAGGGGGTTGGACAAGATGGCCATGGAAAGAGTCTATAAGAGAACTCAGATGAATGGAACTTCTATGCAGCAAGTCATCTGAAAACGTGGTTAATACTCTTTGTAAAAAAGATATTCCTTGTTTTTCAGATTTCCTGAGTATGTTTGTAGATAATCATGGTGTCCCCAAATGTTACCAATCTACTGTGCCTTTCAGATTTTCCTTTCTAGCAAACTATCATTTAGTAGGTCTTACATTAATACCTACCTGAATTATATATGTGATTAAGCTGATCACTCCCAGCATAAGAAACAACAAAGAAAACAACACTGTATTTTGGCTTATCTTTGATTCATCATTTCCTGCGAAAACCTGGATTGCAAAACATAGTGTTAACCATCAGTACAGAAAATAATTACTTTCAATCATTCCATTTAGTTTAGTTTATGATTAAATCTGTAGAAACAACTGTTTCAGACTCTAACACACTGGTCATTTCTGCACTAGACTGTTACAGTACCTTGAGGCTCCTCCCTAAACTGCAAACCCAAGGATTCCACAGGATGTTGAAAGTGGAATAATAGCGCTGTAACAGTCTAGTGCGGAAATGGCCACTGCTGCAAGCCAACTGTGATTCTTCCTCTCTTCCTTTTAGGAGCCAGCTGATTTTTCTTCAGATGTTACAGCAACCACACTGCCTACAACGTCCCTCTCAAAAAGTCTGCATCCATTTTCCCTTGTTTTTATGTTGCATGTTACTCCGCAGTATGACATTGTATTTACACAAGAATTTCTACATCAACTCCATATAGTTCAAAAGATATGACTGAGAGAACTTATTATTGTAATCCTATGGCGTTCAAGAAACAGAAGATCAAGGTCTTGATCAAAATTGCTAGATACAAAGTTAAAACCCAATGTAAGGGAAATGCAACTCTAAAGCCTGGAAGAAACCTACACAGGGGTCTAGCTCTTTGTTTAAAATATTCACACATTACCTTGATAGTTCCCTAAAGTGGTTCACAGTTAGAAGACACAAACAACACATACTTAAACAACTCTAACCAACTATTAATACGATAAATAATTATCACTCCACAATCAGGAAGGCATCACTAAGATTTTTTTTTCTAGCTATCACCCACCTCCTCTCAGAAGGCAAGAGCATTTAGCAGAAGAACTCTGATGCAGATTTTCAAGAATACGTGAGTACATATGTGAGATGTTTGTCTCTCTCTTTTCTAATACTAGCACCTCAACCAATGACAATGAGTGGTATGAGTGTTAGTGCAGATAAGAAGAGGTACTTCTTCATTCAACATGCAGCTGAATTATAGAAGTTGCTTCCACAAGATGTACTGCTGACCACCAATTTGGATGGCTTAAAAAGGGAGTTAATCAAAGCATAAGACTGTCATTATTGGGATCGCTATGTTGTACATCCAGCATCTGAAGAGGCATCCCTTTCAGCATGAATGCCGAAGAACATGAGGGGAAGATGTCATTGCACTCACATCTTACTTATGGACTTTCCACAGGCATCTGGTTTGCTATTCACAGAGCAGAATGCTGGACTAGATAGATCTTTGGTCTGATCTAGCATGAGTCTTCTTATTTTCTAGGCCAAGTTACCTTAAGAAATAATATTAGCCTTCTGAATTGCAAAGCCTGAAAAAAAATCGCCATGTTGTCTGTGAGAACCTGGGTTTTATAGTACAATAAGTACATTTTCAAAGCTTTGTAATAAATAGTAAATACTTTGGCCAGTGCATTCTCCCTCTCTGTCTGTGGATGGACAGACAGACAAACAGAAAGACAGACTAGCCAACCAGCCAATTTAGACAAGGATATCTCTCTTTTCAGTGAAATATAAAATAAAATATTCAGACAACAACTGAAAGACATAGTTCAAGAGTGAGAAAGAAAGATTTTTATGGAGGCTGAGGCAAAAGCTACTGAACAGTCCTAAACAGTCCTACACTTACCCCAATCATTTTACCGAACACAACCGCAAACGCAGGAATAACACCCCCTCCTATGGCTGCAGCAATGACACCAACCACTATGTAGCAAAATTCAGGCTTATTCAGGGCCAGAATTCTAGAATATGGCACCTCAGGGAGCTTCTCTTCCTGTAAAAATAATAATTCCAGTTGTCACCAAAAGGTGAGAACACTGCAAGAGGCAACGTAATTGCTGGGTAATGAACCAGATTAGTAAAATAGTAGAAAGAAATTCACATAAATTATCTATAAGAAAACATATTGAACTATGTCAATCTGCTGATTTCCATGACCTCAGAGCATTAATTGTTCACTCGAGAATGTGGACAAACAACAAAAAGGAACAAAAGGTGAAGTCAGATCACAATCTATCTGAAAGGGACATTGAAAAATCAAAGGGCAGGCAACTTTAATGGATTAATTGTACTCTTCCTGTCTTACATTATTAATTTTTAATAACTGTTAATTGGCATCTTATCTTAATGTTACTACGTTTAATTCCAATTTATTTTGATCTCTCATTATTTCAATGCTATGATGTGAAAAGCTGTGGATTACTTTCTTTTTTTTTAATAGTAGTTATTAATGTTAAAAAAAATAAAAGGGCCTAGAAAACCAATATAGCAATATCAGAAGATTAATCCACATATCATGTATGCCATTGGCAGCTGAAGTATCACTAGAATTTCAGAAGTACAGGGTTTGTATTAGTATCAAAACAACTGCAGAGTTGGCTGAAATTGTGGTTCAATAGTTCCACCTTTCCCTGAAAATGAAGACATCAGTTTATCATTGTCTGTGAGGTGTGTGAAGGCAAAAATCATACACATGAATAAAAACAAAATATTAGATGATGTTATGGTAGATGGTGTTGATAGATGGTGATACAAATAGGACCATATTATAGCAACACGACATTCCAAGCTGTTTAGAAAAGATAATCTCAGAAATGCTTCACCTGATTCTGTTTTGAAAATTATCACTTGCTACCAGTTTTCTAATTCCATTTCTACCTTCATGATTTATATCATTTTGCTCATTATGGCTGCAACAACCCTGTTTATCAATCCTTAAAAAAAACATTGGTTTTACACAGCTTTTCAAAGACCACACAGATCTCAACCTTTCTGCACTTTCTGAGTGAAGAAAAATGTAATAGGGATGCTGTGAGGCTGTGCTCCCAGCTGTACTCCGGTGTTGCAATCCATGGACATTTCCATTTTTTAAAATTAATTTTTATATATCAAACAATCAGCATTACATTAACATCCAAAATCTTACAATTGTTCCCCATAGAATATAAATAACAGTGTTTCTTTCATGTTCACATTTCTATATATTCCATATGTTATAATCCCTCTCTTCTCCCCGCTAATTGACTTGTAACCCCGTTACATATTCAGTTTTTATATTCCCGTAATTCTTTTCCCTCCCTCCTCCCTATCCACCCTCCTTTCCCTGCCCCATCCATCCCCACCCTATTATCCTTGTTTCATGTTTTCCTCAAGTCCAAAACTGATATTAAATATATTTAAACTAAACCTCCATTTTGTGGATTATCTTTATGCTGTTGTATTCTTACACTAACTTTAACTCACCTAATGCCCATACGTACATTTGCCTATTATTTCTTATTCTATGTTCCCATTCTTAATGTTCTCAATCCTAACTTCTTGCATACATCACCTTTGTGGTATCTAATTTCTTTTCACCCATTCTATGACTGGTCTCCATTCCCTTTCGAACTGTTGACCCTGAATTTCCTTTCAGCAAGCTTGATAACTTTTCCACTTCTAAAATATCCATGCATGGACATTCCCATTAGTGACCTGCAGGCTCTCTGTCCTGATATTTAAAAATAAAAAAATGAACTGGAAGGCTTACATTCTCCAAAGTGATCCACTGTGCTTCAATGTCATCTTCTGAATACTTCTATAATCCCAACAGGTATTCTTAGAAAATAAAAATGGTGGAAAGATATAGCCCAGTGTTTCTTCCTGAAGAATGCTCTGCCATCCAGAAAGCAGAAACAAGTACATCTGTGCATGCATGCACGCCCACTGTAGCTGGGTATTTTACCTGCACGGGTATTTCTGCACATCACCGGTTTGCTTTTTGTCCAATCGCTATGTTGTTGTGCTTTGTGGAAGCAAATATGTGATTTGGCATTCAGGGCTCAAACCTTATATCCAATTCAGTTTACAGATTTCTGTGAAATAGAGACTAGAGCAGTTCAAAAGAATGACTTTATATTTTTGATGTAGGATTCAATGCGTTCAGGTTGTTGGCAGGTTACTTTGCTTATAGCTTCACCAGTTGACCTTCTGAGAAATATGATTGACCACATCGACCATACCAGCCATTTTCTGAATGACCTAGTCTCCTCACCATGGCAGCCGTTTTGTGAAAACATCCGTAACATTTTCAAAATTCCAAATGTGCCTATTGTTCCCTAAATTGTTGGAGACTCTTGGCTTTTAGAATGTCTTTGCAATAGAAATGATAATCTGCACCTCAGCAAATCACACAGGAGTTCAGTTATAGGCTTTGCACATTTCTTGTGCTTCAGATGGGCCATGTGACTTTATTTTTAAATGTATTATTAACACTGATGGACCCATTTGGTTATTAACTGAATCTTTAATTTAAAAAAGTTTCTTTCTCTCTTTTTTTAAAAAGAAAAGTCTAAAACTGGTCCTAGAATTGAGTATGCCAGAATTCTTGCTGGACATATGGGAAACTGATGACTTTTGTTTCAAACTTGCAGAATACTCTGTACTTCTGAAATTCTAGTGATATTTCAGCTGCTAGTGGCGTATATGATATGTGGAAATGTTTGGGTCAGAGCCTGATGCTAAACTGGAAAGATAGTCTTGAATGGAACATATATGCACTTCTAGAGTAACTTGGAATCACTTTCTGAAAGAATCATCACTACATTCAATCCAAGGGTGATTTTCCTTTCTAAGATGATATTCTGAACTGTTAATAACTGCCTTCTCCCTCAACTTTATTTCAGTGTCCATATTACTCCTGTCTCAAGTCTTGTTCTTTCCTTACAATAGCTCTGTAAAAAGCCCTATTGGAGCACACCAGCACAATCATTAGAGAAATCTTTGGCAATCTTTAAAGATTTTGTATTCAACTCCAGCCAAAATTAATTCAGCAACTTTGAACATTTCAACTTGGAATGTCATCAACTTTGAATCTGAACTACGATCAGATGTCACACAATTTACAAACACAACAAAATGAAGCAAACATTATATCTTAATAAAACAGAATGACTTATAATTAGAACGCATACTAGCACCAACCACTTTATCCTTCTTTGCTTTCTTCTTTTTCTTTCTCTTCTTCCTTTCAGAGTATCTTTTAGTAGAAACCCTACTGATGCTGTGTTTCTTAGACATTCTACGAAAGCTTCCCGCAGTAATCACTTCTGTGCTTCCAACGGTGTTCTCCAAATTGCTTCCCTCAAGAGCATTTAGATCATTTTCCCCAAAACTATTTCCTTCATCGTCGTCGTCGTCGTCGTCATCATCATCAGCTGTCTCCAGATCTGTCTCTTTTTCTGTTTCACTAGCTTGATCATCTCCACCATAGGTCTAATGACAAAAGTACAACAATTCACTTTTAATAACATATATTATATAGTTCATGGCCTTAACTTTAATAAAATGATAATTAAATCCACATACTTGGAAAAAACACATGATGCATTTTGAAGTAGTACACTTACAGACCAGTTTGGTGTGTGGTGGGGAAAATGACATTTGGATTCTGTGTGCCAAACATATTCCACATAAATGTCCCAGAAAGAAGTGTTAGAACAGCCCTGATATACAATGAATTGCATGTAGCTTTTGACAGTTTTAGCACAACTGTGCCATTGTGTCTTATTACCTGCTGCATTACCAGAGCATAGTAAACTCCTTTACGTGCCATGAGTTCATCATGTGTTCCTTGTTCAACAAGAACACCTTTCTCAAAGCCTGCAATAATATCTGCTGTCCTGATTGTGGAAAGTCTGTGAGCAATCACAATGGTGGTACGCCCAGCTCTGGCCTTTGGATGGAAAGAGGGGGGAAAAAAACCACAGTAGTATCAGAATATGCCCATACACATCAGAAACCTCCAGAGAGATTGTTTAGAGCAATCAGACCCAGATATTTGTGGCCCTTAACATATATTTAACATTTTCCCCAAAGATCTTCCTGTTAGTCTCCTCTTATACTTAAACTAGTTACTACAGCTCTTGTTACCATCCGTGTTTGCTATCGATGTTTGCTTCTCATATTTACTATTCAAACTATGCTTATATTTATATACTTTGACATATCATTTGCAGTGGACCCTTCATTGTTGCAGGGGTTAGGGGAGCAAGATCTCCATGAAAAGGGAAAAACTGCAACTGTAAATAAAAACTGTGAATGCTTTTTTTTTTAACCTGAGACAACACCCCTGTAGGAATCTCTAGGTGTTCCAGCGTGACCCAGTGGTCAATTTCCAACAGAAGTTGACCACAGAATCATGCTGGAAGACCTAGGGATTCCTAGCAAAGAGTTCTTTCTAGGAATCACTAGGCCCTGCAGCGTGACTCTATGGTCAACTTCCAGCAGAACTTGATCACAGAATTGCACCGGAAGACCTAGAGACTCCTAGAGAGAACAAATTAACCAAATCCATGAATTGTGAAATCATGAAAGGGAAACCAGTGAATGTGGAGGGCTGGTTGTAAATACTTTGACATACACTTCCTCAACTAATTTAGCATTCATGTTTAGACTTCACATTTCCTGTCTTCACAACAGAAGCTCAGTTAACTTTGTTAGCACTGAGCATCATCTTTGATAAAACTTCCTGAGTCACGGCACAGCCTTGCAGACAAACTGGATGTGACATGGGAGACCTGCAGTTAAGATCTTCCAGTTTCTGTGTTGCTAGACAGCAAACCTATAGAACTTCTCAAAAGATCTGGGATATAATACTGTGGGAGAAAGGGTTTAACCTCCTTTCTGCAAGGCCCTTCCTCAGTGTGATCACTTTGACAAAGTTCTAGGCATAAAGAGGACATATAATACTTTAAATTAAATATATCCTTCCATCAAATTAGTAGCAGTTCTGGGGCAGGCATATTGGGAAAGGACGGCATGGTGAGGAAAGATTTAATAACCCTGTCCTACAGCACCAAGTCCTTGATATTCAGAGCACTCTGGTGAAGCTACAAATTACTCCCTCCCCACAAAAAACCTCAAAACAAAAATCAAAAAACAAACCCACCAAACATGGAAGGTTTTGATCATAGGTCTTTTGTCTCTTGTCCAGTTTGGCTGTCTACACACCTTCCAGGCATTATGGAAATAACTCACCCTCACTCCTTTTCCATCTATTTCCATGGTTATGGATACTTAAATAATGGATTCATGTGCTCCACCATTCTTCTTTAGACCAACTTTCTGGTTTGGAAGGATTACTCCCTGGGTATCAGTGAGCAACTCAGTGATAAACTCTCTCAACTCAGTTGTTCAATGACTCTTTATAAAATGAAAACAATCCACTAATTCATAATGACAATTAGGATAAGAAATCAGATTTGTGACCCTTTCAGTCTGGAATGTCCACTGACATTAACAGAACCACAAGATAAGTAATTGGCAAGTCATCTCTTTGAGGGTTATTAATGTTCCTCTGTAAGAGACACTACAGAGGTAAAAAAAGTCACTTGTCTATTTGGAGTCCATCCATTTGACTCAGAGGCTTACAAAATGGTTTAAAGAATCATGAACCAAATGACAAACTGTGGGCAACTTTATTTTTACTGCTATTGATTTTATGAGCTTTAAAAACCTGACTAGCAAATGTGTAATGTCATTGTATAATGGTATGCACTGTGGATACCAGGTTCATTTAACACATATATTCTAGCAGCTGAAATTCTATAAGCAGCATTGGCTTCCCCTGTTGTTCCTGAAATCTCAGTGTCCCTGATTTCTACAATGTGTGTGCCTTCATCCTGTTTTTAGTCAGTTGCTATACCTTGTAGCTCTTCCTGTCACAGCAGAGAAAATGCCGGCAGCAACTACTAAAATGTAATATCTTGTTGTTCTTAAGATAATATGTCACCTTGGAAGGCATATATCTTTTTGCGTCACAAACAAGACCTAAATGGAGGAGGGCCTTGACCAAGAGGTAACTGCTTAGAATGGTGGCAGGCAACACATAATTCTCTACATATTATTGGATAGCAACTCCTTCACTAATGGCTATTCTGTTTAGAGTTAATGAAAGTTAGTCTATTAACATCTATTGACCATGAATGCGACCACCCATGACTTAGAATCTATCTTCATCTGTTTTGATATTCCTGAGGCTTCAACAAATCTGCAAAATGCTTATGTTCTATATAGGTATTCATCCTTGAAAATAAATGTCTTCAAGAACAGTCTACCATTTAATCTCAGCCTCCTCCTGATAGTAGTGGTCTTACAGTTCTGGTCTGGGCAGCAAACCTGATCAATAAATACACATTAACAAGTCCTTCCTGGTGGACTTGTTAATGTGTATGTGACACATTATGTCAATGTGTATTTGACAGTGGTGGTGCATTGGTGGTGGACTCACCTATAATATTTTAATCAGAGGTTGGACACGCATCTGTCAGTGGTGCCTTTCCTATGGATTTCTGCTATGGTAAGTGTATGGACTAAACGGCTGTTGGAACTAGCTTTCAACACTATGATTATCTCTTACCCCAAGGCTTGGTCGGGCCCTCCTCAATGGGTCTCATTTAGCCAACTATATCAATTACTACAGCATCCATAAAAATACCCAGATGATATGATTTCTTCCTCTCTATTTATTTCCTTCCCACAAAATAGCTGCCTGCATATTTAATGCTGAACGGTCAGCTGGTCATCTTTGTTCCCTGAACTGAGAGTACGTGTGGATGGTTAGTATATGTGTTACATTTATTCATACACTGGTTTCCAGCTCTTTATGTTGATTTCTGTTCTCTTGCTAAAATTCTTTAAACTTTTAAAACTGTGTGAACCACAGTGGCATGTTTACCTTATCAAGTGCTGCTTGCACTATGGATTCACTCTGATTATCCAGAGCCGAGGTAGCTTCATCCAGCAGCAGGATCTTGGGGTTTCTGGCTAGGGCACGAGCAATAGCGATGCGCTGTTTCTGTCCTCCACTCAGCTGAGCTCCCCTTTCCCCCACCATGGTGTCAAATTTCTGGGATATTCACAGCACAAAAACCAGATGAAATTGCTTCAAATTTTTATTGTTAGTTCAACAAACAAGAAAAGATGATCACAACCCAAGTACAGTTGGCCCTTCACTTTTGCAAGGTTTAGGGGCACAGGACCATTACAAAAGTGGAAAAATTGAGAAATCAAGATATACGTGTGTGTGTGTGTGTGTGTGTCTGTGGGAAAGAGGCTGAGGCATGGTGGGGAGAATGGGCACCCATGTCAGGGAAAGGAGAGGGAAAAGGGAGTAGGTTGTCATGGTAGCCCTATCTTTCCTCTGTCTCACGCCTGTCTCCTTCCTTGGGTGTGGGGGACATTGCGGTGCTGAGAAACTGGGCTGCGACCCATCCTTAGCTGGGCAAGCAGTGGCTGATGGAGAAGCAGAAGGACCACCAGAAGTGGGTTTTTAAAGGGCTGCCTGGCCTGATCAGAGCTGCTGAGAGGAAAAAGAAGTGCTGAAAAGTGCAGAAAAGAAGTGCCGGAGATGGAAGGGGAAGGGGTTGGAGAAACTTGAAAATAATCAATTCCATGAAAGTCAAACTCGCAAATGTGGAGGTCTGACTGTAAATGCGTTAAATACACTTCATGTCCCCCAGCCCCAAAAGTTTCTGTACCTAGCAAAGAAGATTTTCTGGTTTTGTTTCTGTCTGCAGGATACATTCTTTCCCTGAATATAGTAAGGGGGAATCTAGTAACTTCCAGCACCTAATGTCATACAAATGGTGCTAAAATAGTTTTAACTCTCAGTTCATTGGGGAAAGCTTCACCAACAATAGCAAGAGACACTCCTGAGAAGAAAAAAAGTGCTATGTTGCCATGCAGTAACACAGATTAATTCATTTGTGCAAAGGCCTGAAAAAGCCAGTCAATTGATTTAGATGGCTATTTACAGTGGTCTCTTAATGCTTCCTGTAAGATTAAAGATAGCATTTGATGGATTTTTTTTTTGTTAGCAAAGGGAAGTAAAGGAACATTAAAGGACTTAATGAAAGCATCTTAATGATTAACTGCAACTAAGCAATGACAAGTACAGCCAACATTTAAGACAACCACCTCAGCCCTAGTTACAACTAAAATCTTTAGCAAGGTGACTGGACCCCCAGATGAAAAACGACAAAATAATCTGGCTTCAGACATTCTCAAGCAACTATATGGTAAGAATCAATGTGCTGGTAATAATTATCAGTTTATCAGGTAATCTGTTTACCTGCAAAAATCTATATGAGGTAAACGGGATTCCACCTCCACCCAAAAAAGAGAAAATCATGTGTCAGTAAAACTAAGACTCACTGAAACTGAAAATAGTGAAAGTATTGTGTTTTCATATATCACATACATAAACCTATGTAATAGTGGTTGCTCATAGAAATAGACAGGAATGAAATATACCAGCATAAGCAAAGAAGTATCCCACAAAGCAGGAATGGTATACAGAACATTTGTAAGCTAGTTTCTGTAGCACTGAGGCTGTTGTTGTTTGTTGTTATGTGCCTTCAAGTCATTTCCAACTTATGACAAGTCTAAGGCAAACCTATCATGGAGGGTTTTTTAAACAAGATTTGTTCAGAGGGAGTTTGCCTTTGCCTTCCTCTGAGGCTGAGAGAGTGGGACTCCAGTGGATTATCCAGTGGGTTGCCACAACTGAGTGGGGATTTGAACCCTAGCCTCAAGAGTCATAGTCCAGTGCTCAAACCACTATACCATGCTGGTTCTACAAAGAGGGTTGACAACATCAGAAATAACAACATGAAGAATTATTTGTTAAAGCTACATTCTAAAAAGTTAATTTGGATAACAGGTCATCTAAAGTTTGTGTAGACATAATGATGTTCAGGACAAGGGACTACTTCAAGGGATTTATCCTTTAATACAGCAGGAAGTCTTATTGATTTAAAGGTAATTATTCTTACTGCCTGTTTCATGGCTGTTAAGATACAGACTGGACCTTGTCCTTCAGCCTTAACTGACTACAGTAGAAGGACATGTGACGAGGTGCTGTTTATAATATGTATTTCACGTGTTCTTAGTTGTTTTTAATGACTCTCTGAGCCACTTTGAGTCCCATTTGGGAGAAAGACAGGATATAAATTACTTAATTAAATACTGAGACAACTTATACATGACAGCAGTATTATCTCTTGCAAGGATTTGGAACCTGCGGCCCACCAGATATCATTGGATTACATTTTCACCAGCCCCAGCCAGCATAGCCAATGGTCAGAAACAATGAGACTTGTAGTCAGACAATTCTTAGAGGCACATCTCTGACCTATATCATTTTCACATGTATGCTAAATTAAATATTAGTTGGAACACTATGTTCTGTCCCTTTCTGATACACTTCAGTATTGCTGTTTTGCTTGTTTTACCATTTCCTCATTTTCTTCTGGTCTGCTCAAAGCTTTCGCCACACACATTAACTATCTGTTTCAAAGAATCTGACCCAGATGTCATGATAAGTTAGAGCAGATAAAATGAAACGAATAGGATTTAATTAACTTATATTTCTTAGATTTCAATAAGCTTACTTTCAGAGTATGACTAGGCCCAAACCAGCCTCAAATGGAAGATGTATTACATTATTTTCCTTCTAACATGTAAAAAGTTTTTCTGGCACTCTGAGGGGAGCAGTCCTATTGCAAGGAAAATGTACATTAAACTGGGTAAATAATATTCAAGTGCTTGAATCTGGAACACATTATGGGGGACATCAATGAATGTGGTTGCCTTAGTGTTCATCAAGAGAAATGGATGCCCCTTCCTATATACCAGTTTTCCACTATTAATCTGGGCACAGACATCCCAGATGCAACAAAGGAAAAATGCAAAATTGTTATGGAACCAATTGACAAAAGTTGAAATTAAACTATTTTTTCCCACACACTTGGATGGCATTTTGCTTGAGAGGAAACATGCTGCAGACCAGGAAAAAAAAGTGGACACAGGAATGGACACAGACCCACGTCATCAAGAGTACTTAGTACTGTGGATATTCAGGAAGCACAGCTATCCAAGTGAAGAGAAATGAGAGGGGGGCTTTTGTAGGGAAAACGTACATTAAACTGCATAAAGAATATGTTCAAGGAAGTGCTTGAACTTTGGACATTTCTTGGTGGGCGGCAGGAATTAGTGAGCAGAGTTACTTTAGTATTCATGAGGGGCTTGCATGTCAGTAGAGAAACAAATCCACCCTGATTTTTTATCTGAAGCTATCCAACATGCTGAGTACTGTATCTAAAGCATATTCAGTACCAAAAATAGCTTCTTTAAAGCTTGGCCTGACACCCAGAAAGTCTGCACTGCTCTACCAGCACAGACACTGCTGCTTCCAGAACTCAGTTCCACAGTAGACAGAACAATCCTACCTAACATTGTGGGGAGCTCTAAGGCCAAGGACCTCCAATGAATTAAATGATCTGTCAATATAAGCCAGGAAGTACAGAGAACAAAGAATGGTATTTCTATTTTCCTCACCTTCCACTTTTTTCTTTCTTTTTTAAATATTACAATTTCTTCTCACTGAAACCCATGTGAATGAATGGTACTATGCCTGTTCCAGGATCCGGTGTAAATCAACAGCTAATTTGAGGGCATGTCATATATCCAACATGCCATCAGACTTTGAATGCTGGAGTACAGCTGGCTTTCAGAGATTCAGTTGGGAAGAAGGTTTCATGGTTTGCTCTGTGCCTGTTTCTGTGAGCCCTCAGAGGAAGAGATCCAAGATTTCCTACGCCCCGTGGAAAGCCCCAGGACTATAAGACTGAGATGTAAACCTGTTTGGTATTAACTTAACTCTGGATGACTTCTCTGTCAGCTAGGTAGTGGTGATTATAAGGGATCATCCAGACCAGTCTTTGAACCACCAGCATGAATAGGGAAGTGTGGCAACTGTATACCTTTTCAGGAAAATAAAGCACCCCATTTTTATTCCTGTTACCAGAAGAACTGCCCTCTGAAAGGACAAAACTTATATTAGCACTCTTAGTACTCCTGCCCCTTCAATTACATCCCTTAATTCTCTCTCAAAGCACTTGAAGGTTGGAAAAGTTAAGTCCCTCCACATCTGTAGCATCAATTTGTCAGATACTCACATCAGGAAGTTTTGATATGAAATCATAAGCATTGGCTTCTTTAGCTGCTTGTTCAATCTCAGCATCAGTAACATCCTCTCTTCCGTAACGAATGTTGCCTGCTATTGTGGTAGCAAACAAAACTGGTTCCTGGCTTACAATGCCAATATTTTCTCTCATCCATTTAATATTTAGTGTGCGGATATCATGTCCATCTATGGTAATCTAGGGAAAAAATTGAAAGAGGTTGCAAGAGCTATAAAAGTAGTAATTAATAATGAGATTCAGATAACTGAATAAATTGTAACTTAAATGATGAGATCAGTAGTATGCAGGAACCTGGACATTATTAACAAATTATCACAGTTATGGCATTATCAAGACTTTTATTTCATTTGAAGATCCTACTGCAAATTTAAAAACTACAAGTTGAATACAGCCTAGGTTGTGCTTAGGTCCCTTTGAAGCTCAGATTTCAACAGAACATAACAACTTACCTGGAATCCAACTCTTTTTATATTGTTTGTTATCAAACCAACCTTTGCTCCTACCTCACCCTACATAAGCATTTCTCTTTGTCATTGTGGCTTCTGTTATATGAATACAGATTCTACCAGCACTCCTATATACTGCCACAAATTAATCGATCAATCAGTCCCAGTGGAAATGGCTGGACTTGTAGTTAATCAGTTATTTTCAACAGCAGTTGTAGTCAATGAGCAAATATAGAGCTACAGTCCTTATTGATGTTGTTACATGTCTTCAAGTTGAGTCTGATGGTGACCCTCTCATCAGGTTTTCTTGGCAAAATTTGTTCAGAAGGGGTTTGCCATTGCCTTCCTCTTACTGCAGCCATTGGTGACCACCCTTTGGGAACGGTCAGTCAACCAGTTATAGACCCACCTGACAGTAGCCCTGTCCAGCCCACATTTTACTAGCTTCTTTGCAAGAATGTCAGGGGGAACTTTGTCAAAGGCCTTACTGAAATCGAGATATGCTACATCCACAGCATTCCCTTCATCTATCAAGCTAGTAACTCTATCATAAAAAGAGATAAGATTAGTCTGGCATGACTTATTTTTGAGAAATCCATGTTGACTTCTCGTGATTACCGCATTGCTTTCTAAGTGATTAGAAACTGACTGCTTAATGATCTGCTCCAGGATCTTTCCGAGTACTGATGTCAGGCTGACTAATGGTGATAATTATTTAGGTCCTCTTTTTTTCCCTTCTTGAAGATGGGGACAACATTTTCCCTCCTCCAGTCTGCTGGAACTTCTCCTGTCCTCCAAGATTTCTCAAAGATTATAGCAAGTGGTTCCCAAATGACCTCTGCCAGTTCTTTTAATATCCTAGGATGCAATTCCTACCCCCCTAGCATGGGGTAGGAAGAAAGGAACTGGAAAACGTTTATTCTCTGTCTCTCACATGCACTTTGGAGGGTTTAGATGATGGGAAAAGAAGCTCTCAATCAGGAGGTGTATTTTCCCAAGGACAGTGAGAAACTCTACAGGATGCATGAAGCCTTCCCTGATGCCTTCTGGCTGATGAAAAGTTCATTTCATCTCCTGCACTGTTATCACTGTTAACCAAAGAAGCTTTGAAAACAACAAGGGGAACACGTTCTATTTGAACTCTGATCAGCAGTGACTCTTTCACTTTTGAGCATTTTTTTTTACTTTGGTGAGATTTATTTACTGCAGCCTTCTAGAATGCAATTCCCATTACTCCTCACTATTGGTTAGACTGACTAGGGATGATGACTATAGGCCAAAACATCAAGAGGATCGATGTTGCTCGCCTCTGATATACTGGGTGACAGGAACTACAGATTAAATATTACACCTGAAATCAGTTAAAATATTTCTACTGGCTTAGCTAACAAAATGGTCTTACATAAGGTCATGTAGCACTCATTTCCAAATGTACATTTTAGTAACGTGCTTTAAAAGACACACACACACAAGAATGGTGTCTAGCTAAACTGCAAGTTTTGTAGCTGTGGTTTAGTAAAAGATACCTGTCCTTCTGCTGGATCATAGAATCTCTGCAGTAGTTGAATTGTAGTGCTTTTCCCACAGCCACTGGAACCAACAAGCGCAATCGTCTTCCCTGGCTGGATTTTTAAGTTCAGACCTTTAAGAATCTGGAATTATTCAAAATCATGTTTTAAATCAGGGGTGGGCATGCCACAGCATCCAGGCCACATGCAGCCCTAGGACTCCTCTGTTGTGCCCCAGAGGCTCCCCCGCACCAGTCCTCGCAACCTCCCTTTTTAAAAAATTCTCATTGTGATATTGGGACAACTTAGGGAGCAATGATTGCTCCAAAAACAGTGTAGAAAGCCCCCTCAATGTGAAAACACATAAAAATACCTTCACACACACACACCCCCACAATGCACACAGAGCACTGGACTAGCTTCAAATGCCTCCATTTCTAATCTGCAGTCCTTCCCAAAATGGTCACAGGAAGTGACATGACGTGCTTCTGCCATTTTGAAAAGGACAGCAGAGGAAAACAGAGGTACTAGGGTTTTCTGTGTGGTATGCAGTCCATGGGGCTCAGGGAAATTACCTCATGGAGTTGTCTGCTCCTGTTTAAAATAAATGCAAAATTTAAGAATTTCTCTGTCTTGACAAGTAGACCAATATTATAATGGAATGAAAAATGAAGTTCACAGGTGAAAGGTGATACACAGTGGTACGATATAGTTAGCAGAAACTTTAAAAAACATATGCTCATTTAATGTATCTGGCTGAGACACTCCTCATTTTTATTGTAAGCAATATTTCTATTACATAAAACCAAATATGTATTTTTTTAAAACAAACTATCGATTCTTCTTCACTAAACAAAAAGAAAAGAGTAATAAACATTCTGCTGTTACAAACAGCTGTATCTACAAACGGAGGAGAGTGGTACAAACTTACTTGAATATCCAGCCTAGAGGGGTAGCTGAAATGAATGTTTTTGAATTCAATCTCTCCTCGGAATCTGTCTGGCTTGAACCCCTCACTGGAGCTGCTATCTATGAGACGACGCTAAAAAGATAATTTGAAATAAAGTTTATACTTCAACAGCTGTACAGACATGTTTTTCACTTTCTTTTTAATGACAAATAAATGGAGAACTGTACTTTGTCAAAGGCCACACTATTTTTCTATCACCTAAGGGGGTTGTACTTGTGATAATCATGGGTGAAGGAAAGCATGATTCACATTTAGGTTCAAAGGGCAAAACGTAAATATATAAGAATAAAAAGCAATATCTAACTATAAAAAAATACATTACTGCTTTCTCCGTGCAATCTTCATGAATATCTTAAGGGTATTGTAACTACTTTTTAAAACATCTGATAATAAATCAGTGACCTAACTGCAAGTACTCCTTTTCTGTCCTCTTTCAATGACATCCTGCCCATAATTTGACTGTACAAAGAAAATTGGCCAGGATGCATTAAAAACATAGCCAGCTGGCTAGTCTTAAATCTCTGTTAGTCAAAGTGAAGTTGCTATGGCCTCTTGCTTCCCATTCCCAGATCTGAAAAATAATCAGAAGAGGGAGAGGGCTTGTTTTCTGCTGCTCCAGAGACCAGGACAAGGAGCAATGGATTCAAGCTGCAGGAAAGGAGATTCCACCTGAACCTCAGGAAGAACTTCCTGACAGTCAGGGCTGTCCGGCAGTGGAATATGCTGCCTCGGAGTGTAGTGGAGTCTCCTTCCTTGGAGGTTTTTAAGCAGAGGCTGGATGGCCATCTGTCGGGAGTGCTTTGAGGGTATTCCTGCATGGCAGGGGGTTGGACTGGATGGCCCGTGTGGTCTCTTCCAACTCTACATTTCTATGATTCTATGAATGTAAGTATCCATTTCAAAACAATGCAGTTTAAATGTACGTAGAAGTTCTCCCCACCACCAACTCAGAAATGTTCAGGTAAAAGGATTCTGTTGTCCTCTACAAGTGATCTTAAACTTCTAACAAGATATGGGAAGGCACAGAAACAACAAAAATGCAAGTTCTGTCCTCCCACTTTGTTGCCCTCATCTGATTTAGGGGGAAATGCTGAAAATGGGAGCCTCTACTCTCCTGGGATACTCTCTGCATAGTTTAAAATCTTGAAGAATTGGAGGCAGTTGAAGCATATACTCGGTGATGTGGGGGCTCACACCCAAGTCATACCATTCTTGTCAATTTCGTCACTATGTTCTCAGTAACTCCTAAAAACATATGCACATTTCAGTGTATAACCAGACCACTGCATTTTATTTTGCTCCAAGGACCTCTGTGACCATAGAAGGCTCTCCAGTGTAGAATTTATGCTGAATGTGGCAGGGACAAAAACTGTGGTGGGACCTTTCACGGTGGGGATAATGTCCATCATTAGGATTCTAAATGGTACACAGTTCTTCCACAAGTACACAAGACCCTCTGCTGCAGAATTTATGCTTAACATGGCAAGCAAGAAAGAACAGTGTAATTTGGGGGACTGACGTAAATCAGTGAATCTGCCTTAGTTCTTTCCTAAGAGCCAGGGAACACAGTCATGTGGCATATTACACTGATCATGTCATATGTGTTGGACAGTTATATACCTTTTTGATTATTTTGAAGACTTCATAGGCTGCGCCACGAGCATTGGCCAGGCTCTCCAAATTTGGGGAAGCTTGTCCAATGGAAAATGCACCAATGAGCACAGAAAAAAACACCTATGGGAAGAAAGGGGAAAATAATTGCACACTGGTTTTTAGCAATTTGCCATCAGCAAACACACGGCAGTTAAAGTGCATGCATTTCATGCATATCTGGTAGAGAGTCAGCTTCATACAACATATCAGACTTATGTCCAACAGGGCATCTGATAATGCAGCTAATGTTCTCTAAAGAATTTTCTTTACAAAAACAGTAAAACAGAAAAACATTTTCCTGCAGAGCTATTAACATAATTAATGTTAATACATGTAGCCTGTTGATATTTCTTACAATATTGAAACACATACAGTCAGCCCTCCACATTTGCGGGTTTCACTTTAGAGGATTTGATTATTCACAGATTTGCTGTCACCTCTGCTGCCTCCCTACGCCATTTTTAATAGGGACTACAAACCTCGTGAGACTGAGAAACTGCGAATGAGGCTTGTAAGTCCCTCTTAAAAATGGGATGGGGCAGCAGTGAAGCCCCACCAGCCACCCACTTCTGCTGTGTGAAGGAACCCTGGTGCCTCAAAGGAATCCATGATAGATTGAATGTGGTGATCATACTTTTTTTGTGTGTTAAATATTATTAGGAAGGGTCTAGAGTTATTCGTTTTTTCCACTTTCACAGGGGTCCTGTGCCCCTAGCCCTAGTGAATGTGGAGGGATGACTGTAATCTATTTATTCCACTCCCACAAAAACAGAAAGTAGAAAGGATTTTCTATATTCCTGGAAGTAGAGCAGCTTTACTTCATGGGTCGAGAAGGTACAGCCCCTGAAATTATTTTCGAGGCCCTCAGCACTCTGCGTATTTTTTTAAAAAAAATTGTCTCCAAATGCCTCCATGCCCCCTTAGACACCTCCCTCAAATTACAGGTCAACTAGACTTACAATTAACACTGTCCCAATGTCATAGGTATCTTTCTCCTCAGTTGTGAGCTTTGTCCCATACCAAAAGGCAAGTGCATAACATCCATATATCAAAAACTGGGAGACACCCAAAGAAATATTAGTGGTGATGGTCTTTTTCATTCCCACATTTCTAGCTGCCTCTAGGTTTGCATCATACCTGAAGAAAAAAGTCATTATATTTATATAAATAATTAAAACAATTATATTATACTATACTATATTATATTAATGTTTTTGTTATGTGCCTTCAATATGTTTCCAACTTAGGGTGACCATAAGGTGAACCTATCACAAAATTTTCTTGGTAAGATTTGTTCAGAGGAGGTTTTGCCTTTGCCATCTTCTGAGGCTGAGAGAGTGTGACTTGCCCAAGGTCACTCAATGGGTTTCCATGACTAAACGGCGATTCAAATCCTGGTATCCAGAATCGTAATCCAATGCTCAAACCACTACACTGTGCTGGCTCATACAACATATAATAATATATAATTATAAATGTTATAACATTACAACTTGGTTTGCATAATTATAAACAAAATTATTATAATAAATAAATATATATTTCTCTCCCATGTCTTTTGCTTTTATATAAGCATTTTTTTTAAATGGCAGTATTTCTGTATTTTCTGTGAGCTGAAACATCACTGGGTTTTAATATGGGAAGATGTGCGCTGTTTTTATTGGGAGTATATCTGAAAAAAAGCACAGATATCTTAGCTACTGCATCCAAAAAGTCTAGAAGCAGATACTCTGTACAGTTTATACTCGTTTACACAGCGTGAATACACCTGAACCTCACCGTTCAACAATGTTCAGCCACGTTTTAAAAGTATGAAACAACTAAGCAAAATTATCTGGGAAGCTATACTTTCTAATCAGGAGGAACTCCGTCTCTGCCAATATATTTAGAAAGACATCTTATGTTCAAAATGTAATTCAGAATTTAATGCAAAAGAACCATAACTCAGGAGGCAGAAAATCTAGATGTTCAGGGAAGGGCCGCAAAAGTTGGCATGTGGAGGATCCAGGCAGATGGACCAATGGCCACATGTGGTAATAGATGGCTTCCTATATTCAAATAAATGCCACCTCACCTTGCTGTAGCTTTCTTCTGTCCATTAAATGCAACAACTGTCCTAATGGCTGACAATATTTCTTCTGCCACAGCACCCGCTTTAGAATAAGCCAATAACTCTTTAGAAGTCAACACTGACAGGATCTAGTAATGAAAAATAGTTGAAATCCATTTATGCAACTAAAGATAAATAAGAGTATTCTTATTTATGACAGGTAAGCAGAAAAGCCTTTTGATTATATATTCTCCCTCTAGCCTTCTCCCATTCTTCTCAAATGGCTTGGGTTTTCCCCTATAATTCTTTGCATAGAAGAGATAATCTGATTTAGCTTTCTTCCCTGATGCTGATTGTGTGGGTTTTAGCAAAATGACCAGACTGCTTTTTGAAAAGTGCACGTGCTTAAGATGATATTACACACTGAATGAGAGTTGTAGGAAATTAGATAATATTGATCCAGTTCTACTTCTTTCTATAGTTGTATAGGGCCCTTTCACACTGGACAAATTATAGCACTATGCTTTCACTTCAACTGCCATGGTTGTATCCAATTGAATCCCGGGATTTGTAGTTTCCTGAGGCACTAGAGCTGTCTGGCTGAGAATTCTGAAGACTCTCTTTCTAAACTGCAAGTCCCACAATGCCACAGGAGGCAATCATAGCATCCAAAGCACTATAGTTGCATAGTGTGAAAGGCCCCTTTGTTATACAACTCTCAAAATTGCTACAGTTACAAGGCAAACATGCTTACAAATTATCTTCAGCTACAGCTGTCAAAATGGAAGATTATTAATTTTTCTGTTTATCTCTTTCATCCAGGGAGCTCTAAATGGCATATATGGTCTCTGCTGTAAGGAATGTTAAGCTTGGCCCAAGATCACCTAGCAGGCCTTTGGGTTAAGCAAGAATATGAACCTGAGTCTTCCTGGTAATCTCTCCAAAATACCACAACTACCACTTGCCTCTTCTAGAAATGGCTAATAATCATCCTTAGCATAATTGAAATGTTTCTTGGAACTGAGTCATGCAAGTTGTGTTGATGATTAATGGATTCATGGATAATCTTTGCTGAAAAATATTTAAGCGGATTAAACAGTAGGCTGAAAGGAAAACTAAAGAAAGACAAACTGGAAAAAAATGAATTGTTACTTGGGGATTGTGTCCCTCTTTTCTTGCATAGTCTATCTTTCCTGTTTCATTTGAATGGTAATACATGATAAAGTAAATTTGTGTTCTACTGTTCCAGAAGATAGGGACTGAACCATTTGAGTCAAATGACAAGGTACAGGATTTAGGCCACAGTACACATGTAAAAAGAATTTGATGTTTCTGGTGATAGAAGCAGTTCAACAATGGATCAGATTGCCCAAGCAATTTTTAATTGGAAGTTGGATGGCAACTTACTGGGGATGCCATGATAATGAATTTCCAGTGCAGTGATTTAATTTAATTATTTTCAGTTGTAGCAACTTACGTATGACCATATGCCACCAGATGCGACAAGAAGAGGGGAAACAGACAAAATCACCAGAGTCAGCTTCCATCCATGCACAAATCCTATGATAATTCCAGCCAAAAATGTGGCAAAAAACTGGACAGTTATACACACTTTGTCACCTATGCCTTCATGAATGGTGTTAATATCACTGCAATTGAAAACATAAAACTATGAACGTCAGACATTCATCTCCATATTTTTCTAGTATAATATACTAGTGAAATCTTTAAAATGTCCAAAAACAAGATGCTACCTTTTACTATGTATTTATTTATTATTGTTCCAGAAACCATTACAAACTTTTCAGATCTTAAAGATTCCACTCTATTTTCTTGAAGACTCACACTGGTAGTCTGCAAGGATAGCAATAAGTGGAATCACTGTGTAGTCTGAAAGCGCTCCAGGCCACTGTTTCATACTTGTTCAGTCTAAAACTTTTCAGGCACAATAACCTTGCAGTTACAGACACATATCATAGAATTACTATTTAGAAGAGCATTCTTTTCACTTCCTTGAGGAGTTTTTTGGCACCAGAGCAACAACAGGAAGAAGGAATCAGATAAAAGTTTGGAGCATTCCTAGCAAATAAGAAAACTTGCAACACGTACGAAAACCAAACTCAAATGTTTTAAGTGGACATTTCAGTGCTCAGCAGGATATCTTGTACATACCATGAGTGATCTGAAGTTAAGAAGAGATCTAAGAATGTAAGGCTTTCAAAAGCTACTTCTGAACACGAGGCAAATAAAATGTGGCTCACCAAATTTGGCCAAATGGTTACTAGAACAGTTTCCAGATTTGGAAAGAAACCATGTGTTAAGATTTGAACCACAATGCAAATATATAGTCATTTACTATAACTGTAGGGTTCTGGAGAACACATAGAGATTCCATATTCCATCAGATCTACTGCTTGCATTGCAATGGAAAAGGAGAGTCACATATATACTTCTCTATGTTCATAAATCTGCTCTTTATTTTTAAATAAAGCTCTGTACAAGAGCTTAATGTGTTGCTCAGTAACAGAGCATGAAATTTAAAACTGATCATCTGATGCTGATTGGGTACATTTGAGCATCCTACCATGAGAATCTAGTTTCCACAGAGCACAGCATTTCAGAAATTGTCTATAAATGAATAGCTGCTGTTCTATACATCATATTTACTTAAAATCTGTGACATTTTAAGAAATGTTAATTAGAAAGAAAGAAATGCGGAAAGACTGAACATGATAAGTTACTTTCATTAATGGCTATATCATGAGGAAAAGTTACTGAGCTTATGACTCTGCATATCGAATCTTTTTGAAAAATTTGAAACCTGCTGTTGAGAAACAACACAGTCTTATGACACCATAAAAAGTAAGAAATCTATTATAGGATGAGTTTTTGTTGATTACAAACCACTTCTGGTGAGGAAAAGGGGATATTAATATTGTCTTGCCTTTCATACAGCCAACTGGCAAGATTTTGACCACCGAATGGCCTCATGGATGCCTAGTTTTTAGCCTTGAGGGAAAAAAATGCATTGCCTACTGGTGAAGGTGATTAACCAGTGAGGTTGAGATATACAGCTGGCTCCAAGTTGCCTCGAGATGTTAGACTCTGCCACAGGAATCTAGTCAAATTTTGGGTGACCTTCTCCCCTTTGCCCCAAATTATAAAAAAATAATATCTTACTCAGTCAGTCTAGTGTTCAGAGTTCCTATCTGGGTAGTATCAAACCAGGCCATCTCTTGGTGAAGTACAGCAAAAAAGAACTTGTCACGTATCCTTGCAGTTTGTCTTGCAGAAGAGGTTATAAAGGTCCAGACTTGAATGAAACTACAGAGCAGCACACCAAAGCCAATTCCAACAAAGTAGTAAGCATGCCTGTCAGGAACATTAAGGTTGAATGAGATGTTATTTTGCTAATTATTTTCTATGCTGTCTTTCTATGCCATCTTTCAGCCAGAACAGCCTGCAAGGCAGCACATAAAAAGTTAGCCAGGTCAGTAGTATCCTCTTAGACACATTTTTACATTGAAAAACACGATGTCCTTGCAAGTTAATAAGATATTTTCCAATATTCAAAGAAACAATTTTAGACAGATTCATACAAGGCTGGATATATAACCAAGCATTTTTATTAAGCAGCAAATGTAACAATGGCCTGAATCCTATTGGTAGTCTCCACGACCAATTTACATAAGCGTTGACTCACCATTCTGCAATTTATTCAATAGGTCTACTAGTTGGGGCTAATCAACAGGACACAGGCCTATGTAAAGAGCAGATTCATCATAATTTGTCCTGTAAGCAAAACGGAACATGGAACAAAGCAGTAATGGTATAGGGACTTACATGGTCATTTGAGCTTCTAAATCTGTACCTGCTTCTGGACATGTTAAGTTATTCATCTGTGTACTGTCTAAAAAAAAGAGAGAGAAGAATGCAGCAGGATCAGTGGCAGAAAATCTGGGCTGCTCAATCACTGCCAATAAAATATACACTGAGAACAGGACTAAGCACACTACATCAGGTTCTTGTATGATGTAGCTTAATTCATTGGTGGCTAGTGCCTTTCATGTCAGTAGGCCAATGATTCCAGTCTCGGTTTCAGTCTGCATTCTAAAGAAGCTATATCTAAGGTGATGAACCCAAAACAGGTTGGGGATATTGAAGCCACCATCTTAACTGAAACAAAAACAACATCACACTTTCAAATGGGCACTAAGCACTGCTAAACATACACACCCTATGTTGTAGTCACCCATGGGGAAAAAAAGGATTTAAAAAATATGAGAAGGTATTTTATCACACAGGAAACATCAAAGCTTTTCTCGATCATGTGTGAACAATTTCTGCTTATGTTTCCTTTTATTCAGATCTTAAAGAAGCCTGCTTCCCCCCACTCTTTGTTAGCGAATTGTGGTAGTTGCTAACCAAAAAAGTAACTCCACCTTTCCTATTTGACCATACATGCCTTAAATGTTAATCTACTTCAGAATAGGGTCACACAAGGATGAAGAATGTGTGGCTTAGTAAATATTGTTACAGTGTACCTCCCCTGATTCCTCATTATTCACTATACTGGCTAGGACTCATGGAAGCTGCAGTCCAAGGTCACCTGGAGGGCCACACATTGCCCAACCCTGGGATAACTGACAGGTATTTGCACATGCCAGTCTCACCCATCCATGTCTGTACAAGCCCTACCCCACAGGTCCCTGTACTTCTCACAATAAATGACAAGGTCTGTGGAGCATTTGAACTATTTGTTTTCTCCTCAGTATGGACTATAAGCCACCATACAACTGGGACTGTGCTTTGACAGGTTTCATAATTCAAAATATGAACAGAAGGTTCCCTACAGACTGTCTTGCTCCATATGGGCAGCCTTGGAGAGAACAGCCAGCTTGCCTTAGTCTCTAACATAGCCTTGGCCTCTTACATATTTTAAATTAGTCTATTTAGGAATAATACATGAGTAGAGCTTTAGACAACTATGTTTCTGTAGAGATGCAAGTTCTGTTTGTAAGCCATGTTGTTTATTAGTCAAAACCATAAAAAAAGAATGAAAATATTTTTGGTTCCACTGGTTTATATACAGGAATACATGGATTTTTTTTTCCAGATCCAATAGTGTGGCTACCATTAGCTTTCCCAAAAAGAAACTTTTTGGAAAGGCTTTTAATCTTCAAAAATGATTAATTTTTTCTACTGTATACTGAACATCTGGAGAACCCTTCCCTTGACTGAAATGTATTAAGCTTTTCTTATTTAAGAAAATAGGTCAATACTAAATGACAGTATTTTATACTTCTGCTTTTCCAGCAATATTCTCAACCTCTGCAGGTCTTGAAAATAATGTCCTCAAAAATAAAAATAAAAATATAAAAAAAAGTGGTTTGGGCAAATTTAGAAACTTTTACCTGTAGACATATTGTAGTCAGATACTCCTCCCGCAAAGCTATTTGTCATTTGACCAAAAACGATGATCATCAGTGGCTGTCCAATTCCAGCTGCAGCAGCTGTGATAGTCCCAATTATCATTAAAATGATATCTAGCCCATCTGCAAAACTAAACTAGATAAGGGAAGACAAAACAGAAAAATATGATGACATCCCTATATAAAGTATATACACTACATTCCTACAGTTTTGCTTTGTTGATTTATTCAGATAAATACTTAGTTTGTAAGTTTGAATATTTATACACAAAAACTGTATAAAGAGCACACTGAGACAAAGTTCCCTATTCTGGTGCCTTATATTCTGTGCTGGGGTAGTCCAGCACAAATCTCTTCACTGCCAGGCAGCCAGCTTGGCTATGATGGGCCTCACAGTATATATCAGTGCTATTCAATGTGGTAGTATGTGATACCAGTCTGGCTGTCAGTCTACAGCAAGTTTCCAAGAAACAAAGGAACAGCTGTAACCAATCGACACGTATACGGGGCCAGCCCCTTGCACACTGCCAAAAGCACACTGTCAGTCTCCCATCAGGTGTCTTATTTAGCTCAGAGAGCCTTTGCAACATACTCCGGAGTCTCAGTATGGTGAACCTTTGTGCACCCTCTGCCGACCTGGCGCTTTCTAAATATACTGAACTAGAACTCCTGTCATCCCAGCTAGCATGACAAAAGGTTCAACCAATCTGAAACGTATTAGCCTGGAATAAGGTAAACAAATGTTCATATACTGAAAGCTCCTATGTGTATGATTAAATCCCCAGGCTAAATATGAAGTTGGTACCATCTGACTATCTTCTATTATTATGGATCTAGGAAAGTGGTCCCTTAGTGTATTGTGAAGTGGGTTGTCATGGCTACTTTTCTGGCTTACTAACTATCCAAATGTTTGTAGCTTTTTACAAGAGCAATCATGGCATCTATCATGTTTCTGAAAGGGGCAGTGCTGCCTGACCACTGCAAAGCACCTGGGCGGTGACATCTGTTGAGTTTTATCTGTTATTGTAGCTTTCGTATTCCTCCTCATATAGATGGTGTCTCTGGTGGAGCAGTACTTTCAGCTCTTCTCTCATGACATGCCTTTCCACCTGTCAGCAAGTAAGCTTGCTATTCACACCATCCATATGTATAACACATTATGACAAATTATGATAGACTGTGCATCTCTAACTGTAATTCTTCAAGTGCTCACTTGAGCATTCACGCACAAGTCCATCCTACCCCTTTAAGGCATATGCATGTCTTACCATCACCTGGGGTCTGGTAACCATTTTTTGAAACACAGTCTTTCCTCTGGAGTTTGCACAATGAGAAGAGGAAGCAAGACTCCTCCAAAAACTTTTTAGTAGTTTCCAGAATGGACCTCCGCTTAGTTTCAGAAGCCAAACACATGCACAAATAACTGTTTGAACAACAGCAGTTACAAGGAAATAATGAGTTCTTACCCCAAGACAGAAGGTAAACTGCCATTTGCCATGGAAGCTAGAAAACCATAGAGCGAGAAAGGATAAAGGAGAGAGAGACAGAGAGAGGGAGATTAGAGAAAGAAATGAGGAATGAATAATAACAGATGAAACTGGAAAAAGTGTCTGAAAATCAAAATGGAGATTATGCTTGGTTGGACAGAGGAAAGGCAGATCAGCAGGTGCAGCAGTCGCTTAAAGAATAATATTAAAGAGAAAACTTTCATTAGAATTCAACTTCTAGACTTTCTTTTTTGCTTTTCCTGCCCTACAAAATAAAAAGGCCGTGAGCTCTCACTCCTTTTATGCCAATTTTCCCCTCTCACATGTATTTCTTCCTAGATAATAGTTATCAGCCATCAATTCTCTCTCAGAACTTCCTTCCTTCCATTGAATTCAACTTCAGTCCCAATTTAACTTTTAGCCTCACACACAGCTCCCTGTGGGTATTTAAATCTCCTTTTGTGGAAATAAGTTTATACAGAACACTAGGTGCAGGAGATTAAATTAAATACAATCCTTCTAAGGTTGATGCTGAGCCTTCTGGTTGCCATCATTATTGGACCTAAAATGGCACAGGACTGTGGCATCACTTTTCTTTAACCCCCTAAAGCTGCATGTTTGTTTGCTTTTGATGTCAAACAATCAGTAGGTTGCTTTGGGTTTTCCGGGCTTTCAGGCCGTATTCTATTAGTATTTTCTCCTGATGTTTTGCCTGCATCTGTGGCTGGCATCTTCAGAGGATCTCAAACAATCAGGTCCAAGAAACTGAGAAGGAAATAATTTCCTTTTTCAGATTACCTTCCATGGAATCATAGAGCTGGAAGAGACCACAAGGTCCATCAAGTCCAACCTCCTGCCATGCAGGAATGAAAGCACTCCCAACAGATGGTCATCCAGCCTCTGTTTAAAAGCTTCCAAAGAAGGAGACTCCACCACACTCTGAGGCAATGTATTCCACTCTCAAATAACTCTTATCATCAGAAGTTCTATCTAATGTTTAGGTGTAGTTTGAATCCACTGCACCTTGTTCCAGTCTCTGGAGCAGCAGAAAACAAGCTTGCTCCATCTTCCACATGACATCCTTTCAAATATTTAAACATGGCTATCATGTCATCTCTAAACCTTCTCTTTTCTAGGCCAAACACACCCAGCTCCATAAGCCACTCCTTGTAGGTTATTGTTTTTAAGCCTTTTATCATTTTGATTACTCTCCCCTGGACACATTCTAGCTTGTCAATATCCTTCCTCATTTGTGGTGCGCAGACTTGGCCACTGTACCTCCAAGAGGCCTCCAGCAGCCCTGCTCAACTCTACACCTCAGGTAACAAAACAGATATATTCCTGGGCATTACTTCTTTAACAGAAAATTTAGTACCAGAGACAGAAATAACATGGAAAGAATAAGGATAGATTCCTATATTGCAAAAAGAAAGAGCAGTTGGACATGCCTCAGTAAACAGCTTATTGAAAACTAACAATATGCACATCTGAAATGAAATAGGCAGGTCTGGTAAGCCTGTTATAAGTAAATAAAAATGCCTGGGTCTTCTAGGGACTACTGGAAAGCTTCTTCCAAAATTTATCCAGTGCTATGACCTTTACTTTCCCCAGCCTCCATATACGATTTCCATTTTGGTGATCAAACTTATAGACCTATGTTTTTAAACATATTGGGGGTAGCTGATGTGGCAGACTTATTTTCTCTACCCTTTTCTCATTGTTTCACTGCTTCTGCACGTTCAAAGTAAGGGATTCTGAAGACATCTGTAGTTTACCATACCTACTGAAAGCTTCTACAGTAGGATTAGCTAGGTAGGAATCCCATTTTTCCCAGCTCAAACTTTATTGCATTATTTATTGCAGATGCTACTGCAACCACACACCAAAAGTGTGTGTTTCTCCAGTCCTCCTTTACCATCTTCCCAAGGCTGCCAAAAACAAACACCCACAGCTAGATAGAAAATGTGGAAGAAAAGGGGGCTGGATGGGTGTAAAAACACTTTTAAAAGGGAACTTGCTATCTAAGGCTTTGTTAACTGAGGCATGCTGTACACCATAACCAGAACTAGAGCAACGGACTCTACAGTTTATATTTATATATAACAGACTTACTGGAAACTTGGCAGTCTGAGACTTAATTTATTAACTAATCTTCCAATCTGTACTGTTTCATTCAGGGAAGTTTATTATGTTAGGTCAGGAAAAGTGTTCATTACCTGCTTTCCTGTAGTATACAGGAGGCTAGGAGATGATCTAGTTGTGAGGACAGGTAGAAAGCTGACTTCTACTGTGTCAAACCATTGGTCTAGAAATCCCACAGCAGACTATGCTGACTGGCAGTTGCTCTACAGGTTCTCAGGCAAGGTTCTCCCCTGGTTTGGCCTTTGGGTTTCCCATCAAATACTAAACAGGCTCAACTTTTCCAAGCTGCCAAAATCAGATTAGCCTCAGTGCCACAGGGAGTCAAAAACAATTCTAGTTGTAACATCTCTGTAGTTTAATTAGAAGTGTGACTACACTTCACAGCATGCTTCACAGCATGGTGCTCATAAGGTTTTTTGCCAGGTAGACTAAGTAAGAACTTCTGTAAGTGACCTATTCAATCAACCACAGAGCCAGGAAGGAGGGTGTAGCAAGAGAATGAACATGGCTATTTAGCAAGATGATGGGAGAGTGGAAAAGGCAGAGAACTTTGCCAGTTAAAGAAGAGATCTGGAACACAGTGTATTTTGAAAGAAAGTATGAGCTAATCATACTTAAAACATGGAAATTATTTCTGCTGCTATTCTTATGCTGCAGAAATATAGAACTTTTTCAGCCCCAAAATGAAACTGAGTTTATAAACATGTTGGCCTATACAGTGCTAGTAAGCATATCCAACAATGAGTTAGGTCACAGTACTGCTAATATGTGACTTCAACCCCCAGGATTACCCACACCCTTTTCATTCATGCTCTTTTCCTCTCACACACGTACTTATGGCAGAAGGCAGGACTAGGTGACATTCAAGGTTCCTTCCAATCCTTCTGTTCTGCCTGGACTGGACAATTTGCAAAGACTCCAGTGAATATGCATCTGGGACTCAGGTTCATCATTTTGCCACTGACAGTCATCTGAGTCCAAAGGAGTGGTTAGGCTGGGACTGAAGTTTCATACTTTTGGTATATAGACAATACGGGTATGGCATAGTCTCCTAAGATACCATATCATGCCTTTTCAGTTAAATAGCATAAGTATGCAATTTCTTGGCATTTTATGAACAATGTATAGAACAGAGAACCAAATCTTCTCTGTTAATTCAACCTTCTGTATGCTGTGGAAGCAGCAGGAAGTACTACATGAACTTAAGGGATATTTTTTCAAAGAATCTACCAATGCGTGGAAAATATCAGAATTCCTTCCAAAATAGCAAAGAAAAGGCAACCCAGCAGGTTACATACCAGCTCAAAAAAACCAACCATTTTCTTTTCCTTCTTCTGCTCTGACTTCTCATTTTTCTTTCTAAAAAAGATTTACGTAAAAAAGCAAGTCAACTGAAGTCACTCCTCTCAATTCAAAAGCACCAAAAAGCTTAAGAAACACTTACTTTTTCTTATTCTTCTTTAAATGACCATTTTGTGCCACTGCTTCATCCATCTGGAAAGCAGCATTGTCATAGCCATTGCATGTAAGCTCTGTTAATAAGAAAGCAGGCTGGAATTAGCACAACATGTTTTGAAAATACTGTCTGTCTACACACATGCACTCACACACACAAATGCTAAACATGCAAATGTTCCTTTTGCGGGACAACAACTTCTGGAATGCCACAGTCAGAATGGCCATGGTTGGGGAATTCTGGGAGTTGTAGTCAAAAAAAGAAATTATTCCAAATTCTACAGAAATGCACAAATATTTGCTAATGCTGAATCAAGAAGATCTAGCTCAGTGATTCTCAAACACTAGTTCTCCAGGTGTTTTGGAGTTCAACTCCCAGAGGTCCCAGCTGCCTTGGCCAATGATCAATGATTTTGGGAGCTGAAGTCCAAAACACTCGGAAGACTAGAATTTGGGAAACACTGATCCAGCCCGTTTGTGCCTTGCACACATCATCCAATTCTTTAATGCAACTGAGTGCAGAGGTAAAGGAAGTAAAGAGTTTTAAAAGCTATCTGTTATATAGCAAGGTCTATAATAAGGAAATGAAGTGGGCTCTTCACATAATGTAACTAAACTACTACCTCACCATTATAAACAGAATTTTGTAAAATACTGGAGTGTGGCTTTTAAACATTTTTGTACTGAAAAATGTATATACTACATGCAGGAATGATCCTCAATACTAGGGATGGAAAGAATATTTGTAACTAATCATTCCCCAGTTAAAAAAAAAGCTTCCTGACAAATAACCTAAGCCCATGAGAATTTTGCACAATTTTCTCCTGACATCTGAATGTTGTAGAAGGTTGGGGAGGAACATGTAGAACCCTGCATTCAACACAGAAAACAGGTCTCTTGTTTTGAAATGCTGTTTTCCAAGCAGAAAGCATGATTTTTGTGCAAACAACACTATGTTGTTTTCTCTACAGAATAATTCTTCCAATTCAAGACAAAACAGTCTGGATTATAAAAGTGGTAGAGAGACAGTATGGTATTGTGGCTTGAGCATTGAACTACGACTCTGGAGACACACTGGGTGAGTCTGAGGAAGTTACACTCTCTCAGACTCAGAGCCAATTGGAAGCCAATTGCAATCCCTCTCTGATCAAATCTGCCAAAAGGAAAAACAAAAAACAAAAAATGAAAGCACATGCCAACAAAGTTCACAGATATAATGCTGGCTGAAAAAGCTATTTCTCCTGAGCTACTGGGAAGACTACAGCTAAAATGAGAAGAAACAGAGAAGAAGGGTGGAGATGAAATCACCATCTCTGGGTACATCACACCCTGGTTCCAATCCAATACTTCCTATAGTTGTTTATCGGTTCCGTTTCTTCTTTTTAAAAAATGTCTGCTGATGGGTAAGAATAGCATAACTATCTCATTATCAAGAACATCTAAGAGTGGGCCTCACCATCCGCCAGGGATAATTAAAGTTATTACATAGTATGTATACATTCAACGTAAAAGGCTGCTCTCATTTAGAAGAATCACCAACATAAGAACAGATTTTCTGAACTGCCACCCTAATAGGCAGCTCCCATTTACATCATGAAGCAGATTATTTTGCTGGAAATGTTAGAAGCAGAGTAGCTTGGACAGAATACATTAGTGCACACAGTTTGTCCTAGTATTTGTACAGATTTTCATAGGTCTATTAATTCATTATTGTTTTCAAACATGTTTGCGGCTCAAATGAAAGGGGAGAACAAACATACAATATTCAGAAGCGAAGCCTTCAAGTTGAATATCATCAAAGGCTGATCCAGCAGCTAGATGCAATTTCTCAGTTATCAACCAAAACTGAACTGCTTACAGTATTACATATATGGAAATCAATTAATAATATATTTCTGTACAAGAAATATCCAAATATAAAGTAAAAAAAAATAAAATACATCACAACCTACCAGATCTGGACGCTTCGTTCACTGTGTAGGTTTTCGATTTATTCTTCATTGTTTTGTTCTATGGTATAATTCAGTTAGCAAAGTAAATGGCATTCACCAAAAATCTGCATAACAAGGGAACACAACAAGTTAGACAAGTTAAAATGATGCCAACTTTTACATATAACAAGTTTTTCCATACCCTCCAACATATCACAGATGAAAAGTGGGACACATGTGGCCAATAAAGAATGGGGTACAAAAGCTCAAAAAGTGGGAGGACCAAAGATTAATCGAGGCTCTCCCTGACAAACCTGGACAGAGCGAGAGTAGGAGTTTCTTATGTCTTATCATCAAAACGGTGTGTAGGTACTGCAAACTCTAACATTTTTTTTTGCTTCTTTTATTGTTTTTCATTACTTTTTTTTTTTTAAAAAAAAGCTTCTCCATCCACATCAATTCATTTTTAAATTATGTTTTTAGCCTGCCTTTCAGCCAAAGAGTTCAAGATGGCTTACCAAAAGTAACAATTTATCAGTTAAAACATTCAAAATACAGATGGAACAGAAGAATACAGTCATCCTTCCACATTTGTTAGGGTTAGGGGCACAGGACCCATGAAAGTGAAAAAACCATGAATAACTCTAGGTCTTACCAAACCATATTTATCACACAAAAAAGTATGATCACCATATTCAACCCACCACGGATTCTTTCGAGACACCAGGGTTCCTTCACAAGGCAAAAGTGGATGGCTGGTGTGGCTTACGGCCACCTCCACTGCTGCCCTACACCATTTTTAATAGGGACTTAACAAGCCTCGTTTGCAGTTTTGCAGCCTTACAAGGCTTGCAGTCCTTATCAAAAATGGCATAGGGAGGCAGCAGAGGTGACAGCAAATAATCCGTGAATAATCAAATCTGCAAAAGTGAAACCTGTAGGTGTGGAGGGCTGACTGTATATTAAAAGCACAAATTATAACAGTATAAAAAGCAATAATATCAGCCCAAGAGAACAACATATAATAATATTGTGCCAACAGGACAACAGGGTTGGCATCAGCAGACAATCCATGAGATGAGAATTCGACAACACAGGAGTTACCATTGAAAAGGCCCTGTTACTTTTCTATTCTGCAGATGGTGAGAGGATCTGGAATAGGATGTCTAATACAGATCTTTTACAAATGGATACATAGAGCTTTGTAGTTCAAAAGTAACACCTTGACTCATGTTAAAAACTAACTGGAAGCCAGAAAAGATACTTAATACTTCCAAGGCCCATTAAGTCTTAATTACAGTCATCTCTCCACATTCACTAGGGTTAGGGGCACAGGACCCCTGTGAAAGTGGAAAACTGTGAATAACTCTAGATCCTCCAAAACCATTTTTAACATCCAAAAAAAAGTACAATCACCATATTCAACCCACTGTGGATTACTCTGTGGCATCAGGGTTCTTTCACAAGGCAGAAGTGGGTGGCTGGTAGAGCTTACTGCCACCTCCACTGCTGCCCACATAATTTTTAATAGGGACTTAACTAGCCTCATTAGCAGTTTCTCAGTCTCACGAGGCTTGTAGTCCCTATTAAAAATGGCATAGGGAGGCAGCAGAGGTGACAGCAAAGAATCTGTGAATAATCAAATCCACAAAAGTGAAACCCGCAAATATGGAGGGCTGACTGTAATAACTAAGCGTAAGGTGCTGCTATTTGCAATTCTCTCCTTCATATATATTCACAATTTTACTTGTACAAAATTAATTTGAACTGAATTCAAATGGAATTCAAATCAATTGTAGCGACTTGCTTTAATTTTAAATTTTAATTTAACATTTCATAAATATGGTGAATAGTAACATTTTACACACTAAATAAATAATGAATTATGATATGTTGTTTGAGCAGAGTAACTTTGGGTTTGAAAGGAACATAAGTACATAATAGCTAATTTTTTTTTCCTGATAAGAGCAAAAATCCCAGGGTTTCCTCCCCTTAGCCTCAACATTTCTGGAAAGTTAACATCTCCAGATTACACAAGTTCTAATGTCTGAACAACTTATCTTGTGATAGGATCCAGCATGGTAAAGTGGTGTGAGCATTGGACTAGGACTCTGGCAGACCAGAGTTCCCTTAGGAAAGTCACACTCTCTCATCCTTAGAGGCAATTTGGGGGAGAAATCAAATTGCAGATAAAAAGCAGAAGTAGCCATATAGTTACATAAGAAAATCAAAACAAAATCTATAGCAGGGTAATACTGATATTGGGATTAATTCAAATGCCTTTCAGTGCCCAGAAAGTTTCATCAGGCTTGGCAAAACACACATAGACACACGCACACACAAACAAAAGGAAGAGGATGGAGGAAGCAAGGTCAAAGTCCAAAAACCAAAGTAGATGTTGCTCTAAAGTTAAACTCAATCCCAAACTTAGTTAGTACAGCTGACTAAATTATCACTAGCAGCAACTATATGCAGGTAACAGGTTAAACCTAGAAATGCATACTGGGACAAAAACCCAATGGCCAATTTCTGTTTCTGAAAACACAAAGGTTGGCTGTAACACCATGCTCTGGCGACTGCTTTGGGCAAAACACACAGGTTCCTGAAATCAGCACAGAGCAGAAATGCAGAGTAATGATAGACTCATAATGCCATTATCTACCAAAAAAATCAACAAACTTTTTGGTTCAGTTTTTTTTGGCTGAGGGTGGAAGGTAGCGTTTGTGATCCCTGACCACAGAAAACAATTGAGAAATCCAGAGCCTTAGGGTAGCTGTAACTGAAAAGTATCACACCTGGTGCAAAGCACAATGTAATAGCAAGATAGAAGTTCATATTTTATCTAACACAGGTTCAGGTGCGGCGGGGGGGGGAGGGGACACTGTGGACACTGAATATAAAAAGCCCAAAGTGCTCATCATCACTTTCCTAGTGCTGCTTCTGTAGTTAACTTCACAGCCCACTTCATCTGTGTTTCCCATATATGTTTTGACATGCAATACATAACCTGAAACAGCCACATGCAATTTCAATGACAGGAATGTTAAGCAGTGCCTTAAAATGATGCTTAAAAGTATGCTATTACCACTATTATTCTATCATATCTGGCATTTTCTGCCGACAGCTTCTTCACTTTTTCAGCCAATGATGCCCCCTATCACATCCTAGTCATTTTAATTCCATTTCAGATACCTTCCCAAGCCAAAACCAGCACCCATTTGTTTCACCAGCTTGTGTATAAGCATACACACACTGCACTTTTGCCTCATTTTTCCATCAGCTAACCATTCTTCATCATCATTTAAAAAGACAAAATGTGCCTCCTATCTTTTCCTATCATTATGGCTTCAATCTGATTATTGCTTTGTCATAAAAAGTTACAGATGGCTCAATGAAGATGTAGAAACAATATAATGTATAGTCTGAAAGTTTATGTCTTGACTTTTGCTTTACATAGATCCATAACCAACTTTCCTGAAGCAAAAGCACAGGGTGCATATTTAGCTTTTTCCTTGTTTCACCCCCCCCCCATCTTAAAGCACACAAGGAAAAACACCTGTTTATGCTCTAAGGGGCTGTAAAAGTTCAGTAAAGGTACAATCCTACATTGTTTACACAGAGTAAATTGCAAATTATTCCGTTTAAGGGTTTGACTATAACTCACATGCAAAAGAAGGTAAGAAGACCCAGTCTTCCTATTTCTGATCCATAAATCACCTTTAGAAGGGGTGATCTGACATGGGAATTTGGCAAGGAATTTGGTTACCCCCTTGATAATCCAGATGATTTATACAATTAGCTAATATCCTGTATATTTTGTAAATGTATCTGCCTAGATTATAGAGATTAGAATATTCCAGTGTTTTCCACAGCTTCATAAAGAGAATGT
This sequence comes from Cyclura pinguis, assembly GCA_030412105.1. Taxonomy (NCBI): domain Eukaryota; kingdom Metazoa; phylum Chordata; class Lepidosauria; order Squamata; family Iguanidae; genus Cyclura; species Cyclura pinguis. The sequence continues at coordinate 31,792,977 of CM059604.1, read as the reverse complement.
TAATAGTACTGGGAAAAGAGACAATCTTGTGATTTACCTCTCACACACTACAATAGGAAAGAACAGAAGCACCCTGGCGGCATATATGAATTGATGAGTCATGTACAAAAAGAACTATCAGAATAAGATTTGGTTCCAGTTCCTATTCCTAAAACTGGTGATGAAGTCTCTTGTGGTTCATGATATCAAGAAGTCCAGAGGAATCAGGAGTATCACACTGCCCCTTCTAATATAGCAAGGACAGTCCATAAGGGCCAAAGGCCAATTCAGTGCCCAAACCCAGCTCTAGTGCCAGATGGAAATGTATACATTGCATGGTTTGAGCACTGGGCTATGACTCTGGAGACCAGAGTTTCAATCCACACTCAGCCAAGGAAACCTACTGGATGAGGCAAGTCGCACTCTCTCAGTTTCAGAGAAAGACAAAGGCAAACCCCCTCTGAATATATCATGCCAAGAAAACTCCATGATAACTTTGCCTTAGGGTCACCATAAGTCAGACATGACTTGAGAGTACACAGTAATAATCAGCACCATCTAGCAGTCATTGGAGATCAAAGACTAGTACTTCCTTGAGCATTTCCACCCATCCATCACTTTGTTTATACTCTGCCTTCCTCCCAGACTGGGACTTACAAAAAGGCAGGAAATTACAATAAAATACGTATCGTTAAAAGCATGCAAAATTAATATTAAAACATAACAATAGAATTAAAACATTTTTTAAAACTTCCTTTAAAACAAATCAAAGTACCGTCAAAGTATCCATGGCAAATTCTAACCCAATCTACCCTAAAAGGCACTCATGCCCTATCCCACAAGGAAACCATCAACTCTCCTAAGATACCCCAGCCATTATTTTCAGCAGAGCTGAGTCCCAGTTTTAACAGCTTCTGTCTCCCTACTCTCTCTCCTTGTCTGCTATTTACTGTCCAAATAAAACAATACAATACCAAACACAGCACAACAAAATATAACTAAACACATATTTTAGGTTGTAATAAACACAGATTTTAGGCTAAACACTACAGAACAGTATAACAAAGAGGAAAGAGCCTGCTCAGTTCTTTGCGGCATTTTCAGAAAGTACCTTTGAATTTTTTTTTTCTAAAAGGTTCCTGGGATTTTCAAATAAGAGACCAACAAACTCACCTGCAGAGTATACAGATATAGATTCATACACGTACCCAGCCATGCACATAGTACTTGTAATCCAGACCTCTATCAACACATATCAGGGTGGGTACCACTTATAAAATAACCAAAGATGAACTTTAGAATTTCTTGGTCAGACACCAGTGCAATTTCTGTATCACTGTTGTTCATTTATTTCATCCTCTGAAGCAGAGCAATTGATAAGGACACTGACTGGGGGAAAGGCAAATCAGTCACTAAGATTCAAAACTGATTGTTTCCATCTTATGGCGAGCCTATCATGGGGTTTTCTTGGCAAGATTTGTTCAAGGGGGGGGGAGTTGCCTTTGCCTTCCTCTGAGGCTGAGAGAATGTGACTTGTCCAAGAGCAGGCAACCAATGTGGAGTAGTAGTCTGAGTGGTGGACTCCAACCCTGCAGACCAGAGTTCAATTTCCCACTTGACCATGGAAACCCACTGGTCAACCCTGGGTGTATCACACTCTCTCACCCTCAAAAAATTCTGTGATAGCTTTGCTTTAGCATCTCCATAAGCTGGTACTGACTTTGAAGGTGCACAACAACAAAACACAATAGCAAATCCTATTTTTCCACAACAAACTTCTATATATGGCTGGAAAACCAGGTGCACAAAGAACTGTAGAACCTTTGCTGCTGTCTGACAGAGATTCTTGAGTTGGTCTTTGGAAATTTTATTGGTTGTACCCCATTTTGATAACAGAGTGGCAGTTCTTAACCTCTTCTTTACTGGGGACCTTCTAAAAATATAGTTTGTTACCAGGGTCCCCCAAGACCTAACTGAAGATTTAAATATTTAAATTTATATTTAAATATTCAAATATTTATTTAAATATTCAAATATGTATTTATTTATAAAGGCTTCTAGAAACCAGTATTCAAAGCTCCGCTCAAACACTGGGTGACCTTGGACAAGTGACATTCTCTGAGCCTCAGAGAAAGGCAAAGGCAAACCTCTTCTGAATAAATCTTTAAAAAAACAAAACAAAACCCTACGATAGATTCACTTTAGGGTTGCCACAAGTCAGAAGTAACTTGAAGACACACAACAACAAAGTGCTGCTGACAGGCTGAGGTTCTTTCTAGCCACCATGTCTCTCCCCTTTGAGAACTGACTTATGGTGACCCTACAGCAAATCTACCATGAGAGTTTTCTTGGCAAGCTTTGTTGCCATTGCCCTTCTCTGAGTCTGAGGGAATGACGTGCCTGAGATCACCCAGTGGATTTCCACAGCTGAGTGGAGATTCAAACCCTGGTCTCCAGAGATATAGTTTGGGTACATGTACATGCCTGCGACTGTGTCTCTTTCATCAGGGACGTGACAGCAGGTGTATGTTTGCACATGCCTGCAACCCCCTTGCTGCCATGTCCCTGTTGCTACTGGTGCTGTTGGTGTCCACTAGTAGGGTTTCATGGACCCCCTGTGAAGGCTCTGTGGATCCCCACGGGTCCCTGGCCTGCAGGTTAAGAACCACCGTTGGAAAGGGTATGCAAAAGGCTAGTGCCTGTTAAACATGCTGCCATGAAAATGGCACAGAACAAATGGATCTGGAAATCTGTTGATGATGAGTTGGAGATGGGGCATACTCCTATCTCCAAATATTTTCACTCACATGAAATAAAAGTCTGCCACTTGTTAAAAAAAAATGCCGCTCCAGGATTGGGACAATAGAAGAGGGCTGTTTCCAGTGGCTGAGGGCAGTGTTGAAATTATCCTTTATTTCATAGTTCTCCTCTAAGTAAATCTGGATCCAACACAGTTTGTACACTGCCATTACTGGGAAAAAAAATAACGGCAAATTTTGGCCACCACCTCTGGCATTTTATTTTATAAAGATATTATTTCTAGTATCTCTGCAAACTGATTTATACACATCAGAGCATAGTTTCCAGGAAGGTAGCTCTGTTAAGTCTATCCTGTCAAAAAGAAAAAGAGTCTCATAACTCAGACTGCCCTGTTTATTGCATGAAGCGTGCATGCTCTATAGTGGGTGGAAGGCCCTCTACGCACTGTAAGACTGCAGATCCCATCAGCCCTAGGCAGCATAGATGTGGAAGGCTGGGATTTGCAGTCCAATAACATCCGGAAGGCACATTTGGCCATCCTGGATCCAGACTTTACTCATCAGCAACACGAAGTGGTGTGTTAAATTGAAGGCAGACAATTTGGCGAGGAATTATAAATGCGGGGACATGTAAACCATGACAACATCCCACCCTCAGATATTTTTAATTGTTCTGCTGCCATTTCTCTTTTGTTTAAAATGAGGGCTTATCATTGTTACAGTTTATAATGTAACACTTATTTCCATTTAACATATTTAAACAAGTAGGAAGCTTGCAGGAATTCCCATTATTCATATTTACTTACATCATAAATATACTAATATTAATCCAATTTTCCTCTAACCTCCCTTAAAACCTCATATCCCTTTATCAAGCTTCTCATTCATCTTGGGTATTCTTGCTGTGCTACTGAACCTCCCCACTGAGCTGAAAGTAAATGGAGAGAGTAGGCAGCACACAATATTATAGAAACCCATCCTTTGTGGGGTGGTAGTAGTGTGTGTGAGAACCGTTGTTACTTTAAAACAAATTGTTATCTTTAAAAAACTCATCCACCACTGCTTGGGCATAAGGAGGTGTTCATGTTGTTTGTAACGCAGTATTAAAATGGAAGTTACCATCCTCTGCCTCTTACAAAAGTCAGCCTCACTGAGCTCAAGAGGTCCTCCCTTCTAACTAGGCGAAAGAAAGAAAGAAAAGCCATTTTTGCACCATCATTCCACTTTCAACATCCTATGGAGTTCTGGGCTTTGCAGTTTAGGAAGGAACATTTAGAATTCTCAGCCAAGGAGCTCTTTTGCCTCAGTAAACTACAAACCCCAGAATTCCACAGGATGTTGGAAGTGGAATAATAGCGCTATAACAATATAGTGCGGAAATGGCCAAAGAAAATGAATTGCGCTGCCAGGCAGTTAGAAATACTGAGACGGTAGTGGCCTCCGTACTTCCCAGAGAGTAAGTACCATCCAACTCTGAGCGATTTACTTCAGAGTAGGCAGACACAGCTTTTGCATTGTAAGCCAACCCTGCTCCCTTCCCGTACCTTCAAGGTGAAGAAAACGGGATTTCGGCAGGCGCAATTTACCTCACGCGCGACAAGCGGCACCTGTTGAAAATTCCCTTTCCCGCCCGCACGCGTTAAAAGGTGGAGGACCCCCGTACAGTTTAGCAATTAGCCTCCCAGCCCCGCGTCGCCTCACCTGTAACCTTCCGGCGAACGAGACCTGCCTTGAGTTGGGGAGTCCGAAGGCGGCGGCGGCTCCCCGCGCGCCAAACCAAAGCCCGCGACTGCCTCCGCACAGGAGATGAGAAGGCGCTTTACTCTTCCAAATCTCACCCAGCCCATTTGGAGCCCCGCCTCTTCAGAGCTGCAAAGAGGACACGCCCCCTCTTCCCCATTCCCCCTTCGGGCAGCCCGGTCCCTTTCCTCTATGGGCGCGTTTCAGTAAGCGACGAAATGAGGGTTGCTTTGTTTGCAAAAGGATTCTTTAAACAAGCTCCCTTCAACGCAGAAGAGGGGAGATGTCCCCGCAGCCCGAGCTGCATTCGGTTGTCATCTGCTTCTTTGCTCTGGGGCCCTTCCCGGTTTAACACGCGAAAGGGAGATGAAAGACTGGTCTATACAACGGACCCCTATACAAGCTGGGTACTTTGAAAGTGATGTTTTCGCTGTCTCTCGCGAAAACGAAACAAAAAACAAACCACTCAACCGTCTGACCTGATGGAATTTCTTGCTTCCAACTTCATTGGAGCCCAGGCTACTTCCGCACTACGCTCTTATAGCGCTATTACTCCATTTTCAACATTCTATGGAATCCTGGGCCTTAGGCCCCTCCCCAAACTGCAAAACCCGGGATTCCCTAGGGTGTTGAGAGTGGAATGATATTATAACCAGTGATGTATTGAATCTTTTACTCCAAGTCTCTAGTCAAGTCTCAAGTCCAGTCTCAAGTCTTTGCAAAATACCTTCAAGTCAAGTCTCCAGTCAAGTCTCAAGTCCGGGAGCCAACTTTATACCCCAAACTGTATTCCAGCATTTCCGGACAGAGTCAAATAAAGTCAATTTTAACAATTTAAGTAGTCCCACCACTTTTGTGATTTTGCCATCTGCAGCTTCAGAAATGGAGAACAGGATCCTTCTTACTTCCCATTTGTAAAGCTGGAGGCTTTTCCAGAAGTGGGAAATAGGATCGCCTTCTTATTCCCCATTACTGAAGCTTCAAGAGCTTTAGAAGGAGGGATTGTTCCTCCACAAGCCCATTGCCTTACACATTTTCTGTTCCCCTCTGAGATAACGTGCACTGCACTGTGGGCACAAGTCTTGCCTTCTGCTCTTAGGAAAAGTTTTAGAAATCTCCTCTATGTATTGGGAACAGGTTGCTGAGCAGACCTCAAGCTCATTGCCTAAGACATTTGCTGTTCCCTCTCAGAAATGTGTCAACACTTTGGGCTTGAGACAGATCATCATGTGACCAGTAAGTTGTAGGGTTTTGAGATGAATGTGTTATGTTGCTGAACCAAAGGCAGCAAGTCAGTCACTAAAAATATGCAAGTCTTGAGTTGAGTCATTGTGTAATTTTTGTCAAGTCCGAGTCAAGTCACTGAAGTGACTTAAGTCTGACTTGAGTCCAAGTCAATTGACTCGAATCTACACCACTGATTATAAGAGCGTTGTGTGGAAATGGCCCTAGTCACAGTTATGTCTCTTCAAAATCAGTGGGATGTAAGTTAGTCATAATTGATGTTTCCCATTGGTTTTTATGGTAAATTCGCTGGTTCAAGGGTAACTTCACCTGGATCTAAGTCAATATTTTATTTTATTCTAATCCACCTTACTCCAAGCATGGAACCCAACGTGTCTTACAAAAGCTACAAACAAGATAAGCTAAAAGGTAAAATATATTTAGGATTATGGGTGCAAAGCTATGCAGAATGACTTGGAACAGAGGAGCAAAAGACTGAACCAACCCAACAACTGAATTCCTGAAGAGTTCAGGAAAATGAATCTGCAGTCTATACTAGTTAGAACATGCATGTATCGCAAACACAGACTACTCCAAACCTGTACACATGAATTCTTTGTAAAGGCGGTTCAGAATATTATGTTCTAGTTGTGAACCACCTTGCTAACAAAAAAGATCTACCCATACTACCTTTCCAAACAGCCTTGGCCTTAGTTCTTCTTGGATCAACGGCTATGCCTCGATCGCCAGCAATGTTCTCAGAGAAAATCAATTGCTGTTGTTTTTGATGGAGATTCCAGCAGCCATTTCCTTCTCCCATATCTCTTGCAGTAACAGTTGCATCATTTTAGAATTGTTGAAGTTTGTATAAGGGCAATACAGTAGACTGAGTCAAAGTCATAAAATAGTGTATAAAGTTTTCACATTTCCCAAACTTGTTCATCAGGGTTGAGGGGAGAGACATTCTCCCTACAGAATCTGTGTTTAGTTATAGTACTATACTGGTATGACCCTGCCTAGTTTCTGAAAGCAGATGACAGTGGGAGTGTCCTTCACCCCTGTATAAGATTCAGCAGTGACATGGACTTAATCTGTATCTTTTGGATAAACTGAATGGTGGGAGATTTAGGACAGAGAAAAAGAAGTATTTCTTACTGGTGTATAGTTAAAGTGTTGAATTTGCTTTCAAAAGATGTACTTAGGGCTGCCAATGTTGATAGCCCTGACAAGTGGTCCTAAAATGCTGATTTATACTGATATTAGTAAGGCTATGCCAAGAATAGCTATATGTATGTAGCAATGAATGTTGTTAAAATTTAAGAAGGATATTGACCCTTGAATGCCTGTGTAGTCACAGAAGCCCGTTAAGGATATAACCTTTCACATAGATCAGAATGTATACCTGAATGGATTATAGGTTAAATTATATTATTAAAATGGTTAGGGATGATACAAGGAACAGAATTCTGTGCAAGTGAAAGCCTTTATGAAATGTCTGTGCAATGCCTGAGCAGACACTATGGGAAACTACAAATGGGCCTACTGATGGCGATGAGGCTGATGATAGATAAAAACAATTAAAATAGTTTAATTTTTAATTATTACTAAGCCTGTTACAGAGCTGAACAGAGCAATAAAGTCCTTATGTAAGACCTCAGGAAAGTGAACATCTGGACAGGCATATATTGTTGCAGTCATCTCCTGTGCAAGGGTTTTACTCAGGCAATTAGAATTTTTTTAAAAAATAACTATGGAATTCTAAAAGAATCCTCAAACCAACATTGTATTTCAGAAAATTAAGGAAACAGAAAAACGTAAGTCCCCAAGTAAAATACTGTATAAAGAAAATGACAAGTGTTGACAAACCAACCCACCCTAGAATTGTGTTAGAATAATCCAATTCTAATATCTATTCAGCCTGTTCTCCACTACTATTATAGATAGTCCAAGCTTCTGTCCCTCTTTTGCTGTTTACTAAATTTTATTAAAAGTCCAAAATAATACATAGAAAACAAAAGGAACAACAAATTAAAATAACAGATAGATATGAAAGATAGACGAGAAAGAAAAAGAACATAACAGGAAGAAATCCTAAATCCTAACTACAAAATACTAAAACTTAGTTAAAAAAAAGAAAGCTTCCAGCTTTCCTAACACAGATTATTGTTCATCTAATATATAAAAGTCAAAGTTAGTTTGTGAGTTTGTCTGTCAGGCAGGCAAACACCTCATACGATTGGCTGTGTCGGGCAAGAAGCCTTCATATGATTGTCTGCCTAAGAAGATTCTATGGAATCCTGGGGTCGGCAGTTTAGGGAAGGGGCCTTCAGAATTCTCAGCCACAGAGCTCTTCAGCCTAGCCGGTTGCTATAGAGATGAGGCCTAACAGCAAGGAGAAGGCCAGCGTTTTCCCTCAGAAACCCAAACTCTGTATGTTAACAACTCCGAATACAGGTTGGATTGGGGAATATGGGGGAAAGTTACAGGGACTGGACAAGCCAGTCTGGGGAATTCGAGACACAAAATCTCAAGTCTGTGTATTTCAATTGCATCTAATTCTTAAGTTAAGGTAAGATAATTCCTAACAAGTATTACCTATAAGAAAATAAAATCCTGGGCAATGCCAGGTAAATATGCTAGTTTTATATATAAACAACTTCTCTAGCTACCAATACCATTTAAATGCTGCAGCTGCTACTTTTCCAAAAATACTAAGTTCCACATCCGTACTCTTACAACACAGTGCCCCCATCTTTTGTGAGGGTTTGGCATGCAGAATCCTTGCAAAAATGGAAAATCTGTAAATAACTCCCCCACACTTCTTCTATTCTCTTCCAGGGCTCCTTCCTCCCATTCGCCTTCCTTTTGCCCCAGTGCATGTGCCTTCCTTCTCCATGCCTGGCCAAAAGGCAAGGAAATGGGGGAGAGGTGTGTGTGCCTTCCTCCATTCCCTTGCCTTTTGCCCCAACATATGTTCTCCATACCTGCGGCAAAAGCCAAGAGAATGGGGGAGACAGGTAAGCACACATCCCCTCATTCCCTTGCCTTTTCCCCGGGTGTGCATGCCTTCCTTATTGCCTGCCTGCCTGAGCTTTGACTATGAAATACTTTTAGAAACATAACATCTATTGTGAGGTCCACTCCATGGATTCAGTGTAGCTTTGCTGTTATGTGCAATCCAGTCAACTGTGACTTATGGCAATCCTATGGATGAGATGTGATCTAGGTGTGCGATCTAGTTATTAACACCTCTTTTCTGGTCCTTGATTTCATTTATCCACATGTAGTACAGTCTTCCTCTTTTCCCACTATTTTCAACTTTATTTAGCACTGTCATCTTTTCTAGTGAGTGTTGCCTCATGAAATGCCCAAATTCCAATAGCTTCAGATTATTAATTTGGTTTCTAGTGAGAAGTCAAGCTTAACTTGCTCATGGAGCCATTTATTGGTCTCTCTGGCAGTGCATGGTATCCCTGGAACTCTCCCCCAGCTCCATATTTCAATGAAGTGATTTTTTTTCCCATCAGCTTTCTTCACTGTCCAGCTTTTACATTTATACATAGAAATACTATGGAATGAATGATCCCGGGTTCAGTATTCAATGACGTATCTTTGTACTTGAGAATCTTATCTAGTTCCTCCTCAGCTGTTCTCCCTAGTCTTCTTCTTTGTCTGATTCCTTGACTAAATTTTGATTTATGACTGCAACAAGGTGCAGAAAATCTTCAACAGTTTCAATGTCTTCATCAGCCACTTTAGTCCCAAGAAAATAATCTGTGGTTGTTAATTTTTGTCTTCTTAATATTCAGCTGCAAACCTGCACTTTCTTCCTGAACTTTCCTTAGCAATCATTCTGAGTCATTGCTATTTTCTACTATTGCTGTGTTTCTTAAATCACTAACGTTCCTTCTTCCAGTTTTCCCGCTGTCATGCTATATGATATGCTTGCAACACTAGTCTCTTATCTAGAGTTTAGATTATGCATCAGGACAGTGCAATGTTGTGGCACTGCCATTTCTTTTAGATTGATCCACAGTTTTTCATGCTCTACAGTCAAAGGCTTTGCTATAATCTATAAAACACAGACTAGCTTTGTATTTTTAAAAAAACAGGCTGATTTTCTTTCTCTCAGGTAAGTGTGCATAGGACAGAGTTCATGCAGCTCTATTTACTCCTGCAAGGATTCAGTTGTCTTAATCTTTTCTGTTTGTGATTCTTTTATACACCTCTAGTTGACTATTACTGTGGGGGCTCAAGCACACAGAAGTGTAGGTCATGCAATTTTGCTTGATCATTTCAACTTCTCTCAACCTAGTCCTGCAGTGAAACTAAGATTCCCCGTCCCCTTGTTCCAGGATCCATGTACACTAGGGTGCTGTCCAGTGAGCAGCCTGCCATTTTCAGACACTCCAACTTTTGAAGTATATTTTGAAGTCCTGCTGATAGTATTTAATATGATAGGGATAGTTTGTTTTAGGGTTCAGCACCTTGTATAGCTCCATGCTTTAGGAAGTGGGTATAGTACCTTGGAGAGACTAGAACCTGGAGCAAATTCAACACTCTGCTGACATATGAGGCACCATTTGCCATGACACATACGTTTAATGCCCTTGGACATCATGGTCTTCAACAGTTCATGGTTGTTATTGTATAGTTCAGTTGTACTTTTCCATGGGCACTCTGCAAAGAGCTCCACAGTGCTAGAAATGTTACATAAAAATAAGGCAAGTAAGACGAATGTCTTACTTGATTGCTTTATGTTAGCTAAGACAAATGTTTTCATGCTTTGCCAATAGTGTGAAGCTGGAAACCTGGCAGTACAAACACTTTTAAATAATTGTTGCCCTGTTGAAGTGTGTTAGGAGCTGTTTTGCCTTTTAGCCACAAATCTTAATGGTAGCATAGCAGGAGCAGAGATGTTGGCGCCCCAGTAGCCATTCAACTATGTGCTTCCATTAATCCAATTCCATCAAGTACATTGTTGTTCACTGACAGCTCAGTTGGCTTTTGGAAAATGAGGCAGCTGCCTCCACCAAAATCTTTTTTTGTGATCTAGAGCTTCATGAAAAGGTTATGTTAAAGTGAAGGCATAGTTTATGGTTTTCTCAAATAGATGCCTGGTAAATCAGCTGTTTTATTTCTGAACTATCAAAGTTGCCACCGGGAGCAGTTCTCACAAGGCAATTTATATCTCTAAAAATTACATAGAAATTTCCCTAACATTACACCACTACTTCTGGAAAAGCAACAGCAACACCTGATGGACTGACTGTCTTTCACAAATTCTTTAAAAGTCCCAGTGTATTACCTGTTCTCTATGAAGTACTGGCTTAGAGATTCTAGAGTTTGTAGTCCAAAAACTAAACTCTGCTTACATTAAGCCTGTTAGGAAGTTGCCTGTGTCTGTACAACATCACTGCAAAAAAATTACATGGAACTTAATTGGAGTCCACTCATTTGGGACAAAGAAGGGTTAAGCTGGGTGATTGAAAGGAAATCTCTCCAGTCATCAGGTTAGCCTCTAGGGAAAAATGACAGAAATGCAACTCCTGAACAATAAGTATTTAGTGTTATACATGCACATTAAAAGGAGATATAGATAAGAATACTCCAAACAGACGGTGGACTTCTCCTGATTAGGTATCCTGTACCCAGGCAATAGCCAGACTGACACAGAGACTGAGCAGGTTGATAAGCTCAATAGTTATTTCCTTTTGTTAAATTAAGTATTGCTATAGTGTCTCCAGCTAGTCAGGTGGGCCTTCATCCTTATTGTGTTCTTTAATGCTTTCCTGCCCCTTGGCAAGATGGATTCAGGTCAGGAATATCTTGGGTCTTACAACTCTCGCAGCCTTGGAAGTCTGCTTCTTTCAGTTATTGTTCTGAAAATTGTTGTACCTTATCCACTTATTCAAGGCCAGAGCACAAAACTAGAGCCAGGGTGGAATGGTAAGAAAGCAGAGCTCTGATAATGACTACCTGGGGTGGGGTGGGGTGGGTGGGGTGATGTAATGTGATCAACATGACTTACAGTCATTTCCCACTCTTCTTTCATCATTAAACTCAAAGTTGGCATACAATCATCATCATTGTTGTCATCATCATCTATTTATTTATTTATATAGTGTCATTAAAATTCCTTCTCAGACATTCTCCCATCTCAGCACCGATCAGACTCAAACTGGCTTAGTTTTAGTACAGTAGTTTCATGCCTGATGATGTTATGGTAGAGAAGAACCTGGTGATGTTATGGTACAGAAGAAACACAAACAAGGACAATTTAATTACCTTTTATGAAATGTATCCAGTGTACGAACCCTTAGGAATGACAAAGCAAAGTAAGCTAGCTATTTCTCTCAGGTCATTGAAGTTCACATCTGAGATATGGTGTGATTGGTGACTTTCCTTAGGTCAATACAGTTTACTTCCTTCCAGAAAAGGTGAGTAGATTTAGAAAACCTTTTACCTACAGAGGGAGTGGAGGGAGTTAGCTCTACAAACTCATGAAAAAGATTGCTCACCCAACATTTCTACCGATGATTCCCAGTCATGTTTGCCCATGGCTCCTGAGCACTTTTCTCTTATCAAGTTTATTGCCATGCTCACATCTTTGAATTTCAGCTCAGCTGACAGTGCAGTCCTAACATGTTTACTTGGACATAAAGTCCTCTGAGTTCAATTTGACATACTTTCTAACCCACCTAAGTTTGCAGAATGAGTTACAGTGGTATGAAACCAGTGATGACAATATGATGATGATGACAATCACCTTCATCCTATCGTACTGTAACTATCCTTACTAAGTGCTTGTTTTTTCTAAGTGTGTAAAGCACTTGATTCTCCAGATGTTTTTGACTATTTTTTTCATAATCTCTCACCATTGTCCATGTTGCATGGGCTTGTTGGGAGACGTAGGCTTGATATCAGGAAGGTGAAAGGTTCTCAACCCTTGGTGGAAAGAGACATGCCCTCTTTGTATTGATGGGGAAGGTCTGGAAGGAAGCTGTAATCACATTAATTTGAACATTGTTACAGAGTTCTGCATGACAGGGAATCTTTTCATGGAGAGTCCTGTGACTGTATTCATCTTAGTGCTTCTTTGCAAACTGTCACCATTAATATGGGAGGTCAAAAAGGGAAGGGGAAAGATTTGAGTACATGTCTCCACCTAGTTCTTTACTAAGGGTAGGGAAAATGTGGCCATTGGGCTGTATCTGGCCCCTGGGCCCCTGTTTTATGGCCCCTAAAGCCCCCAAGTCTCCCAATTTTGAGAAGCGTTGAATTTTGTTGAATTTTGAATTTTGGCCAAAATGCCAACACCCCAAACTTGCACAAAAAGTGGCAGTTTGGGTCTCCTTGTCCCCTACAATCCCTCCCAAAAGCTCAAAAACTCTAGAGAACTGCCACCAGTTAGAAATAGTAATACTGGCTTGGACAGAGTAATGGTCTGGTTCAGAATATAGCAGATTCCTATGTTTGTAGCTCCCTTGATTTTTGGACAGTTCTTGGGTCTTCGTTATGGGGCCCATCATGTTGCAGGTGTCTGCCCTTCAAATTAAAACTGCATGGTGCACTTGATATAGCAGCAGATGAGGCCACCTGAAGCTATCTATCCACTATGAAAATGTCATCCATCCATGTGAAACACCAAATTTACCTGAAATCAGATTTTTTTTCTTGGAAATGACTGACAGGTGGGGAATGACTCATCAGAAGGGCTCTTTCTGCACATCATGATTATATGGCTGAGAGGGAGTTCCCCTTCAATGACCTCCTGCATTTTTGGCTTGCAAAGCAAGAGAGAAACTTGATGCACTGGTTTTAAGAGCTTCATCTGGGTAACCATTGCCCTCATATATATGCATTTTTCTATGTGGCAACTCATTTCCCAGTGATATTTGGAAACATCACAGTGCTTGCCATGATCATGTAGTTATGGGAAGCAGCGTTTGAAGACAAATTATATAATGATGACAAAATAAGGCAGAGACATTTTTTCCATATTCCAGGTTATCTGAGCAATAATATAAATCTGTGTCTTCAGATTTTTCTGGGGAGGCCTTTTTCTCTGTCCCACCACCCTCACAGGTACATGTGGTGGAAACACAGGGGAGGATCTTTGTGGTGGTTGCTCCTCGGACTGGTTACAAGAGCACACAAATCCCATGTTGCATCAGTTCCACCAGTTGCTTGTCCATTTCCAGGCACAATTCAAAGTGCTGTTGGTCACCTATAGAGTACTATATGATGCTGGTCCAGGCTCTTTGAAGGACCATATTTTTGCATATGATCCTGCCTGTGTTTTGAGATCTTCTAGGGGGGTCCTTCTCACTTCTCGATGCCCTCACAGCTACATTTGGTGGGAACACAGGAGGGGAACTTTTTGGTGGCTGCTCCCAGGCTCAGGAACCTCTTTCCTAGAGAATTAGACTGAAGCCCTCCTTGCTCTGTTTTCTCAGGGAGATGAAGAAATTTTTGTTTCAGCAAGCCTTTAAGGGCTGACTGTTCAGGAATAAGGGCCTTTCATATACTCAGGCACTTTTCGCACGGTATTTCTGAAGCAAAAGGGCCCCTTGAGCATTGCGTAAATGTGACCGGTCTGTACAACGCACTCACATTTGCGTGACGCTCAAGGGCCTGACGTCAACCATGCACACATTTTTTCATTTTCGGCTCAAAGCCGAAAATGCTGCGCAGTTGCACATCGCTCTGGGGCTCTGCGTGCACTTACCTGGCGTGCGGAGCCTCGGGAGCCGGGCCGGTTGCGCGTCCTCTCCTCAGTGCAGCCTGCGAGGTCCCAGGCTGCACTCTGAACGGAAGAGGCGGGGCATTCGCGCGACCAGGAAGCAGCTGTGGAGCCGAAGCAGGAGGGGTGCGACAGCGTTCCTCCCAAGCCTTCATACGCAAGCCGAGCAGCCCAGCACCGGGAAAAGGTAACGTGCGAAAAGGGCCTCAGTTGTTTATATTTGTTCTTTTTAATTGCTATGCTTTTACTTACTTTTAATTTTATTGAGAATTTAATTATGTTTCTAACTTTTGTATGAAGTTAAAATTTTAGTTTTATCTGTTTTGACTTGTGTAAGCCACCTTGAATCCAGGACTGGTAATCATCATCATCATCATCATCATCATCACCACCACCACCACCAGTACTACTACTGCTACTACTGTGAGGGAGCCGTGATTTCACATGTGAAAGTTATGAGCCTTACCTTGAGGCTACTGTTTCTGAGCAAATATACTTTGAGCCCTGACTACATGTGTAATTTCATTTGCAGAGGGGAAGTCCACTGGTGGTAATATATGGTACATACATGAACCTTACAGTTCCCTAAACATTTTCTCCAATACAGGAGGAGGGATAGATACCTTACATATATATACTTGTAATATTTAAGCCACAAATCACCAGAAGGGGTTGGGAAAAGGTGTGGTTGGTGGGAACATAGAATACTACACAAGTGGCAAGAGAATTTGATGATGATCCTGAATACAGGAAGCCCCCACTTTTGATAGCCTGTTATCCACAACTCACTCTTTTGATGCTTCCAAATTAAAGACAAGTTCCATTAATTCAATGAGGGTTCTGCTCTTGCATCAGTTTTTCTTTCCTATGGAGGCTTACTTGGAACTCTTTGCAGGTACACACTCCTACAAAGCTAGCTGGGGGGAAAGGTACAAAGTTGGCTGGGAGACTTTGCAAGCAGTCTCTACACTACTTGCAAGTGAGCCTCTATAATTCCTTCATGCTGCCTACAGTACAGCCGATGGGTTCCACTTTTCAACCAATTCCATTTTTTGGCCGTACTCAGGTATTTAACCTGTCAGATAAGTGGAGGAAGCCTGTACAAATGTAGAGGAATCTCTGGCCCACAGGCCTAACCTGACCCATAAAAATGTGGCCCCCAAGGAACTTGTCTTTTCCTGTCACTCCATTCCAGTTTGAAGTGGACTGTGTCCAGAGGCAAGCGACCAAAATGGTGGAGGGTCTGGAAGCCATGCCCTATGAGGAACGGCTTAGAGAGCTGAGGATGGTTAGTTTGCAGAAGAGAAGGTTAAGAGGAGGCATGATAGCCATGTTTAAATATCTGAAGCGATGTCATGTTGAGGAGGGAGTGGGCTTGTTTTCTGCTGATGCAGAGACTAGGACAAGGAGCAATGGATTCAAACTACAGGAAAAGAGATTCCACCTAAAGAACTTCCTGATGGTCAGAGCCGTCTGGCAGTGGAATATGCTGCCTCAGAGTGTGGTGGAGTCTCCTTCCTTAGAGGTTTTTAAGCAGAAGCTGGATGGCCATCTGTTGTGAGTGCTTTGATGTGGGTTCCTGCATAGCAAGGGGTTGGACTGGATGCCCCCTGTGGTCTCTTCCAACTCTATGATTCTATGATTCCAAGTTAGAAAGACTCCTCTGTATGAAGTTTGTGTTCATAGTTGGGAAGGCAAGGTGCTGGTAGGGTAATACTACCACTATCATTCATTTGAGATCTAAGATACTGGCAGAATTCTTGATTCTCCCCTCCTTGTGTTTCCAATGGGGCTTTTGAGAGTGTGGATGTAGATTCCACCCGCTCCACTCCATGAGGAAAGAAGTATGGAACATTTGCTAGGAGTTATGCGGAGGAGAAAATTCCTCAAAAATACTGTTTAAAAATAACTTTTAAAAGTAACTAGAAACCAAGGCCCCCAAAGCTGTTTTTAAGGTGGAGGGGGGGCTCAACACTGGCAGGCAGGCTATTATTAGTTCTTCCCATTTACAGTTATTCACAGTGGGAGGGCAAATTACTTTTCCCATCCATTATCAATGAAACTATGGAAACTCTTACAAGACAAAGGTGCCCACAGAAATGCCCTCTATGTGTTTAGCATAGCTTACTCACAAATAAGTATGCACAAGATAGACTGCAGACTCAGTGACAACTGCTGGCTTAAGATTTCTTTGTGCTTGATTGATCAAGCTGATTGATCAACGTGGTTGATCATTCCTACAGAAGATCAACTACATAGGAATCTTGGTGGTCCATATTTGCCCTATTATTTCAGAACGGGGGTCAGCTCCCTTTGTCTAATCTTGGGTAGGGTTCATCGTCCCATTGGCCCTCCCCCCATTCTGGGCTTCATGTTAGAAACCATAACTCCCTGCACCAGGAAAAAAATCTTCTGCCTTGTGTGTAATTTTGAAAGGTACCTTGTTTCACTCTCATTGTTTCACAAAGTTACTAGTAATAAGTAATTGTGTTATCTGTAACTTGTTACTTCAAAGCTCTAGAAAAGGGATAGAATTGAAGTGGATGAAAGAGGAAGCTCACCTTTTAATTTCAGTGCTGAATGGTTTTACCCTTTGCAGACAAAAATTTAATCTTTAATCCTCTTCAACCTGATCCAGTATGACCAATGCTGCCACTTAATTAACCACAATTTCTCTGCTTATGCTGCATTTAATGAAAAATACGAATTTATTTTATCCTTGGGTCATAAAAATACAGGTCGAGCCCAGATGGATCAGACTGAGGGCTTTTCTGAGCCCACATCCTGTTTTCCCCAAGAGGTTGGAAAAATTATACTTTAACTGCAACTCCCATTCTGTATGTGGGATTCTGGGCATTTGTTATCGTACCCTAGATCCCTCCTATGACATATGCAATTTTCATAAATTTAACTTATAGTGACCAGAGAATACGATCAGGGTCACTCTGGCCAGAGAATGTGTTCCGGGTTACCTTGGCCAGAGAATGTGTTTGGAGTCATGAAAGTTCAGATAGGATTATGCTGAAAACCAAACGCTGATGGGTTTGTGCTAATCCCTTCATCACTTCAGACTCTTGGCATTTTTTGAATACAGTGAAAGTAGAACTATCCAGATTGCTCAGCAATCAGAGGCCATCCCTCAATCTTACTCTATGGAGATCCTCTCTGTACACCCTACCTGACTGAACGTTAAGAGGTCATCATGAGTCACATCAGTGCTTTGTCACTCTAGAGTTAAGCAATCAGCTCATTCTGGATCCCTTGGTCAATCCCAAGGAAAAGCCATTATGGCTTTGCCAACACACCCTTTCAGGGTGTGAAACAGGGTATAAAAATCCCAGCTTTGATGCCAGCCAATTGTAGTTAAGTAGAATGTAGTCCAGTCTGCCATTCCCCCATGGTAAGCTCAGACACTGTCTGAACACTCTGCTATGACCCCTTCTTCTTCAGGACTGATAACTATCACCTTTTCCACCCAGTCTTTATCCAGCTTTTCTTGCCTCACTTTCTGATAGCCTTGTATGTTTCTTAAGGGTGTCTGATTCCTCATATGTTTGTCAATCCAAATAAAATACTTTGTTCAATTTTAACTGGAATCTTCTCTACAGTTAGCACTGGTATACATAGGTGAAAAGATCCTGCTGTTCCCCTCCTCTAGCAGACCTCTTTTGAGCTATAATTTCCCCAAAATCTAAGGAGACACTG
This sequence comes from Cyclura pinguis, assembly GCA_030412105.1. Taxonomy (NCBI): domain Eukaryota; kingdom Metazoa; phylum Chordata; class Lepidosauria; order Squamata; family Iguanidae; genus Cyclura; species Cyclura pinguis. Next base: position 31,774,824 of record CM059604.1, on the reverse strand, counting down.
GCATTGCAGTGTCCCCATCTCTTAGGATAACATGTTGTAGTCCAAAATAATACGTTGTTCAAGCTCTGTTTCCCACAGTGGCTTTGGAAAATTAACAAGTATATCATAAGGGCTCTGCTGTGTTGCAGATTATTGTTCTACCAGTAATTCTCATGCTCAGTAACTTGCATCTTCTTCAGACAAAATGTTCAGAAAGTTATTATTCCATAGGATTTTGAGTAGATGAGTGGATTCTATGCTGTTGGTTATACTCTAGTGAATTTGGGATTCCTGGAAAAGTACAGCTGCTCTCGTAGAAAGAAAAGGTTTATTAGCAGTGACATCAGAAATATTTTAAAATCACAAGGTTCCATAAATATCATTCAGCATTATTGCTCTAGGGCAGGGGTGTCAAACTTAATTTCATCTTGGGCCACATCAGTATTACGGTTGCCCTCAAAGGGCCAGTTGTATCTGTAAGACTATATAAGTGTATCTATTCTTTTATCATATTAAATAATCTCTTCTGCATTTGATTATTACTGGTTTTTAAATTGCCTTCTCTCTGCATTCAACTTTTCTTTTCTTGGACATTTTGGGGCTATTCGATCATAGTTTATGGTTCCAAGACCTCTGTGAAGTGACATAGAATTGGTTAGTATATCCAAAGTGTGCCACTTTTCTGCCCCCCAGACTCTCTCTGTGCCTCTTTATGATCCCCCCTTCCCTGTGCCTCTTTCTGCCCCCCGTCTCTCTCTGTACCTGGTGAGCCTGATACCCATATTGCAGGCCCCTAGCTGCTGGTATTCTGGAGAGGGCCCAGCAACCAATACTCGCAATCTACTTCTACTTCTGACTGCTCCTCTGTCCAACTCTCACAAGCCGTGCAGAGCATTGCCATGGTAGCCTGCGGCAATGCTCTGACGGTGAGACTATGACCACTATGACTATGAGTGCTGGATGCTGGGCCCCTCTTCAAAATACCGGCAGCCGGGGGCCTGCAATGGGGGAATCGGGCTCACCAGGTGGAGGGAATACTGCAGCTGCAGGACAGGTGCGATGGCCACACGAAAGGGCCTGGTGGGCCGGATTTGCCCCGCAGGCCTTGTGTTTGACACATGTGCTCTAGGGAGACTCTTGTGTACATACCACCCTCATGCAAGGAGAAGTGATGACTTCATTGTCAGAAGAATGGTGATTTTTGTTCTGGGCTTTAACATAAACAGTAAAGTTGTGATAGGTGCCAAACCTATCTTGAGAATAAAGTTCAGCACTTTGGATATCTCCTTTAAAGTCTAGTCTTAAAATGAAGGATTCAACACCACATAGATGTTATAGCCGCCAGCTACCAGTGTCTGCATGGCAGGTAGAAATTCAACAGGTCAACCCCCCCATTCCTATATGTCCGCTGAGAAATGGCCTCAAGCAATAAGGATTCATAACTGTCTACCTGTCTTACTTACCTATTGTGCTAGCCTCGCTTTGTAGTCCTATGACGTCTGCACCTGGATGAATGAAAATTCTGCACTGGATTTTATTTTATTTTTTAATTTCTCCAGGGAGTTGAGTTTGGTCAATGAGATCATGATGAAAAGAAAAAAAATTTCTTTTTTTTTTTTATGATGACATCCACAAAGTAGCAGTGCTCCAAACTTGCTCTACCATCTGACCCCCTGATTCTGCTCTCTCAGGATTCCTCTTGGCTCAAGCTGGATTTTTTTAAAGATCATCATCTATCACCCTTATCATGTTTAAGCCCTCTTGCTACTAGAACCATGAACATAGGAAGTAGCTTCAAGGGATATGTTAGGAAAGTTTCCATGCATATAATAAAGGTATTCATTAGAAGTGGGTTAAAAGTTCTGAACTTGTTCAACTTGCTGGTTTGGATATTAGCCATTCATAGCCAGGCTTGGGAAGTTACTTTTTTGGACTATAACCTCCATAACTCAACCGTGGAATGCTGGGGGTTGTAGTCCAAAAGAGAACATTTTTTTAAAAAAACCCTAACAATCAAAGTGGGCCTGAGAGAGTTTAAAGCCACTTTTACACACCCACAAACTGATCAAGTTTTTATGGTATTCAAAAGCAAATATCCCTCCTTGGATAATATTAGAATAGCCCAATATAGCCATTTGGTGGTGAATGTTTGGAAGGAAAAACAAATGAACCAGATTCTTGATTTGATCAGCTGGCAAAGACAATACTGGAATTTGTGTTTCTTAATAGCAGTAATAACCAAGAGTTAAGTGACTGAGAACAGGAAGTGTTTAGCGGAAATCAGTCATTTTCTGAATTACTCGTTCGTATCTAGAAAGATAAAAGAGAACAATTCATACTGTACCATATAGCATTTTTCCTTCCACACCTGTGTAGTCATATATCACTTAACTAGCTTAGCTAGTTAGGGCCAAAAAACTCTCACAGAACCATCAATACTACAAGTACATTTTAAGAAAGAGTTTTTAAAAATTCTTTATTATTTTCTAAATTACATTAAAAAAAGATAACAACGAAGAAGACAATAATACCAAGTAACAAAAGACATCAACAAAAACAACAACAAAACAAACAATAATGCTAAAACACCCAATATTAAAAAAAACACTTCCCAACTCTCTTCAACTGCAGTTCTAACAAATAAAGTTCTCTTGTATAGATTATTTCTCTTTTATTATCTAACTCTTCCTATATTATTCTAACCTATTTCTATTCCATTCTATTTCTTTTCTTCTTAAACACCAAAACTTCTAATTGCTGTATCTCCTCTTTTGAAATTATTCTGTAAACATTTCCAATTCTTCAAATATTTTTCTATAGATTTCTCTTTAATTAAATTTGTTAATTTATCTGACTCTGCCAGATCTAATAATTTTTCTAGCCATTCCACAATATTTGGAAATTTTGTGTTTTTCCAGTTCTTTGCATACACCAATCTTGCTGCTGTCTCCATATAATAAATTAGAATTCTATAGTCTTTCTCATTTTTATCTTCCATATCTATCATACTTAGCAAAAATAATTCAGGTCTAAATGTAACTTCAAATTTCAAAATCTTTTGCATCATTGCTTTTTTTTAAAAAAAAAATTAAATTTATGATATGATACAACATGCTCCAGAATAAAACAAAATTAGGCTGTGGTAAGGTCATTCCAAAGAGATAGGGAATGCTGATCAACTTACATCTTGCCCTAAACCAAAGGCAAGTATATAAAGAAGGGCATGGACAATTTTGCAATACTAAAGCATTCCAGTCATGACTGTAAGAATGATTATTTTTAATGTTATCCGTTTCTCCCATTGACACAACTGGATTTTATCTGAAAAGGTGAAAACGCATATACACACCTCTTTACTTTCCACATGCTTTACTGCAAAGCAGACAGAAGATGCTTGTTATAATTAATGGAAGATATTTTCATGTAACAATCGTGTGTTATTTTTAGATACACCACAACATCTGGCTGTTTTTCTCTTTTATATAAAACGTTGAATATTGCATTTAGCCGTGCAACCATGGAATCCTAAATGGAGGGAATGAAATTTTATATAGCTTGAATGGGACTTTATTTTCAGAGGGTTCATCCATTCTGTTCATGTGGTAAATCTACCTAGTTTGGCTTCTACTGTCTTTGGCCATTTCCGCACCGGGCGATTAAAAGGGCGCAGAGCGACCTCCAACGGAGGTCTTCTGCACCGTGGAGTGGACTGGATCGGACTACTTTTCGTAGTTCCGCACCTCAGTCCGCCCCGGAGTGACCAGAACTGGTCATGCAGCGTGCTTTTTAAAAACCTCTTTTAAGAGGTTTTTCAAAATCACAGAGTGCCCGACTCCGTGTCGCTCCATCGCCGCGCTCCAGTGCAGATTTGCAGGCGCGCACTAGTGCGTGCCTGCAGATCTGCCAGGGGTGGGCTTTAAGCTGGTGAGCTTCTCCGGTTGGTGGAGAGCCTCCACCACCCGGAAGCCACCATTTTGGACGCCGGAGCAGTGCGGAGAGACGAGCTCGCACTGCTCCTTGTCCCGACGGACTTGATCAGACAGAGAAGAAATCTGGTGAGTCCCGTTTCTGCCCGATTCACGCCCCATGTGTGGAAAGGGCCAATGTTTACCCAATCCATTAAGCAAAACGATCTCCAGACTGCATGGGTGCTCTCTGTTTCCTACTAGAAAAGGATCCTGTGAATATCACCCAGGAAGGAGACCATTCTGAGATTACACTAGGATTCTGAATTTTTAAAAATGAAGGAACAAATTTTTCTGCCTGCCTTGCTTCTACTTTGCCTAGGGAATTCTCCCAGTGAAACCTAATACTGTCATATGACCAGATACAACCTCAGTTTGAATGTCTGCAGACCTATCCTCCTCTGATATGTTTGTACCTCAAGACAGCATGCAGGCAACCCCATTTTAGAAGCAAGCCTTCCCACACCTCCCATTCAGTATTTGTAACACTTTGCCTGGTGAAGAAATTGAGAATTCTAGAAAACTTGCCCCTTGTTATCCTCTTTTTCTTGGCCTGATAAAGCCTTTTACCTAATATATGTTACAGACTTGACCAATGCTGGATAGCATGGATCTTGACTTGAATCAGTGGGAGCCATTTGTTGTTCCATATCAGCTAGCTAAATAGTTGGGTCTGGACTTCTTACCACCTTCACATTCCCCACTTTCCAACCCCGATCACTTCATGTCTCTTTGCATAGAAAACATCCCTCAAAGAGCCTCAGGAATGCCTATAAAACTAGCAGATGTACTGCACCATCCATGCTGCCATTGCTTCCATCTGTATAAATATGCTGGTGGAGCTTAACTGGATTTGGCCTTTATGTTATGATTTGTGTTCATTTTCTTATGTATTTAGCCTGAAGAAGATAGAAGTCTAAAAGTTCTCTTAATGTTGCCTGTTTGTCTCACTTTGCTTCATGAAGATATTGTGGATCACCTGTTAGAGGTGCATTAGCCTTACTTGTGCCCTTTTTGCACGGCGTTTTTGAAGCGAAAGGGCCCCTTGAGCGTCACGTAAATGTGAGGAGTGGTCTGCATAACGCACTCACATTTACGCGACGCTCAAGAGCGTGACGCGGACCGCGCACGCATCTTTTCATTTTCAGCTCAAAGCCGAAAATGCTGCACAGTCGCACATCGCTCCGGGGCCTCGCATGCACTCACCTGCTGTGCGAAGCCTCCTGAGCCGCGCCGGTTGAGCTTCCTGCCCCAGCGCAGCCTCTAACTCCCAGGCCGCACTGAGGAAGGAAGGGGCGGGGTGTTTGCGCGACGAGGAAGGAGCTGCGGAGCTGAAGCAGGAGGGATGCGACAGCGTTCCTCCCAAGCCTTCTCGCGCGAGAGCCCCAACCCAGCACCGGTAAGACGTAAGGTGCGAAAAGGGCCTTAGAGAAGACACAATGCTTGATTTAACCTTTGTCATAAAGATATCAACAGACTGGGCCTTCTGATCAGGATTATCTTGCAGATGACCTTGAAACTGATTGGATTCACCAGAATGTTCTAGATGAACTTTCATGTACTAGATTAAAATATATACAGACTCATCTTGCATCTGGTAAGTTGTAGGGTATTTCCTGACCTCAATGGCAATTTTGGTATATTGTGGGATATAAAAATATTCCATGTCCAACGGACTATTTATGTGTGCAGAGTCAAGTGTTTTTCATAGCCAGAAAGCACAAGGTATAAAAGTAAAAGTAAAATAAAATCAGATAAATAAAACAAAGTAAACTAAAATGTTCCCTTCTAGTGTTGTAGACTATTTCCTACCTGCAATTGATTCCAACAGCTTAACCACATAAATGAATGTACAAGAGGTTAACAAGCATAGATTGCATATCTTCTTGCATGACAAACTTACTATTGGACTCTTGCAGTTTCCAAGAGAGAATTATAATGATCTAGAAAGGGATTGGTAGGTTACCCTTCTCAGCAATACCACTATTGTGGCCATCCACATGTTTTGGAATGCCAGCTCCCATTGGCTATGCTGGCCAGAACTGATGGAAGTTGTGGGCCAAGAAACATACCTGTTAGAAACATACCTGTACATAAAATCATAGAGTTGGAAGTTGGCCCAAGAACTATCTAACCCAACACCCTTCCAGTGCAAGAATCCACACCTAAGCATCCTTAACATGTGCCACCCTAATACCTATCAACCAAAGGACAGTCCACCACATTCTGAGGTAACCTATTTCACATCCTTACTCTCAGAAAGTTATTCCCACTGTTTAATCAGAATTTCCTGTCTTGCAATTTGAATCCCATTCATTAATGTAAAGTCTTAAGTAGAATTACTAGCTATGCATAGATTCAAGAGAAGGATCCATACATCCTGTACTATACTGCAAATATATCGCAGTTTGGAAACACACATACACACACACACGTAGAAAAATCATCTGTTTAATTGCTACATTTAATAATATATGGATATCTGCTATATCCTGGAAGTTCAATTTGATCAGCCTTCGTACCTAAACTTCACCAAACTATATCCTTTATACTTACCTGTTTTCAAAGTAATATATGTGCTATGTATAATACATTAACAAATTTGTGCTCATTTGACCATATATTTATAATACCTGCAGACAGTTCTTCTAAATCCCTATGTTCTGTCTCTTTTCTGTGCTAATACTCTTCTTGTCTGTCTTGCTTTTCAAAAACATTTTCTATTCCTCCCATAAACTCTTTGATCATTTTCTACAAATATAAGGGCCTTAAACAAAGACAGCTAAAAGAAACTAGAAGGCACAAATCAACTTTCATTTTTTTGGGGAGGGGGGATCAGACAAGTAGTCATGGGCCATTTCTGCACTAGACTGTTATAGTGCTATTATTCCACTTTCAACATCCTATGGAATCCTGGGGTTTGCAGTTTAGAGAGGGCCTCAAAGGCTCCTCAAAGGTCTCTCTCTAAACTGCAAACTCCAGGATTCCATAGGATGTTGAAAATGGAATAATAGCACTATAACAGTCTAGTGCAGAAATGGCCATGTTTGGAGGTGCGGTGGCAGAAAAGAATGGTTTCAGAATAGTGTTGTGGGAATTCTACTTTCTTGGAGGCTACCCAGGGTGGAATCCTATTCATAGCTGTGCAGTAATGGTTACCATTCCAGCAGAAATAATTACAACCATTACAACCATAATTTACAACCAGTAGCACAACCAGATAATTCCAGTGTCACTATAGTGCTGTACTTGCCCTATGTAATCAATAAGCAAGCTCTTGGGTAGAGAAATGATACCAAGCACCATCAAAGGTACACAGAACTGCCTTCTTGGTGTACAGTAGGCCAGCTTTGACAGTTTTTAAGGGACGTCTCCATACATTCTTCATTTGTAATAGCATAACCTGTATATAATACAAGCCAAGATTCTACATGAAGGAGACATAGAGTACCTTTATGCTTTGGTTGTGTGATGCCATCTATTACAGAATTGTGGTGTTGCACAACCAATGTGCAACACTGGTGCAGAGTGTATAGCCATATGCAACCATGCAATCAAAGCACAGTGTGCAATGCATAATGTGGAGAGTATAATGAACAACAAGAACAATGGCACCACCTACATAACTTTCATCTGAATATGACCACTATGTCCACTATGTCCACCCACTTGCATAAGGGAACTTACACTCAAATAAGACATTAACAGAATGCCAGCCACAGTGCCATATAGCATAGAAAAGAATCATATGGCCCTCCAGCTGTTGGACTGCTACTTTCTTCAGCCTTACACAGCATGGCCAATGGTGAGGAATGCTGGGAGCTGCAGTCCAACAATATCTGGAGGATCCAAAACAAACGAAGAGAAAAATTTTTAAGTTTAAAGATATTTGATCAGACCACAATAGAATATTGCACTCATGCCCTACATGTTGAATTCTTAAAAAAAAAAAAAATTAAAACATTTACTGTGGTTGGAATTTCCCACCCTTTCTTTGTGCCTTAAATGATTACTACTGCCATAAAAAAGAGAGAGAGAGAGAGAGAGAAAGAGAGCTGATGAAACAGACAGGATAACATGTTTGGATTGTTTTTTAAAAGTGAGAGAAATTTGTGGAGTAAAAAGTCCTAATGTAATGGATTGTTTTCCAGATCTCTAAATGTAATAACAATCAAGTGAAGTAATACACAGTGCTTTTCTTTCTAGGATCAAATAGAAGCATGCTTTAAATACACACACACACACACACACACACACACACACTTCCCATATAATATGGTCTTTGTTATCATTACAATAAAATATTACATTTACCTTAGAGCACATCCATATCCACCCACCAGATATTTTTATTGCTTCCAACTCCATGCTTCCAACTCCATGTAGTTTGATTCTATCAAGTGAAAAAAGGCTATTTGATAGTAATCATAAAAACATTTCCAATGCCCTCCAAAAATTAATATATATTCACTAATATATTTTCATTCTCCTTACCCTATGTTATTTGTTCAGAGGTGGACTGGTTTACTTAATCTGTATATTAATAACTTGGATTAACATTATACCACATTTTCAACATCTTAGTTAGAGACCTGGGTCTCCTTTGTTTTATATTTGCTTCTCCCATTTAATGTGATAATTACACACAAACATTTTCTGTTAAGGGATCAATTATTCCACTGGTCACACAAGCATATTCAATCAAATGAATCCATTATTTCTTTCTTTAAATTGTGAATTGTGCAGCTTTCCAGATGTTCTGTAGATCAAAATCCTCAAATTCATACAAACAGCCATAATGAAACAATATGATGAAATTGTTTATCATGTTAAAAAAAATCCTAAACTGCACCACTTCAGGCTGCAATGTATTATAGACGTCCCATACTTGAATATAGTCGGCTCTCCACATTCACTAGAGTTAGAAGTGCAGCGCCCCTGCAAAACTGGAAAAAATGCAAATATCAAAATGTGTGTGTATGTCTGTGGGAAGGGGGCTGAGTTATGGCAGGGGGAATAGCCACCCAGGGTCCAATCCAGGTCAGGAAAAGGAGAGGGAAAGAGGGTGGGTCGGCATGGTGGCCCGATACTTCCTTTCTCTTTTGCCCATCTCGCTCCTTGGGTGCTGGGGGGGGGGCATCGGGAGAAGCTTTGTGGTGCTGAGAAATTGGGCTGTGAGCCATCCTTAGCTGGCCAGGCAGTGGCTAGTGGAGGAGGAGGAGGACCAGAGGTGGGTTTTTAAAGGACTGTGCAGCCACATCAGAGCTGCCCAGAGGGGAGGTTCCCCCAGAAAAGAAGAGCCTGAGCGTGTGGGGCAGGAGTTGGAGAAATCCACAAATAATCAGATCCTTGAAAGTGAAACTCTCAAATGTGGAAGGCTGATTGTATATTCAATTACATTATATACAGACACACACCCACATTTATATTCTACTTTACCATTCAATCTGATTATATAAACAGATAACATGCATATTGCATCCTTAGCTTTTTTATGAAACTGGAAGTAACTACCTTTTGGTTCCTTTAAAAAAGGCGTTTTCTGACTTAAAACAAGCTGTGTGTGTGAAATAACATTAAAATGGTGAATTGTCCCCAACCATGCTTCTCAGGACATAATTAGCGTTTTCGTCTCTTCCCCACCCTTGTGTGTGTGTGTGTATGTGTGTGTGTGTTTTGGAAGGCTGGAAGTTCAAGTGGCCAAAATATAGACAAGGACAAAAGTGGTTCTCAAATTCTCAGAAGCTGCCCTTCTCTGGGCGAACATTAGGTCCCCAAGGCCTCTCTTGGACTCCTCTCAGAGCAGCAACTCCATATTCCCTAACAGTTCACAGATGAAAGCAGGGACACATGAGGCCAAGCAACATCAGAGTGTGGTCAAGATTAAAAAAAAAAGTTATTAATGAGGAAGAACACACAAGCTGGGAGAGGCCAATGCAGTTTGCTTTTGCATGAGCTTACTGGGAAAGGCAGGCTTCTGCCCTCTCCTCTCCTCTGCTGAATTAAACCGGTGCAAACTAGTTTTGTGCTTTGCACTCCCTTTCCAGCAACTGAAATTAGCTGAGGACAAATGGGGAAACCTGGAAGAAAGAGAAACTGGCATATTTTAAAGGCAGCTGAAAAAGTAAGACAAGAGTCTGTCCCTGGCAAATCTTGGAGGACACGCAATTAACCTTTTAACTATATTGCAGTCTGTCAATGTCAGGCGGCGGCTTAAACAGAAAACGGAGGCAGGAGCCGAGTTTAATGGCTTTTAGTAATAAAGTGATAAAGTAAACAAGAGGTTACATCACCCAAAACGAACAGAAGCAGCACACTCAACAGCTAGGGTTGGCCTAGAACAGAAAGCACAGAATGCAGATTTCCCGGATGGAAGACGGTTGTTGCCCCGTGCCCGACTCCCCCCAGCGTCTGTCTTAAGTACATAGTCTTTAGCCCAGCTGGGGCTGGTCAAACGTCCGCTGGCCCAGCTCACGGCTGGAGGCGCTCAGACTTCAGACGCTTCTCTTGCAACCGCTTCGATCTGCGCCCCGCCTCCTTCTCCAGCCGCCTCTGGAGGAACGTGGGGGGAGGGTCTGCAGCAAACTCCGGGCCGGAGTCGGGAACAGCAGCTTCTGTCGAGCCCGAAGCACTGGTCTCATCTGCTGCAGGTACTGGCTCAGGGACCGCTGTGGGGTCGCTGGCAGGCCCCTCCCTTGTCCCTGCAGGAGCCCCCTCCGCTTCCCGGGGGTCCACCTCCGGCTGGGGTTCCCCGTCTAACTCAGAGTCTGAGTCGGCAGCATGCTCAGCCTGGCTCATGACACAGTCCACCTGTGCTGTTTAAATTTTTTTAAAAGTGCTCCTTTTTCAAAACCAGAAGTGGACTTTTGCCCACAGGGGGCATTTTTAGCAATCCAGGCCCCTAAGGGTTCTGTTCAGAGGTCAGGACTTCTCAGAAGCAATAATTTAAACTCCTCACAAAAAGAAGCAGGCTGGACTGTGTTCCTTGCTCCTTCCCCATCCAAGGCCACTGAGCCAATTGCTCTAACTTGCCCAAACAGCCAACAGAAAACCTGGAATGGACTTTCTATACAGGAAGCCCCCACCTTTTGACACCCTGTTGATTACTGGCTCTTTTGATGCTTCCAAATTAAGGACAAGGTTCATTAATTCAATGGAGGTTCTGCTCTTTCAACTTTCATCTTCTTGCCTACAGAGGCTTGGAACTGCTGGCATGCTGAGCTGCTTGCAAAGCAAAAGGTGCTAAGCCAGCTGAGAGACTTTGCAAGCCCTACCTGCAATCCCAAGTGAGCCTCCATGAGTCCTTCATGCTCCCTACAGTATAATACATCGGTTCCGCTTTTCAACCAATTCTTTTTTCTGACAGTGCTCCAGTTCCTCACCCGTCAGATAAGTGGGGGGAAACCTGTATTTAATCTAGGACATTTTAACAAATCTGTCCTGGATCATGGAATGGAGCTGCTGCAAACATTACAGTAGGGACAGAAAATTAATATGATTACAGAATGCAGCACTGGGCATTGTGAAATGATGAAATAAACTGAGTTCTTTCACATAGATGGTAGCCAGATTAATTCATTTTGGGACAGTTAACAGGAGAGAAAAATGATTTACAGGAGAAAAAGCCTCAACCATCAAAAGAGGCAGTAGAATGAGCACAGAGCAAAAAACAATTAAACAACAAATTAATTAAAAATGCAAAATTAAAAGCATATAAAATACAATTAAAAATAGCACAACCCCCTTAAAAGCCCTATCTGTCACATAAATTAAAAGCCAAAGACCTGCCTGAATAAAAAGTTCTTTACTTGTTGGCAGTGTTTGGGAATTTTAGAAGTGATGAACTGTGTACACCCAGGAAGTGTGCGTGTGTATAGGTCAATGCTGTTCTTCTACATAATTCTCTCTCTGTCACAAAGGTGAAAAGATTTATACAGAATTGCACAATACTTCCTGTCTCTTCAAGCAACAACAGATAAATAGGCCCAACATTTGTGAATGATCACGTATTCTATATATATGCCTGCAAAACCAGCTGAGAGTGAGAAAGTGTGTGAGGGAAGTTAAGCCATTTCCGCACTAGACTGTTATAGTGCTATCATTATAGTTCTGTTATCGTGTTGCTATAGTGTTGTTATAGTGCTATGTTTGTAGTGCTACTGTATATTGCTATTGAAAGTGGAATAATAGCACTATAACGGTCTAGAGAGGAAATGGCCATAGGTCAAGCATAAACATGGCTTCAGTCTTGCATCTACACCAGCAGATAAAATGAGCAATTCTATCCAAATGGGCTCTGCTGATCTGCAATTCATGGCACAAGAGAGCTGGAAGGGAGGGACAAGGCAAGTTGGCTGGTGGCTTCCATGGCAGTAGGGTGGTAAATCCACTCTGAGATTTGAGCTGACATTTAAAGAAAGTATCCAAGTATCCAAGGTACTAAGTCGATGTGAGAGATATGGTTTAGCACCTTGGATCGTTCCTTGAAAATGTAGACTAATACCTGGAATGGATTTACTGTTTCACTGACAAGAAAGCCACCAGCTGCCACTGACTGGAATTCTGGCAACAGTTAAAGCTGAACTGGCAACATTAGCACTTTGATTTGCATGGCTAAGAACACAGCTGAACTACAGTCAGTCCTCCACATCTGCAGGTTTGACTTTCATGGATTTGATTAGTTTTGAGTTTCTTCAACTCCTGCCCCTCCACCCCAACTTCAAGTGCTGCTTTTCCAGGAGAACCTTATCTCTTGACAACTCTGATCAGACCATGCAGCCTTTTAAAAACCTGCCTCTGGTCCTCCAGAACACCACAAACTCTTTCCCAATGTCACTGCACACCCAAGAAAGGAAATGGGCAAGAGAGAAGAAGTATAGGTCCATGATGCTGACCCACCCCCTTTCCTTCTCCTTTCCCCTACCTGGTTTGGACCCTGCGTGCCCATTCTCTCTATTGTGCCTTAACCCCCTTACCATAGACACGTACATACATTTTGATGTTTGCAATTTTTCCAGTTTTGCAAGGCTCCTGTTCCCCTAACCCTAGTGAATGTGGATGACCAACTGTATATAACAAGAGAGGTTACAGGTAAATGCACAAAGGAATTCCAGCATGTCATTCTGTGCCCCAGTCTGTCTGTCAGTTGGAACAGCTTCAGGGGTCACTAGTTTCTATGTAGAACTAAAGCCCTAATCTATGATGGCATATGTGGGGACGGGTTCCCTATTCCAGCTGTTCTTGGGACATATCCAAAAACAGGATTCACTGTGACATGTTCTAGACCAAAGGATGAATTTCCCTGTTTTGCATTCTTTCATAGTTTGTTTTGGCCAATTTTGGAACTAAGTAGGAATTATATTTTTGCCATATTCAGCATCACTTAGAATATAAGATTGAAACCTCAAAAAAAAAAAAAGGTTATAGGATACCAATAGCATAAACTGAAACATAAGATCTGGATCCATTATGGTCTGTCTGTGCATTTTTGTCAGGGTTGCAGTGCAGTGTTGGAGGAAGGCAGAGAAAGGTACTTAAAGATAACTATCATGTCATCTCTCATTCTTCTCTTCTACAAGACAAACGTAGTCCTTCCTCATAAGGCTTAGTCTCCTTTGACCTTTTGATATCTTTGATCACCTTGGTCACCCTTCACCAGACAAGTTCCAGCTTGACAATATTCCTATTAAACTGCAATGCTCAGAATTCAACAAACTATTCTAGGTGAGGTCTGACCAAAGAAGAATAGAGCAGCACCACTATTTCCCTTGAACCTGACACTATACTCCTGTTGATGCAGCCCAGAATTGCATTGGCTTTTTGGCTGCTCCTTCACACTGCTGCCTCATGCTCGTTGTCAGCTAGAACCCCTAAATCCTTTTTATACATACTGCTTTCAAGCCAGATGCTGCCAGTCCTGTATTTATGCATTTTATTTTTTCCTACCTAGAAGTGGTAGCTTATATATGCTAAAATTCAGTTTGTTAGCTTTGGTCCAGCTCTTTAATCTGTCACTTTGAATTCTAATCTTGTCTTCTGGGCTATTACTTGCCTCCTCCCAATTTGGTGTCACCTGCAAATTTGATAAGCATGCCTTCTAGTCCATCATCTAAACCATTTATAAAAATGTTAAACAACACCAGGTTGAGGACAGAATTCTGAGGCATTCCACTAGTCACAAAAGCAACAATTGGTGAGCACTCTCTGGGTTTGACTAGCCCATGGTTTACCAGCTTGCCTGCAAGCACATAATGGGGAACCTCATCGAAAGCCTTCCTCAATTCAAGATATACTACATCTGCAGCACTCCTCTGATCCACCAAGCTTGTAACTTGTATTTCAAAAAAGATATAAGATTAAGTTTGGCATGACTTGTTTTTGAGGAAACCATGCTGTCTTTTAGTAATCACAGAATTCTTTTCAAAGTGTGCATAGACTGACTGTTTAATTATCCGATCTAGAACGTTTCCTGAAGCAATCCAGGTCAGCAGCTGCTTGAGTTGTCTCCCCCCCCCCCCATTTTCAAAGATGAGGACAACATTTGCTCTCCTCCAGTCTGCTGAGACCTTTTCTCTTCTTCAGGAATGCTCAACAATTATTGACAGTGGCTCTGAGATTACGGCCCTTACCACACCATACCTCAGTAGCTCATTGTTCTGATTCAATCCCAGCATTGCCATTTCCATGTTGGTATCAGGTTCTGAACGCTCTCTACTGCACCCTTTCGACTTAAGTGGACGAGTAGCATTATTGCCACCCGTGTTCCACCACATCACAGCACCATTGGTGAGTCCTTTTCGTTTCCTTTTCCCTGCCCCACAGCTCCTGATTTGTCAGGGGTTGGGGGCTGGGTTTTTTTAGTAAGCTGTACTAGTGCAGGAATGTTGTAATGTCATGACACATTGGTACACTATTGCATTTTTGAGCAATACCAAAAATGTATTTTAAAAAATTTAACTCGAAAGAGAAATCTAAAATAAACAGAGAGAGAGGACAGATTTTGAACTTCTCACACCATTGGGGCAGCTGAGGGACAACCTGGGAACCCCTACACCATGCCCACTCCTAGATCGGCTAAGGAAGGAAGCACGCACTTTCAAGCGCCATTGAGAAACCGCACTCCCACAGCTGATGGGATTGTTGCAGGAAAGGGGGTCATTAGTGGATTATTTCCAGCATTGAAAAAGGGTGGATTTCCAATGGATTGCAATGTGACGGTTTCTGGTTAGCAACAAACTTATGTGATAGCACAGATCCTGGACTGAGAATAACACATTGCTCTGGTGGTGTGACACCTTTCTACAGTAGGGGCCAAAATCTGCAAGCTCCTTTAGTCCTGTTGGCTACAGTTCATCTAGCCCTACAGACTAGAATTTGTATAGACTAGCTAGATATTCTTTTACTACCTCCTTATTATTCACTGAAGTCCTTTTATTGTATGGCTTATTCTATTTTAATCAGAGAACTTACTTTCATTTTAGGAAGGGCTGAGGCAAAGAAGGCATTAAATGGTTCATCCTTCTCTCTGTCCTCTGTTAGCATTTCACTATCTTTTCTGTGTAGCAATTCTGCCTTTTTCTTGTTTTTCCTCTTGCTCCGAACATAGCAAAACCAACCAACCAAACATCTATTTTTATTATTTTTAGCCTCTTGAGTAAGCCTAAGCTCATTCAGTTGTCCTCACAGGTGTACACATCCTTGACATATAATGCTAATCCTTCCTTTCTGTTTGGTCACAAATGACCTATATGCTGGTTAACAAATTAGACAAAGCTTTAGTTTTTAGTACCTATACAATTTTGTAGAGAGACAGTGTGGAGTAGTGGTTTGAGCATTGCAGCGCAACCTGTAGACCAGGGTTCAATTCCCTGCTTGGCCATGGAAACCCAATGGATGACCTTGTGGGTGAGTCACATTCTCTCAGCCCCAGAACACCCCATGATAGTTTCACCTTTGGGTTGCCATAAAGCAGAAACAATTTGAAGGCACACAGCAACAATGTTGTAGTTTTGCATTTGTTGAGAAAGAAAGAGAGAGAGAGAGAGAGACAGACAGACAGACTCATTTGTATGGTACACTTCTGTAACTAAAGCAAATTGTTCATCTATTTTTGTTAAATTTATATTAAAAAGTCATTCGATTAAATTTTCTTTCACTAATGTGATAAGAATTCCTTAGTGCTCAGGGAAACGTATATGTGGGAGAAGAGCAGATTGCAGCTCATTTAGAATCATTTCCAAACACGCAAAATTATAATTTGTGGCCCAGGAAAGTCACCCCACGTAGGGCAAATAGCAACTGGGGAGGGGGGCATTTAAGAGGAGATAGGACACAGGGAAAGGGTTAATTCTGCAGTATTGAATCTCCCTTCCTTCTCCTCATGTCAGTGTCTTAACATTTAAATTCTAAAGAAAGGTAGAAGACTAGAATATGAATTACCTGACATTGCGTGAACTTTAGCCCATGCGTCACCTCAGCTGTATTGCAAATGATGACTTAATCCATTCTGAATGCCTCCTGCTTTGGACTAACACCACACCTTAGCAGGAGTGACTTCGTCACCAAAATAGTTGTAGCACTGCCAGTAGAAAACAAAGGACATAACGGTTAGAAGGGTTTTTTCCCTAAAAAAATGAATATATCATGAATAATAACAAAATCTGACTCAATAAAATCAGTAGTGCCATCAACCATTCTAAAATAAAATGCCAACACTCCAACCTATGTGGAGTTTGCAATATTTGGAGGTAATGTGCTGTTATATGTATGGAAACAGCAGTGTTGTTGCAGATCATATTTCCATGTCAATTGAATAAACATCTTCTTGAGAGTCCAAAGAAAAACTAATTTTTTTGCCCTTTGCTTCAGTCTAAATCAGATATGAATAAGGACTGGCCTTCCAGGTATTGATTGACTGCAACTCTCGGCATTTCCCACTATTGGTTGCACTGTCTAGGTCTTCTTCAAGTAACATCCTGAGAGTTGCATGCTGGCTGCCCTTGGCCTAAATCCAACTAGAATAGGTTCATTGAATTAATGGGATTTGCAAGAGGGTTGACTTACCATTCAACAGTTGATTTAATGGGTCTCCTCTAAGTGGAACTAGCAGTTAGATTTAGGCTGTTGTCTTGAAATTGGAGCCATTTTTGCACTACATTGTTATAGTGTTGTTATTCCTCTTTCAGCATCCTCTGGAATCCTGGGGTTTGCAGTTTAGGGAGGGGAATTTAGAATTCTCAGCCAGAGAGTTCTTTGGCCTCAGTAAACTACAAACCCCAGAATTCCACAGGATGTTGAAAGTGGAATAATAGCACTAATAACAGTGTAGTGTGGAAATGACCTGTGTCTGATTTTTCAATTTGGGTGCTTCTAGACACAATTTCTATTGTGCTATTGCCCTGCTTCATTCACAGGATTTTATGGAGGTCCTGCTAGCATCATCTTCCATTTTATAACTGCACAGCTGTGAGCAGTATGTTGACCCTGTTCTAACTCATAGGATGCCATCTCTGACTCCCCCGCTCAACCCCATTTTCCATTCTCTTCTTCTGTTAAGTATAAGATCCCTTCAGGTGGGAAAGATAGAATAAACATGCTCACTATATCTTGATTGTTAGGATCTGTGTATCTGAGAGCACCCTTGATTATTGAAACACAGTGATGGAAAGCATTGGTCATTGGGCTAATAGTCTTGGGTTCCTTACACACAACTTAATTATAGTACTATGACGCCAGCTTACCTGCTGCGGCTGCATCTTACGGAATACTGGGTTTTGTAGTTTGGGGATGTACTCTAACTCTCCAGCAGAAATTTTTAAATACCCTTCCCTAAAGTGTAAATTCCAGGATTCCACAGGATGTTTTAGGAAATTTATTAATGTATCATATACAATAATGAAATCAATAAACATTACATAAAATATTTAATATAGAAAATAGAATAATATAATAAAAAGAACCGAAGTCCTATGGGGAGACCTCCAGTCCCCTGAAATGTAAAGATTTTATTGGAGGTAATTGCTGGAGATGAACTGAATCTTCAAATGATGTGCTAGTCATTCCAAAGACAAACAACTGTGGTAAACCACTTGATAGGGAAGAATAAAGTCGACGGATGTCTGTTCAAGTCCATCACTAATTGCAGCCAAACGCCTTTTGACCATGTCTCTTCATCAGTGCCTGAAGTATTTCCTAGAACTTCCTCATCTTCAAAAATATATCAAAGGCTTAGTACTATCTATTCACTAAGGAAAGCACACATTAAAATATATATACCAGTCAGTAACAAATGTTACTTACCACAGACGAATCATTCAATATATACATAGGAGTATCCACAGATATTTTCCTGCTTTCCCACACACTGATCTTTACCATGTAGATGCAGTCACTCAAATACCCAGGTTCAGAGTCCTTATATCTATGGTGAATCTTTCTCTTTCAACTAGGTCCTGGTTCGAAGATAACTTGGCTAAATGATTTCAATACATAAAATCATATAAACCACTTATTACAAAATAAGCATATATACAGAAATTAAAAGTTGTCTTGTAAATATATACATAAAACATATTTATTTTGCAAAATGTTAATAAAACAATTGCTAATAAACTACTCCTAACAATAAAGGAATTCCAGTGCTTTCACTGGACCGGGTGAAAGTGTCCTTGGTTCTCTGGATCTGCCATTGGGAAAGTACATATCAAAGCACTGAAGGTCTTCAAATTGTTTTCCAACACTTCACTTGAAAGTATAATTTTACAACAGACAATTTCATAAATCATAAATCAATCCCATTGACTGTCAGTGTCCAGCACTTCAGCTTTGGGCTTACTATTGCTAGATGCCAAAATACTAAATAGAGAAAGAATGTGACCTTGTGCACAGTCCAGATCCAGTTCAAGCCAGAATTATTTCACAGGTGACCCTTTCTGAACCTCTGTTACTGCCCTGGCTAGTCTGAGCTTTGGGGATATTACAAAGATATCCTCTTGATATCACAATTCGGCTGCATTTCTCTATTCCCCTCCACGTGCTTGCGAGGCCACCGGACAAGCACATAAACAAGCTCGGCCGTTAATTGCCGTAATATTCAAACAACAATACAGGCAGGGCAGAAATAGCTGACTCACTGCTTTAGGAGACCTCCAGGCAAGTACTCTAATTAGGTATGCATGCAACCTACAAAAGAGCCTCTGCCCCGTGCTGGCAGCTTGATGGGTAACCTATACAATACCCAAGGACTCTGCGTTTGCATACTGGCTACTCTATTGAGAATCGCTACGATAACTCAATCATTCAGATTATGACCTTTCGGAGGCTTTGTCTCCAACTCCAAATCTATTGTTTTCCCCCAAGTACGGCATAGCCTGCAGTCACATTCTCCTTATAAAAACCCTTGATTCCGAGACCTTCCTCGGATCGCTCCCAAGTTTTATCCCGCCTTGCTGCCGCTTTGCTTGGCGAGCCTCCCCTCAGCTCCACATGCTGAGTTACATCCCACCCCAGCCTCGCTCTCTATTTTTCTGGGCTTCAGGACAGGTGAAGTATCACCCAAACCAGCAATCCCTCTAAAAATCCCTCTATACCACTCCAACCTTTATTTTCTTTAGTTATCTTGTATGAGTGTGTCGCATACACTGTTTTGCTTGTGTATTTAATAAAACATCATTTATTGTTTCAACTTCTGTGTGCTCCTTGACTTGACCCGACCCCGTAGACATAGGGTTCAAGATCTCGCTAAGTTACTTTGCCTCTCATAACGCTAAGCAGTGCTCTGAGCTAATTTTCCCCACCTTTAGTTGAGCACATTTTGGTGTCCCTCCCGGGACCCCCAGTACACAGGGTAACATCTCTGTCTCAAAGCATAGTTTGTATAGTGTACATCATAATTTACACACCCACACCCACCCACCCACCCACACACACGCTCAGGGGTTGTACAGGATTTTCAGGAAAGAGAAAATACTCTCAGCTAATGTCCTCAAGGGTTTCATTCAGGTTTTGAGTATTTGTCTTAAAAATTCATTCTGCAGACCTTATGAGGTGTTTGTGTGTGTGTGTGTGTGTTGCAAATCCCACAATTTAGATTCCCCAATGCAAGAGAACTTTAGCTTCTAAAAGTCCTTAAAAGTCACTTCTCCTAATATACACATATACAATGTATATTTCCAGTGATTCTTTTTTTAAAATCAGAATTTCTAAAAGGGTTCTAGATACAACTTTCAGTACATTTGTCCTTCATCCACATTGATATATTTGCAGTTCCTGCAAATTACTGAACCTGTTTATATCTCAATAACACGCTCATCCAGAGTGATTGAAAAGTTTCAGATTTTGTTCCTTTTCTTTCTGACTTTATACTGGATTAAAATAAACAGTCCTGGGGAACTGGTATAAAAGATCTGTGATCATACTGAAAGCTGTCAGAAAATATTCTGGGATGAACAAAATGTGTATGGTGCTCCAAAATAAAATCAGAAAGACCAAGAACAAAATCCGAGATTTCATGGCTTTCTCTGGATGTGCCCTCCCATCCCTATACAGCAACCTATATTGGCAATGCTGTTCTAATGAATGAGATGTTCATTTGATCCAGCAAGGACTAGAGCTGTCAGAAAGTATTCCAGATGCTCTTTGGTCTATTTGAAAAAGAAAAAACTCATAATATGATTTCTGTTCTTTAGCAGTATGAAAAGAAAGGGAGATTATGTTGTTTCCTCCTCTTGATATCTCATGTGGGGCATATACACATTAATCAACAGTAATTTCATTCCTTATGTGTGGTTGTGGTGGTGAGAGGGAAGGATGTCATAACATGAAACCACTGTCAGAGGGAATGACTGTAACACACAGTGCAGAGGTAATTCCATTTAGGAACCAAAAGAATTTTCACTGCCATTTGTTTCCTTGCAGATGAAAGGATTATTTAATGCTCATGAAACCTGTTAGGAAAAACAGAACAGCAAGGAGAGCCTTCCTATCTTGTGAAGACTATTGGAGCAATGTATTTTTGCAGAAGTATGTGGTCTCATTGTGCAAATTCCACTTTTTTAGTGCAAGAAAAGTGGGGCAGGGGAGGGGCTTGCATTGAAATATCAAATATATTTCTGCACATAGTATTTTCCCAGAAGACTTCACAAATATTGCCCTCCAAAATGTAGGAAAATTTTGTATACATGTACACTGGGAAGAAAGCCAGTATGGTGTAGTGGTTTCAGTTTTGGACTAGGACTGTGGAGACCGTGGTTTGAATCCCCATTTGACCACGGAGACTTGCTGGGTGACCTTGGGCAATACACACTCTCAGTCTCAGTGGAAGGCCCTTTCCACACTAGACTGTTATAGTGCTATTATTCCACTTTCAACATCCTATGGAATCCTTGGGTTTTCAGTTTAGGGAGGGACCTCAAGGCACTATAACAGTCTAGTGCAGAAATGACCAGTGTGTTAGAGTCTGAAACAGTTGTTTCTACAGATTTAATCATAAACTAAACTAAATAGAATGATTGAAAGTAATTATTTTCTGTACTGATGGTTAACGCTATGTTTTGCAATCCAGGCTTTCCAAGGAAATGATGAATCAAAGATAAGCCAAAATACAGTGTTGTTTTCTTTGTTGTTTCTTCTGCTGGGACTGATCAGCTTAATCACATATATAATTCAGGTAGGCACTAATGTAAGACCTACTAAATGATAGTTTGCTAGAAAGGAAAATCTGAAAGGCACAGTAGATTGGTAACATTTGGGGACACCATGATTATCTACAAACATACTCAGGAAATCTGAAAAACAAGGAATATCTTTTTTACAAAGAGTATTAACCACGTTTTCAGATGGCTTGCTGCATAGAAGTTCCATTCATTCAAGTTCTCTTATAGACTCTTTCCATGGCCATCTTGTCCAACCCTCTTGCTTTGAGAGTAGCTATTGACCTCTGCTTAAAAACTCCCAATGAAAGAGAGCCCATCACTTTCTAGGGTAGTCTGAACAGCTCTTAGCAGCAGGAAGTGCTTCCTAATGTTTAGCTGGAATCTCCTTTCTTGTAATATGCGGAGACCATGGTTTGAATCCCCACTTGACCACGGAGACCCGCTGGGTGACCTTGGGCAATACACACTCTCAGTCTCAGTGGAAGGCCCTTTCCGCACTAGACTGTTATAGTGCTGTTATTCCACTTTCAACATCCTATGGAATCCTGGAGTTTGCAGTTTAGGGAGGGGCCTCCAGGATTCCATAGGATGTTGAAAGTGGAATAATAATACTATAACAGTCTAAATGTGGAAATGGCCGAAGTCAAGAGTAACCCCTCTCTGAACAAATCTTGTCAAGAAATCCCTGTAAGAGGTATGCCTTAGAGCTGCCATAGGTTGGAAATGACTTGAAGGCACACAACAACAACACAGCAGGAAGAATAGCCCAGACACTATTTGTTCTTGCCTGTGAGGACAAAGAATGCAAAGGTTTATATCCCCAGCTCCATTATTGTACACACCTATAGTACAGCTTCTAGCTCATCACCCAGATGTTGGGTAGAACAAAGGTGATTGAGGTGGATAAAAATGCAGCATATATGTATGTCTCATTTGACATAGTGGCCCTAAATAGTTTAACATTCCTTGGTCAAACATGTTTTTATACTACATAAAAAGAATGAAAAATATGTCCTTGTTGAAGCATCCCTCCCATCCACGACACTCACTGAGTGGCCCTAGGCATGTCACAATGGCTTAGCTTAACTTAACTAAAAGGGCTGTTTTGAAAATCAAGTCAATCTCTCACACAGATTACTGAGCTTGTTGAAAGCATGCAGGATTCCAGGGGCTATTTTCCTTGGTTGTTTTTAAAACTAGCATTTATTTTATGAAAACTTTGGAAAACCTGACTTTTTAAAACACCGTCTCCCAGAATTCCATGGTTTTAGTTCCAAAAAGTAACTTGCCTAAACTCTAATTTTATTATGCTGGCATGGAGAGTGTCTGGTAACCTTTCTCCATTGTCCATCCAGATGCTATTTTTCTTTCCTCCTTGGTTACTTGCTTATTTAATTTATTCATTTACTTATTTCCAACTGAGAGATTTTCCTACCCTAAGAGGTGCATTTCTTGAGACTCTCTTACAACAAAAGAATCTCAATCATCCCATTTTTAGAGCTGAGTGAGGAACAGGTGAGGAACAGGATTAACAGTTTCTCCCTTTGCTACAGGACTGCAGTGAGTTTGTGAGTCTAGTATCTTCATTTGCACAGTTATGGCAGCATGGTAGCATCTTAAAAGCTGTGGCTCCATCTTATGGGATCCTGAGGCTAGATTGGGTAGAAAAAAAGAGGGAGGGATAAAATCCTTTTTATTCCAAAAGGACATTGATAATTGATTCCTTTTTAGAGGGGTAACTGTCCTTTTACAATGTGCTGGACTTGTTTTCAGTTGATTTTATCTAAGTTCAGTTACATGTTAAACTTTTGTATCTAGTGGATGTTTAATTATATTTGCTATAATTGTTGTAAGCTGCCTTGAGCCCTGTAATAATGGGGTTTCCCATTATCCACGTTTCAGTGCTGAAGGGGGATAGTTTTCCCTTCAGGCATATAAAGGGTTAATGAACTATTAGGGTTAGCATCATAGGTCATAAGAGATAGTTGCCCAGTCAGGGGGATAAAGGTGAGAATCTTTGAGAGGCTTTGATGGAGAAGTTATAAAATCCTTGAGAGACCATGTGGTAGAGGGACAACAAAGAAAGATCCTGGAGATGAAGGCCCTTTCTGGACGGGGTTATTAATGTGGGTCAATGTGTTTTGGCACAGAGCTGTCCTGCATGTGAAAGCAAATTAGGTTTGCTTTATTTACCATCGTTCCTCATGTAATCCCGAGTTAATGCGCCCCCCTGTGGTGGGAAAGTGCTGTTTGAAAACTGGAAAAAATCCCAAACAATTTTTAAGATCTAGTAGATTTGGACTTTCGCAGTGGTGCAGATGCGTACATTTGCACCGATGCGAATTGGTGGGCAGGGAAGGGTGGGCCGTGGGCATACTCACCTTCCCCAGGTGTCCCCACCCACCAAAGGACGGGCAGGTGCCATTTTTTGTTTTGTTCAGCAAACTTTACAAAATGGAGTAACCGAACAAAACACGGCGCAGGCATGTTGAGAGGAGAGAGCTGTTTTCTATTTTGCAAATGTTCTACCGTATTTGCCAGCATTAGACACATTGCCCTATAAGAGTACCCTATTTTCGGACTATATTATTTAGGAAAAAATATTTTAGTACTCTGTTCCCGGTTCCTGTCCTGTCTGCTTGGGTGGGGGGACCTCCCTGCCCCGGCAGAAAGAAGAGGCTGTCTCTCTCTCTCTCTGTGTGTGTGTGTATATGTGTGCGTAAGAAGCTCCTTCCCCCCCATTCTTCTCCTCCTCACGAGGAAACTTTCCTGCCAAGGTTGGAAGAGGAGGGAGTGTGTGTGTGTGTGTGTGTGTGTGAGAGAGAGAGAGAGAGAGAGAGAGAGAAGTTCCTTCCCCCCATTCCAATCTGGGGCAGGATCGTGCCAGCAGCGGGGTGGAGATGAGCGGGGAGTGCGAGATCGCTCTCCCAACTTTGCTCTACCAGGTGATCTGCCTGGGTGGGGGGAGTTACCATATTTGCACCCCATTTTCAGAAGGCATTTCAGGGGGGAGTGCCTCTTATACAGTGGCAAATACGTACCTACGTAGGTCCATAGGTCCATACAAATGTACCGACTCGAAAGAGAAAAAAATAAGCCAATCACAGCCGCCAGGGCAGGGTGAGGGGAATAGTGAGAGTGGTCACTGCCCAAGTAGTGCAGATGCATCAACTCGCACTCCTCCAAATCGAAAGGAAACATACGGAGGAGCTGTGCGGAAGCAAATGAGGGAAAGCCCACATTATTTGGATCCGATAAGACATGGTAAGAAACAGCACGAACCGCTTCACGTGCCTCGTGCTGAAAGGGCCGAAATCTATGCCAGTAGCAGGCTGCAGGACCTAGGCCTCGCCTTCTGGCCTCGCTCTTCTCTCAGACCATCTAAGCCTCTGATCCCCAATGTGAGTAACTAGAATATTAATTAGTTAGTTGCATTAGGGTATTTCTGTTTAGTTTTAGTACTACGACTGGGATGACATGGACTATCTGTAACCTGTGACTACTAAGTGGATCTGGGGGAGGAAGCCCTCATGTAAGTGGTATCTCGCTTATCTATATTGCCTGTTCTTAGAATAAACATTTTCCTGTTTCAAGAACTCTCAACTCTCCTCTTTCCATGTGCCTTGGTTATATGCATAGATAGAATCCCTCTTTCCGAGGGAGGGGGGAGAAAAGAATCTCTAAGCTTAGAGACTGGTGGCTCCCTTGCAGCGTCCCACTGTGCTGCTAGATTGGGATTTGATGCAGTGGGTGGTGGCAGAATTAATTAATGAAATATGGGGAATTTCCTGCTCCTATTCAATGCAGAAGTCAGTATGCGGGCGGGGCTGGGAATTGGCTCAGTTATGACAAGCCCCATACTGGGAAAAAGGTGAGATATAAATAAATGTAGTCATCGTTGTTGTCGTCATTATCATCAGATTTGTGGTTTGGTGAGATATTTTTCTCCTAGAGAGTTCAAGGGCTGGAGTTAAGGAATGGTCTGTTAGACTTCTGTAGCAGAGAAGACAATGTAGAATGCAGAAGAGAATGGTTTTCTATGGTGTCTTTTTAAAAGGACTTCCACAAATGATAGACCAATAAGACTTCTGTAGCAGAGCATCCCAGAAGAAAATTATTTTCTATGGTGTCTTTTTAAAAGGACTTTCAGAAATGATGTACCAGAGGGGTTCAGTAAATTCTATCTCACGCGCACTTCACAGAGAGATCTCTCTGTTCTTTCTGTCATCATCCCTGGGTGAATCCTCAGGATTTGTTCTCTTTCTCTGTCTCTGTCAGCAACTGCCTCACTGCCTCAGAAATGTGATGCCATTTTATGATTTTATACCGTCCCCAAAGAAGACCCTAAGAGCACCCACAGACCAAAACACACTGGTCTTTTCAAATAATAAACAGACCATCTTGAGATATATTTCATTTTTCTTATGGATTTTATTGGATGCTCCTTGCTTAGGTTGTTTTTTTTCTTTAAATTGTGAAGAATCATAGTTTATACTGCACTTGGGGAAAGAAAATGGCGGCAGGGGGGTATAAGTTTGCTTTAAAAATAGCTGTAAGTGGCCATTAACTAAAGCACATTTAACCAGACTTAGAGTGCTTTCAGGTGAAGCTTTGTTTGTGAAAACATCAGCTGATTTTTACAAGGTTTCCGGATCTGGTCATTTTTAGTTTATAACTCTCCCATGATTTATCACATCTCTTCCCACTCTTTTCCTACCGAGGAAGAAGAAGATGCCAAGATGGAACTTCTGCACAGCAGTGGTTCCCATTTCACTGTGTTGGCAAATCTAGTGCTCTTCTTCCAGTTTTAAAACTCCACTTTTATTCCAAATATATAGCCATAGCAGCATTTTGGGTCACCAAACTGGTAAAACTGAAGCATAGAAGGTAGGCAGTCATGTCCCTCTCTTGTTTAATGTTATAATTTTTTTCTTCCACTAGGTGTCATGATTGCTACACTGTTATGTCCACTACTTCCTTTCTAGTATGTGGGCTGCTGATTTGTTTTACTACTGACTTAATAATATTTTTGGTTCCCATAGATCAGGATTGGGTAACCTGGCAGATCTAGAGACAAATTATTTTCCTAGTCCTTTTCTTTTTCTTTTTTCTCCATTTGCTTGTGAAATTGCTTGTAGGCCTTGACTGCCAAAAAATGGAAAGGGGGAGTGATCAGGAGGTAATTCATCCTATTTTTCTCACAATAGTAGTGGTCTAGGGGCAATCAGGACATCTGAAAAAATAGCCTTCAGGAACTGCTGCCTAGAGCCGCAGAGCTACACTTCACTTTCCCTAAAATAGCTTTCGGTAATCACTATTTCTGAAGCAGATGAAGCATGTCTAAATATATTTTCTCTCAAAATATGCAGGTCTGCCCTGTCTGTTCTTTATTTTAGATGCAGTGTATGTGTATTTCTGAGCTGAAATCTGAAGGGAGATAGCACATGTGTTCCTGAAAGTTGGTTGGTGTCTCACACACACGAGTTCCCTTTCAGAAATGGCTGGACAATTTTGTTCAGTGCAGAACATCTGGCTTCATTTCAAGGTTGCAAAAGGAGAATTGTGCAGGGATTGGCACTGAACATTCAGATGCAAATGGGCATGCAGGTGTACAACATTTGGTTGTGCATTTCATGGCACCTTTGAGTGTACATTCATCTGCACGCTAAAGATGAGGCTTGCATAATGCAATCAACGAGCAATGCTGCATGTGGAGATTTGCACTACACACCACAATGTGCGAGTTATTATGGACTGTTTCTGCACTAGACTGTTATAGTGCTGTTATTCAACTTTCAACATCCTATGGAATCCTGGGGTTTGCAGTTTAGGGAGGGGCCTCAAAGGCTCTGTTGGGGGATCAGCTGTGTTGAGGTATCCTATGTATCTCATGTGCAGAGCTGGGAAAGTTTGCTGCTTGAGGGATTCTAGGAGTTGTAGATCCCCTGCAAGAGAAACTTTTCTAAGCCCTGGACTTGTGGTACTGAAAAGTTCACAACTGTACCACCAGCACAGCACAATGTAATTTTTATGGAGATGTAAGGTCCAATTTTTTTTTTGAGATGAGAATTGCCTTTCCCATTCTAGGCTCCACCAAATAGAGAAAAATGTGTCAGGAGGTTGTGGTATTTGTTGCTGTAGTTCTTTTCTTTTTCTTTTCTGTTTTAATCCAAACACTGTATCTGCTATCTGAACTGTTCTCTGGGAATTCCTGACACCAGCTGAAACATTTAATTCCTATCTTTGAGGGTTTTTTTTTTAATCCAAAGGCATACTGGAATAAAAAGTCTCCTTCATTTTATTTTTCTCTCTTTTGTTTTCCCTTAGAAATATGGTACTATAGTGTAACCGTGAAATATACTATAACAGAAAGAAAGGAAGGAAGGAAGGAAGGAAGGAAGGAAGGAAGGAAGGAAGGAAGGAAGGAAGGAAGACAGACAGAAAGACACACACAAATAGAAAGGAGAAAATTTGCCTATTCTGGCCAAAGGACCACCTCAGCAAACCACGTCCTGTTTTTAACAACCTTTGGAACAGCCCTGGTCTTGATCCAAGAAATTGCTACAAATAGTCACCCAAAAAGGAGGGAATGCCTAGACTCAGAGGTGAAAACAACTAGCAAAATCCAAGGAGTTGTATCACAACAACTCACACTTCATTAAACCATTTGGAAGAGACCATTCTTAGACAACAGCTCCCAAAAAGTTGCAGCCAGCAGAGCCAGTAGCCAGGGATTCTGGGAGTTGTAGTTCAAGCAGATCTGGGGACCACTGTTCTCAACTCCCAAAGGAAACTTTTTCTCCTGTGTGTGAAGTCTAGCTTGGTGTTGACCCAGAACTCAGGTCAACGTAGCTGAGAAGATCCACACGTCCTAATACATCCATGCAGATCAGTGTAATGCACTGTCAAAAACAATCCCACTATTATTCTGATGAATCCGTCATATCTGGCAAATTCATCATGGTGCTGATGCACACCTAACTCATGCATTCTTCTACTTCTCAGCCTTTAGTTGGCTTTCAAACATAGCAATGAATGGGGAAAAAATTTCCAGGGAACAACGAGGAGGACAAAGCAGCCATGGAAATCTACAGCATCATTGACAATGGTTCTGTGTGGAAACCAGGGCATAGAGCCAATCCAGAATTGCAGGGAACTGCAGAAATAAAGCAGATATCCAACAGACATAATCCAGCTACAGATGAATAAACAGCACTTGAATGAAAAACTGACTAGTTCAAGAGTGGAGGAGGGGGAGGGGATCTCATTATGAGATTCTCCAGAGAGATGACTGTTAAAAAGAACTGTGCAAAATAGAAGCAAATACTCCCACACAGAGCTACAGTAAGACCAGCTAGTTTAACTGCTTAGATCTGAATGAAGAGCATCTATTCTAATAAAAGAGACTGTGTACCCATCAATCTGAGGCAAAACTCCAAAACCACAAAACCCACATGCTTGAAACTTGGCATGCATGTTATGAGACCCAAGGGTGTGCTCCTTGGGATTATTTAATTTTTAAAATGCATAAATAAGTTTTAATCAATACTAGCTTATATACCCAGCATTGCCCAGGATTTTATTTTCTCATAGGTAATACTTGTTAGAAAGATTTGAGATCCTGTGTCTCTAATTCCCCAAACTATCTTGTCCAGTACCTGTAACTTTTCCCCATATTCCCCAATCCAATCTGTATTCAGAGTTACTAACGTGCAGAAGTTGCATTCCTGAGGGAATGCACTGCCCTCCTCCTTGCTGTTAGGGCTCATCTGCATAGCAACCGGCCTATTCAAGACAGACACAGTTGACTGAGGCCCAAGACCTCTCTGGCTGAGAATTCTAAAGGCACCTCCCTAAACTGCAAACCCCAGGATTCCATAGAATCTTCTTAGGCAGCCAATCATATGAAATCTTCACCTGACACAGCCACTCATATAAGATCTTCACCTGACACAGACAAATGAACTTTGACTTTTTTATATTAGATATGTTTGAAGCCTGCAGTACCATTTTTGGTCACTAGGTTGAGTAATGTTCCTAAACATGGCAGGTTGGAGTCAATGTGGTTTGAAGACACTGGAGTAGTCCAATGGACATAATAGGCTTCCCCGTCACCCTGATATTATGACAGCAGGAACAGAGTTGGCAGACCTCTTTGTCAGGGTTCTGCAGAAGTGCACTTGTCAAATAGTGTGCCAAGAGGTGCACCTGACTTAGTTTCAATCAGAATGAGGTAGGCATCCAACTCTGACCAAAAGGGATTGAACTCTGATATTTGGGTGACATTTTTCCCCAAGCCTTTGGTGTATGAAACAAAGAAATATTGCAACTAGGGCAAAGTAAGCATGTTAATAAATAATGGCTGGAGTTCAGTATGGGATGTACATCTGTGTAAGTGGATTTGCAGATCTGTAGGCAACAGAACTGAGCATTTTGCAGTGACCATATTCAGCAAGGGACTGCTGTGACATTACTACACAGGAGAGCCAGTGAAGTGACTGCTGTGCATTAAAAGCAATGCACATCAGTTGCTCATGTGCATCGGATGCAGAGGTACCTTGGGCACTCCCAATACACATCAGGACACGGAGGGGTGCTGATGCACATTCCTAGAACCTGATATCCATTAGTACATTCTTGCTGATGCTCCAATCTTCATCTTTACAATTTGCTAGGAGTGTGATGTAGTACCTCTGTTGCGTAGCAAAGTATGTGTAATTTACCAAATGTGGATTGCGACATAGGATTGTGTCTGATAGTAGTAAGTGACATTAATCTTCCCCACAGAGTGGAGGCTGATAGTGCAGGTTTTACACATGCTGCATCACTTATAGGTCAGGTGAAACAAGGGTGCTTGAGTTAGAGAGCTCCTAGCACAGTGGTTCCCAAACTTTGGTCCTTCAGGTGTTTTGGACTTCAATTCCCAGAAGCTCCAACCAACTTGACCAACAGTAGGCATTCTGGGAGCTGCTGTCCAAAACACCTGGAGGACCAAAGTTTGGGAACCACTGTCCTAGCAGTACCAGTCAAAAGGCATTGCACAGCCATTCCATATTTGACAGATTTGAGGAGAAAAGGAAAAATACATATAAGAAACATATAGAAAAGCACTGGAGGATGACAAATTCAAGATAAAATTAGATGCACTGGGAAATTGTGTGAAGAAGGCAGAGCAATTGAATGCTAAAAGGGTGCTTCCACCCATACAAATGCCCTGACTCATTTACATCTAATTTCATCTTCTATTTGTAAAGGAAGATGAAGTTTGCAGATGTGCTGGTGTTTCTGTAGAACAACAGGTTTATCATAGCTTTGTCAAGGGGAAGACAATGTTTTAGTAGATAAGGAGGAAATTCTATAGAATCTTGAATATTCCGAGGAAAGCTGTTCTGTAGGTGGGAGCATCCAAAAATGAGAGTGGCAAGAAGAAATCTACATCCAGATGTAAAAAGCACACATTAGCTTGCAGATGTGCTGGTATTTCTTCAGAACAGCAGGTTTATCATGGCTTTATCAAGGGCGAGGCAATATCTCAATAGATAAGGTAAACTGTGTAAGATCATGAACATCGTAAGGACAGTGATTCTAACCAATTTATGTCACGCTTATTGCTGAGAAAAGATTCTTTGTTGAATTAGGTCAGTGGCCATGCTGGCTGGGAAATTTTGAGAATTTTAGCCCAAGTCACTTTCTCTGAGTTTTGGTTAAACTGCACTGCCCTATTGAAATCCCTAAGGAAAATCCCTAAGGAAGAAGATGACCCTAAACAATTATGACATTGCAGTTATTTCAAAAGCACTGTTTGTTTACCGTTGCACTTTACTAAGCACTGCTTTGCTTCATGTGCAGCTGTATTTATACTGTATACTTCTGGTCTGAATGCTGGCAGCAGTCGGAGTAGAGGAAAAGAATATGGGAAGCAAGACAAAAGCTCTGTGCCAGAGCTTTTTATACTATGATGGGCAGTAGTAGCAGAACATGGCATAGAATGATAGAGATGGAGGGGGCTGTATGGGCCGTCAGGTCCAACACCACGAAGTGTGGTGGAAAGCAACAAGAAGATGAAGGAAGGAAGGTGCGGGAAGAGGAAGCCCATGGCCTGCCGCCTGTACATGACTTTTGGCTCCCCATCTGTGAATTTTATTACAAGTCACCAGTGGTTTAATTCTGACTGCTGATCATTTGGCCAATTGCTCCTTCGCCTCCTTCTTAGGCCCTTTCTGCAGCTTACCCGACCCCGGGGTCATCCCAGCATCGCCCTGGCACTGGCTTTGCTGGCATGGATGCCAACACTCCACTCCGCACCAGCTTGTTCGCTTCAGAAGGAAGCATGATGGCCCTGCCTCTTCCTGCCACAGTGCAGCCAAGTACTATTCCAGGCTGCGCTGAGGCAGGAAGTGCAGCAATTGTGCTGCCAGGGCTTCCGCAGCTAAGGCAAATGCGGGCACACAGTGGAATGGCAGTGCAATCATTGGTGGTTGATGGGAAAAACCCATCAATAATTTGCGGCATGATCGTGCCGGCTGGGGACGGGAGGAGGTCAGGACCACAACGACATCATGCATGCATGAGATGTCAGACCTGGCCATGCCTTGGTTACATCCTAGCTGTAATGTGCTCTACGTGGGACTGCCTTTGAAGAGTGTTTGGAAACTTCAGCTGGTCCAAAGAGTTGCAGCCAGGTTGTTAACTGGAGATGGTTACAGGGGGCATACAACACCCCTACTGCAACAGTTCCACTGGTTGCCCATCTGTTTCCGGGCACAAATCAAAGTGCTGGTGATGACCTTTAAAGCCCTACACGGCTCAGGTCCAGGTTATTTGAAGAACCGTATCCTCCCCTATGAACCAGCCCGGGTGCTGAGATTCACCGGAGGGGCCCTTCTCTCAGGCCCACCACCCTCACAGGTACATTTGGTGGCAACACGGGAGAGGGCCTTCTCCGTGGCTCCCCCAGGCTCTGGAACTCCCTGCCTGAGAAGGTTAGACTGGCACACTCCTTGCCTAACTTCAGGAAACAGCTAAAAACATTCCTTTTTGAGCAGGCATTTTGTATGTAATTTGTATCGGTGCTGGTCATTTTAAATTGTTGTTTGATATTTTAATGCTGTTTTTATATGTATTTTAACAGGTTTTAATTATTATTGTGGTTTTGTTTTAACTTTTGTATATCATAGTTTTTAATTATGTTTCTTTTAATGGCTGTAAGCTGCTTTGAGTCCCCTCGGGGAGAAAAGCAGGATGATGATGATGATGATGATGATGATGATGATGATGATGATGATAAGCATCATCAAGGTCCTGTTCTTCTCCCATCCCTATGGCAGGTTGAGAGGGTGGAATGGAAAGGGCCTTAGTGTTATCTTTGTCTTGCTGGTTGTCTTTTGCCTTATTTTGGATGCTTCATCCTTGCCATTCATTAGATTCCACCCAGTTGATCAGCTATTTGTTAGCCCATTTTCCTATTTTTCTCCACACCATTCTCCTTTACAACTTTAGGGCTTTTCTGTTCCTTTTTTTTTTTTTGGATAATAACATAACTGTGGCTTGAATTCCAAAGACCTCCTGTCTTTTTTCCATTCATTATTATTTCTGTTTTGCATTATTTCTGTTCTGTATTGATATTTCTGCCTTTTGCTTTTCCAGTTTTCCCCCCGTCTTGTAGTTATCTATATATTAGCCCCCTGCCCTGATTCCACAATTATTGTAGTGATATTCAGGAAAGAGGTTATATTATTGTAACTGGAGGTGCTGATTGATTTTCTTTCATTCTGTGTATTTGCATACTCACATCTTAAATCTTTGAGTGGGTGAGAAATGAGGTTTTCAAAAATTTAATGCAACACCTTCATTTTATTTAGAGCTCAAAACAAGGATAATATGGAAGGGAAAGGAGAAAATTAATAGAAGGGATTTTTCACCTTTATTCTGGCAAGGTTTTTAGTATATTACTACCATATAAATTAAAATACCATGTTAGAATGAATGGCGATGAATTTATAGCATGGGCTTACAACTTTACGAAACTTAACTATGTAGCAGAGATGCTAAGGAACCCTCCTAGGCAATTACAAAAATGTGTTACAAGACACTGGTAAGAGTGTCCTAATGCACATCATGCTCTGCTGATGTACATTGGCACTCCTTGACTGGTATCCTGATGTGCATTTGTGCATCTGTCTCATTGCACACCAGTCATTTCATTGGCTCCCCTATGTAGCAATGTCATGGCAGCCCTTTGCTGAACAAAGAATTTGCAAAACTGCTTAGTTCTATTTCCTGAAGAAGTAAGTCCACTAACAAAGATGTAAGTTCCTTACTGAATTCTGGCCAGTGTAATTAGCTTTTACGAGTAAACATAGTGCAATGGCTCTTTTCCCCTAATTTTCCTGGCTCTGATAAATCCAAAGATAAACAGATGAATGTGTGCACATTTTTCAGTGCTATCACACACCTCACTTCCATTGTGTGAAATATTCCATAATGGCAAGATAAGGATGCTCAAGATTATAAGAACACTGGGACACAAATAATTGCATTTGCAAGACCGATACATACATCGGACCAGTAGCCTCTTACCATCACTAGTCAGATAAATTGGATCCAGGATCCATGCCCACAGCTGTGTAAATATGCTTCATATCCTGAAGCCTGAACATTACTCGTACAGCATCAGACGTGGGTTTATAGCCACGAAAGCTCATGCTTAAATAAAAAACCGTCTTAAAGGTGCTGCTACACTCCCTTTTTCACCCTCCTCCCCTCCTCCTTTTAATACTGCAGGAGACTAACAGGGCTTCTTCTTTGAAAACTGGATACAGGTTAGTGATTCATAGTTCACATCTGGAAGCTCTCCCTGTTCAAAATTTACAAACAGCAACACCAAGCATTTCTGAAATCCACATCTCTATTGAATGTGGGCTATAAAATGAGATCTGCAGCAAAAAGTTACAGTAGATGTGTCAGTGTTGATTGCTTTCTGGCATTTACCTTGCTGGCAGCCATGAGCTGTCAGTGTT
This sequence comes from Cyclura pinguis, assembly GCA_030412105.1. Lineage (NCBI taxonomy): Eukaryota > Metazoa > Chordata > Lepidosauria > Squamata > Iguanidae > Cyclura > Cyclura pinguis. The sequence goes on along the minus strand of CM059604.1, from coordinate 31,740,210 downwards.
CCATGACCAATGACTTGATCACACACAATACTAATAGGATTTTTTTGGGGGGAATGCCTCCTCCATTCAAGCTGCAGGAAGGGAGATTCTACCTGAACCTCAGGAAGAACTTCCTGAGACGGTCAGAGCTGTCCGGCGGTGGAATATGCTGCCTCGGAGTGTGGTGGAGTCTCCTCCTTTGGAGGTTTTTAAGCAGAGGCTGGATGGCCTTCTGTTGGGAATGCTTTGGTGGGTGTTCCTGCACAGCAGGGGGTTGGACTGGATGCCCCCTGTGGTTTCTTCCAACTCTATGATTCCATTCTATTCTATTCTAACATTTTTTTCCCACTGACCTTTTGTAGTTCTGCAAAGCTTGATATCATGCAAACCAGTTAGAAACCTCCTGAGTGTGTCTGTCTGGATGACCTGAGCATCAGTACTCAATCCACAGTTTAGAAACAGAAGGAAGTGTTCTCTTGCCTTTCAGAAATACAAACTCCCAAGACAACTCATTTTTGACTCCATTATCCTAGTTCACAAACTATATCCAGGCAAATTCAATAAAACTTAAAGTTCTTGAGAGTATGTGAAGATTATGCTAAGCAAACAATTGGAACCACTAAATGAAAAAAAAAGTAAGAATAACAATAATAGCAATGAAACTGCAAGCTTTATGAAGATTTAGCTGTTCCTGCTACAATCCCACTGTTCATTTGCAATAAAACCAAAAAGCAGGAGACTAAAGACCCATGGATTTGTTTTCATTCTTCTGAACAATGGAAACTGAAATTAGTTTTTGGTATTGGGGTTTTTAGGAGGGAAGAGCTGCATAAGTAAAATTCTCCTCAAAATCCAAGTACCAGAATTATGAAACAGAAGCAGCAGAGCAATGATACTGGAACTCCCAAAATCAATGATCTGGGTGAAGATGGCTATGCTCTTTCTGAGAAGTATCCTCAGAAAGTGAAGTAGTGCACCAGCCTGTTTGGACAAGGCTCTCATTATATACCATAGATTAGCAGTGTTGCACAAGGTTTACTGATTCCAGGCCCAAATTAAAGTTTTTTTTCACCCTCACAGCACCAATGATTTTGCACTTGGATATCTGAAGGGCCCACCTTATTGAACATGAACCTAACTGCATGTTAGCATTTTTAGCCAGGGCCTTGCTTTGCATATCACAACTAGGTGGAAACTTGAAAAAGGACAGTGATAGGAAACTTTTGACCCTCCAGTTCCCAGAAACCCCAGCCTGCATGGCCAATGGTAAGATGGAAGGGTCATTTTTGTGGCATCCAACTGTGGCCTCCAGGGCCCTCCCAAATGTTTTCTAGAAGGTGTGGGAGACATTTCCACCCCATTTATGGGGGGGGGGGCAGGGAACTGGGCCATTTTATCCCCATGAAAGTCCTTTTTTTGAAACAGGAAATGAAGTGACTTCTGCTTGCTTCCTGTTGTTAAAAAAGGCCTCTCCTGGGCCTAACCACATGGTGAGAATGCCTCCCAGGTGTCCTAGAAGATGTTTGGGGCTCAAAACAAGGATAATATGGAAGCGAAAGGAGAAAATTAATAGAAGGGATTTTTCACCTTCATTCTGGCAAGGTTTTTAGTATATTACTACCATATAAATTAAAATACCATGTTAGAATGAATGGCGATGAATCTATAGCATGGACTTACAACTTTACGAAACTTAACTATGTAGCAGAGATGCTAAGGATCCCTCCTAGGCAATTACAGTTCCATTGGCAAGTGCAGCTTCGTTGAAGATAAATGTACCCCTCCCTTCCACAGTTACCCACAACTGCTGTATACACCTACATTTAAGAAGTGTCCAGTCCTTCATATTGGGTTTGTGATACGAAAAAAGTTTCAAACCAAAAGCAACCTTATTTTCACATTGATGCTTCCCCATATTGACCAATTTGAATCCTTGATGTGGATACTCCAAGCTGAATTTCAGTAGCTGAGGATAAACATGAGGATTTTAAGATACCTTGCCCACTCTTACTCACACTTTGCACAACACACTGGTGAACTGCTGTCAATGAGCCACACAAATGAATTATAATTGGCAGGTGTACAGCCATGGGAATGACACTCTTTATAGTGAAAGCTGTTTTATTTTTAAAAACAAATCTTTTTAAAGAGGTAAATCAAGGAAAGCAGAAATTCATATTACTACAACAACATTTCAATAATGTATTAGAGACCCATTTTTTAATGATTGAGAACAAGTACAACAATTTTGCATTAAATTAATGCTAAGTCATAGTTACTACAACTTTCATAGAAAAATAAACTATCTCACAATATAGTAAAGTGGCAAATTAATAAATAAATTTTAAAGGTTAGTCATGTACATTACAAAACACATTTTAAATAGATGTAGATAAGTTTCAATGGAAGTTACGGCAGTGATTTTAAAGTGTTTAAGATAACAAAGGAAAATTACATTTCTAGTTTTTAAAACTGAATCTTTAAAAACACATCTCATACGCATTCATGTTTACAAAAAGGGTGGAACACAGAAAACACGACAAAGGCAAACTACAAAATATACATTTCAAATTAGATCTTTTTTTGTTTTGTTGTTGAACTATCTCAGAACAGCCCAAGTATAAAAGAAGATCATGGCACAGCAAACAGAAACAAAATCTGTTCCATTTGTATGAAGAAGTCATAGCTAATATGATGTTGCTACTGACATTTAACTTAAATATTTTAACACTAATTTGGTACCTTCATTCAGTGTGTAAAGCCAGGCAGGGGAGAGTAAGAAAGAAATTTAATAAAAACACATAAATAATTTGGTTGTTTCAGCAAGTCAGGCTGTGAATTTTCCAATGAACAATATACATTCTAATCCTAAAAGTGCTACGATTGTGCAGTTTGAGCACTGTAGCCTCAGTGGAGGACACTGCCAGTACATACAAAAATAAATAATTCTTTATCATAATTCAAAGATCCACAGGGTCACAATGCACAGTTCCAGAGGCCCAAGTTCTCCTGTTCACTCCAATGCTATGGGTATCTCCATAACTGCAACAGAGGTGTGCACAGAGCATGCAACAGCATTACAGAATGAGGATTCAAGCTCTGCACCCATGTACCAGGGTAGAGTCTTAAAAGAGCAGTGCATTCTTGTATATGTCTACTCATGTGTATCCCCTACTGAGTTCAATGGGACAAGCTTTAAATTTTGGTTGACAGAGGATATTTCATTTGCAGACATCCCTGTGTTAATATGTCACTCTCCTGATCTCCTCTCTCATCATCATCTTCTTATACACTTGCCACCACAGACTCTTTTTGCACTAATGGGGCTTACAGGAGAGAGAAGAAATCCTGCCAAAGTCCAAGATGGAGCTCCAGCATGGGAAAGGAACCAATTACAGATCCTCCTTTTGTCCGCAGAAAGAGTGATACCCCTCACTTCTCCAACAATAAAGAGTGGGGAAAGTCAAGCTCAGAGGAGTTGAGGGTTGGTGAGGGTTGGGATCTGGGGAATCCAAAGCCTTGTCAGCCCTCAGTCACACTTGACAACATGAGAGCACAATGATGTCCCTCCCACTGCTCCTATGGGAGGAAGAACAGCAAATGCCACTTCTGCCTGTTTCCTGCCCTGTCAAATAAAAGCCAGAGAGGGCTTTGGTACATTGGAGTGTTCTTTTAGCCACAGGACTGGTCTTTTACTGTATTTTCTGGATGAAATAGAATTTATTCCTAAATAACTATAAACAACTACAAAATTCTAACTTTTTTTTTAAAAAATCTCCTATCGTAGTTAAACTTCGATTTATTCCAGTCTTCTACAAAAAAAGAACTTTATCAAATTTTAGAAAGGCTTTGAAACAATGAGATTGTAACAGTCAATAAATAGAACAGACTCATTATAATGTGCTTTGCATGCCATCGTGCTTGTAGTGTCATCTAGTGTTCTCCAAAATATACCAGAGTGAATGTGATCACATGATTTGTTTTCCCTACCAAGGGGTACACAGTTGCCAGGAGAAACAACCTCCCTTGACCCAGCTTCTGAACTTTTGCAATCCAGGTTTCTACAGAGGCTGATCCCACAAATATCAATAAGGATTGTTTTAAATAAAGCATGTTTTGGATTGTGGCCTTAGAGTCTTTTGTGCAGGCTGAATGCAAGCCTACTTATTCACAGCCTCCTCCAAAATTAGTGCAATACAGAACATCTAGGCTTGGGTCATCAGTGCTAGGGCTGGTGGGGAATAATAAGGGCTTCTAATAACTTTTTGGCAGACTTTTTGATTCTCAATGTTGTCTTGCTTCCCATATTCTTTTCCTCTACTCCGACTGCTGCCAGCATTCAGACCAGAAGTAAGCACTGATTTGTCATACATTTGTACCAGCTACATTTTTAAAAACACAGTTTGGGAAACCCTGCCACAGACCAAATCTGTGTTAGCTACCTCTAAAGTGAGATCAGTGCTTTTTGTCAAACCTGTTTAGAATAACATACTATGCCACAACTAAATAAGTTACATTATGTTAAAGTGCTACAATGCAGAGTGGTGTCACGAACCAAAACAAAGCCTACTTGTGCCAGAAGGTAATCAGATTTAAGCTAATTTCATCCTATTGATCTCAAAAAGGTTGAATAGGCTCCCAATCCAAATATCTCAGTATGGTCTAATTGGTCTAATTATGTTAATCAGTAGTTAATGCACATTTGTTTTTCAAGACAGAGCAGCTCTACTTGAAACCTAGCCATGTTGTGCAACCAGGTTTCCAGGTCAGTTTTTTTTTCATTACAGTATTTAATACCATAAACCTTCCAAGTATCAGGCAAGAACTTTCAAATGAAGTTTTGTAGAAACAAAAGCTCTGAAGAAAGCAGTTTTGCCTTCATGAGTTGCACTGGAAAGTTTCGTTTACTCGTAATTTGCTGAGGTGGATGTTTATTTCTTCAGGGTTGTCCCGCTTGTAGGTTACTGTTTTTGTACAAACCGTAGGCAAGAAGGTTTTATCCTTGAAAGAGAATATAAACAGATGAGAAAGGCTCACACAGTTAGTATTTTATACAAAAGAGAAACAGTGATCCTGGTTCCATTTGTTTCTTCATTTAGTTACCTTTTTTGCTGCAGGCACTCTGTAATCAGCAGAAGACTTAATTTTATTATTGTTCCACTGCAGAATTATCTGACGAATTATGAGCACATTCAGCAAGCCAATCAGGAAGGTCACAATGAAGATTATGAAAAAGATTCTGAAGTGGCTTGGATCATCAGAGATGCAGCCTGCAAAGAAAAAAAATAGCATTCAACATTTAAACTGTCTCCAAAGAGGTCAATGAAGGAAATCTAACACCCACAAAAAAATCTAATACAATACAGTAATTCAGAAATAGACATTGTAAATACTACCATAACGGAATTGTTATTCAGATGATACAAAAAGACATGTTCTTAAAAGGAGTATCTAAATCAGAGGTTGACTAAATGTGGTTCTTAGGCTGCATATGCCCCTCTAAGACTTTCCAGACTTGGTTACCCTTTTACTGTCCCATCCCCAATGAATTGATTGTTCTGAAAGGCTAGAATGGCAACTTGACTGTTCAATGAGCTGCAGCACCATTTTGAAGACTCAGAAGCAAACTTCAAGCCACTTCCATTCTATTACAATTGCTCATAGCTCACCATGCACGATAAGAATAGTTTTATAGTAGAGAAACAAATGTGGACAGAAAGGAACAACAGGCTCATAGAAATATTCATTTCTGTATTATTCTGGCTGGTTTTGTCATTAAATTAATTTAACAAGGGTTCTCAAATGTCCAGACTTTGACATTGAGCCAGTTACATTTTCTGTTATTAAGGTTTTGCTTTCCCAAGAGAAAAGATACTTGTATGTCCTGCATGAAAATATTAATGCTAGCTAGGGCGGGGGGGGGGGGGGGAGCATGTCATCTGTTGTAAAACACAGAAACCAAAAAAAATGTTTGGGGGAGGGTCTTGTTTAGTGCAAGGACCAGATTCAATTTCAGAGAAAATTCCAGTGGTAGATGGGGAGAAAGGTGAAAGTTTGCAGCATTGGTATATTTTTGCCTGAAGGTCATGCTGCTGGTAACTAAACATCAGGAGTTCCATTTCAACTTTTTAGAACAGAGAAGGGTTGGTAATTGTGTGGCCCTCCAGAGTTTGTTCAACTGAAATTCCCAGCATTTCCCAGCATTAACTCTGTTGGCAAGTGCTGCTGGAAGCTGCAGCCTGACATCACCTGGACAGCCACACAATTTCAACCACTGGAATACATAAAAAACTATGAAAAATTTGAGAAACCATCAAACATGTCCTGGGGAATGGGAAATAGTCATTTGGGGATCAGCCTCAGGGACTGAGGTTCTTTACTCTTGGTTAAAACCATTGGCTGTTGTCTGCAGGATGCCTTTTCACATGAATGGTCTTCTGAGCTGCCATATGAAAACAATAGTTTGCTCAGTATGCAACCAATGCTTAATTCTAAGCATCCTGGCAATATGGAGGTGAAAGGATGGCAGAAATAGAAAAATGCCAGGTTCAACTAAGAGATGACTCGTATTTCAGCTGTGAGATCTGATACCACAAATTACACATCATTTAAATGTTGCATGTAGAAGCAATGTGTCAGGTCTATCGGTAACGTCTGTGGACTCATTTTTTTTTATTTACATACCTAAAGATTGTTCTGTGTGATGCACCCTGTACGCACATGAGGTTTTGCACTGGTCAGGTGTAATCTGAGATGAGTTGGAATGACAGGGCACACAAGTCCTGCAAAGCAAAATGAAATTGAATAGATTTTTCAGCATTTTTTTTTCTGGACCATATAAGACTCCACAAAATCAGCTGGAGGTCTTATAAATGCAGCATTGTGTTTGATGTTATACCTGAAACACAGATAGTTCAGGGTTGCTTAAAACAAGAGATGATATGGTACCAAAAGTGAACCATGGGTTGTAATCTTTCCACTACTCCTACTTATTCCAGAGATAAACAACTGGGGCTTGAACATTCCTTTATCGACACAACTGAGATATTTAAAATTTAACCAACAGTAAGCTGTTCATGAAGATCCACAATGGATGTTTTAATACGTCTTTAACCTAACAGAAGAACCAAACTGTACAACATGCATTGGCAAAACAAAGCATAATGACCCTCCTATCGTGGCCATGAAGGCTTTAGTGCTGGGAGTGGGGAGGAGTTCATTCCCAATGATCTCATTTCCTAATGCATTCTTTGCCTCCAGTGAATTGTATGATCTGTGGCCTGAGGGTGGCCTTGAAACTGCCCCAAAACATGTACAGGAAGAGATGTTTGTGCTATGACACAACTAATGGGTTATATGTTACAACTTAGGTCAAAACTCGCTGAAATTCCACTTGGAATCTGCTTGAGTCTTAAGATTCTTGGGGGAGGGTTTTCTCTTGGTCCCTCTTGATCATTTCTATACGTTACCTTATCCCGCCATCTTTCCATCGCAATCCCAGCAGCAGCTTTGCTGGGAAGGTAACACGATGGGAATGCTTCCCTCCGCACCTGGCTGGTACTCATGCTGCACTAGGGAAGGAAGCACCTCCATCGTGTCCTGCCTTTCCACATTTGTGTGGTAGAGATGAGAGTGTCATGCAATTGCAGGCGCTTAATGGATTTAATCCCTTACGAGATTATCCTGTGATCATGACAGGTGGGGGTGAGATGGCAGCAAGACCGTGACGACACTGTGCGGAACCATGGCCTGTGGACCACTGCCATCCTATCCCCATAGCAGGACTGTGACATCATGGGGAAACTGCCATAGACTCATCTGGTGAGGCCATGAGAGCGAGAGCCTTCTCAGTGACTGCTCCCAGACTGTGAAATTCACTTACACAGGAAGCTAGGTTGGCCCTCTTTAAGCTCTTGATTGAGAGCTAGAACATTTTACAAGGAACTTCTGCCCAAAATCTGCTCTCTCTCTCTCTCTCTCTCTCTCTCTCTATATATATATATATGAAAATCTACTATATATTCAAGTTTTCTCATCCTGAATAACATTCTGAAATCAAAAGTATTATCGATTGCCACAAGATTTTTTGCCCATGTGCAAGAGTGAAAAGACCGGTGCTTTTCAAATTTCATTTTTTGATGCTCAAAAATCCATTGTATTTTTTGTGGAGGGAGGTCCCCTCCCCGCTAAAAAAGTGAAATAAATAAATAAAAGAATGGAAAATTATGCCACAGTTTTTGTAATCTTCCTGGCTGGAAGAATATCCAGATTTTTCATTAACATGTGCAAGAACAAAAAAAGTGATGATAATAAAGTGTGCAAGACTGGTGTCCAGGACTGAGAATCATAGAATCATAGAATCATAGAAATGTAGAGTTGGAAGAGACCACAGGGGCCATCCAGTCCAACTCCCTGCCATGCAGGAACACCCTCAAAGCACTCCCGACAGATGGCCATCCAGCCTCTGCTTAAAAACCTCCAAGGAAGGAGACTCCACTACACTCCGAGGCAGCATATTCCACTGCTGGACAGCCCTGACTGTCAGGAAGTTCTTCCTGAGGTTCAGGTGGAATCTCCTTTCCTGCAGCTTGAATCCATTGCTCCTTGTCCTGGTCTCTGTAGCGGCAGAAAACAAGCCCTCTCCCTCCTCTACATGGCATCCCTTCAAATATTTAAACAGAGCTATCATGTCCCCTCTTAACCTTCTCTTCTGCAGACTGAACATACCCAGCTCTCTAAGTCTATCCTCATAGGGCTTGGTTTCCAGGCCCTTCACCATTTTGGTCGCCCTCCTCTGGACCTGCTCCAGCTTGACCATGTCCTTCTTGAATCGGGGTGCCCAGAACTGGACACAGTATTCAAGATGAGGTCTAACCAAAGCAGAGTAGAGTGGTACCAGTACCTCCCTCGATCTAGACACCATACTCCTATTGATGCAGCCGAGAATTGCATTGGCTTTCTTGGCTGTCGCATCACACTGCTGACTCATGTTCAGCTTGTGGTCTATTAAGACTCCTAGATCCCTTTCACACGTACTGCCATCCAGCCACGTGTCCCCCATCCTATATTTCTGCATTCCATTTTTTCTACCTAAGTGTAGGACCTTACACTTCTCTCTGTTGAATTTCATTTTGTTAGCCTTGGCCCAGCTCTCCAATCTGTCCAGGTCATTTTGAATTTTGATCCTGTCCTCTGGCGTATTAGCAACGCCTCCCAATTTGGTGTCATCTGCAAATTTGATGAGCATGCCCTCTATTCCTTCATCCAAGTCGTTGATGAAAATATTGAACAGCACTGGGCCCAGGACAGAACCCTGTGGCACCCCGCTAGTCACTTCTCTCCAGGATGAAAAGCAGCCATTGGTGAACACCCTTTGGGAACGGCCAGTCAACCAGTTACAGATCCACCGGACAGTAGCTCTGTCCAGCCCACATTTTACTAGCTTCTTTGCAAGAATGTCATGGGGAACTTTGTCAAAGGCCTTACTGAAATCGAGATATGCTACATCCACAGCATTCCCTTCATCTATCAAGCTAGTAACTCTATCATAAAAAGAGATAAGATTAGTCTGGCATGACTTATTTTTGAGAAATCCATGTTGACTTCTCCTGATTACCGCATTGCTTTCTAAGTGATTAGAAACTGACTGCTTAATGATCTGCTCCAGGATCTTTCCAGGTACTGACGTCAGGCTGACTGGGCGATAATTATTTGGGTCCTCTTTTTTTCCCTTCTTGAAGATGGGGACAACATTTGCCCTCTTCCAGTCTGCTGGAACTTCTCCTGTCCTCCAAGATTTCTCAAAGATTATAGCAAGCGGTTCCGAAATGACCTCTGCCAGTTCTTTTAATATCCTATGATGCAATTCATCTGGCCCTGGAGACTTGAATTCATCCAGTGTGGCCAGGTATTCTTGTACCACCTCTCTACCTATTATGTGCCGCATTTCCCCTGCTTCCTCCCCTGCTCCCCAACCGCCAGGTTGAGTGCTTGTATCCTTCTGGGAAAAACCTGAGGCAAAGAAGATGTTAAGTAGTTCTGCCTTTTCTCTTCCCCCTGTTAGTAATTCGCCATCTTCTCTGCGCAGCGACCCTATCACCTCTTTCTTTTTCCTTTTGCTGCGGACATATTTAAAAAAGCCCTTTTTATTGTTTCTAATGTCTCTGGCCAGCCTAAGTTCATTCTGTGCTTTAGCCTTTCTGACCTTCTCCCTACATCTCCTGGCTACTTGCTTAAATTCTTCTTTGGTGGTTTCCCCCCTCTTCCATTTCCTGTACACGTTTCTCTTAACGCTTAGCTGAGCTGAGAGTTCTTTACTCAACCATTCTGGTTTCTTCAGATGCCTTCCATTTTTCCTCCTTATTGGCACAGTTTTAGACTGTGCCTTCAGTATCTCCCTTTTAAGGAACTCCCAGGCCTCCTGAACTCCTTTCTTTTTCACTATTCTTGACCACGGAATTTCAGCCAGCAGCTCCTTAAGTTTACAGAAGTCCGCTTTTTTAAAACCTAAGATGAGTGTCTGGCTACACTTATCTTCTCCTTCCCACTGAATGCCAAATTCCAATACGGCATGGTCACTCCCCCCTAAAGATCCAACCATGTCTACCTCATTAACAAGGTCATCCCTATTGGTGAGGATCAGATCTAGAATACTTGATCCCCTTGTCGCCTCTTCCACCTTCTGGACCATGAAACTGTCTGCAAGACAAGCAAGAAACTTGCTGGACCTTGCTGTCTTGGCAGAGTTTGACTTCCAAAATATATCCGGGTAATTGAAATCTCCTATTATTACTGTATCTCTCCTTTTTGAATGCGCGGTCATTTGGTTGAGGAAGGCATCATCAAGGTCCTCAGTCTGGGTTGGAGGTCTGTAGTAAACCCCCACCAGAATATCCCTATTGTTTTTCGCTCCCTTAATTCTTACCCAGATGCTCTCGACCTGGCTTTCTGGGTTTAAGTCCTGGATCTCTTCACAGGTGAAAACATCCTTGACATACAAAGCTACTCCTCCTCCTTTCTTGTTTGGTCTATTTCTACAAAATAGGCTATACCCCTCTATTCGTACATTCCAATCCTGAGACTCATCCCACCAGGTCTCAGTGATGCCTATCAAATCGTATTTATTTTGTTGTACTAGGAGTTCAAGTTCATCTTGCTTGTTTCCCATACTCTGCGCGTCAGTGTAGAGACACTTAAATCCCCGGGCCCTTCCTGCAAGTCCTGTACTATAGTTTCTACTCCTCCCACCATTGGACGCTTGTACTACTTGGTCAATATCATTTGGGCCTTTTTCCCCTGCACTCGCCGAATCTTTGCCCTGAATAATATTGTCTCCCTCCCCAGCAGAACTTAGTTTAAACACCTCTTAATCCTCCGTGCAAGACTGTGTGCAAAAACATTCCTGCCAAGTTTCGTGAGGTGCAGCCCATCCCTTGCCAGAAGCCCACGTTCATGGAAATTCAGGCCGTGTTCCAAACCATTGCTGGCGGCACCGTGTGCGCAGCCAGTTGTTGACCTCTGCTATTGCCCTTTCCCTTTGTGCGCCATATCCTTGAACATATCCTTGAGACCATGACAGTGGTGGATACCATATTCCAGTGGAGGATGTCTGTGTTTCTGTGTGAATGAAAAGCAAAGAATGTACCAAGGGACTGCCATGGAATTTCACTGGTTAGCAGAGAACTGTAGGCAAGGAAATATAATCTTTCTTCAAACAGTTTAGGGGGAAAAAACTGAAGGAGGAAGGAATGAAGAGGGAAAAGAGAGAGGACATCCTAAACCACCATTTCACAAGCAGGTGTCCTCCAAAAGCTTTTGGCTAAGGCTTCCATCAGGCCCAGTCAGCGTGGCCAATGGTCATAAATGATGGCAGTTGCATCCCAAAATGTCAGGAAAACATCAGACCAGGGAAGACTGTCACAAAGTTTTTCTTTAAAGGCTCTAGTCAGAGTATAGGCCACAATATGCCAAGACAACTCTCAGTGATCCATACACCATCAACTGTCTTCAAAGTTAAAACTGCCTTTACTGAAGACATCTGGATGCTCTCATTTCTTTCTGGAACACCAACCCCCTGGGCATATGACACAAGACAACAGCAGAGGACTGGGTGGGCCAGGGCAAAAGTTTTATGGGGTGTGGGATGTCTGCTGCTGACCCCTGCTTTAGGATGCTATATGCAGAGTTCATGGAAGTATACTTTGCTACGTACAGGATAGTGGATTCAGGGCTCTAGGGATGACATTCAAAGCCCTAAAGGGCTTTGGACCTCAATTCCTGGAAGAGACCTTCTTTCTATATATTCCTTCCTGAGAATTGACGTCTCTTCTGTTTCCCACAAGAGGAGCAGCACTCTATGGGAGGACAAAGAAGAAGACTTTCTCTGCTGTGGTGCACTCTTTGTAGAGTGCTTTCCCCCTGGAGGACTGATTGGCACTGACTTCAGTCTTGCACAAAGTTAAAATGCACTTATTTATTAATGCATTTGAGGTCTAACTGATTCCTTCCAAAATGTACATGTATGTACTTTCAACTTATTTTAACCTTTCAAGCTCTTGTAACTTCTTTAATTTATTCTGTTGAAATTATTTTTGTTTTAAACCTCTTTAAATTGGTTTTATTTATTTCAGTTGGTTTTATACCTGTTTAAATTGGTTTTATTTACACATCACCCTGAGCTCCCATGATACAGTGCAGAATATAAAAATTTTAACACATAAAAACAATCAAACAGAGAGTAACAAGTATTATTTCCACCCCAAGAAATGTACCGCTTGTTACTGCAAGTTGTTCTGCAAGTAGGACAAAATTCACATAAACGGCCAAAACTGCTGGGATCAGTGCATTTGCATTTTCCGCACACACACGTTCCTCTTCCACTGCAGATCTGCCCATCTGAATTCATGCAGTTCTTTCTCAATGACAATGGACACTGGCAACGATCACCTTCCCAGGCACCAACACATTTGCATTTGCCAGCTTCACATTCACCATTGCCTGCAAGACCAGAGGATGAAGGGTGAGACTTCATTACTCACCACAGAGGCCCATCTTAAATTCTTCTGCAACTCTTTTTTATATTTAAGGCAAGTTCTGAAGTATTATTACACCTTTAGACACAGACTATGCTGGAGATTTTTAAGTATACAGTTAAAGTTATCTTGTCTTTCTCAACAAAGGTGTGAAAATTGTCAAAGAGAAAGTGCATGAAGCTTGAAAAACGTATTTGATTAAATTTGACTGAGATACCAACTTGAGATGTATCTTTCAAATCATGTGTTCTGTTGGTAAGCAGCACTGAAAGAAAGTTGCATGTAATATGTAGGTCATAAGGGAGAACACATCAGGAAAAAAGCCCTCAGAAATAGGCTTATATTAAAGAAGAACCGTTAATATGCACTGAGAATGTGGAGAAGGGAAAGCTGTTAAGAAACTAACAACCAATATGCATTACACAATTACATCTAGTAGAACTGGATAGAGCTGGATGAAAAAAACACAGTCAAGGAACTCAATGAGTGGCCTGCCCTGGGGTAAGTTATCAGTTCTCAGCTTTACCTACTAACCTATTTCACAAGCTGTTGTAGGGACAAATAAGGAAGACAAGGCTCCTTACTTGTAACTACTGCTTTGGGAGAGTGTTTTACTTATAGACAAATAGATAGGAAAAATGAAATGCACAACTATAAGATGGTTGATACCTGGCTTGAAAGTTGTACATGAGAGAAGAATCTAGGTGTCTTAGTAGACAACAGGCTAAATAGGAATCCACAGTATGATGTGGCGGCTAAAATAGTTAATGCAATCCTAGGCTGGATCAACAGAAGTATAGTGCCACTCTATTCTGTATTAGTCAAACTTCATCTGGAATACTGTGTCCAGTTCTGGGTACCACAATTCAAGAACGGTACTGGCACATTGAAACAAATTCAAAGAAGAATAACCAAGATGCTCAAAGGTCTGGAAACCAAACCAATTCCCAGCAGAAACAAAAACAAGATGAAATTTTGACAAGGACCCCACTGAAAAGCTGCATGTTATAGATGGCTTGCCTGAAAAGCTATCCACTATGACACTGTCTGGCATCATCTCAAAAGGTAGCTATGCTTGCTGGGGATTCTGGGAGCTGCAGATCAAAAAAAGTATCTTTTTCCAGCTTTGCATGGCATGGCCCACTGCTGAAGCCTGCCCTGGGCTATCTTTTAATTTGCTTTTCCCCAGGCCTAGATCTTCATCATCAGGTGGTTGGTGTAGTTTTACAGACTTTTTTTTTAAAAAAAGTTAAAATACAGTTATGTAAGTAGCGTACAGTGTATGTAATAAGGTGATATGTTGGGAGAAGGTGAGAGCATAGCTTGAAAGGTGGGGTGGTGACTGGTGAGTGGCTGATTGTTTCAAGGGATATTTAAAAAGCTAGCATGTATGGCAGTCAGAAGGAGAGAAAGGGATTAGTTAGACTCAGGACTGTTAAGTTCAGCTAGAATTGAGGAGATAGAGAAATTATTACTAGAGTCAGTCAGGATTTAGATGTGTTAAATAAGTAATTTTCAACTGTATGCTTAACAAATCATTTTTGTATTATACACCTGTGTTTCTGAGGATGCTGCAAGAGTATACTGGAGGAGTTCGGACACATGGTGTCCATGGTGGCAGTGGTGGTTCAAGGGTGGGGGTAACTTTGGTGCCATGGTGGTGAGACAAGAAGAGGTCCCCACATTTGAGGGTAGTCACAGGAAAGATGGAGGTCTCCACAATTGGTGGCAGTGGCAGGATAAGTGGATATCCCCAGAGCTGGATCCAGCCACTGTCCAAGGCAGGGGTGAAGAAAGGGTGGTCTGTGAGCCACATGTTGCCTCAACCTCTTTTTTTTCCCAAGCCACAACACAGGCAATCTTCCCAGATGCCCTTTCCACAGTGCAAGGTATCACATTAGATGCAAGACATTTAACAAATGATCAACGGACAAGCACTTCCCACTCATTTTTCTGTGAGTGGGTGTGGAGGACTCTAGAGTTATTATTGTTGTTATTGTTATTATTGTTATTGTTATTATTGTATGCTTCTTGTCCTCATGCTCCTCCTCTCATGGCAGAAATGACACAGAGGCCAAAAATAAAAAGCAAAGGAAAAAATATACCCCAAACGCTGCTATTGCCTGTCTGTTCTTCATCTACATTTTTATTCAGGGAAATCTCCCTCCCTCCCTCCTTCCCTCTCTTGTGAACTCCTACCCATGTTGACCCAGAGGTAAGCTCTATTTGAGAGTCAGCATAGTGTGGTGGTTTGAGTACTGGACTACTGTATTGGACCCTGGAGACCAGAGTTCCCTTCACTGCATAGCCATGGAAACCCACTGGATGATGCTGGGCACATCACACACTCTCAGCCCCAGAAAACCGTATGATAGCTTTGCTTTAGGGTTGCCATAAGTTAGAAATGACTTGAAGGCACACAACAACAACAAATCCTATTCCTTTTTACCAGGGCTTACCCCATATTACAAAGTAGAAGATGAAGTAAGATAGGTGGAGAGAGAGGCCATTTCTGCATTACACTGTTATAGTGCTATTATCTCACTTTCAACATCCTGTGAAATTCTGGGGTTTGCAGTTTAGGGAGGGGCATTTAGAATTCTCAGCCAGAGAGCTCTTTGGCCTCAGTAAATTATGAACTCTAGAATTTCATAGGATGCTGAAAGTGGAATAATAGCATAACAACAGTGTAGTGTGGAAATTTCCAGATTTGTGCCCTTATATTTGCTGTATTGTGTTTTTTCTGTGTTTTCTGATGGACAGGTAGATAGATCGGCAGAGAGACAGACAAAAAGAGAGACAGATATAGATACAAAACAAAAAGAACAGCGTAGGCCTTGAGCATCTGGCTAAGACAAAGTATCTCTCTTGAAGCTGCCATGGGCCTTTGCATTCAGGTGGACTATAAACATAATTAAGAGACTGAATCCAACTGGGAAAACACCAGCACTTACCAGCACACAAGCTTCCAAGGTAATATGGGCAGGAAAAATCATCCTTTTCACAGTATTTACCATATACTGTGCCAAGTTTGGTTTTGTGGCAAATACATTTCCCACCTACACACTCTCCTCGGCTGCTGCAGATTAGATGATCCCCTTCCATCTTGCACTGCTGAGAAGAGAATTCATCACTGGAATCACAGAGGTTGCCCTTGCAGGACGAAGTCTGAGAATCCTGAGATATTTCATTGACGCATACTCTTTTGTCCTCACACTGACAGGCACATCTTTTGTGTATATTAACTCTGGTAGATTCATTGAAACCAAGGGGTTTTAGCATTATGTATTTTCTTCCTTCATTGGTTCCACATTCTTTCATGGCAATGGTGACATTAAAAAGCACCTGTGATATATTTTTAGAAAAGGATTAACTTCTTGTAATGTAGAAAGTTGACCTATGTGTGTTATTGGGATTTTATTGGAACAATAAACATTTATATATTTATTTCATTTATTAAAATTTTTATATCTTGCTCTGTATCTAAAGATCTCAGGCTGGTGTACAATAAAACCAATCAAACAAACTTAAAACAATGTAGATATTAAAAATAATTAAAAGGAACCCAAAAACACAGTAAGTAAACCAGCAAGCTAAAAAGACAGACTAAAACAGATTAAAATATTTTACAATAATTTAAAATGATAAAGATGCATAGGTTTGTGTTAAACCATTATTTGAAGGCAGCAAATGCTAACCAAATATTATTTCTCCTAAAATCACCCTCCAAATGGTATTTTTCATTTACTTATAAAACCTGGATACAGGAAAAATATTTACATAGTTTGTATAATAAGAATTCTGGGTGCATTAGGAAATTTAGATCTCCAAAAACAGATTTCTAGAAGGGTTTTGCAACAAAAGAGGCCTGCTTGGATGGCATACTGCATTTTAGGTTGCCAGAAAATGAGAATGTACATGCAAGACTGTATGGAATGAATGCTTTTTAAAAAGCAAATTTCCCTTTCAGCAATTACTGTTCAGTTTTTAAAGTAGCTCACCTCTGTGAGGGCCTATTCACACTACATAATTATAGCTCTACTATTCCACTTTACAGGGCACAATTCTTGATACAGAATCCTGGGTTTTTTAATTTGTTGTGGCACTAGAGCTCTCTGGGTGAGAAGTCTAAATGCCCCTCCCAACTGTAAATTCCAGGATTCCGTAAGATGGAACCATGGCTGTTAAAGTGAATCATAGTGTTACAACTGTGTTGTGTGAAAGAACCCTGACAAAGAAGCAGCATTGCCCAACTATGTAAATAACTATTTTTGCTTATGATGATCCCAGCCTTATTTTGGAACTGCTTCCTCACGCCCCAGCCTCTTGATCAATGGCAGACACACAGCCAGCACATGAACTCACTAATCAGCGAGTGTTTTCCTGCCTACTTTTGCAGAGAAGTTTTACATACACAAAAGAGCACAGAACTGGGGAAGCCTATATGTAGGAATTCAACATGCAGCTTCCATCAACTCCCCAACTGTTACCGTGTGTGTGTGTGAAAATAAAAGGAGATTGAAATAGTGTGTTCCAGAATAACAATGATGACTCTGAAGGTCATAAATCAGGAAGTCTGTTTTTCCAAGTGGGCAGGTTTATTTTGCTGGGATTACTTTCTAATGGGACCAGATGATGACATTTTGCTGCCTGAGGTAGAATGACAAGCAGCACCCTCACCTAAGGTTGCCAGATCAGATCCAGGACAGGCCTTCCTCAACTTTAAACCCATACAGATGTTGGAATAGGATGAGGTGCCATAAAGCTCTATCAAATGGAGCAAGGAGACTTGTCCTCTCACATCTTCCAAACCTTGCAGACTTTCAGCTGCAGCATTCTCCTCCCTTGCCTTGCTGGTGGAGCCGAGGAGATGGGGACCAGCTCTCAGCTATATTCTTGTCACTGGTTCTTCCATGCCTCGTTCTCCCACTTCCAACAGTGTTGGGAGGTGACAGCTGCTGGTGAAGGTTCTAGTTTGGAAAGTGGAGGAGGACACATTCCTTCATCTCAGTTACCAATTTTTCTAATACCTCAACCAGTTCTGAGATCTCTTAAGATTTAAAGTTACATCAACCCCACCCTAGATTCAAACCAGCAACCCTGACTGCAATTTAAGGGGCAGAGTAATCACAATTACTAATTTATTTCTACATTGGAGTCACAGAATACCATTAGCACAGGTCCTCAGGTGTAATTTGCTGCCTTTGGTTACTCAGAACCATCTACCTAAGGCAGCTGTCTCAGGGCCGAATTGAAAGGCCAATCCTGCCTTCTTAAAAGGGCTGCATGCTTTCACACACCACTCATTTATAAGGTTTCAGTTGATGAAGACTTAGATAAGAGAGTCTGAGCAGGAAGAACATCATAAAGCACGGGAATGAGCATGAGGAAATTCTTAAAAAGCAGCTGATAGCTTAGCTTATTGATAACAAGGAACAAAAATGTTTATTCTGGGATTTATTTTAAAATAAAGCTATGGAGGAATAAAGGCCTAAGACTTTGACCCACAGAAATCTACTTTTAAATCTATACAAAGAACCTCTCTTCCACTGAAAAGCTATTAGAAAAACAACAAAATATTTCATCCCCTTTGTGAATAAAAGGAATTTTTCATACTTCAGCTGTGGATTTCACATTTTTGCATCCCTCTAAGCCTGTTTTTCTACTTCCATCCGGACAGAATGCAGTAACTTTGACATTTATATCTTGGTCTGTGTTATCCACCTGAATTTTCACTTCAGAGAGCAGCTTCTGAAACAAAAGCAAAAAAGAATTCCATTCCATCGCATAGCAATATGTATTACACATTAGCACCCAGTAAACATTAGCATGCCTGACTCAGTGGATTTATCTGCAGCGAAAAAGCTTGTCTGTCTCTGAATAAAAGAATGAATTGTTTTCTACACAAAGACTCCTTTATGCATCCTTCTGTTGTACCAGGGGAACTTGTAATCCTGAAGAAGAGGAGGAGCAGGATAGTAACATCTGTGTTTCCAGTTAATTTTACATTTGTGTGATTCACTATTGATGTATGTGCTGCACTAACAGAAGGGGGCATGTTCACACTTTCATCTCTTTCTTTGGCACTATGTATTTAAAAGTGTCCATGTACTAGGACACTGTTTTAAATGATTGCTGCTATCAGTGTCTAAATTGTTTCCTTCTAAGGCCCTTTCCACAGCTTAATTGCTGTCAAATACATTGCATGGGGATCCTGGAGTTGACTCTCCCATGAGAGGAGCGTGACAGAAGTGCTCCCCTCTACACCGGCTGCCTGCTGGACATCTAGGAATCTTAATAGACCACAAGCTGAACATGAGTCAGCAGTGTGATGTGGCAGCCAAGAAAGCCAATGCAATTCTCGGCTGCATCAATAGGAGTATGGTGTCTAGATCGAGGGAGGTACTGGTACCACTCTATTCTGCTTTAGTTAGACCGCATCTTGAATACTGTGTCCAGTTCTGGGCACCCCAATTCAAGAAGGACATAGTCAAGCTGGAGCAGGTCCAGAGGAGGGTGACCAAAATGGTGAGGGGCCTGGAAGCCAAGCCTTATGAGGATAGACTTAGAGAGCTGGGTATGTTTAGTCTGCAGAAGAGAAGGTTAAGAGGGAACATGATAGCTATGTTCAAATATTTGAAGGGATGCCATGTAGAGGAGGGAGAGGGCTTGTTTTCTGCTGCTCCAAAGACCAGGACAAGGAGCAATGGATTCAAGCTGCAGGAAAGGAGATTCCACCTGAACCTCAGGAAGAACTTCCTGACAGTCAGGGCTGTCCGGCAGTGGAATATGCTGCCTCGGAGTGTAGTGGAGTCTCCTTCCTTGGGGGTTTTTACGCAGAGGCTGGATGGCGATCTGTCGGGAGCGCTTTGAGGGTGTTCCTGCATGGCAGGGGGTTGGACTGGATGGCCCCTGTGGTCTCTTCCAACTCTACATTTCTATGATTCTATGATTCTATGATTCTAAGAGGAAGCGCGATGGCTCTGCCCCTCCTTTCCACAGCGCAGGCCAGCAGTTTCCCAGGCTGTGCTGGGGGAGAAAGTGCAGCCATTGCACTTCCTGCCATTCTGCATGACAGGTAAGTGTGGGAGGGAGGTGGGAGGACTGTGTAATTGCATGTCATTGACGGGAGAAACCCGTCAATGATTTGATTCACGATTGTGACGGGTGGCCATGGGATTGTGATGATGTCATGCAGAACCATCGTCATGATCCCGTCATGATCCTGTGGCCATTGTGGGTTGGGGGTGGTGAGCGGAAAGGGCCTAAGTGTTCTAGGTGTCCCCTCTTGGAGAATGCTCTCCACTTACTGTATGTGCCAGGCAGTATTGGTTATCTCATACGACTCAATGCACTAAATGCTCAACTGAAAAATCAGAACACAGGCAAAAAACACCACAATGAAAGACGATGGAATTTCTCTGTTAGTTCACAGTGCTGGCTTATTACACGTGAATGAAAATGCATATATATACTTTGTGTGTCTTGCCAGATCTTAGATACCAGTGATGTATTCTACTTCTTCAAGGAAAAAAAAATTCATGTGTTCCTCTACTTCCAAAAAAAGAAGAAGAAGAAGAAGAAGAAGAAATCAAAAGAGGAAGATATACATTAAAATGAGGTATTCTTTTCCATGCGGATGCAACTGCTGGAAAAGAATGCACACCTGAATACAATGTAACACTAAATGAGGAATAAGAAAACAATGTCCCAAAGAACTGAGCATTGAAACATTGATTCACATTGACCAATAAGCAAACAATTGTATGAGAATACAATATTAGAAAATAAGATGCTATCAATACTTTTGATGAAAACAGCTAAAAAGTGCCACTGTGAAAGAGAACCAGGTGTATGTAGAAAAAGCTCTTTAGCATAAAAACATTAAACAGTACAATGATTGGCAGCATAATACAAGAGCCTTAAAGATGTGTAAAAGAAATAGCAGCATTGCAGGTATCCACTACTTAATTGCACTTTTTTTTGTTGTTGTTCTGTGCTTTCAAGACATCTCCTACTTAAGACAATCCTAATGTAAATCTATTGTGGGGTTTTCTTGGCAAGACTTATTCAGAGGATGTTTGTCTATGCCTTTCCGTGATGCTGAGAGAGTGTGACTTGCCCAGGGTCACTCAGTGAGTTTCCATGACCGAGTGGGGATACAAACCCTAGAGTCATGATTCAATACTCAAACCACTACACCACACTGACTCTCTTAATTGCATCTGCAGCAGGAAATTTTATTTAGCTTGACAGCAGCTGAATGCCCACAGATATTGGCTGTCACTTCTATAATCATTGCCCTTGTTTCCATTGTTATCCTAAGGAAGAAATTCAACCAAGATTGCAAAAACAACCTCTCTGTCTCTGTAACTTGAAAGCTCTCTGCAAATATAGTTTTAAAATACTACTCTTAATGTTTAAATTACTTTAAATAAACAGAAACAGAGAGAAAGAGAGCATTTGGAAAGAAAAGGAAGTACACAAGCAATGTAAATCTGTGCTTATTTCAAGAGATGTTATCTTTGTTTAGGGCCTAAATACCTTAAAGGAACTAGATCCCATTGGATATTAAAAGCTAAGCAGGGTCAGCCTAGGTTGGTGCTTGGATAGGAGACTGCCAACGCATACCAGGTGCTGTAGGCTATATTTCAGAGGAAGGAACTGGCAAAGCCACTTCTGAGTATTCCTTGCCTAAGAAAACCTTATGAAATAATGGGGTCACCCTGAGTGGACAGGTGACTTGAAGGTACATACATACATGCAATCTTTGCTTATTTTGAAAAAACAATTGCAAAAAACACAATGTGTTTTGCCCAAACATTGTGCAAAACATTTCCTGCACAGAAAACAATGGCTGACATTCTGCGTCATCATCTGTGATACATAACTTTATAATGAAGATCTATGTGACTGGCATGATATACAACCATGTTAGAGATCTGCGACAATGTACAACAGGGCAGTGTGCAAGATCTCCCACTGCACAATGAGGCCTTCTACTGCATAGTGAGGTCATTGCTCAAGATGTCACACAAATGGACACCACAAAAGTTGAAGACATTTTTCTGACCCTACGAAAGGCACCCATGACTTTCTACTGTCTTCCATTCTGCATCATCAGTCCCCATGGCTCTGTTGCCCCCTCTACTTGGATCGTCGCTGCACAAGACAGCCTGTCCCACTACTGTTCTACTATTGCATCTCATGACAGTTGTACTATGGCCAAGCTGCTCACTCTTTCCTACGCAAGGGTCCTGACACCACAGTTACAAAAACACTCTTCTTCTAGGGGTGGGCTCATTGCACAATGTTGCAGTTCTAAACTGGACAACTGTAAGTTGATTTAGAACATCATAAATTCTCAGTAGGATGCCAGCTAATGTTTTTTGCACAAAACAAACATACATTTATTTATTTATTTATTTGCAAAATAGTCCCAAAATGTGAAAAGTCTCTTGGTGTCTCGATGTATTGAACACCCTTTTTCATCAAGGAGAACAAAATGAAACAGTGTTCTTTACATCCCTAATGTATACAAACTAATTTTGTTGTGCTGAGGATGGATGTGAATTTTGTTTGGTCTATTTTTCAGGTAAAACAACTGAACCTATTCTTTCTGGGCCAACACTAAGTGAACACAGTTAACTTAATTAACATAGTTAACTTAGTACTATAGGCTTGTCTGGATTTTGTGATACACATTCTTGTCTCAAAAACTGCACCCAAAAAGGCATATGTTAGAAAAAGTGGCACATAGAAATAAATGTGTATTTTCATGATTTGGTTTGATTTTTAAAGATCACAAACTGAGATGAAAAATGGATGGAACAGACTTATGGCTCAATAAAGGAAGACTGGATGATGATATCTCCAGTTATGATAGCTGTGTAACAGAAAAACAAGGCGGGGTATAAACATGCTCAATTGAA
Source organism: Cyclura pinguis (assembly GCA_030412105.1). Lineage (NCBI taxonomy): Eukaryota > Metazoa > Chordata > Lepidosauria > Squamata > Iguanidae > Cyclura > Cyclura pinguis. The sequence goes on along the minus strand of CM059604.1, from coordinate 31,717,268 downwards.
CCCCGCAGTTTGCAGAAGGAATAAAAATAAAGGGGAATCTAAAGGGCAACCCCAACACCCCAAATAATATTTCAGTGATGTCTGAGCTTGTTTGGCAGCCAGAGAACGAGGGCAAGGAGGAATGGAATGGAATGGAATAGATTCCTTTGCAAGAATCTTCTGGTTTAACTCGGGGGTTCAACTCTGTTACATTTTGCTGCATATTATGAAGAGTCAGCTGAGTAGAAACCTTTAATCTCATTAACTTACAGAGAGAAAAGATTTTTAGACATATTTGTGGAGATATTAAAATTCTCTGAGCATCTGGTTATATACAGATTGTATTTAATGCCCATCAAATATTCAACTTTAGTAATTGCTTCCCTAAAATCAGTGTGAAAGAAAAAAAAATCATACGACAACTGCAGTTAAAACGTCAAAAGCATTTACCTTATAGGCATCTACCACCAGATCACCAAGATTTGCTGCTTGTGATTCTATTTGTCTTGCAACAGTGCCAGGCAGCAGAGGCAAAAGGTCCTATGGAAGAACGCCACTACAATTAAAATGGCTTTGTAATCACTGTCTTTCAAGGAGACAAAATTCTGATGTTTAAAAATACCTTGTACCAATGAAACTGGCTTCCTTGGACTGCAAAGATTACATTAATACTGTTGTCTATGAGCTTTTCAGCAAGCTGACCAAGTGTTGGATGCTCCTGTAAATAAAAAAAAGGAAATTTACCTGGCTTTTACAGGTAAATATGATAGAATGTTATGAATATGAAATTTACCATGAAAACCTACATAGGTGGAGTTGTGATACTTTTATCATAAATCTTTGAATGCTTAAGAAAATTTTACATGTTATGTTAAATCATAGCCCTCTCAGTGGCCATTTCCGCACGATGTCGCTATAATGTTATAGCAGTGGGTTGCTACTGGTCCAGGAGCCATGCTTCCACACAACCTCATTGCTATCCAGCTGCTATCCTGTCCCCAAGCATCACCATCTTGCCACATTCTATTTCCGGAAAAAATCCATTAAAACCTCCATTAGTGCTTCAATCCCGTCAGCCATTGTAGTGCAATACCGTTATAGCGCTTCATAGTGCTTCCTGTTATGGCAGACCCAGCATGGGAGGGCTGTGCGTGTGCCCAGCTCGTCGCTCCTTCAGTGATTCCCATGGCATGGTAACTTTCTACCACCTCTCCCTGTTTATTTTGAACGTCTCTTTGAGTCAAAACTTTTTATTTCTTTAAATACATTTTTAAACAACAAAGGGCAAAAGTGCAATACTGTACTGGCATGTCATGCTATTACAACATTGCTGTGTTAGTATAGCTTCCAAAAACAAACAAACAAAATCACCCCCCAATCAGGGGCAGTGGGGAAGGGTGAAGGCAGGGCACGGGAGTGGCCAAGGACGCTGTAATGCAGAAGGAACACCAGTAGCAATACCACTACGCATTCACTTAAGGGGGAAGTGTGTGTGGAAAAGAGCATCCCTAACCTGACAGCATCACAGGAATGGTGATGCTGCCATTATAACAATGTAATGCACTAATGGCCTTTAGTTTGGAAATGGCCAGTGTGTTCACATATTGCAGTAAGCTAGAACTCAAGGGAATTCTGGTTTGTTTAGGACGAGCCAGGGTCCTACTTCATGCTGGCAAATTGCTACTGCTTATAAAGAGAGTAGCCAAAAAGCAGAGTACCTTTGCCTATGGTTTGTTTATTGTGACACAGGAGCCTGTCACGGAGCCAGCTCTCTGGCTTGTCTTTCCTAGGGTTTGTTCCATGGTTACTTCTCTTTCTTTCTATGGAAGAGTCTCCACAAGAAACAAGAGACACGTCTCAACAGGCTCAAAAGAGAGTTGTTTACTGGTAGAAAAACCCAACATGTTTCACCCTATGTGTTCTCTTAGTGCCTTCTTCAGGGGGCTACTTAAACTTGAACTTAAGAAGTTTCTCAACCATTTACTGGATAAATGAAAGCCCACTAGATGCTCCCCAGTTTTAACTTTTTTTTCCCCTAGGGTACAGGCATCTAGAAAACCAGCTCCATGTTGGATTCTCATGTTACAATGAAAAAAAATCCATGGGCCAAAGGTTGTTAAGGAGTACAGTTACCAAAGGCTTCCACTGCAAGCAGGATCAACGAGGCATTACGGACCAGCATAGGCAGGTTATCTACAGAATCCCAGCTTGCCATGACTAGCGATATAACTCTTCACTTGTTTCATTCTTCCACACAAGAATAAAGACTCTAAAAAGTTTTTTTTCCCTAATTGGATGCATTTTTTTTTAATTTCAGGACATATTTAAGGAAATTTTGTTTGTGCCAAATTATTTTTCTGTGCAGATATCACTTTAGTGGGGGGAAAAAATCCTGTGTAAACAGTTTTTTTGCAAAAGCTCCCCAACTGCAAACATTCTTGGGATATGTTTTCTTGTTGAAGATGAGAAAATGCATGAGTATTCTATACATCCTAAACTTGAGAATAAACCAAAACAGTATCTGCAATTATGTGACATTGCTGGTGTGTACACAAGCTAGGTCACTAGTCTTCAATCTTTTCCATTCCCCAAATCCATCTTTAGCTTTAACATTCTTTCACATTGTACATCCATCCTAATTTTCACGTCTTTTTCTCCTTCTCTAAGACTTTATCTGTCCTTCTGTGTTTTCATCTCCTTCTTATCTCTCTTTGCACTGCTACATTCCTATTCTGTTAATCTACCAGTGTTTATCTTACTACATCACAGCTAGAAAAGGGAAAGTAAAATGATATACTGGTGTATGGTTAGAGTGTTGGACTACCACTGGAGAAACCTGGGTTAAAATTCCCAGCTAGTCATGAAGTTCACTGGGTAACCTTAGCCAGCTAACTATTTCTCAAGCTGTAGTCTCAGCACCCAGGCAAAAGGCAAGGAAATTGGGGGGGAGGGGGGGAAGGCATGCGCACATTTTCCTTCTGCATGTGGTGCTCCCACGTCCCATTACTTTGCCATTTGCCTGGGTGCAGAAAATGAAGGCATGTGTGTCTGGGCAAAAGGCAAGGGAATGGCAGGAAGTGCATGTGTCTCCCCCTCCCATTCCTTTGCCTTCTGCCTTGGCATGCATTCTTTGTGCCCAGGCAAAAGGCAAGAGAGTGGAGGAAAGGCTTATGCACACTTTCCTCCTCTACATGGTGCACACCTCCCATTCCTTTGCCTTTTGCCTTGGCATAGAGAAGGAAGGCGCATGTGCTTGGGCCAAAGGCAAGAGTATGGGAGGGAGGTACACATGCCTCACCCCATTCCCTTGCCTTTTGCCCTGGTGTGCATTCTCTGTGCCCAAGCAAAAGGCAAGAGAATGGGTTTCTTCTCCACGTGCAGCACTCCCCCTTCCATTCCCTTGCCTTTTGCCTTGGTGCATGCTTTCTGTGCCTGGGCAAAAGGCAAGGGAATGGGAGAGAAGGCACGCTCACACCTTCCTTTTCAGCATGTGGTATGCCCCCTTCCAATTCCTTTGCAAAAAGCAAGGGAACTGGAGGAGGAGAATGAGGGGGGAAGCATGTGCACACCTCACAAATAAATTTGCAAAGGTTAAACTTGAGCATGTGGAGGGAGGACTGTATTTACTACCTTGAGTATCTGAGGCAATATGCCCTTGAATGGTAGATAGTAGGGAATATGAAAAGGAGGGTGATACTGCGCTTATGTCTGGCTTGTGAGCTTATTGTAGGTATTAGGATGGTCACTGTGGGAAGTATACGTTGGCCAAGATAGACCTTTTGTCTGTTCCAGCAGGGTTCTTGTTATGCCTTTGTGAACCACAAAATCGAGCCCACCAGAAAGGTGACAAAATAACTGAAAAAAGGAAGGAGAGGGACATCTTCAAAGCAACAGGAAAAAGACAAAAGAAGGAGCAAATATTTGCTGAAAACAGTCAAGCCCACCTAAAGGAACTCTAAGCAATAAATTAAAAACAGAACATTACCAGTGTTATCAACGAATAAGCTTTATGTGCATGAGAACACTAATATGTAAGGTATTCAAGTGTATATTACATTCACAGTAATATCAGCATGTACATGGGTTTGACATTTTTCATTGAATATTTGATTCTTTTTTTCTTTTCCTGACCAAAAAAAAAAAACTGAATTAGGCAAGCTGGGTGCATTACATGTTAGCATAATGTTAGTCCACTCTTGCCTTATTGTGATATCATAGTATCCTATCTAACTGGGAAAGAGCACCTCAACAAGAATGGTGGGGAAGGGAAAAGGAGCACCTGACATATCGCCTGTGCTATTTTTCATTTACTGAAAATGGTGAGTGGGTAGAAACATAACCTCCTAAAACATGCTGGCCGCAGCAAACAGAGAAGCATTTGCACTAATTAGTATTAGCCATTAGAATACCCTTGTGTTTATTTTGGAATGGATAAACACAGACATTTTGTAACAACGTGTGGGTGTTAATGCTGCATTGTTGTTTCTGCTATCACTGTGTCAGTTTCTACAGAAATGTCCACAGATGTTCCTGACTTCTCAATGCTGACTAATACACTGCACAAACACAAATTTAGGATAAATCACATTGCCTAGTGTGTGGTACATGCAGCCTTTCCTCCCCATGTGTCCATTTCAGTCCATTTCTATCATATTTTCTGAAGAGTTCTCCTGAACTCAATAACCACGATTTTTTTTTTAATTCCAGCTTGCCTTATCTAAAAATCCACTGGGTTCGATCCAGGCTTTGGCCAAATGAGAGCAGACCTGTTGCATTCTATAGCCAACTTGTGACCTAGGGAGCCAACTCCATGTGGCTTTCAGACTGTTCTTTAACTGCGATTGAGAAAATCCTCCCACTGGTTTTAACTGGAAATTTTCTCAAATCTCATAACAGCTATGTGTGTGTGTATGACTGCAACCTGTGAAGTTACATCTCTTGTACTGCAATTTGACTTAGAAAAAGCATTTCATCTAAACCAGTGGAAGTTTTCCCACCAAGCCAAACAGTGCCAGGGGCACATGCAGCTGGGAAGGGGAAGGCTAATTCTTTTCACCCCAGCTGGCTTCCCCCTATCACAACCCATGCAATCATATTTAGAAAAAGCTGCCCACTGGCTTCAGTAGGCAAAAAAATCCCAAGATTAACTGTAATGTTCAGGGACGGCTGAGTCTTTGTGCATTTGAATTGTATGTGTGTGTACTAATCATTATAAATTATATTTTTAGCTGATGTTTTTGTATAGTTTTTACTCTGTACTATTTTTAATAACCTGTAAGTCATCTTCAGTCTCATTGTTGAGGAAAGGGTGGGATATAAATGAAAATAACAACACGACAACAACAACAACACTTAGTGCCACTTGGACCTCTAAAGACAGAGCAGGATTCATGAGAACCCCTAAGCCGTCAACCTGTCACTATGTAATATTTTTAACACGTGCTCTTTTTTCCAAGTTGCAACGTAACAAATTTTTCTTATATATTATATTCAGGACACAATCTTAAGAAACAGACAAGCAGACAAAAGGATGGGCGGTTGGCAGTACTGATTCTCATCCAGGGTTGCCAAGTGGAACAGATGAAAAAGAAAGGAAAAGAAAAACAAGGTCAGGAAAAAAGTCTTAAAGCCTTTGTTATATGAGGTTCAGCTGAGCCAGACACAAAAGAATGTTTGAAGTGGAAGCTGCCTCACCAAAATCCCTTCTCGGTCCCAATGAGCTCCGCTAGATTGAAAACTGACACTGCCCAAAAGAGGCTCACACTGCTCTAACAAGGCGGGGGGGGGGGGAATACACCGACACCCTCCCTTCTGACCCATCAGAGCCCCCAGACAACTTGAGTGAAGCCTCTAACAGACATATTTGCAGCTGCCATCAAGTGCATCACAATGCAGAGGGCTTTCTAACACTTTGAAACCTAACACCAAACCTAACACCACATACGACATATACCTTACCATACTGGTTGCTTTGACGTACACGTTATCTTTCAAATGGCAATTTCCATCGTTAGGAATTACTATTCCTGCTAATTTACTGTCAAGAGCCAGATGGGAGGTCTGGTCTGTCATCATCAGGAGTAGACGTTTTGCTTCTTTGCGCCAACCAATTTGGCTCTATAAAAAGCAGGGAAAGAATAGCTGAGTGTTGTACGATTGGAATATGCAAGACAATGAATTCCAGCCAATGTCTCCCTAAGGAGGCAATGATGGTTCTTCTTTGCTGTTCTTCCCCCAGTAAGTAAAACATTCTTATTTTCTCAGACTTAGAAACGGATTAGAAATTGGCTTAGCGAAGGGATTTTAATGTTGTGCTGTGCAATTTTATTAGTTTTTATGTTATCTTCTAATGAATTTTAATGGTTTTTAACTTTACAGCTTATTTAATGGATTTTAATTAACTTTTACAGTCATATTTTTACTAACGTTCTTGAATAATTTTTAGTCTGTACTGTTTTTAATAAGCTGTAAGCTGCACTGAGCGCTATTATTGGAAAAAAGGCGAGATAAACATGAAAATAAATAAGTAAATGAATAAATAAATAAATGTCAAAAAAATAGACTTAAAGTGACTGAAACAGTGGACTCTACCCAAGACAGCTCCATGTCTTTAACAGAAAGAATGCCTGAGTCCTAAAAATACTTTCAAAACTATCTGGCCAGGGTTCATGAAGGAGAAGGAAACAAAAAAGAGATGTGATCACCACAAGCAAAACGGACTTCGGCTTTACAAGAAATTATCAACCACACACAACAATACAGCATCATTATTTTATGTCAACTATTAAGCAAAGTAATAAAACAAAGACTTTTTTCCAAATTAGCAGTTACTTCTCACCTGGCACACAGCAGCCTGAAGCATAGCATCAAATCCTCCTTCGGGTGTGTCAATATTCCCAGAGATCTTTTGCTTATTAATTGCACGTCTGAATTCTGCTATTTTGTCAGTCAATGATAAGACATGGATATAGCCATGTGGAGGCATGCAATCTAGTTCATAATCACTTTTTGGGAAAAGAAGAGATGCTATATTATAAATAATTCCTAAAAAAATAATCTAGGTTTATTCTGTATACCTTGAAGTATGACTTAGCTTTAAGCTTTAGAACAGTTTAGGCAAGTTTAAAATCAAGGCATATCTTAAGTCTCTAACACACATTAGAAAAATGCAGGCTAACATACATGCAGAAAAAGTCCTCTGTGAAACCAAACTGTAGGCTTTCAGTTATTCAGTGCATACTATTTCTTTTTTAAAAAAGGAAAAGGGAGTGAAAAAGACCCCTACCTAGAATTTATAGCCTGCTTTTTTGTTTTAGGAGGTAGTGTGCATGTTTATAACATATGAAAATGTTAGAGGACGTTTAGGCACTGAAGGCAGATTTAAATGTTTGCTCGCTTGCTTATTTACCTATTTATTTTTCCAAAGAAACTTCCAGAAATTCAGATTAAGACAGTCTAGTTTAGAAGCAGTGCATATGTATGTTACCTTTTCTCTCCGGATTTTCACAGATAAGTATATAACACTACTTACCTGCACTGATTATGGATTCTGCCTGGATGAATACTAATATAAGGTGACACTGTCTTATCCACATAGGATCCAAATCCAAGTCGTAAATCAATGGAAATATTTTCCATCTTTTGTGATAAGTCGAATCCAACAGAATTTAATTTTTCAATGTTTTTGTGCATTGATGCAGATACATCAACTAAATAATAGAGGTCCACAGGGTACTTTTCCAGTGGGCGGACTTTCAACATAAAACTTGCTTCAGATCCTGATAAAAAAGCAGAACTATAATGAGGATTTCTGAATAGTTATATTACTTTAAAATCAAATCCTGTAAGCTTATCTCCTTCTAAATCCAGATCGATAAAATGTGACCTGCTCCCTGGACTGTTAAGTAATTAATTAACGTCATGCATTTCACCTGGCATGGAACCCAAGGCAACTTACAACAAATTAAAACAGAGTACAGCTAAAATCTTATTATGCAAAAATAAAAATAAAAACCTAAAAGAACTAAAATAAAAAGTTAAAATAAACAATTACATAAATAAATAAAGAATCTAATGAAAGCATAAAGTTAAAACAGATCAAAACACATTTTTTTTTAAAAAAATACACATCATAATTCTCAGCAGTAATTAAGCCTGAAGGACAAACAACATTTATTGCTCTCTTTCAGGGGGTCTATGAAGCCATACTGCTGGACACTACCAGCAGTGGTGGCAGCAACAGGGACGTGGCAGTGAGGGAGTGTATATGTGCGCGTGGATGCTGAGGGTGCAGTTTCAACGAGGGAGCAGTTTCAGCACCCACAACCCTCAGTTATGCGTCCCTGACAAAAGGGACATGGCAGCAGGCATATGTGTCTGCCCAAACTATGACTCTGGAGACCAGGTTTGAGTCCCCACTCAGACATGGAAACCCACTGGGTGACCTTAGGCAACTCACATTCTCTCAGCCTCAGAGAAAGGCAAAGGCAACAAATATTGCCAGGAAAACCCTCATAACAGTTTCCCTTAGGGTCAGCGCAAGTCAGCTTTCAAAGGGAAGAGACATGATGGCTAGAAAGAACCTCCCTCTGTCAGCAGCACTTTGGTGTTGTGTGCTTTCAAGTCACTTGTGTGTTATGGCAACACTAAGATGAATCTATCACAGGTTTTTTTTTTCCCCATGCAAGATTTCTTCAGAGGGAGTTTGCCTTTGCCTTCTCTTGAGGCTGAGAGAATGTGTCTTGGCCAAGGTAACCTAGGATCTGAGCAGATTTTCGAACCCTAGTCTTCAGAAACCTTTAATAAACAAACAAATAAATATTTGAACATTTAAATCTGAAATTAAATATTTAAATCTTGAGTTAAGTCTTGTCAGTCCGCAGAAACAAATTATCTCTACAGAGGTCCTTAGAAAGAAAAAGCTAAGAACCACTGCTATACAATATACCCAACAGATGTATGGTTTCCCCCCTAGGTAATCAAGTTCAGTGCCTGATTGTTCTTAGAAGAAAGCAATTTAAAACCAATATATATTCAATCAAAGAATGATTATAAAGCCAATATTATAACATGGGTGAGTCCATCCTTTCCTGACTATTTTTTAAAATGTATGTTTCAGTATCCCTTCTATAAACGAATGTAAAATACTAAATAAACATTAGTGTTATATTTTATCTGGTGTGTTAACATTAGTTTATATCTATGTTAGGAATGTGTGTTGGATTTTATGCAATTGTGTGTAAAAACTGAAATAAATATAAAAAAATGGATGTAGGCCACTTTTCTATTACGTTTACAGTCACATTTTTACTGGATATTTTAAATGTTTTACACTGCTTAATTAATGTTATATTTAACTGGTTTTAAATTAAAATTTGATCTATAAACATTTTTTATTCATTTTAATGGCTTTAAATAAAAATTCTAAATGAAATAATTAAATTAATAGCCCAAAAATATTGTTGATATATGCTTCTTTATTAATAAAAGAACAGAAATATAAAAAGGAAAAAGAAAATAAGAGAGAGATTAGAAGATCACTAAATAAATATTTACAGCAATGAAAATTTCAAAAATAAGGAAGCGGTATATACATAAAGAAGACTTCGATAGGTGTTAACATCAATTTATGTTGACTTGGCCACACACAGAAAGCACATCCTTGTTAAAAGATATTAACCCCCTATGACAGCCTGGTTTGAAACTTCACTGTTTTTCAGATAAATTTTAATGTGTTTTCAAGGTGAGTATTAATAAGATTTAGTGTCAGAAAAAAATAATCTTTGTAAATATTCCTTTCAGATTTCAGAGGGTGTGAAGTCTGGCTTTATGAGAAATCATATAAACTATGCTTCAAAATGTAATGGGATTTGCATATGAATTACAGGCTTTAGTTCAGGGCTGGCAACTTCTGAATGGACCTATTTGTTTTCTTTACAAATGGAACATCCTTGATCAGGAAGTTGCACTACAACATTAGGTTCTGTTCCAGTTTAGGTTCATCTGTGTTTCCCAATTTTCCAGTTTGCTGCTTCCAGGACACTTGTTGCTGGATGAGAGCCACGTTTCCAAGAGCTGTGATCTGCTTGGGCAGCCACATAGCAGGCAAGAAAATTGTCAGTACCAGAAAGTTTCCATCTTCTCTCAATCTCTCTCTTTCTCTCTCTCTCACACACACATACACAGTGGTGTCCACTCACAGGCCTCATTCAGATACAAGCTTAACTAGTTTAGAGTTCGCAATTTTGGTGGGTACACGAAAAATCTCCCCAAGACTCATTATATGTTGTATACCCTCTGCCATGGAATTTCAGATGCAAACAACACACACGCGCGCGCGCGCACACACACACACATTAATATAAGGATTCCATTGAATAATCTGCTGTCAAATTTCTGTAGCAACTTCTTCCAGGAAGACTTAGGGCTCACTTTATTATACAACAATCAGCTAAGTGTCACCCATCCCCAAATTTAAACCATCATTTAGCATTAAAAATATGAGTCTCAGAAAACCTTCAATATATTGATGAAAATCTGCCTTAAAGAAATGACCTCAGTTAATAAAGCCTCTGAGAAAGAAGCTTCTTTCTACAATGTCTTTTTATGCCTGCTCAGCCCCCTCTTCCTCCTTGACCTCTGTCTAGTTAGAAGTCTTTTTAGCAGTATCAACAGTGGCAGGATGGTGAAGAAGACTGGAAAAAATACACACTTTCAGTTTGAGCAGAAGCATGTCTGCAATGAACAACACCATACAGCTTGAGTGGGGAATGGGCAATATTCTACTCTAGCTGATCCAACTGGAGCCACGGCTGCCTGCTTACAAGGCAAGGTAACAAACAAGCAGCTGCCTTTAGAACCCCTTACTGAGCATGTATTAACACAAAACAGAAAGCAAAGGGGAGAGAAGATAAGCCTCACTAGCTCCTTCGAGCACGTTAAAAAAGCATAATCTGTACGTTTGGTCACCACAATGGAAATTATTAGAAAAGTGGAAAGTGGTGAAAAAAAAAAATCACCCCTGGATTCATTTTGGAAGAAGCCTTGAAGTGTTCTCTAGAAGATTCCAAATGTATTTGTTTATTCCTGCAAGGCTTACTTGACCTGGCGGTTTCATTTTGCATGTGTATATTGTTTGTTTTGCATAAAAAATCTGCTGAAACAAATTGAACTGCTCCTCTTTTTTGCGGCGTACAAATCTACCCCTATTCTTTCCACATTATTTCTGCCTCTGGCACCAAAGTTTCTGTTAAAGAAGTAATGCTCAGGAACATACCTACCTCACTAAGTTAGGAACACCTGTACTTAAAAACCAATCACCACAAATTTATAGAGCATATTTGGCAAGGGTTATTCCAAATAATTTGTTTTTTAAAAAATGGCACACTTTTCTCACAGTTTTTCCAAGAGACCATAATATCATACCCCGGCAAAGATTGGAAAAGTATACCAGGTATACATATTTCATTTTAAGATGGAAAGAGCTGGATGCCAATTCCATAGGTATGCATAAAGTACCATACTGAAGCTGGTTTTCAAATCAACTCCAAAAATGAACTCTGAATATATTTTCTTACATCCCAGAGGTGGCATCTTTAGGAACGTTGCTATTTATTTATTTAGAATATTTATTTATATTTATTTAGAATATAATGCATACTAATCAAGATTATAGATCCAGGATTATAGATGCCAAACAAGGCAAAGCACAACAGCTACATTGTGAAGGTATCTGCCTTATCTGAAAGAGGTACTGTTGTATCAGATCAGGGGTATCAGATCAAACCAGAAACATCCACATACGTATGACTCCTTTTCACTTTATTATACAACAAATGCCTAAGATTACAGCCATGCTTGACTTGGCAGAGGAACACAAAGCTGCACTGTATTTCTCCATTAACTAAAAGAAATGCTAATGCACAGAAGGCATCCTTGTCATTACCGTTAAATACTCCCCTGTGAAAGGAGATGATGAAACACAAATGAGATTTCAGAATAACCTGTTCTTTTTTCTAACATTTTTCCTTTAGCCTTATTCTCTGTGAAATAATTTCCATTAGTGGAATTACTCATTGTCTTTTATTGCAATACTGTTCCATGGAAGAGATAGACATGTTTTTCCATGACAAATGCCAATACAAACAAGAGAATTACATTGATTTATAGAAATATACAAATCCGTGAAGGATTATGTAGCTGTGGGAAAGACATTATCACTTGGATAATCAAAGTGCTGTTGTGGGGTGGGTGGAATAGGACAACTTTGGGCATCCTATATGCCAAATTCCTTAAAGAAATTCCTTGGAGGACACAAATGTGAAATAATGGTTAAATGCCTTTCAATAACTGATTCTCAACAAACTCTGGCTATTATTCCAGAATGTCAGACTATCAAGTATAAGTCAGTCACCGGACTTGCAGATGTCTGTTAAACAGTGGTGAATGAAATCCAAGAAGTTTTTTTGTCAGCTAGGTTTGAAGAAGTAGTTAAGCTCATAAGGCCTTACATGGTAGCCCAAAACAACAGACACTTGATCTCTAAATCAGGTTAATCCCATTTTTATGTGATACATATACAGGGGTGTAGTGGTAAATTTAGAAGTGAAGGCCGTCAGGAGGAAATTCTCCACAGAGAGTCCAAAAGGGCAATTGGCTTTGTTCATTTAAGCAATTTCTGGGAGTTCTCATATTTACAAAACAAGTCTGTCATAAAACCACTCCCAAATACTTGGGATTAGAACAAGGATAGCTAATAACCATACAATATTCCTAGGAAAATCCATTGTTTGTAAAATCAGTTGCTATGGGGGACTGTAACTAAACTCAGAAGGAACAGGAGAGTTCAAGGAGGTTGCCAAATAGTCACAGTCCCTGCTAATCAAAAAGTCCTGGAGGAGTCCTGGATCTACTCCATCACTGCTCACACTGAACAGATTCCAGAGCTACACCACCAGTCCTGCCTGAAAGATCCCAATGGTTTCTACATGCCCAGCATCCAAACAATGAGTATAGATGTCTGTAAAGGGGCAGCCAATGCACACAGGCTTCCTTTCTGTAGCTGTCCAAGTTCAACATGTGGAAGTCCAGTGTGGAGCAACAGCAAGGGTAGGGGCAGCACCATGGCTTGTGAAACAGAGCTCAGAAAAAGTTAGTGTTGTGGATTATAGCTCCCACAACCTGGGAACCGCAATCCAAAAGAAGGACATTTTTCAGGTGCTTGCATGAGGAGGCTTGCAAGACACAGATGAAAGAATGTTTAGAATACCCAAAAATAGTCAGAAAACATGTTTTTCCAAGTATTGAGGAAAAAATGACAAGAAAATCACTGCAGTTAACTCTGCACAAAATCCCCATGTGGTTGTTTGGCACAGCAAACAGTATTTTCTGCACAGGAAACTTTTTCTGCATAGAAAATAATACTTCTGAGTAGTTTAAGAACCACTGCTCTAAATATAATATCAGTTCAGCAAAATCCTATTTATCTTACAATAAACTTGCTCCTTAACTAGACGATTATAACTATGAAAGTTCTTCTTCTGGGCTTGGGTAACTGACTACTACTGACTATGGATTTCAGTTTTCAGAAATCTTTTAATCAAGGATTTTGATTTACCTTTATTTTCAGATGATTTTAACACATACACAGAAACATACACACACACTTGTGGGGTTGTGTGTAGCAGGAAATTGAGCCAAACTTGTTTTCATGAGTTTTGGTGGCAGTTTGGGTGATTTGGATGACTTATGTATGCAATAATGGGATGTCCTGAGGAAGCCTGATGAATATGAGAAGGACTTGGGGGCAGTATGTGGTTTACACTTCCCTTATTCCTAATATATATGCATTAGGGACAAGTAGCCCCAAAAAGGTACTGTATAGTGTACAAGTGTACTCTGTACAAGTGACTTCCAAATCTGCAATTTTGAGCACCTGCAGAGCATGGCATCCCTATGCATTAAATGGTGGCAACACAAACATGGACATGCTGAAGTGTCCGCACATACATTGTCATGATGTAATAATATACGATACAATCATAAGCATTTTTCACTATTTGCAGGGGGTCCTGGAACTGTACCTCCACATAAACAGCGGGTCCACTGTACATATGCAGCTAATATTGCCAGATTCTCTCCAAAAACAACTCTTAAATGAGAACACTCTGAAGTGCTATGTTTTTACAAATGAAGTTCATACAAAGGTTCCAAACTTCCAGGCAACTCCCACAATGTGAAATACTTTTGTCATGAATGAAGTTTTTGTTTTCTCTCATTTAAATCATCACTCTAAATCCCCAAGAGTCTGGAACACCAGCTTTGTGAATAAACAATGACTTCTACTCTGTTCTGTATTAAAATACCACAGCAACAGTTTGTAGGGAACAAGGTCTATACCTGTGTAATTCTTAACGTGATTTTGACCAGAACATGCTCAGCAACTGTATCCAGCTATAATTTTAAGAATTAGCAGATAACCCAATCTCATCTTTGCAGATGTATTAACTTCCTGAGAACATTTGCAATGCAGGTAGAAGGTCGTTCACTATCTCTAAACTCATCTTTTTCTTGAAAATTTTAGATTTTAGGTACACAATATAAATGCTTGAATTAACTACTTCAATACAAGAAGCAGAAGGCAGTAATGAATGAATGAATGAAAGAAAGAAAGAAAGAAAAGAAGAGAGAGGGAAAGATTCACATGGCAACTAATGTAGAATATTTTGCCCCATTTAATAGTTAGAAGATGTGGACCATATTATTAGAAGCAGCTAACTTTGGCTTGGCTGACGTAGATTTCCAAGTTACCATCCCTCTTTAAAGTTAAGGATAGGAAAATGTTTATTTGTTAAAACACTTAGTGTAATCAGATAATGTTATATTGGTAACGTGCTGTAACAGAAGTACAAGATTAATCTAGAATTTTCTCCAGGAGAATGCGTTGCCCTTGTCCCACTTCAGAAGTTCTCATGTGAATCAGTGGAGGTAGATGCACGGCAATATGCAAGGATCTGCCTGAATACATTTGCCAGAAAGAAGGTTGGTACTGTCAGCTTCAACAGGGCCCATCCATCTTTTAGAGCAGGAGAGGGCAACTTGGTTGGGGGTGCACCTGGTCTGTAGACCACATGTTGCGTACCATGGATGCCAAGTGTTGGTTTGCTGACTTCTGTAGCAACCACAAAAGACCTCCCTCCCACATCCCCATCCAGGACATATTTTTCAAGTAAAATCAAGAACAATAACAAACAAATTTGTCTTTCAAAAGGCACTGATAAAGAAAAATCTGGCTGTCTCAAGACAGTAATGGCTAGTGATGCCCATGGCAGAGGGAGGGTTAAAGGAACTGTCCAAGTGCTGAAGCTATTTTGGAGATAGAATTCAACACCTTTGATGGCTCCTTTAAAATTCAGACTAAAACCTGGCATAAACTCACTGCCTACAGAAACAGAAATTACCGGCTACTAGTACTTGAAGTGGATGGGTGTAGAATCTTTTAACAAAACCAAAATCCTGCTCAAACCATCGTATGGAGGATAGTGAAAGTCTACAGTGGAACCAGAGCCAGAGTGAGCATGTCAGTAGAAAAGTGAGGGTAGAGAGAATGAGAACTTATACGAGAAAAATCCCACATGGGAGAAGATACTGAAACTGGAGAATGAAATCTCCCTAAAAACATAGAAATCGCGTATCATAAACAGGTTTCTTTTACACATTTTTGGCAGAGGAGAAAGACAATTGGATATAGAGATATTCACTCCTAATTATCAATATCAGTGAACATTTAGTGGAAATTAGACAATGGATAATGACAGACAGGCTCATTAGCTGTTTACACAGATGCCAAGGATATAAAAATTACAGAGGCCAAAACTAAACCTAGCAAATTTTAGATGAAGTGCAGAATTCTAACTAAACTGGCATTTTCAAAATGTTCCAGAGTAGTTTTCTTACGGAGTATGAGTTAATTGCTTTCTTTCAGTTCTTCTTTAAAGCTCACTATGTAACAGCTATCCAGAATTAGATATCTTTCCTTGGAAAAAGTCTATTTTTCAGTCTGTAAACTGTGCCCAACATTAATATCTATTTTACATACTAAAACAATATACTTTTTTAAAAAATAAGCAAACCTGGATGGAGCTGAATGGAAACTTCTCCTGGTAACACTTGTGTATTAACGTCACTGCTGGATACTCTTACATCAACTTTGGGACTTTCTATAAAATCTGCCCTGCAGCCTCTTTTAATTAAATGGAGAACTATGTCACACCGTTCCTTCCACTTTGTTCCAGTCATGAAATCCTGTTTTGAAAGAGAAAAAAACATTACAAAAATGAGAAATATTCTGTTAAAGAGAACTTTTAATAGTACCATCATGTATTGCCACACAATCCAAAGTGAAGCCTGCTAGTACAGGCAACTGTGTTAGGACTGCCCTTGAAAATGGCTCAGAAGCTATACCTAGGTCAGAATATAGCTCTTCAGATGATGCTGATGGTGGATAACTGTTTACAGACCAAATGGTACCAATTCCATATCAGCTACACCAGTTGCCAATTCACTTCAAAGCCAAATTCAAAGTACTGGTACTGAGCTTTTATTGTAGTTAAGAAGTGAAGACTACTTACTTGATGGGCTGCCGATCACCATATGAACCTACACACAAGTATAAAGATCATTAACAGACAAACCCATTTGCATGTCTGTTGAGACAGGCAACTAGACTAATAGGCACAAGACACGGAGCTTTTATGGTGGTGACCTCGTATTCTTTGGTGAGATGCAACTAAGCTCCCTCTTGCTTTTCTTTCAGGCAAACTCTGAAAAAGTTTTTTTTTTAATTATTTCAGGCTGCTTTTAATTAAGAGTATAGACGCAGGGGTATGACTTCCCTGAATGGTGTGAAAACACTGGAAAGGTGAAAAAGAAGCTTTATTAAATAAAAAGATAAATAGACAGACAGACAGACAGTTTTGTGATATTATTGTGGTGTGTTGATTTTGGATTTCATGCCAGATTGGCTTGTTTGAAATTAATGCCTGACTTCCATTTGTTTGTTTTTGCTTTTTTATCTATTTCATTTTGTTGCTTGTCTTTTTGCTTATTAGGGGTCTTTTGTGTGGTCCTCTTTGCAAAAATACTCATATGGATGTTGTTGCGTATGTCTCATGGTGTTACTTTCAGTATGACCCTTATAAAATATCCAGAAATATTGAAGTTATGGATAAACCTTCACCTATCTCCATATTTAAAGAGAGTTGAAATTTGGAGAGGATAATTAAAAATATGCAAGATGTATTATTAGCACACTGATCTTTGTTTCTTTAAGAATAGAAAATGTACTATGCATAATATGGTTTCTTCATAAAATTGTTATATTTGTGTATATTAAATGGTAGCATGTGGTTTACTCAGACAGTTTAAAATTACTCTAAAATAATTTAATTTTTTGTTACATTATAGCTTGCTTATGAGAAGCACACAAAAGGTTAAACAAGAAACCATTAACATTATAATGGAGCAAGCTATTATCTATTCTTTTCTGTGTGTATATATAAAGTGTATATATACTTTTTTGTGTGTTAAACATGGTTTGGGAGGGCCTAGAGTTATTCATGTTTTTTTCACTTTCATGCGGGTCCTGTAGTCCCAACCCTAGCAAATGTAGAGGGATGACTGTACTAGCATTCTGTCACTGTATCAACCAAACATAACTTTTTTTTATCCAACCTTTGCCTAAAGATTTTGTAGTAAGACTCACATTCTTGAGACAAGTTCTTTTTTTTTTTAATTAAACAGAAAACAAATCTGACATCTAAAAATGTATTTTGCTATGGTGCCACTGCATAATTGATTTGCTTTGGCTGACAAATATAGCCTTTGGAGTACATTGTGGTTTTCCTTCTGAACAGAACATGCAGAGAAAAATAAAACCTTTAAAGGGAGGGAATGGATGCAAAGTCCAGGCAAGCAAAAATCACGGAATATGTTCCATGTAAGAAGAACAGTTCAAATACAGAGAGACAGTAGTTCTGTGAAGCCTGGGGGTGAGATGGGGAAGTCATTGTCGTTGTGTACCCCGAAGTCATTTCCAACTTATGGCAACCCTAAGGCAAAACTATTGTGGGTCTTCTTGGCAAGACTCGTCCACAGGGGTTTTTACTTTTGCTGTCCTCTGGGGATGAGAGAGTGTGACTACTCACAGTCACCCAGGGGGTTTCCACAGCTGAGCAAGGATTCCAACCCTGGTCTCCAACGTTCTAGCCCAATGCCCAGACTACTACATCTTGACTCAGAATGTCTCTGTTGAATGTACAGTGCATACCACTGAGAACCTTAGAAAAGCAGGGCTTCCTACTATGTGGAGAGAGCCCTAGATGAACAGAAATATATTTGTGCATATACCTTGTATAGACATTTAATTCAACACATATATTCTTTTATTTGGTTTTTAGTCAGCCTTTCTTGCAAAAGTATGACTCAGGATAGTTCATGTGAAAATTAACAAAAATGGAACAGATAAAACCACAAAAATTAAACATAATAAAACCCAACTGAATGAAATATTATATTATGGATTATTTGGAATTAAAAGCAATTCAATAGCAGTTCCATGAAAAATTACATCACCTGATCATGAAAATCCTTTCAACTGCTGAAAGCCTTCCTGTTTTTAAAAGTGTTTGCCTGCTAGTGGAAGGAGAACAGGGAAGGGGCCAGTCTAGCCTTGCTTACCAGAAAGTTTTAGAGTCTGGGGCAACTCCAATCTATAGTTTCATGTTACCACCACACATTCCTCTGAGGGTGTTGGGACTAAAATCTCTATGGCTGGCTGGGGTCATATAAGAGGATACAGTCCTTTAGATAGCTTAAGCATACAGGATTTTATAGGTTTTGTGAAGTACTTTCAATTGTGTCCTGAAACGAAGAAAATTAGTAGATTCATAAATTACTGAACTTGGAGAATATGGACACAATGTTACTGTTTGTTTTCTTTTTTACATTTGAGTGTATATATGTGTATATGTACGTATATAAATAGAAAGAGAGAGAGACAGAGAGAGAGACAGAGAGAGATGTATACTATATGTGTACAAGTATATGTACAGAGGTGTGTGTGTGTGTGTATACACATACACACGTACATACATATTTAAGTTTAATAAAAAGTTTAATAAAAAGAATTTTAAAAATTGTGTCTTGAAACAACTCAGTAGACAATGAAGTTGTTATAATAAGAGAGTCACATGTTCCTTAACCCACCCCAGTCAAGAGTCTGGCCACATGCACCAAAGTTTGGAATAAGCAATCATTAGCTGGGTCCCAGGATTACAAGCATATGTACCATTAGGCATAGAATGAAGGAATGGATGAGTCTTGGCTCCCATTTGTGTGGATGCACAGATCAAAGTTTCTGTGATCTTCACATCTGATATACAGATTGCACGTTACTTCCTTTTTGCCATCATTATCTCTAAGTATTGTAATAATGAAGCATATATGTAAACAAACAGGCATAACAAAGTTTGTCAAGAAAAAACTTGCATCAGTTATACATATACTGAACCAGGAATTATTTGAAGCACATGGCAGGAATAGTTGTGATTAAGAGTCTCAGTTAGCCACTCTTTGTCTTCAAGCACCTACAAACAGCAAATTAAAATGGTTTGAACTATAAAATACAAAGTTTTAAAATCTATTCAAGTTCAGCTGTCCATTACTATCACTACATTTTTCTTCGAAATTCTGAAAGTGGAAATCAGACATGGTAAAGTATGCTAGCTTTTTTACAAGATGCCTTCTGTTTGCCAACTTTCTAAAATTAAGCTGGAAACAGAAAAAAAAGTTGGCTGCAATGGAAGACTAAACTGGGGCCAAAAGCATTCTTCACTCAAGCTATAAAACTGGTTGAAATTGCTTGGTGCAGGAACCATACATGGGTGGGAGGAGCCATGGCAGATGCCCTATTACCCATGGCGACAAAACTGTTATTCCATGTCTGTAGAGATGTTGTTGCTGTCCTCTTTGCCAGCCCTTGGAGCAGCTACAAATCTTTAGTCTCATTCACTCATGCCAAGATTTGCAGTCTCCCAGCAAAACATCTTCTGGTGAGATAAAAGCCATCACCTGTTGACGTCCCTTGAAAACATTTTGAAATTCTAATGTTAAGTAAGTTTTTTTTAATGGAAATGTTCAACTTGTGTGAACTGAATACCGTCTATACCAACAGTCTTGTGCAAGGCACATGCTAAAGACTCACAACTAATAATGGAGACTGTCCCATTGCAATCAATCAGCCAATCAAGTACACCCAACAATGTTGACCAAGGATGGTTAACTCCTCCTCATAAGCTATACTGGTTAGGGATAATGGGAGTTGCTACCCCAAATCATCTGGAAGGTTGCATGTTCCTGATCCTGCTGTAAACCAAAAGAAATAGGAGTTTTGTATGGAAATTGTATGGCAGGATTGTATGGTGGTACTGGTGGATTATTTGAGTGGAAAACTTCACAGCTGATGGAATAAGGGTTGGTAAACTTCTACATTCTGTGGCAGAGGTGGGATTGCCTGAAAGGAAAACCCTCCATTTGAGGTTTATTTTGGAGGCCAAAACCCATCTTATGTTGTGCAAAGAATACGGCTCAGATTCTGAGGAATCTGAATAAATTACAGCATCACAGCTTGTTAAAGCATGATATAACATCTATTTAGTGACACACAACACAGACTGACATAAGTCCATTATGTCATTTCTTCCCCATGGCAAATGGCAAAAGTGCAATTTCTTCCCCATCTCTCCAAATTACTACTGATTCTTATATTTCATATTATTACTGATACCTGTTTATACAGCCTAAAAGTTACTGGCAATTGTTAGAACTTTCCCACTGATGCTGGAGGCCTTTTTGTTTCATTTGCCGAGATGGAAGAGAAGTAGCTAAACAGACAAATAAATACCACGATGATTAACAAAGGAAGGGCTTACCTCTTGACTGCACCATCCACATTCAGAGCCCAGAGCAAGGCAAGCCGTACATGTTTCTCCATGTGAGGTGGCACATTTGTTGTCTGCTGTTATAGTAATAATAAGGTAAAAAAAAAAAAGTATTCAGCAATTTGTACACATGAACAAAAGGGGACAAGTACAATTCTGACATTTAAAAACACCTAGAAAAACAATTTAATGCTACCTGCAAAGGATTTTCCAGAAAAGGGGCAGCTCAAAAAATAGTACTGCATAGCATAAATATAAGGTTGATACTTATGCTTTTATTTATATATATATATAGAGAGAGAGAGAGAGAGAGAGAGAGATAGATAGATAGTGCTTTGAGCACTATCAAAATGGACAGCTATATCAACCCACAAGAGTTCACGACTGAATTCAGTCAAAAAGAAAGGTGAGTTCATAACCTATCATACAGTGAAGCCAGGGTAACTTTTGATTATCATGGACTATGACATCAGCTGTCACCTATTTTAGGCTCCCCTCTTGCTTTGGTTTAGCTGCAAACTGCAGCAATCTACAATAACTGAAGGGGAAATGGATTACATGCTTGTATTTTTATGAGCTATCCCTGACGATATTTGAGGATGGCTTGGTCTTGAACAGGCAAGATGCATAGCTTTACAAAAGATCTGCTATAAGGAGAGATGAAATGTCTAACAACAACAACAACCTTATTAAAATTGTATTAGTACAGCTGCCTGCCTTTTTTTATGATGGCCTGAATTCTAAAATATACAACTACTCTTCTATTCATGGCTTTGATGGAAAGCCCTAGCAACCTCTTTCCAAATGTAATGCCATCACACTGTTTCTGTCTGTATATCTTTCTAACTTTTAAAATGACTTCTGTGAGGTGGCTGCAGTGATATGTGGGTATATGTGTGTTCTTGGGATGATCGTTTTCTCAAAGTTCAGCCGATTTTCACATATTTGAGCAGGCTCTAGTGTCCCTCGTGTACCCTGCAAATTTCTTCATGGCTCGTTAATGTTTTTTTTTAATTCTGCTCTTAAAAGAATCCATATAAATATACAATTCTGAAGAACCTGGAATATGAAGGTGGGGACAGTGGAGACCAGATTTACTATAAAGGCCTGGCATATTCTGGCTATTATGACTTCTGCACTCTACTGACTCAACTGCTCTTAGCTGTCCTAGCATCTGTGGCCAAGCAATCACTATTTTTAAATATATTTCTTTACTTTCCTTTTCTACAGATTATCGATAAATACAATGCACGTATATTGAACAGAAATTAAATTTTTTCTTCAGTCCCCCTCCCCATATAGCATCTGTCCTAAATGGATTTCCAGGGATACATGCAGGACTTCTCTCTCAGGTCAATATTCTGTAATGACTTGGCCACAAGCAATTCACTGGGGTGGCTGCAGTGTCTTTTGGATGCTTGTTGTATGTTTGTGTGTATTAATATCTATATCTATATCTATTAAGGACAGCACGCCATCTACTGTTTTCATCCTTTTGATAGAGAACTTTGAAAGTCTGCCCTTGAAATGCAGTCTGTTGTTCCTATCCAGCCAGGTCTCAAGAGTGCCCAGAGTGGCAACAATGAAGTATTGCTGTCTTCATATCTGTAAAGCCCAAGAATTGAAAGGCAGAAGATGAAGGCATCTATTCCCGGTACTAAACTGAAAAATAAACCTTTATGATCAATATTATGTAGTTCTGGAGCACTAAATAATAGCAATATGTTTCTTCAAGTGCGGGCTAAAATTTGTCATTGTTGTGTACCTCCACGTCATCTCTGACTTACAACAACCTCAAGATGTTTATTGTGGTGTTTTCTTGGCAAGATTTAGAGCAACTTTTCCCTTGTCTCCTAAGGCTAAGAGAGCATGGTTTTCTTAGGTCACCAAGTGGCTTTCCATGACTGAGGGCCTTTCCGCACTATATTGTTACAGCGCTATTACTCCACTTTCAACAGCCTATGGAATCCTGAAGTTTGCAGTTTAGGGAGGGGCATTTAGAATTCTTAGCCAGATTGCTCTTTGGCCTCAGTAAACTGCAAACCCCAAAGTTCCACAGGATGTTGGGAATAATAGCACTATAACAGAGTAGGGCGAAAATCGGCCAGGAGACCATGACACTCTAATCAGCACATCAAACTAACATTAGCTTAATTTTAACCAGTAATACCAATTACAGTAAATTTGTTCAAGCAATAGGATTTATACAAGAGCTGCCTATTCAGAAATTGATTGAATGGGTCCATTCTAGCTCAGACTAATATTTGAATCTGGGCATTAGACGCAAAAGCAGACAAAATGCTCAGTGGCTCTTCTTTGTCAGGAAAAAAAAAAGTAAACCTCCCTGCATTAAACCTGATTTAGAAAGATATGTTGACCAAGCCACAGACAAAGTTTCTTCCAAAGTATGCTGACCTAAATCCAGTTGCTAGTCCAAACTAGAGAGTACCCACTGAACCAACTACTGAATGGCAAGTCACCACTTCTGTAAATCCCATTAATTAACACATTAATTAACACATATGTGAAACACATATATTAATTAACATACATAAAAAAGACACAGAAAATGCTGGGTAAAATCCATACACTCGACAGATGAACTGTAAAAATAGCAAATTCTCATGGTACAACAGTTCTTGCTGGATTTTTCACTTCAGACTGTATGCTGAGATTTACATGTGAGCATTCTCCTACGTAAGCAACAGCAAAACATGGTACTTCCCTACACAGAGAAATGTAAAATATGAATGAGAAAGAGTTCTCACCTAGCTTTCGCTAAAATATCACAGAGACATGGAGCATTTCCAAACTAGACTGTTATAGTGCTATTATTCCACTTTCAACATCCTATGGAACCCTGGGATTTGCAGTTTAGGGAGGGGCCTTTGAGGCCCCTCCCTAAATTGCAAACCCAGGGATTCCATAGGATGTTGAAAGTGGAATAATAGCACTATTAACAGTGTAATGTGGATATGGCCATGATGGAAGTCTGCTTAAAGCCACAATTTTGGCTTATTAACAATAAACATAAAAAAAACCCCTAAGGACTCTAGCTGCCTTTTATGGAGTTAGACAACTGATATATCTAAATCATTGGGACTGCCTGGCTTACTGATCTAATCCAGCTGATCCAGAGGTTCTCTACTTGCCCCTCTTCTTCCCTAAAGCTCTACTCCCTCAAAAGGGACTTGAGGCAGAAGACAGCTAGAAGCCAATAATCTTTGTGGCCGAGGTTGTCACTTTCCCACTGCATCTTTATTCTTGCCCTGCTTCCCTGAGCTAGGAAGGAAGGGCAGAGTGCAGCCAATGACTGGGTATAGATGAATCTGTACTTGAGAGAGGGTTGAGGAACTGGCTGTTTTGGCTGGAGCTCCAACTGGAGGAGCTCTAGTCAATGCTTCAGCCACAGAATCATTGACAACGGAGGGCATGGCCATACTCTCTGACATCACCCAGCCAGTGAGAAGAGGAGTTCATTATGGTGGATCTGGCCTGTCTCCTCAAAGCAGTTCCCTATCCTTACCTTACATTGGTAAAACAGTAGGCCACCAAGGTTCTGGGCAAGAGTCTATCTAATCCGCCCAGGAGATGATCCAGAGGAAACACTGGACCTTCTGGGGACCGCAAAATTTGTGGTCCACTGCAGAGCTACAGCTCTTCCTGTGGTATTTAGCCCTTTTAATACCTATACATGTCTTACTAGTAGGATGGACTACTTGGAACTAAAGAATCTTAGGCCATTTCTGCACTACACTGTTATAGCGTTATTATTCCACTTTCAACAGCCTATGGAATCCTGGGGATTGCAGTCTAGGGAGGGGCATTTAGAATTCTCAGCCAGAGAGCTCTTTGGCCTCAGTAAACTACAAACCCAGAATTCCACAAGATGTTGAAAGCAGAATAATAGTACTATAGCAGTGTAGTGCAGAAATGGCCTTAGAACTCTGCGCATGCATCAGGAAGCTTTCACCCAATTCAATTTGCCTGTCCAACCAATCAGGCCCTAAGAAATGACCATACGCTAGGTAACTGCAGAAACATGAATGAAATCAGTCTAGTATAGAGGGACTGTAGAGGGGTCTGTAAATAAGTCTCTTTATGGAGCCTACTTGCTTCAAACTTCATGTATTGATAGATGTTACAAAGGAGAAAAATAAACCAAGCTTATATAATTTCTTTCAAATACAGTTCAAAATCTGGGTTAAAAATTTGTTCCAATAATCTCTTATAGAAATAACATTTACAGACATGTATTCATTCATGAAATATTTCTCATTTAGCTGCCAGTCTATTTTAAAAAAATAAAAATAAATTAGAACCAAGGCATTACTAAATTAGTTATTTTTTTTAAAAAATGCACTAGAGCTCAAAATATTTTTATGAGTTGGCTTCATACAGAACAGAGACTTTTCTTACCATTTTACCAACAGAGCCCAGACAAAACTGAACAACTATGTTGCCAAAAATCAAAAGGCAAGCTTCTACTGGCTTTAGTTAAATAACTAATACTTGCCAAAAGGTATTTTAAAACAAGACAGGCCACATTTTGGCATGAAAAATTACACAGCATATACACAAAATAAAATCTTATGTGTGGCTGGTTAGATCATGTCCAGATGTATATCAGGTTATGCATTCTAGGAGAATGACATCTCAGTTCTCTAAATAAGGTTTAATGGGCCAGGTATTGCAGGAATGAATATTTAATCACTGAAATAGAGAGAATTCTTCCAGAACAAGAAATGCAATGCATTTCAAGGGCAGAGTTCGAGTGCATACCTCACATAACATGCAAGCTACAGGATACTCTAACCTGGTACTTCATCTGAAAGAATCATTACACTGTACCAACATGGTAGTTAATACTAACTAAATTGCACCATTCACCTAAGTTCACAATGTAATCATTATTCAATCCACAGAAACATACTGACTCCCACAATAGGATTCAAGGGAGGAGAAAAAAGGAACCTGAACTCTTCAAAAGTCTGTCAATTCTGGAAAAAATTTTTTTACCCTACTCCAACAAGTACTGGGTATTGTGGATCTCAGGAATCCCGGGCCACCCTGCTGTGCTACATGAAATGTGAAATAAAGAGATTTATAATCAGAACTAAACTGCTTAACTGTATTTGTCACCAGTGGAAATCTGGAGCGATGAAGTCAAGGAACATCATTGAATTAGCTAAAAAGGTATTACCAAAATACATTTTTAATCTGACAAGATTACTATCTTCCCCCATTTCACAAACATTCATCTGCTGGGTGTCCAAAAGTATTTAATTTCAAAACTCAAGGTCTGTTATGCCCCAACAAGTCATCATAAACACAACAGACCTAGCAGTTTCCCTGCTGCCAGTTGCCATGAATAACCCTTCCTGCCTCTCTTCCATAATATAAGAGAGGGAGCAACAAGCAAAATTGCAAGCAATGGTTTGTGGTAAGACCATCATGAGGCACTAGATCAGAGGTAAGGAACCATTTTGTGGCTCTGGGCAGGATGATATTAGGAGTGTCACCTCATCTTGTGACACCATAAATTTTCCACTTTTCTGTCTCTAATCTAGGGCATGAAGTTATTGTGAGGGAGCAGTTGGGTACATTTCTTCGGTTTTCTGCTTGACGCTGGCCCTTTCCGCATCCCGCTCCCAACGCGCACTGGCAACGGTACCGCGACAATGGTTCTGCATGACGTTGTCATGATCCCGTTGCCACCCACTGCGATTGTGGAGTAAATAATTGACGGGTTTTTCCCATCAATTAACCGCAATTGTGCAGCCCTCCCGCTACTCTCCCACACTTACCTGCTGTGCAGAGGGTCAGGAAGTGCAATGGCCATGCTTCCTCCAACCACTGCAACCGGGGAAAGTGCCTGGCTGCACTGTGGAAGGAAGAGGTAGAGCCACTGTGCTTCCTCCCTTCCAGCAGGCAGCCAGTGTGGAGGGGAGTGCTTCTGTTGTGTTCTCCTCTCGGGAGAGCCAACACTGGGATCCCCACAGAATGGATTCATCAAAAGGTAAGCTGCGGAAAGGGCCACTATGGCTGTTAGCAGGCTCCATCCCTTTGCCTACTTCCTCACATGGTAAGATCCCTTCCCCACTGTCCTAAATATTTCTGTGCACATCTGCAAACCAGAGAACTAGGAAGGAAACGTATTTCCCAGGATATCTCTCCGTACTGTCATGAGCCTGTGTGAAGTCACACTACCATGCTAGTTCAAAGAAATCACTCCACAGTTTGCTGGGTAAGTCTGATGAATGGAGCAGCAGGAAGGATTTTAGAAACCACTGAGAGCTTTAAACTGATCTCTTCCAGAGTCTAATGGAACTGGGAAGAGGCTCCAAAAACCCAGTGTCCAATGACACCCTTCCATTTTTCACATCAATCACCAATAATTTTGTTGTAGAATTGTCACGACAGTTCTGCTTATTTTAGTGAATACTTCAGAAGAGCCTCAACTGAACCTGCATACTGTTGTCCTGGCTACCATAAGAGAAATAATGAACATAAACTTCTGAGTTGGTTAATTATTTGCTTAACTAAGCTTCTAAACAAACAAAGAGAAGGAATTCTCAGCTTCAGAAATTAAGTGTTTGTTTCTGTTTCAGATAGATAAACTAAAACCATATCCCAAAGGGTTTGCTGAGTTTTAATTTGGTAGTTGGAATGCAACACCACGATGAGAAATCTGCTAATACACTGGAATGAGCCATAGATGTTAGTATTTTCACAATCCAATTTAGACATTTTTCCATAGCTGTTGTTTTTTAATTATGCAGCTTTTAAAATAAAAATTCCCATTTATATTATTATAAAGATGAAAACACTTAAGCCCTTTTCGCACAGCATTTTGGAAGCGAAAGGGCCCCCTGAGCATCGCGTAAATGTGAGGAGTGGTCTGCATGATGCACTCACATTTACGCAATGCTCAAGAGCGTGACGCGCAGCGCATACGCACCTTTTTATTTTCGGCTTTTAGCCGAAAATGGTGCGCACTTGCGCACCAGCCAGGGGCCTGGGGCGAACTTACCTGCCCTGCGGAGACTCTGGAGCCGGCCCGGTCGCGCTTCCTGCCCCAGCGCAGCCTACAGCTCCCAGGCTGCACTGCAGAAGGAAGGGGTGGAGCGTGGGCGGGGCGCTTGAGCAATCAGGAAGCTGCTGCGGAGCCCAAGCAGCAGG
The DNA here is from genome assembly GCA_030412105.1 of Cyclura pinguis. Lineage (NCBI taxonomy): Eukaryota > Metazoa > Chordata > Lepidosauria > Squamata > Iguanidae > Cyclura > Cyclura pinguis. Next base: position 31,689,111 of record CM059604.1, on the reverse strand, counting down.
GACGCGAAAGCCTTCCTCCGAAGGCTTCTCGTGCGAGCGCCGCCCCTCACCTCCACGACAGGGTAAGGTGCAAAAAGGGCATTAGTTAAAACAAGCACCCTTCTGACAATAATGTATCATTACTCATCTATCAGCCTATACAGCCATAGTAACTTTAATACCAGGGTGGGTTAAAGGTAGATCACAATCTATTGGGAAATCTCTTTGTGATCTTGTGGAACAACAACGTAACTGACTCCTTGTTCTTGTGTGCCCTCAAGTTGTTTCTAAAGTGAAGATATTACAGGGGGTTTTGGCAAAATTTGTTCAGACAGGGTTTCCCCTTTGACTCCCTCTGAGGCAAACGGAGTGTGACTTGCCCAAGTTCATCCAATGGGTTTCCATGGCTGAGCAGTGATTTGAACCCTGCTCCTCAGAGTCATAGGCCAGTTCCACATTAGACTATTACAGCGCTATTATTCCACTTTCAACATCCTATGGAATCCTGGGCTTTGCAGTTTAGGGAGGGGCCACAGTCCGATGCTCAAACCACTACCCCATACCTCCCTGTCCTAAACAGTACTGCATATATAAAGAATGTGGTGGTGGAGAGTGTAATAGATTTTGTGTGGAAAAATGAGCTTATGTAAATTCCAGTACTCAAATTCCTGGGCTCAGAATTGTTTAAGTACCTTGTACAGTTTTTGCACCTGACACTGGCTGGTGCTAAGAGTTCCATAAAGAAAACCGAAGTAGATCCCAGAAGACCTTACAGTTAATGTATTTTTTTTCTCAATGAAATCTTGTAATAATAAATTGCATAACTGAAGGTTCAAGTAAGCTACTACAAAGTTAGACTCCTTCACAGGTTTGTGATCATGTGTTTGTTAGGCTTGCACTTTTCTTTTTCCTCTCTTTTTCCTTTTGATGAATTAAGGTATAGATTAGGAGATAAGAAAGTAAAGGGGTAATATCTGTAATTAAATTAACATTTTATATTTTTAAGATTGGCATTGCGTTCATTTACACTTTTTATAAGCATTGCTAAGTGTATACATTGATATGATTTGTCTATGGATTTTGATGTACGCATGTATTACTGGTATAGACATTTATTGATAAAGTTTTGATATTAAACACTGGTTGCATTATGTAAATGCTTAAAACATGGGCCCTTTTCGCATGCCAGTCCTGTTGTGAAATGGCCTCAGGAGTGCTGCGGGATTGGGAGGACTGTTCCACACGATGTCCTCGCAATCGTGCGATCCTCCTGAGACCATTCTGCGGCGATCGCACAGTATATCATTTTTGGTTTGTTGCTGAAAATGATGCGCAATCGCGCATCCCTCCGGTGCCCCATCTGCACTTACCTTGTGTGCGGAGCCTCCGGACGCGTGGCCATCGCACTTCCTCCCCCAGCGCAGCCTGGGAAAGTACCTGGCTATGCTGTGGAAGGAAGGGGCAGAGCCATTGTGCTTCCTTCCGCCCAGCACAGAGCTGGTGCAGAGGGGAAGAGGAGGGGACATGAGTGCCTCTTGCAAGAGGCTTCTTGTGTGATCCCCTTGCAACGACACCAGAATGAGGTAATGTGCGAAAAGGGCCCTTATTATGAAATAATATTAAACACATAAAGTAATTAATATTAAGCAAGTTGTTCAACTGTATACTTCATTTTATTTGATATATAATATCAATTATATTTTTTAAAAAGAGGATTAATTCAACTGTAGTCCCAACTCGAGTGAACAGGACACATTAATCACCATTTACATAAGTCCCGTTGATTTCATTGTGTGTCTACTTTAGTTGAGATTTGGTCCAGAGTTAACATGATAGCACATTTAGACATTTACAAGATACTGTCCCTCTTATAAATAGGCTCTATCACCTGTGGACAATCCAGCTTCTGGACTCTGTCCCTATTTGCAAAATGTCTGTTATGAGCTTTAGCAAGAAGGCCTGTTAATAAACCAGTTATGTTATTACTACTTATATGGCACGATTTCACATGACTGGAAGGGAAAATGTAGAGAACTTCAGGTAGCTCACACTCACTGCAGCATCGTTTTTAAGCACTTGCAGATTTCACCCAGGCGACTAGGAGAACTACAGGCTGAAAATCTCTATAATAAAATTATTAGGTTTAGTAGATTTCTACCCTACCTGGAACCAGCATCCTCAAAGTGGCTACAGCTCCATTTACAAAGTGTATGAATACACTAAGAGAGACAGCATGGTTAGTGGTTTGAGGGTTGGACTATGACTCTGCAGACCATAGTTTGATTCTCCGCTCAGCCATGGAAACCCATGGGCTGTTCTTGGACATATCACATAATCTCAGCCCCAGAAAACCCCATGATACGTTCACTGTAAGCTCGCTAGAAGTTGAAAATGACTTGAAGGCACACAACAACAATAAATGAATACACTAAAAGCTGTACAGTTGACACAAAAAACCCAACCTAACTCAGCATTATACTGTCTTCATCTGCCTTTTCCTCTTCCTGGCAACTGGTGGCAGCTGACACTGTAGTGTCACAGAGAACAGTCTGTGCTCAGCATGAAAATGGGTTAATCTTTGCCTCCCACCACCACACCATTTCTTTCCAGCATCAGTACTAGTCACTGTAGATCAGCAACAGTTCAGCGTCATTATATGTGCCGCTAGAAATAACTCCTCTGTGCTCATATGCATGTGTCATTTCCTATATTTAAAACAACAAATGCATGAACTCATCTGAAAGAGAAGGAGGGCATCATTCAGTATAAGATAGCTTGGCCATGTAATGTTCGACACTCTTCCACTGTTTGCCTTCCTTTACATCTTATGACTTTATGTCTGATTTTATGACTAGGATACATATTTTACTATATTTAGGTTTACTCCTGACTTTATTGACTATCCTTGCCTAGACTTACCTCTAAGCATAAGCATTTTTAAGATTCTGGGCCTTTCCGCACTACACTGTTATAGTGCTATTATTCTACTTTCGACATCCTGTGGAATCCTGGGATTTGCAGTTCAGGGACAGGCATTTAGAATTCTCAGCCAGAGAACTCTTTGGCCTCAGTAAACTGTAAACCCCCAGAATTCCACAGGAAGTTGAAAGTGGAATAATAGCACTGTCACAGTGTAGTGAGGAAAGGCCCTTTGATTCCCAATTTTCCTTTTGCAAATCTTTTTAACAATGAGATTTCAAAAAGATAGTTTTGATTAAGAAAAATGTTATAACCCTCCCTTTTTTTTCTTTGAGTGGCAGTTTCAGAAAGCTTATTTAGCAAATATCATGATCTCACAGTTGATAGGTGGGGAGAAAGCTGATAGGAGAGCCATTCTTCTGTGTGCATTTGTAAAAAATAATTGTGGTAAATGTATAAATTTGTAGAAGGATGCCTGGGAGGAGAGGCTCACTGAGATCATCATGGGAGGGATACATTTCCAATATAAGTCCTGTCTACCTATATACATGTATATTAACATTCAGCCATGCCACACTATGCCATTGTCCTAAAAGAAAATATTGGCAGAATTGAATGGAGTCCTGGGGAACAGCTACATTTGAAGTAATTTTACCAGTTAGAGTTACAGAGGGCCAGTCCTGCTGCATGACACTGACATCACAAGTGGGACTGGAAAAGATGCAATCTCCATAGCTGAGAATTTGGAAGTTTATTTGCACATTGTATCAACAGGATTAAACCATTCGAACTGAGCAGTGGGAAGGGAAGGGACCCTCTTCTCCACTTCCATCAATTCAGCTCTTTCTTCCAGAAAAGTAAGACCTCTTTTTAGTGCATGGCCAGGATCATTTACAGTCTAGCTAGAAAAAAAGAGCAGAACGGGGAAGGGCTAAAGAAGAAAGAAACCAAATGGGAGGAGATGGCATAGCCTTTCCCTAAAAACCATTTGTCTACCAGAATCTATCCCCATTCTGTCCTTTTGTTTTGAAACAACTTGGACTGAGCTTCTATATTGGAATCCTAGCCAAGATTGCAACATCTCCTGCTTCCTCCTTTACTGGTTAGTCTCCTTTTACACTTTTCCTCAGGTTTAAAAACATGAGGATGAAGGGGAATACAGCTGTCTTCAACAAAAAGTCTTCAAATTCAATTATGGCAATATTTATCATCCTATTGAAGTCTGCCAGCATTTCTTCCTTAAATTAATAAGCAGTCAGTGGACTGATGATCAAATCAAGAGAGCTACTCCTAAAATATTAACTATGCCCTTCCCTGAGCTACATTTGTGTAGCTGCCCAGGGACTGGAAAAATTGTTGTTGGACTGTAGCTCCCAGATTCTGGTAGCCTTGCTATCTGGAGAATTCTGGGATCTCTGTTCCAAAAAATAACTTTCCCAACTTTTGCCGCCTCTAAACTCCTCTCCTCCTTACAGTTTTGGTTATGGTTAAACTAGAACTCTGTTTCATATTATGTCCAAAACAGGAAATGAGTTTAATTTTGGCTTACTAACCATGATATAAAAAAAGGATTAGACTAAGGTTTCAAATCACCATTAGTAAGACTGTATCAAACTTGGTTTATTTTAACCAGGATCTAAGTACTGGAGTGGCATGGGAGAGAGAAATATACAGGCCAAATATGAAGCCAGGATTGTTTCATGTGAACCAGATGTAAAATATAATCATGATGGAAATAGTTTCCCTTTATTCTGGAGGTCCTTCTTAAATGTTCACTGCCTGATTCCAATCAGATTCACTTGGTAGTAAATCCCACAGATGTCAGTGAGATACACTATCAAGTGTTCTTTAAGTTTCAATGTTGGTGGTTACCACAAGACAAAGCAGGAGGAAAAGAGAAGTTCCCCTCTCTGTTTAATTGCTTTCCTTTAGGACTTCAGGAAAAGCAACTACAAAGCTGCCTGAATGCTGATCATTCTGAACAACACAGCTTTTAATATACCCTAGGCCAGAAAAGGCAAGAAAGATAAAAATTAATAATCTCACTTACCAAGATGTAAAAATAAACTTACTGTCCAAAATTAAACATGTACAGAGCCTATCAGGAAAAGTGGAGCGTGTTTCATTTCAGTAACCAATGTTACGGAGAAAACATCTTTCCTGCCCTTCCCGTTTGAAGTAATTCATAAGAGGCCTCTGAGAACATCTTAGAGAAGTACAGTCCTCCCTTCACATTCGTGGGTTTGACCTCTGCAAATTTATTCATAAGGTGCATGCATACATCCCCTCCAATTCTCCTCCTCTCATTTCCTTGTGTTTTGCCAGACGCTGAGAAGGAAAACAAGCATGCCTGGGCAAAAGGCAAGAGAATGGGGGGGCATGCACATGTTTTCCTCCCCCCTCCGGAGCTCGCCCTCCCATTCCCTTGCCTCTGGCCCTGGCACTGAGAATTTGCACCAAGGCAAAAGGCAAGGGGATTGGGGGGAAGGCATGCACATGCCTGCCTTCTCCCCCCTAGAGCTCTGCTCCTATTCCTTTGCCTCTGGCCCCCGTGCTGAGAACGTGCACCAAGGCAAAAGGCAAGGGAGTGGGGGCAGAGGCTCCCACATACCTTCTTTCTCCCCTTGAAACTCCCCATCTGATTCCCTTGCCTTTGGCTCTAGTGTTGAGAATACATGCCAAGGCAAAAGGCAAGGGAATTGGAGGAGGTATGCGTGCACCTTCCTTTTGCCCTCTGGAGCTCTCCCTCTCATTCCCTTGCCTTTGGCTTGGTGCTGAGAAGGAAAACCCATGCACCAGGGTAAAAGGCAAAAAAATGAGAGGGGGGAGCTCTGGAAGAGAATGGGAGAGAGACAGAAGCAGGGAATTAGTCAAGGTTTTTCCACTTTCATGAGAGTTCTGCACCCCAAACCCACAGGAAAGTGGAGTGGCCACTGTAATTAAGTAACACAAGTAATGAAACAATGAAACTTGAAGCATTTCCCCTTGAGACTAGAAGGCAGTAGGATCAGCTGTGAGAAGGCTGGCAAAAAACAAAGATGGCAGTGGTTCAGGCTGGAACAAGACTTGCCTTGCTGAACCATGAAACTTATAGGTGACTTTGGGACTGTCAGTGTCTCTCAACCTCATAAGGTTTTCATGAGGATAAAGTAGAGAAGGAGAAGAGCAAAGTATACCACACTGAGCTCACTAGAAGAAAGGCGAGTTACAATCTTTAGAATATAATTTAGAATAAAATCAAGATTTAAAATCACTTCAGCAAGAACAGTGCTTGAGTAGTACATTTGTGGCACTTTACGCTTTCCAGATGCTCCATATATGACCTTAAAAGTGTTTCACTTTCCTTTGATTTTAAAAAGCCAATTCTGAAAACTAAGCAAAATAGAACAAGCCCTAAGGGAGACAGAGAAAAAGTTGGTAGCTGCAGCAATAGGCTTGTTCTAAATAGCATGATTATAGATGACATACTGCTCACTCTGGGAAAAATAACCAGGCAGAATACCTGCCTCAATGCATTCTTCAGAAACCACTGCAAAATCTCATTGCTTTAAATAGTTGTGGCCATTAATTCATTGAGCTCTAGGGTTTCCCTCCCCCAACAAACCTGACCTATTTAGCTTCCAATTCTCAACCAGGGCACAACAAGAGAATCTTGTTTCCTCAACCTTTTGCAAGTTAAATGATCTTGGCTGTGCCTCCATCGGTGGCATTAATCCTGAGAACAGCCTGGTGCAATAGATCTGGCCCACTTGCTTGGCACAGTGCCACAATGGTAACTTGAGTGCAGGTACTTTTTGTGCCTTTCCTCTTTCATTAATCTCTAACACTGGAGTGCTGCACTTGAATTCTTTCTGCCAAACAGCAGGATTTGAACTGTTGAATCTATAAAACAGTTCCTTTATCAAGTTCAGTGAAATTTAGCATGAGATAAAGATTAAATCATTCATCAAAGAAGCCAGCTGTTGATGTTTGGCCTGCTTATTACTTTATTAATTGAAGTTTATCTAATGCTGCCGGAATCTATAACCCATATCCCAGAAAGGGTGAAGGGTCTTCCTCTTTTACCTTTGAAATCTTGCCAGCAGTGTCTCAGACAGCCCTCTCCCATCTTTCTGCTTTCAGGACTTTAAGCAGAATACCTTAGCCCTCTCTTGTTCTCCCAGGCCCCCTCCACCTTAGTAACACTGCCTCCAAGAGCTGTCTCATGTTTTTCAGACAAATTGCACCAAGTAGGCCCGTACCTTGGTCCCTGATCCTCCTTTTTGCACCCTTCTTTTTTGGGGGGACATTTGCCATAATGTCGATGGTATGTAAAGCTAGGGTTGTGTATGAAGACTTGAGTAGCAGTGTAGACTGTGTGGTGGAATACTAATGTGCATATAATCAAGATGGGTGGAGTGAGTGAGAGGAGAAAGGTATTGTTGTGAGAGTGAAGGTGACAGAGCCCCGCTTTTGCTGTTAGTGATCCCACACTGTGGATTTGGGATTTTGATTAGAAACTTGGCCCTGCAGCTTAGATGACTACCAAAAAAAAAAAAGGTCTGTCAGAGTTGAGCCATTTGGCACCATGTCCCAATGAATTATGGCTGTCATAGAAACACATTCTTAATATTATAAATGTAAACTTCTCATCTCTACTATTCTAACTAATCTCATAGTGTAGATCAAAACAATGCAACCTTACTTATATTTGCCTATTAAAATGTATTTCATTTATCATATTTTTCCTATTATTATTACTATTATTTAAATAGAAGCCAAATTGTTATGTGAAGTAGTCTTGGCAGATTTTTCTATCCAGCGTTCTCATCTTAACATCAGGTATTTGTTTCAGTTGGCTTAACTGAACTACAGTGATCCTTTGGTTAAAGCCACAGAACAAGGGATCCTTTGTCAGCAGGTGGGAAAACTGATCTATTTTATCAGCATTCACCAGGCCCTTAGTGTTAAGACTTGTGCCTTTAGAATACTGCTCTAATATTGTTTTTGCCATATCCCAATTGAGATGAGCAACCTGGCCTTCCTTTAAGATGTGGATAAAAAAACAAAACAAAAACAAAACCAGACATAATTCACTAAAACTGCATACATGTAGGATGAGTTTACTGGCTCTCACAACTTTTTATGAACACAGTGAACCTGGCCTTGACAGAGATTATGTGATATTTGTTTACATAGAGGATCAAGAATAGCACTCGTGAGGTTTAAAAACCATTCATTCACATTCAGTCTGTTAAATTGCACACTATTCTAGTGGTTCTTAACATTCCCTTTACTGGGGACCACCTCAAATATAATCTGTTGCTCGAGACCACAAGATTTAAATATTTAAATTTAGATTTACATGATCAAATATTTATTTACATTTTTTCAAACATTTATTTATTAATTAAGGGCTTTTGGGGAATAGGATTCAAATCCCTACTCAGACACTGGGTGACCTTATGCAAGTTACATTCTCTCAGCCCCAGAGAAAGTCAAAGGCAAACTCCCTCTGAACAAATCTTGCAAAAAAAAAAAAAAACTTCTGTGATAGGTTCACTTTGGGGTTGCCATAAGTCAAAAGATACTTGAATGCACACAACAGCAAAGTGCTGCTACTGGATGGGAGTGGTTCTTTCTAGCCATCATATCTCTCCCATTTGAAAACTGATTTATGGCAACCCTAAGGTGAACCCTAAGGTGAACCTATCATGATGGTTTTATTGCTTTTTCCCTTCTTTGAGGCTGACAGAATGTGACTTGCCTAAGGTCACCCAGTGGGTTACCATGGCCAAGTTGGGATTCAAACCCTGGTCTCCAGAGCCATAGTTTGGGCATGGACACACACCTGCCTCTGTGTCCTTTTTGTGAGGAATGTGGCAGCAGGTATATGTGTACATGCACCCAAACTGATCCCTCATTTGCAAATGAGGGAGAAGTTTCAGCACCTGCAACTCCCCACAGATAGCTGCCATGTCCCTGTTGTTGCTATTGGTGTCCAGCAACAGAGCTTCGTAGACCCCTGTGAGTGCTCTGTGGACCCCCTGGAGTCCACGGAGTCCAGATTAAGAACCACTACACTATACAACTACTTACACAGATAAATAGGTTCTGGAATTAGCTATCTATTCCTTCATTTAGCAATGTATTGGTGAACAATATACAGTTAGCCCTCCACATCTGCAGGTCTGACTTTCATGGATTTGATTATTTGTGAGTTTCTTCAGTCCCTGCCCTCCTCACCTCAGGTGCTTCTTTTCGGGGGGAAATTTCCTTCTCAGCAGCTCCAATCAGGCAGTGCAGCCCTTTAAGAACCTGCCTGTGGTCCTTCTCCCCTTCGTCCCCTGGCCAGCTAAGCATGGCTCACAGCCAGATTTCTCGGCACCACAAATCCTCTCTCCATGCCTGCCCCCATCCAAGGAAGGAGATGGGCAAGAGAGAGAAGTATAGAGCCACCATCCTACTTTAACTCTGCCCTCATCCTCTCATTTTCCTGCCCTGGTTTGGACCCTGGGTGCCCACTTCTTCCACCATGCCTCACCCCACTTCCCACAGATACACAAACATACACACATACCTTTTGGTATTTGCATTTTTTCCACTTTTGTAAGGGTTCTGCCTTCTTAACCCTAGCAAATGTGGAGGGCCAACTTTTCATCATCCTATGACGAAAACCACACGGACAAATGAAGTGATATAGTGAAAGAGACAGCAAATTCCAGCTTCTGATTTATTGAAATAAATAATTTCAGTGGCCTTGAACTGTAGGTCATTGTGATGAGCAAGGCACCGGTTTTATTTTCATTTCCAAATGTTTGGCATCACGTTGTTTCTGTGAAGTAGTTGCTTGTGCTCATCAAAGTCTTCCCTAATCCCTAATTAGATCCTGTTCAGGAAGGGAGACTTGGGGTATTTACACAATTAATTCCAACTGTTCTGTTTATGTGCCACCCACTCAAAATCATGACCATGAGCTTTCAAACTGTATCATTGTGAATGCAGGGTCCTTCATTAAAAGAGTTTTTGCTTTCTGAGGGCCATTCCAGCCTCAATTAACTATATAAAGTAGCAAGCACAAAAGTAGATCCCCTTCTCAACTGCCATCCTATCTGGTTTCCAGCACCCTTCCATTAACTATCCCATTCCAAACTCTATATACATATAGAGCAGAGCTTTCCAAACTTTTCATGTTGGTGACATACTTATTTTAGACATGCATCATTTCACAAAACAGTAATTCAGTTTTACTAGTAAATCAGAGGTTAAACTAACCCCTTATAAGAGATACAGACACATACATAAATTGTAATAACAAAATGTAAGGGCACACAACATATCTCATGAAAACCTTTCATATATTTTTAAAAATATATGATTTATAAATAATAACATACATTTCCAAGATTGTAGCTGACACACCTACACACTTCAGGCGACACACTAACTTGTCATGGCACACCATTTGGAAAGCCCTGATATAGAGCATATACACCTATATATTCTATATGTCTATAGAGCTGGATCAATACACATCTAAGGGCAACAAGCAGTGCTCATTTCTATTTTCACAGCAGCTTCGGTGATGCTCTGCATCCACCAACCTGCAACCAACTTCCCACTTAAAGACTGAAGAGAGGCATGTCTTGCTGTGTAGACAAATAGGTTCAAGATGTTTTGAAATCCTGTGAAGAGTATCTCCAAAGATTCTGGAAGTTGTGGTTAAAAAGAAACATTTTTCCAAGCTCCTTGGAGATGATGTAAACAGGATCCACCAACTTGCTACTGAAAGACAAGAATGGTAGGCCTTTCTATATAGGCTAATATGGGCCAGAGCCTGGATAAATTCTTTTGCTGGATTACATCCCCTAGGCAGTAGCCATGTTGGCTGGGAGATTCTGGTATGGTCCTAATTTAATTTTTCTAATTTCTGGCACACACATAAGAATGGTTTCATGTGTTACACTGAAGCAGGACCATGATGCCCCATTAAAACACAGTACAGATAGGCAAGAACTTGGTGTGCTATTAATCATATTCTAATTCCCATCAGCTCTAGCTTGAATAGCCAATGGTAAGAGATGATAGCTCTTGCACTCCCTAAACAAATAGGAGAGACACTTGTTCTCTGCTAAGGCAGTTTGAGCAGCTAATCATGGGTACAATCAAGAGATTTCTTAAGTATGCAGTAGCATCTTTGCTCCTTTCAAAAGGCTGTCCCATAACATCCACAGCCAGAATATTTTAAAGATGCAAGTGAACCTTTCCCACAGTCAAATGCAAGACTGTTATACAAACTTTAGACAGGGCATTTACATTTTCAGAATACTTACAGTGAATATATTAGTTTTCCCTCCATACCATAAAAAATGGATGAAAAAACAATAACTTTCCAGGTCAGTCCAGTTGGTTTCACACCTGGGCAAGACAGTGAGGCTTCAAGACTGCTTTCACAGCCAGCAATTCCCACTGCCCTTTTTCTAGAGGAAATAAGTTTCTCCTAGAAGTTTTCATGACTGGTGATTCACCTTTTAAATAGGGCCGCCTGTGTTCTTTAACATTAAACATTATACCAACACATTATATAAAATGTGATATGCAACATTTCAGAGTGCAATTTGGGATGACCACGACTCCAGCAAACAGAGCAACTAAAAGGACATTTAGATCATCCAGGTGTCAAATCCACTGCTGGGATTTATAGCTCCCCAAAAGTGATAAAATGATAACAATATTTTTATGCACTACCAACCTTGTGCTGTGCACTGCTGAGATTTAACTTGCCTTTCCATCCTGCTCAGTGACAAAAGCTGTGTAATGTGAAAGCGTGCATATTCTTGTTAGCAAAAGCTGATCCAATCCAAACATCACCTAAGTATTTTCTGTCTCTGGAACTGAAAAAGCAACAACTATTTCTACAGCACTCCACCCAAACTTTTATTGCAATGCTTCCTTTATTATTATTTCAGGGATGAGGGGAGAGAGAGAGAGAAAAGGTGAAACAACTGCTCATTAACTCTCAGAGATTTTGGCTCAGCAATGAGCTAAATAAATCTAATGGAAAAATCTAACACTCTCGTCCTGTTTATAGCTGCTCGCTAGGCTTCACTCCATCCAGTGTTAGAATAGCTGCATACTCTCCACTGAAAGAACTCATTACACTTGTCTGTGTTGGCACAGACTGTTTTCTCCCATTGTTCTTGCTGGACTGTCACAAGAAGCTGCTAAAATCAATGAAGAACTGACACTTTAAAATCTCACATTTATTTTTTTTTTTCCTGACTAGAGGCAATTTCACTGCAAGCAGTGAACCACAGAAGGTTTATGTGGCAGTATGGGGACAGAATGGTAGGTCTGGGCTCCACAGTCTAGGCAGCTTTGTCCAGGGGGCGTTGAGGGCACCCACTAAACATAGCAGCACCTCTGAATGCATGAGTGCAGAGTGAAAAACTGTTGTGGGAATGAGAATGGGAAAGTACCATGGAGGATAACTCAGCCAAAATGCAGTGGTCACTCACAACAGCAGCAATCAGGAATGTCATAGTCACCCTAGATTAGAGCTTTCCAAACTGTGTGTTGTGACACGTTAGTGTGTCAGCTGTAAAGTGTAGGCATTTTGCCACTGCTGCCACCCCAGGCTGAGAAAGACCCCATGAGGGCAACGTGTCAGTCTTGGATGGAAGGGCTGCCTCTCCTGCTACCCCCTGGGTCGAAAAAGACCCTGGCAAGGGTGGAGGTTAGTTAATTTAACCTCTGGTTTGCTAATAACTAACCCCTTATAAGAGATACGGACACATACATAAATTGTAATAACTAATTGTATGGTGACACAACATATCCCCAAAAATACATGCTTTATGCTTTATTTATTTTTTTATAATACATAAAACTAAATTACTGTGTCACAAAATGATACATGTCTAAAAAGTGTGTCACCAACTTGAAAAGTTTGGAAAGCTCTGCCCTAGACTTTCTGTGTCAATGAACACCTCTAGGGGGGCTAGTTACACAAAGACAACACAAGGCTGCATACAATCATGGGAATAGCCATAGCTTATGGTGGAATACCTGCAAAAATTCCCAAGTTCAGTTTCTGGCATCTCTGGGAAAGAAGCCTGTACAAAACCCTGGAGAGAGGTTGCCACTCACTGCAGAGACTATGATGAACCAATGGGAAGCTTACTTTGATGGGCTAAATTCTCGGAATCTCCCCAGCCAGTATAGCTGGGGGATTCTGGGAGTTGTGATCCAAAATAACTTTCCCAAACTCTGGACCAGATGAGACACCTGAGGGATGATGGAGCCATTCAACCCCAAAGCTAAGGATTTACAAAGGGCTCTTAAGAGTTGTTTAATAGCTGTCATGGGTGATTAGGATCCTGCCATTTAAGAATTACCTCTCTGGAAGATTCATACAATTCCACAAGTATCATTCCCTCCCACATCGAACTTTTAGTTATGCAAACTAGCTCCTGATCTGTCCCAACTCGAAAAGCTCATCGCAGCAGGTAGAAATGTTCTTTTTAAGGTGGATACGGTCCCTAATCCGGCTTCTAAAATCCACATTTATTGCGGGGGGGACCCTTCTGGTGACTGAAAGGGAGCTTCCCATCCGCGCTGCATCCTGACAACGTTTGATGCTAAGCAGCCCAGTCCCGGTTAACTCTGAGGGTCTTATTTCCCAGAACGCCCGTCTAAGAACTCCCCTCTTACTCTACCGGTTCGCTAAGGACGAATCCCCGCTGTGTTTCAACCAGATTTGCCCCTAGGCAAGCACGGGCAGGATCCCAGCCGGAGTCAGGTGCATCTTCCAGATTCCACACACCCACACCCACCAGGGAGACGGGAGGGAGGGAGGCAGCGGGCTGTCGCCACCAAGAGCAAACTTACGGCGCTGGCACCAACCCGGCACGACCGTCGCGAGGAGCCGAGCGACCCCCAGGATCGGGCCAGGGGGACCGCGCTGGCATTTGTGCACGGAGACGAGCCCGACCGACAAGGCGGCCAAGAGCGGGATCCACATCACGCAAAGCAGGCGGCCCCTCGGTCCGCCCCACGCGGAGGCCGACGAGTCCCTGGGCTGGCTTTCCAACGCCGCCGAGACGGCGAAGACGGCACCGTCGGGAGCAGCGGCACCGTCGGACGCCACCGAGGCGCAGGTAGAAAACCGAGGCGGAGGCGGAGACGGCAGCAGCGGAGGAGGAGCAACAGCGCCGCCGCATGTCAGGGCGAGCATGACCACCCCTCGGCCGAGCCGCCAGCCGCGCGGCGAGGACAGCCGGAGCAGCGGCGGCGGCCAGAGCGGCGTGTTCCTCTCCCAGCGAGGCTCGCCATCCGCCTGGGGGGCCCCCTGCTTCGCTTTCCCAGAGAGCCGCCGCCGCCGCCGCCGCCGCGCAGCTGCTGACAAAAAGGCTTTTGTGTCTCCCTTCGCCTCCTCTGCGCCCGGCGCCTTGGCAACAGGACGGAGCAACTTTCCCAGCGAGAGAGCGCAACAAAGACGAAAGACGACGCGGGACGTCGACGCTGCGCCCCGTCGAACGAAGCGGGTTTCGGGGGGGGGGCTTTCCCTCGCCCGTTCCTGGGGAGGCGGGCTTCTTTCTCTCTCTCTCTTTCTTTCTCTCTCTGTCTCTCTTTCTTTTTTCCCGGGAGGTGGGGGGGTGCTGCTGCTGTTGTGGCTCGAGTTGCGCGGCGGCGTGGGCAGCGGCTGAGGGCGCGCTTGGCTCCGTCAAAAATCGTGCCGCCGCTGCCGCCGCTCTTGGCGGAGTTTCCCGCCCTCAGGCCAGCCCCCTTTCTCCAGCTCTTCCCCGCCCCCCCTTCCACACACACCCCCCCGAAGGCGTCCCGAGAGGGGATGCTCGCGGGGCAGGTTCCACCGGCAGAGAAAAGAGAAAGAAAGAAAGAAAGAAGAGAAGGGAGGAGGAGGCGGCGGCGGCGGGGGTGGCGCGGGGGAGGAATGGCGGGGGAGGAGAGGCGGAGCGTGGAGTCGTCGTCGTCGTCGCCCAGTCATCTCGCTTTGTTTTGTCCGGCTCCGGAGCTCCGCCGGCTCTCGCTGTTGCCGTGCTGGCTCTATTGTTCCCGAAGGGAATGTGCCTCCGGGGGCGGCGGCGGGGGACTTGTGGGTGGGAGGGGGGGTCCCTTGCCGAGCAGCCGCCCGCTGCCCGAGGGAGGAAGCGAAGGGGGTCTCTTCCCGCCGCCTCAGGAGTTGACGGTCGACCCACACTTTCTGCTGTCGGAGGTCAAAAGCGGGCCAAGGCCGTCAGTGTCTCCCTGATCCGCAATGACCAGAGGAAGGACTCACGGGGAGCTAGAGGGGGAAAGGTCTCATTTCTCGCAGGATTTTTTTTTTTTTAAACCAAGCTTAGTCTCTCCAAAGCTTGGAGAAAGCACAAAGGGATTGAAGGGGAGGGAGGTTGTTTCACTTTTCTCGTCCGAAATGACTTTTGTACGTTGCATCGCAACAGGACAGGTAGAAATTCGTCCGAGGAAGCGCTCGGGCGTAGCTGGCCTGGCTGTCGTGCCGATAGCGAGGGGCCGCTGCACCTGCTGAACTCCTGTGTCGTGGCGCCGCCTCCCCTTCTAAGTCAGAATAGGAGATAGAGGCAGTGGAGGGGACTAAGGCCATTTCCACACTACGCTGTTATGGTGCTATTATTCCACTTTCGACATCCTGTGGAATCCTGTGGAACAGTAGCACTGTAACAGTCTAGTGTAGAAACGGGGTAAGTTAACAAAAACTGGAATTTGACCAATGTAGGTTTTTTAAACTACCACTCCCAGCGTGCCCCTGCCAGCATTCCCACTTCCTATCGTGCTGGCTGGGGGATTCTGGAAGTTGTAGTCCAAAGAACTATTTTTTTTAACAGAGAGAAGGTAGGGGTTTGGTTGGAAGGTCGCCAATTACTGTATGCTGTGACTGTTGCCTAATAAGAGGCGATCGTTGTTATAAAGGTGCAGTGCCAAGATGAACTTTGCTTTTTCCTGATACTGAAAACAGGTTTCAAAGTTCAGATTTGGGCGGGGCTCTCTGCTGAACACACTCTTGGTCTGCCCTTTTTTTTTTGTGCCCTGTAGGTCTCTGTTTTGATCTCTGCCTGCTGCTGGAGACGATTCCCTCCCTTAGGAGTTAAGGCTGCAATCCTAACATACTTAACTTGAAAGCAAAATATTCTCTGCGTTAGACTGGCCAAAATTACAGGACACCCATCCTGCATGGATTATTTTATGGCAGGCAGAGAAGGGAGGCAGGAGGCATGAAAATTACACTGTTGGAAATCTGTTTGAAGTGATTGCTTCATTTTGCTTCGGGCTGAATATTCTTACCTCAGCAAGGAAATCTTAACTGTGTTCTTTTTACAAGCACAGCACAAGAACTGGCCTGACACAATGCCAGCACTTCATCTGGGAGCCTAAATGACCATGCTAATCTGTTGTGGGCGTTTGAGATACTTCTCTCTGTTGCTTGGAGAAAGGAGTAGAGAGCGATGAATAATTGCAGGGGGAGGGGGGAAGAGCATTCACATACTATTGGTGCTGCCTCTTCAGGTATCACTCTTATAGCTGCTTTCAGCCAAGTCACTCTATCAAGCCTACCTTTGTTTGCTCTGACTGTCACCATCTTTCCAAAAGACCACCAAAAATATTGATTCTAGTCCTTGACTAGAAATGAACCTAAGTGCCACAAGTGCATGCAAAGTGGGGCAGGGAGCTAAAACAAAGGGCTGTTGGATATTCCCTTGTTCATCTTCTCTGTTGGCTGGATAATGTCAAAGTGTGTGGTATAAGGCAGCAAAAGGCAAAGCAAAGTACTCTTAGTCTGTGCTTGCAAACATCAGTTGTGAGTGGTTGGCATCGTTTCTTCTCTGGCTTTGCCATAGATGATAGTGTGAGGTGGAGCCAAGCAAGGGGGAAAAACCTTCAGTATTTGAGGTCAGTGCTTGATGATAGTGATTCCTGCAGGCTAATAATAGGAATGGGGCATAGTGGAAGGGGGGGCTTGCTTGCTAAAGCCCAGTGAGCCTCCACCTTGATGGCAAAGCATGTGCTCTGTTGCTGAGCTGCAATGTAGTCTTCATCCATACTCAGAAATACTTGAGTGGGTTCAGTGGAGCTTACTTCCAAGTCATTTTTCATAGCTTTGCACCTGTAGTCTTATGTTTTTACCTTTTAGCTTATTTTGTTTGTAGCTTTTGTAAGACATGGTGGGTTCCGTGTTTTGAGAAAGGTGAATTAGAATAATAGAAAATATTGGGTAAGATCCAGGTGAGGTTACCATTGAACCAGTGAAGTTACCATAAAAACCAATGGCAGACATCAGTTATGACTAATGTAAATACCATTGATTTTAGAGAGACATAACTGTGACTAAGTCTGGACCCAGCCCATTTTGATAGGATTTAATTCTGGATCCAGCCTGTTGCACAGTGCTAGATTAAGGTGTCAAATTAGGAGGGTTCAAATACGAAATTTGTATACTAAATTTCATATTTTGTTATAGTTTAGCGTGTCTAATCTGGCTGCACATAGAAGTAAATGCTACTGATTTTAGTAAGGCTTCAGTGTAATCTATTCATTTAAAATAAGCAGAAGAGGAAGAAGAAGAAGGAGGAGGAGGAGGATATTAAAACACAGTTATCCTCATAACCACCCTGTGAAGTTTTCCCTTGGGCAGATAAGCAAATGAAAATGAGATCTTGTTCCAGTTAATTTCCAACAAAGTTGATGAGGGTCAAAGCTGTTTAGGTGTCATTTCCCCTAATCATATTTATTATAAATAGACTATGTAGTTGTATGTAATTCATGCTCAGGAAGACCTTCCAGTCAGATGATGGAATGTTGATGCATAATTCAGATTTATCAAAAGTTCCAGAGCTGACTCTGCTGAGCTGAGGCCCTACTTAAGCTCTGGCTATGGTGACTTGCTCAAAGCCATTCAAGAAATCGCTGGCAAGATTTTAGAATTCTAGATATCACCTTCCTTGCAAGGACCATACATTCCTGACATCCATTCACATGTCCCACATCCACATGGCAACCGAATCCATGGAACTTTTCAAACTCACCCAGATACTGAAATTAACAAGCCAACCATATACTGAATCACGTGCACCTGAGCTTTCTGAATTTACAGAAGAAGCTGCTTTATGCCTGGTCAGACCGCTTGTGTATGTAGCCCAGTGTTGTCCAACTTCTTACTGACAGCAGCTCTTCGGTGGAGTGTTTACCATCACCTGATACCTATTATTATTATTATCATCATCATCATCATCATCATCATTATCATTATTATTATTATCATCATCATCATCTTTATTTTTATCCCGCTTTTTTCCCTGGGGGGACTCAAAGCAGCTTACAGCCATTAAAAGAAACATAAGTAAAAAACTGTCATATACCAAAGTTAAAACAAAATTAAGCTACAATAATAATTAAAACATGTTAAAATACATATAAAAACAGCATTAAAATATCAATTAAATAACAATTAAAATGACCAGCACCAATAGAAATTACATATAAAATGAACATAGATTCTTCAGCATGTAAAGCATATGTTCTGCTTTTGAAACTGGCTCAGCCCCATGCTTTCAAGCACACCTATCTCATGTGGATTGGGGCTGCAAGATGCTGAACGTTCAGGTACAGTTCTTGCTGGTGGTGGAGTGTGCCCTAAAAAGAACCTGAAGTGGTTCAGAAGACTGCATAGATGCTGCCTGGGAGAATAAAGTATAGATGATAGAAGAATCATAGGACAATAAAATAATGGACAGAGAATGGTGAGAGGTGGTAGAAGCTAGTAGAGTACAGGATATGGTAGATCTCTGCCTGATTTGCAGTTGATTAGTCTTTTGCAGTCTTTTAATATATGGGTAGGGAATTTTGGGTTCTGAGACTATCCATCTCACTGGGATTCTCCAAATGGCTATGCCTCATTCTCAATTATAGCATCAATCAGTGTTTTTTCAGCTTTTGTATGCTTTTCTTCCTTTCTGAAAGATTGAAATGCTTTTCCCAAGCCTTCGTTACTGGCAGTAAGCTTTAAACCAAAATGTGCTGGAGTTTTGCTCATACCTATTTGCCTTTGGTCCCACCCACCACTGGAATGTGTGCCCCAGAGAATTTCTCTGTAATTGAATTTGTCCCATGGGCTGAATTTCCCACCTTTGGTTTGACAAATAGCAACACAAATGAAAATGCTTTAAACAATATATCAGTCATGGCTGACATTCTGCAACTCTTTTTATCTCTTTCCCTTACTCATTCCTAACCTGTATAATAGGAGTATTAACTGGTTGTCTGGGATTGGGCGGTGTATCAAATTAATATTAAGAGCTGTTAGTGGCATGTTCCCTGCAGTATGGTAGACAAGGATAGTACATGTGGACAGAGTAATGTTCTGTTGCATTTGTGTCCAGCTTCTGGACTTTCTGTAGGCAACTGGTTGACCACTGTGGGAACAGAATGTTGGACTAGGTAGTTCTTTTGTCTGATCCTTCAGGGCTCTTCTTCTGCAGCTCTCCTGCCCTCTTTTTGTGTTAGAATGCCTGATCTGTTGACACTGAAGTGTAGGTTGTATTTTTGCAGTATAGTTTGTGGAATGCAATGGAACCTTTTGCTTCTACCTCTTTTTGGGTTTGGCTCTGCTTAGTGGACCTTTGAAAAAATACTAAGTAGATTTCACAAGCCTGAAGCTTGCTCATCCCTAATCTTGATGATGTACACACTGCTACCAAATCCTCCACACCCCCTGGTATGAAGCCAAAGAATGGGTCTTTTCATAAAAATTGGTAAATGTCCATGTGCTCTTTTCCACCCACTCCTAATGAGTAATAAATCTATCCTTTCACTCTTGTTTCCCACACCATTATTCACTTCTAGTAATTTGTTATCCATGGATGCCCTGTTACCAGTGATGATGCATGTGGCACGCCAAGTAATTAAATATTTAATTATGTTTACTAGAACTATCCCAGACTAGAGTTAAAAAAGAAAGCAAAACCTATGGATTTATATCAAGTCAAATGCCCTTCTGACTTAAATGCTCTCAGTTCTCCTGGTGCCTAGTGAGCAAACATTCATGCTCCAAGGCTACTTCTAATGAGTGAACGGAAAGTACCTTCATTTCAAGCCAAGGCAAGGAAACTCCCTCCTTTTCAATTCAGGTATCTTCTCTGACTAATAAGACACTGACATCACAATTTAAGACTCTTTATACCACATCTTGCTCAAGGGCAATGCTGTTTAATATGATTTCATGGCAAAACATCTTATCTAGTATAGATAAATAGCAGAATAGTCAACATGTGTAACCCAAACTATACTTGTTTTGCCTCCATTCGAAATATTAGAATTTATGCCATAGACTATTTGATTTCTGCCTTCTCCCTTTCCATTGAATTTTCCAGTAATTTGAAAAGGCAGTGCAAGCAAGCAGAAACAAACTTCCAGGAGACGTAAGAAATTAAGTGATGGATTATCTCTCAATCTTGTGTGCTGAGCTACCTAAGGGACCAGAAAACAGTTGACATTGTATTATTTTTTTGGACCACTAGCTCCAAAAAGATCTTTTGATTGTTACAGTGACAATACATCACTTCTGTTGTTCCTTTTAGTAGTGAATGCTTTTTCTATGACCTCTGACACACACTTGACAATCTACACTGTTGTTTATAATGCTTATTTTTATTGTAAGTTCCCTGTGAGCCTGTTGAAAAGTGGAAAAGAACATGCACAAAATAAGTAACAGTGTTTTGAGGATAGTTATATACTCTTTTTCTTGGCACATGATGATATAGTATGCCCAGAGAAAATTGCTTGCTCCCTTTCGATTTCAGCTGGGATGGCTGCCATCTGGCCTGTCTTATAAAATTCATGCTGGCCCTGACCCAAAGAAAGTTAGCCATGCTTAAATCTTACTGAAATCACTCATAGAGGTTTTATTTGCAACTAACTAGAATCCTATTAATATCAGTAAGATCTGAGGATCACTAAAAACTTGTGTAAACTATCTAGGAGCAGGCTTCTTCAAATACAATGGGATTTACTTTCATGTACAGCTGAACAAGATCGTACTCCATTGGTCTCAGGGTCAAGCTAGAGGTTTGGTTGTTTTTTTAAATAATGTTGTCCATCTGTGAGTTCACACTACGTAGGCACCTCACTAAACTACCAATCCCAGCAATCTGTAGGATTGTGCCATGGCATTTAAAGTGGTATCAAACTGCTGCATAATTGTGCAATTAACATCCCAAGTTTACCTGGAACTTGGGTTTTTTTTAAGATTAATAGGTTCTAGTTTTGTTAATCAAAAGGTACCAGGCCACTATTCCCAGAGCTTGGAAAGGTTAGGTTAGGACTACAGCTCCATGATTCCTGGCTATAACTTCTGAAGTCTAACCTTTTTTCTTCAATAATGGATTACTTTATAGTACTGATGGTGGTGAAAAAGAAGGAGAAGGAAGGCAGAAGAAGTAATGGGAGAACATGACAGGGTTGTGAATGGAAGACTGTTCTCATCTTCATCTCCCATAAAATATTGCACATGAAACATGATGACTGCATCATAAAAGCCTCACCTGGAAGCAGCTAAAGTCTCACTATGTTTTTTGAAGTCTATAGTTTTTGAAGTCTACTAGGTGTATTTGGGATTGTTACCTCGGCAGCTTGATATGAGTTTATTATATAGTTTGCCAACACTGATCACATTTTTATTTAAGAAGACATTTGTTTTTAATACCTTACAACAGATGGAGTTTTAATCAGGGGTGCAGTTTTTATTATATTTGATATGTATTTTTAGAATTGCTTTAAGTTGCATTTTAAAATTGTATGTGTTTTTAAAATTGCTTTAAAGTTATATGTGTTTTTAAAGTTGCTTTAAGTTGCACTTTAACCTGTGTTTTTTAAATAGAATTTTGGTTTATTTGTGTTTTAACTTTTGGGCTAAGGGCTTTTCAGTTGCATTGTGGTTTTAAAAGTTTAATGCTGCTTTGGATTCCATGCCTGTAGAAAGGTGGCATATAAACTAAATGAACAAATAAATGGATTGTGTAGGATTCATGGAAGGAACAGGGCATGTTCAGCTTGGTGAAGAGAAGATTGAGGAGTGACATGATCAAGCTCTTTAAATGCCACGAACAGGAGAGTGTTGGCTTGCTCTCTGCTGCTTCAGAGGGTAGGACTAGGTCTACTGGTTTTAAGTGAAAGATTGAATATTAGAAGATATTTCTTGACAGTGAAAAAAGTTGGGCAATGGAACCAATTGCCTACAGAGGGTATGGGGTCTCTTTCTTTGGATGTCTTCAGAAAGATTCCCTGTAGCTGGAGATCCTGCATTGAGTAGGAGCTTGGACCTAACGACCCATAGGGCCCCTTCCAGCTCTGTGATTCTCTGATGATTCTGTGATCATTCTGTGGTGAGACCAGAGCTTGGAAAAGTAACTTTTTGACTCAACTCTCATCTGGAGACTTCTGGAAGTTGTCATCCAAACACATTATTTACCCAAGTTCTGGTTAGAGCATCCATACATGTAACACCAAGGCACATATCTCCTCTTTCCTTCCCAAAGCCTGGAAAAGTTACTTGGGGAAAAAACATACAGGTCAACTTTTCTAACTCTAATATCAATTTTTCTGAGAGTTGGAGAGCTCTTGTGGAAAGGCTGCCTGCCCTTTACGTTGCCTGCATAGTTCTTCTGTCTGAATTTGGTCAGAACTGCATAGTAATAGACCATGGAAAAGCAGCTCCTGCAATGCTGTAGGAACCAATTAGTCAGGTCATGAACCCTGCTTTTATTAAAGCTGTTGATGAATATTTGGTTTCCAGAAACTAGGATAGCAAATTGTTTTTGCAGTGGTGACTTCCCTGACAATGGTGGTGGTTGTAATCCACTCCAGGACTTCAAAGAACCTATCCAAGGTGTTGATCCTATTTTGGAGAGAGGTTTCAGCACCCAGGATAGCTCCTTCAGAGTTTATACTCACCCATTATGGATTCATTGCCGCACTGGCGTGGAAACCACGAACTAGTTTACCCTGTTTTTTCCTCTCCTAAAAGGATATCCTGTGAACTTTAACCAATTTACATTTCATTCTTTCACAGTGGTCATGAAGAGGTATATAGGCAAATGTTTTTTGAAATGTTTGGCAGTGATGATGCCAAATTTCTCACCTTGTTTTGAAAAGATGTCCTTGAGAAGGGTGTGGTCCTTCAGATGGACTGCAGATCCAGTCAGCCCCAGCCAGAAATACAAATGGTGAGGGATGGTATGAGTTGTAGTTTGACAATAAGTAGAGGGTCACACATTTCCATCCCTACCATAAAACTGTGCCTCTGCTAGAAACATTTTTCTAGATCCTCAAAGTCTTCTAACCCACTCATTCAGAAACCATTTGCAATTAGTGCTTTGCATATTGAACCACAGGAAGTGTAGAAAATGTTCCTGAGTTTAAAGACTATTCTGACTGTGCAGACTGATTCATCAACCTATTCCAATCTGGTATCTTCC
Source organism: Cyclura pinguis (assembly GCA_030412105.1). Taxonomy (NCBI): domain Eukaryota; kingdom Metazoa; phylum Chordata; class Lepidosauria; order Squamata; family Iguanidae; genus Cyclura; species Cyclura pinguis. The sequence continues at coordinate 31,665,730 of CM059604.1, read as the reverse complement.
AGTTATATTGGATTGGAACATTCATTAGTCCTAAGCAGTGTGGCCAATGAGTACTTTGGCTGGAGATGATGGATGTTGTAGTACAACACATTTGAAAGGGATCAGGTTGTGGGAGGCTGCTGCACTTGTCTACTCAGAAGTCAATCCCTGCACTCCCAGATACTGTAAACAAGTATAGGATCACAGCAAAATTTGAGTAATCTTTGAACAAAGTATAGGAATATGGTCCATAAAATGAACAAAATTAGAAACAGTATGCAGTAAGCAGTTTAAACAATACTGCATTTATCACCATATTGTAATTCCAAAATCATTCCCCATTGGAAACAGTTCTGTTCCAAGTACTGTACAGTATTTTACCCACACATGTTCAACATCACTGGGCCATGGCAGCAATTAAATCTTTGAACTATGCAGGATATCCTTACTGGGGCAATAAAAATACTGCATTTTTATTTTTTATGGGTGTAGCGCCTTTTCAACTGAAAGTCCACAACAGGCCTGTGTAAGTCATATATTCCGAGTTCTGTGTGTGAAGTTGGTTTGGCACATGTGGCAATCTGGCCATGGAATAATGGGCCACTGTAGCTCATTAAACTCCTGATAAGAGCCTACATTTGTATCAAGTAATGTCAGTGTCCATCCAGCGGCTAAGCAGACACAGAGGCAGGAGCTGAGTTTTATGGCTTTAGTCGTAAATAAAGCAAAGCAGTTACATCACCAAAAGAAAGTATACACAAGCAACAAAGTCCCAGGAGCAGCAGACTCAGGCAGCAAGTTCCGACTGGGGCAGGGAGCTCACGGTACACAGATTCGCAACTGGTAGACGGTTGTTGTACTTAAGTACTCAGTTTTCAGCCCAGCTGAGGCCGGTCAACTGTCCGTTGGCCCCGCTCACAGCTGGAGCCTCTCAAGAGTTCAGGGCCGCTTCATCAAGCGCTTCTCCCGCAGTTGGTGAGACCTCCGGACCGCCCCCTTCTCCAGTCACCTCTGGAGGAATGTGGGGGGAGGGTCTGCTGCAAACTCTGGACTGGAGTCAGAAACCCTGGCCTCTGCCTCCGGAGTGCAAACGTCTGCTGCAAACTCTGGGCTGGAGTCAGAGACCCTGGCCTCTGCCTCTGGAGTGCAAACATCTGCTGCAGGTGCTGGCCCGGGCTCCATGCCAGGGACAGCTGTGGAGTCGCAGGCAGGCTCCTCCCTAGACTCTGAAGCAGACCCCCCTCCAGGAGGCCCCTCCCCGGGACTCACCCTAGGCTCAGAGTCCAAGTCTGAATCGGGAGCGAGGTCAGCCTGGCTCATGACAAGTAAGTAGCAAATTGCTCTCTGCATTACATGTTTGTATTGATATGCTGTGTATTTTATTAATGTATTTATACTTCTGAATACACAGATGCATACTGAGACATCTACATAGGTTTGATATGACCTATACAGATATTTCAGTACACTTTTCATATTTATCTTTCATTCTGTTCCTTCTACCCTTTTTACTCCATCTGTTCTCATATTGAGCTGAAATAGTTGTTTTCTATTACTGTACCATTCTGAGATTAGCAAAAGGAAGAGAGCCATCAGGTCCTGTCCTTTCCTAAGTGAAACTAATTCTTACTATAAAAGCTACAGTATAGTCTTCCTTGGGGACCTGGCTGTTTCCCACCTCAGCTTTGTTAAGTTGCCACAAAGATTCAGAATGAGATACCCTAAGCAGAATAGGCAAGAGGAAAAAAAATGTTTTAAAAAGGGATGAGAGTGGAGTGGCCAAAAAAAAAAAAAAAAGGAAAGTGTAATATCAGTAGGATCAGGAGTGAGCTAGGGCACAAAGAAAATGAAATACCTGCCCTTCATCCTTCATCTATAAACATTCCCTTTTGTACTCCCTGTATGAGAGGCTGAGGTATGAGATCTTCAGGAGATGCCCTTCTCTTAGTCCTATTTCTTTCACAAACATGACTAGTGGGGACACACAATAGGGCCTTCATGGTGGCTGCTGCTATGGAAGCTAGATTGGCCCTTTACTTACTGTCCTTCTGTTGGCAGGCAGAGAATTATCTATTCTGACAAGCTTTTGAAAACTGAAGATTTTTAAAAGAAGGACTTCTAAGAGTGTAGCATAATTCTACTGTCTTTTAAACAGCTTTTAATCATTTTCATTATAGTTTTTAAAAAAAATTTGTGCTGTTAATAGTTCAACTTTATTTTAATGTTGGATTTTTTGGGGGATAGGTTTTAACTTTATTCTATTTGTTTTAAATTGTAAGCTGCCTTGAGTTCTACTTTTGGGAGAAAGCAGGGTATGAATAATGGTGATGATACTTCATTGATGCAACTCAGGAAATTGTATTTCTTTATTGTATTTGTTTTAAACTGTAAGCTGCCTTGAGTTCCACTTCTGGGAAGAAGCAGAGTATAAATAAAGATAAACAAATAAAGATGATGATACTTAATTGATGCAACTGAGGAAGTGGATTATAATCCATGAAGACAACACAGTAAAATAAAATCCTGTTCTACTTGCTACATTGAAACAGTCTAAAATGACTATCTCTTTAAAAATTGAGCCCCTTTAGCAAGGCATTTATCCTCTTCCTCATCAGTGTCACTCTGTCATTGTGCATGACTTTAAACTGAAGTGTTTTTTCAGGGTTACTTTTCCAGATGTTTGAGATTCAAAGCCCCAAAGGTCAGGGATTCTGGGAGCTGATGTCCAAAATATCTAATGAGCCAAAGGTTGAGAATTAACCGTACAAAGTACAAGAGGACAGCCCTTGCCATGAGGATCTTACAGTTTAAAACTCAACGCAGGAGAGTCAGGGGAGGAGGATGGATATAGTCTTTGTCTCAGGAGATGGTCTGGATATGGGGGTGCTGAAGTTACCCTGTCATCATCAGATCAACATCTAGAGTAGTTTGGTCTCATAGGAGCAGTTCTCTCACTGCTTTCAGGGATGGAGGGCTTGTTCAGATAATCTACCCGTGGAAACATATGGAGGTTGACAGATTCTTGAACGCTCAGAAATATTTTCCAACAGCCAGAGCTAACAATTCTGATAAGAACTTGTCAAGTGATAGAATGGCAAGATACAAAAATCTATCAATAAAATCATCCCTGAGTGTCCTTTCCAGCATCATTGAACTCAGAGTACTTCTTTATTCTCTAGGAATCTCAAAATGGAAGACTACTGTACCACAACTGGTCTAAGAATATCAAATGGACAAACAGTAGAGCACACAATCATGCCTCCTGCGTAGCAATGAGGAAAGCACAGAAGGCCTACTTTGCTTCCTCCATCTCATCCTCAAGTAGCTATGTAGGAGAGTCTTCCTGAGTGGTTTGAGGTTTACTTTTATTTGTCTGAGAAGAAAGCTATAGGGTTGGAGCTCAGAGATCTGTTATGACAACTTTGCAAGATGCTGTGAGGACAAAAATCCAGTGGATCTTTGAGCCAAGTTGAATGTTGCTTTTAGTACAGTATCTGATTAAGTGTCCAGTGTACGACCTTGTTCAGTTATTTGGGATCTGTTTCAGTTTTTGAGGCTTGAAAATGTGGACAAAATATTTGCAGGTGCCTTGCCTAAAGCATGCTTGCTTGACACTTGTTCGTTCTGTCTTATTCAAGGTAGCTGAGGGAGGCTTCCTGGTTAGATCCAGAAGACAATGAATGACGGAGGACAATGCATGATAGAATGGTACCCATGCAGTGTTGCATTCAGTCCTGAGAAAAGACTGTTTGGATCTGGAGCTGTTTATCAGCTGTCCCAAGGTTAATATCTCTTTCATGTGGAAGGTGGTTGAGAAGGCAATGGCTGTGCTTTTTCTTGGAAGACACCAGCATTTTCAGGATACACCTTTTATTTTAATGCATTTTAGTTTGGATTCAGATCTGCTTTGGGGATACAATAAATCTTGTTCAAGTTGATCTCCTGCAAGTGAGAGACAGGAATGTGGATCAATTGATTCTGCATGTAAGCTGCCAAGAGTGACTGGTACTGTTGACTAAGATATTCTTTTGGATCATCTTTGGGAGTTAGGGAGATTCTTTTATAGTGGCTCCATATCGGCTTGTAGGTACAGACACTAGCACTGAGCATCTATGCTGTGGAATACCATTTGTCTCCAGTGCTGTTTAACAGTATATGTGAAGCTTACTGCAGGTGGTCATTAAAAAATACGAGCTGAGGTATCATCAATATGATGATGACATAGATCTCTATTTCTCTATAACAGGGCTTTCAAAACAGTGTGCTGCGACACGTTAGTGTGTTGCCTACAGTCTTGGAAATATATGTTATTATTTATAAATCATATATTTTTAAACATATATGAAACGTTTTCATGAGATATGTTGTGTCCCCATACATTTTGTTATTACAATTTATGTATGTGTCTGTATCTCTTATAAGGAGTTAGTTTAACCTTGTTAGTAAAACTGAAATTACTGTGTCACGAAATGATGCATGTCTAAAAAGTGTGTCACCAACATGAAAAGTTTGGAAAGCTCTGCTCTGTAATGTCCAAATCAGGAGAAGATCTGTAGGCTTTTATGCAATGCCTAGATATCATGATGCAACAAACATGAGGGCTGAAAAATTGGGACTAAATACTTACAGAAACTCTGAGGATGGGCAGTTCCAGGGTATAGCAGTTGGGCAGCTATTTGTTTTAGATTGGGCTGTATTTTTTTAGACAAAAGTGTTGTTTAGTTTGACAGTGTTCCTGGAGCCATTACTTTCATTAGAGGCCTATGACTTATTGGTAAGAAATACTTACTGCCAGCTTGAGCTGGTATATAGATTTGGCCTTGCCTGGATGTGGTAGTGCAGACATTAGTAACTCAGATTCACATTACTAAAAATGTAAATGCCATGGGACTACCATTGCATTTGGCCTCAAAACAACACAGCTATATGATTCAATAGTTAGCATACCCTGTGAGATGCCAGGCTGTACACATATTGTACCAGTACTGAATCAACTGCACTGAATATCTGTTAAGTATCAAGCCAAGTAATGGGTCTTAGTATTTATCTAAAAAGCTCCTAACCTCCCAGAAACTTGTCTGTTTAACAGACAACCTTCCCTGATACAGATTTATGCAATTGGCAAGGAAGCCTTGCTGATTTCTCCACAACTCACAGATACGAGTTTTATTCAGGATGTTTCCTATTTTTTGGAATTACCTGTTTGCTGGTATTTAGAAAAGTGCCAAATCTAGAGTGACTTGTTAAAGGCCCACCCCATCATCCAGGTCTTCCTGAACTGATAGTATTTCCCAGTTTGAGTAGTGTTTTGATCCTCTGATTTTAAATGTATTAATTATTTCATGTTTCATATGATTTCATGTTGTGTATTTTAAGGTTTGCATTTTTGATATGCATTTAATATTTTTTTCAAAAAAAATTATACACTGCTTTGAAATATCTCTAGATACAAGAAGTGGCATAGAAACTGTGAAATACTGATACTAATAATGAGAAGGAGCAGGAGGAAGAGGAGGTGGTGGCGGAGGCGGCAGCTAGGTTAATTAGAGAAACAATATGTGGTTGTTTCAGATAATGGTGTTTATCTTTCATTATAGTCTGAGTTATGCCAGGGTAGAGATTGGCAGCAGGGCTAGTATGAACCATGTGGAGACCAGAATTTGAATCCCTGTTTAGCCAAGGAAATCCACCGGGTGGCCTTGGGCAAGCCCTGTTCTCTCAAGCTAAGAAAAAGGCAATGGAAAAATTCCTCTTATTAATCTTGCCAAGAAAACCCTAGGACAGGCTTGCCATACATTGGAGGCACAACCGGAAGGCACATAACAACAACACAACAAGATTCTCACTGTCATATACATCAAATTATAGTAGATCATTCTAGTTCTGTGTTTGTGTGTGTGTGTGTTTTCATGGATCTTAGTATTATTCATCCTTGTTAATGGACCACTGTTGCTTCTTCCAAGTGTGTCCACAGGGAGATTCATCCCAGACTCCTTGATTACATTTTTCCAACTTGGGATAACAGGAAGACAGTGTGGTATTTACGGGGGTGGACGAGAGTGAAATGTCCTTCATCCCTTATTAACTGATGTCTGACTGAATTAATTCATGCACACTTCTCCTCCATACAAGTGACTGCAAAGAACCTTTTTGAACATGGGAAAGAACAAAATGTTCTGATAGCCAGAGGAAGAAAGATAAGGAGTCTTCTCCTGACTCCTCTGGATCAACAGGCCTTTGAAATGTCTTATCTCTCTGGATACACAAGAGAATAAATTTAAAAGCCATGCTTTTCAGACAGTTTTCACACACTAAACATTTCATGCATAGATATTTCTCCAGTATGAAAAAATGGTACTTTGGTGAGGAACACAACCATATGTGGTGAATGAACATGTACCTGTGTGTGTGTTTCGCATCTGAGATATTCCCATGATGTATGTACTCTGTTTCATGGATAGCGTGTGTGTGATTTCAAGTCGCCTGTTGATTTGAATTTCCCATAAGTTTCATGGGGTTTTCTTAGGCAAGGAATACTTAGAGGTGGTTTTAGCAGTTCCTTCCTCTGAAATATAGCCCATAACACCTGGTATTCACCAGCAGTCTCCTATCCAAGTACTAACCAGAAGTCACCCTGCTTGCCTTTCAAAATGAGACAGGATCTGGTGCCTTTAGGGTATTTAGGCCCTGCGTGGTGAGTACAACACCATTAAGGCCATATACCTTAAAGATGCCAGATTCGCTCTGATCTTAGAAGCTAAGCAGGATCAGGCCTGGTCAGTATATGGATGAGGGAACCAGTAAGGAATATGAGGTGCTATAGACTGTATTTCAGAGGAAAACAGTGGCAAATTACCTCTGTTTATCCCTTACCTAAAAAAACTGTATGGAATACATGGGGTTACTTGAAAGCACACAGACATAGGCAACAGGGAACTCAAAGGCACACACATACATATACAGGCAACTCCATTCTTTGTTAAATTGTTTCAAATTACATTTCTTAGGTACCATCAGTCAAGTAGCTCTGCATGGTAAAAGAGACATAATGCATTAATCAGAATAAGGCCCTTTCTGGATGATGATGGTGTCTTCGTGTGGGGATGCGAGAGGAGTGTGACTGCAATGATACTTCCACGTGACGTTGTGGTCCCATCCTTTTCACGTCACCAGCCAACGCAGTTGTGGGGTATATCATTAATGGAAAAACTCTATCAATGACCCCCAATTGTGCGACACTCCCGTCCTTCCCGGCAATGCGGAAGGGCAGGAAGCATGACGGAGGTGTTTCCTTCCCCAATGCAGCATGAGAAAGAGCTTGGCTGCGCTGCAGAACACAGGTGTGTGTCACTTGTGGTCCCTTCCACAGGGAGTTGGTCGGGTGGCAAGGGCAGCATTCCCATCACTCTCTCTTCCAGCAAAGGTGCTGCCAGGATCACAACAGGAGGACAATGGGATCAGGTAAGGTTCAGAAATGGTCTAACTGTAGCATAAATACAGTTTTCTCCAAAGCAATAATATCACATGGTATGGCCCTAATACCAGGGGTGGGCATGCTCCAGGGCTTTGAGGGTGTCGCCATTCCATTTTCAGGTCCTCTTGAGCTCCAGAGGGCTACAGCTATCATTTGAGGTGACAGGAGGGGTCAGTGTGCCCTTCCAAACTGGCTTTCAGACTCATCAGGTTTTGAGAAGGAGGTTGGCTGTTTCAGAGTTGCTTTCTGAAATAGTATTTTAAAGACCTACAATGACCTTCTGAAGCTTTTAAATTATGGTTGGTTCTGGTCCAGAATTGGAAGGCCAATGGGCAACATTGGGCACTCCCCAAAGGACAGCATGTGGCCCATGAGTTTTGTGATTCCCACCCACCTTTGGAAAGACTTTGAAAACTGACCTTTTTATGCTATAACTATCAGAGCCCATGCTGGCTGGGAAATTCTGGAGTTTAGTTCAGAAAGTAGCTTTTTCCAGCTTTTTCCTTAGGGAACACGAATTCAAGTACTGTAACTATATAGACAACCCTACAGTCTGGATCAACTTTAAAAATAACAAAAACATCTGTCTTGTTACTTATATTTTTCATCTGTTCTGTTTTTAAAATGTTTGCCACCTTAGGGACTGGAAGAGTGGAGAATCCCTCCCTCCTTCCCTCCTCCAACCCTACTGAAGTCTGACATCTATGACAAATGTTTGTATTGGAGTGGGAAGTTCCAAAAGTTTAGGAATTACTATTATTCTAATCAAGCTTTATAGGGTGATTAGGACTGATAGGAATTGATATTCAACATCTGAAGGGCTAAAGGTTCTCCAGCCCTGGTTTACCTGTTTCTTATAATGATAGGAGGTGAAATAACTGTGAACAAAATGTGATTGTGAACTTGAGAAGGTGTCCTGTTATAGTGACACATGAAACCTTTAGGTGGCAGCCAAGGGCTATAGTTTTAAAGTGGTTGTGTAGATTTATGCATGGATCATTTCAAATCCAGCCTTCAGAATATCCAGGTTCCTGAAATTAATGTGCAAATATAATTACTTGGTAACCAAACAATTATGCTCACATTTATAATGAATGCTTTGTATTATCTGCTACAGATATCTGATGCAATTTACAGTTTGTGCACATTATCAGACAGGGTTGCTGAAGTTAGCAAGACAGCTGAGAACTAAGGCAAAATCCATAAACATTTTCAGCTGTGCTGAGGCAACCCTGCCATTGCCTTCTCTACACCGGCACAGAAAGCCAAGCTTTGACAAATCCCAGATATGTACCTTGAAAACCACAAGGCACAGCTACTATGCAAGAGCTACTGACACTGTTCTCATTGGGTGGAATAGCTGGAACAATCAGTATGCTTGTCATGAACTTGCAGTTGCTCACATAACTGACAAGTACACCAGGATAGCTAGCTATTGTGTGGCATTTGCCATCTGGCTGATCCCAAAGATGTCTACATTGTGCTGCGGTTCAGTGGCATGGGTGGGTTAAATGCAGAACCCCATTCATTTATTTGTTTGTTCTTGTTGTGTGCCTTCAAGTCATTTCCAATTTATGGTGACCCTAAGGGGTTTTCTGGGGCTGAGAGTATGTGATGCACCCAAGTTCAGCCAGTGGGTTTCTGAGCATGGAATCAAACCTTGATCTCCTGGATTGTAGTACAACATTCAAATCACTATATCATGTTTACTCCATTCTTATTCTTCCATTTCCCCATTCCAAAGAAGACCGAGGCACTCGGTGTGGTCCTTTTTATTGTCAAACAGCCTGTGAGGTAGGCTAAGCTTGTGGTCAAATTAAACAAAAAAGTTTTCCCTACTGTAGATTATACTGCCACTCTCCTCCATGGTTGTCTTCTTTGGGTCTTATGGATTAGAATACCCCTCTAAAAGTCACACTTGACTTCCATTTTGCAGAAGCACTTGAAAGTGGTTCATATGAAATGGATTTTTAGGTAGATTGCATGTTATGCTTTCTGTCCAACATTTCACAAATAAAAACTGGGGCATGTGGGCAGGCAACATCAGAGTTTGAGCAGGATGGCAAAAGTTATTCATGAGAAATAACACACAAGTTAGGAGAGCATGCAGCAGTTTGTGTTTGCCTGAGCCAACTGGGAAGGATAAGATTTCTCCTCCCCATCTCCTTCCTCCACCCTGCTGAGTTAACTAAGTGTAAATTACTTTTGCACTTAGAACTCAGTTGTGGCAGTTGAAGTAAGCTGAAGACAAAGGGGGAAATCAGGAGGACAAGAGAGAAAATGGGACATTTTAAAAGCAGCTGAAAAAGTGGAATGATGGAAGATTAATCAATACTGTCCCTGTCAAATCAGGACAATAAGAGAGTATGTGTTATGGCATACAGAAAGTCTCAGGTTCATTTCCTGACATCTTTCTGATAGTTGAACAGATCAGGTGCCAGGTCCTAGAAAAGCTGTTTCTTTACAACTGGGCAACTGTTAGCGTTCGAGAGGGCTACATCCCTCCCAGGAGACTTGAGAGGATGATATATCCTACCATGGTGCCCCCCCCAAATGGATTTTTGTCCCCAGATTTCCCCAATGCTCCACAGAGGGTATGGAAGGCAATTTCACTGTGTTTTTGGCCCTCTCTGGACCTGGATTTTTCCACTCTTGGAAGGGTTCTGTGCCCCTAACCCTTGTGAATGTGGAGGGGCTACTGTAGAACCAAGTCACTTCCTGTTTGGAAAAAGCTTTCTTCTGGGCATAAAATGGCCCCAGAGAGGCAAATGCTCTAGGGGACATTTGAGAACATCTGGGGGCCATTTTTTCAAGTTTTTTGAAAAAGCAACTTATGGAACCCTGGAAGCCACACGTGGTCAGTGGGCTGGACTTTCTTAACCCTGCAATGGATAAAACTGGACTCTGTTGAAAAATATAGTCCACATAACTCTTATAGAGTGACCGCCTACATTCAGAAAGCTGGAGATTGGAATTGGATACCCTCACTGATGGTATCAAAGGACTGTTTGGATGCTGGGAGAGCAAAGTTGCAACCTCGTCATTTTTGTAAGAACCCTCCTGGGGTCTTCCCCTCTCTTGGGAAAGGCCTAGTGCTATGGTTGCCATTGAATATACATTCTCCTTGATGCTGGCAATTTTGCAATTGTTTTACAAGCCAAAGCATTAGAAAATTAGTTTTCAGGGAGTCTTCAAAAACAAACACAAGCACACATACCATCATGCAAACATTTTAATTAGACAATTTGGTTATAAAATTAGAGTTTCTTCAGGTGCAGTATTAACTTGGCATGAGAACCACAGATGAAAATGTTGCACTGAGGAATAACTGGGATCAGTTAAGCATTTCCATTTTCTTTTCTTGTTAACACATTCAGTTATAGGGAACAAGCTGGATATCAGAGCTGACCAACCACAAGGCAAAGTGTCTGCCTGGTGGGAATGAATAGGGATGCCCTTACAGATGGAGGAGCAACATGGCACATAGGATTTACAGACTGTGGTCCTCAAAAATGGAAATTACAAAGGAAACCTAGAGAGAGAAACAGCTAAATTAAACTATATTCACAAATGCCAATCCATTAGCAGAGGTATGAAGGAAGACAACAGCTTCTATAGTAATACAAGAGTCCTTGTTACTACTCTTAAAAGAAAAGGAATCTTCTCAACAAGAGTTTTGAACTTTTAGTAAGCAGATTTATTGCTTTCGCACACCAATAATATCTGGCCATTGTAAAAATCTGAAAGACTTGTATCACCTCATGCAGCTCTGTGAAGATTTAAGGTGAGGGTCATAATTTGAATCTTTCTGGATCCCAATACATTCTGTCCCACTCCCACAACTGTATAAATATGCTTAAAAACCTATGGCGTTAATATCACTATGTATTGCATCTGAAGAAATTGATATCCAGAAAAGCTCATGCTAAAATAAAAACCAGTTGTGAAGATGCTACTGTTGTCAGTGTGTACCTTAAGTCATTTCTGACTTATGGTGAACCTAAGGCAAACTTATCATGGGGTTTTCTGGGGATGAGAGTGTGTGACGCACCCAAGGTGACCCAGTGGGTTTCCATGGCCAAGCAAGGAATTGAACCTTCGCCTCCAGGGTCATAGTCCAATGCTCAAATCACTATATCATGGTAGTTCTCTAAAGGTGCTACCAGGTTCTTCCCCCACCCCCCTTTCTCCTTTATAGGAATGTTTGAGCTCTTGCAATGAAAAGAAATTTCTGAAGTGAGTACACATGTCTATGACCAAGGATACCGTAGTTTGGAGTTTCTTTCAAAACACACTTTCTCAATTTTGTCAGCCATAACCTGGGCAGTAACTTAGCATAGTCAACCCTTTCTACTGCCAAATGCCATGCTAAAAGGGAATGGAATTTCTTTGTCAGCATATGGGCGCACAGGATTTATTTAGATAAGAATCACTTTGAGATGAGAATTGTCTCTACTCTTTTACTATTGAAACATAATGCAAAACAAAGCAAAATTCATAAGCAAAATAGGTATAAGATAACACAATAATTTTTATTTCCATACAGTGAAAATGCTGACATCAGAATTTAAAGTCAGACTGTGTGCTGTTTTTTTTTTCTGTTAGAAAATGTCCTAGGATCTTCTTATTGTGTCTTATATAATTTTATAAAAACCACAATTATTTTTGACATTCATGCTATAGTTCAGAACTGAATAATTACTTTAAGACATCAGTATGTTGAATTTTCTGTATCATTTCTATGTATTTACAGTTCAGGAATCATTATTATGTCATGCTCCTAATTTCATGTTTTATGACTTTATTAGTCCCAGAGGTATCCTGGTTTATAGCCTTCTGTTCTGGTATGTCCTTATCAGACTGAGATGGCATCTGTTAACTGCTACCATTGTTTTATGGCCTTACCCTGGTATCTCTATGCCCATGTCAGAAAGACATTAAAAAATCATCTATTCTCTGTTTATTCTGCTGGGTAAAATAGATTTTTAGAATCAGATGTATGTTTGATGCACCAATTAAATGCATTATTTGATCCAGAATTTTCATGGAGACACTTTGGACAAGTCACGTTCTCTTAGCCTCAGAGAAAAGCAAACCCCTTCTGAGCAAATCCTGCCAAGAAAACCTGTGATAGGTTCACGTTAAGGTTGCCATAAGTCAGAAATGACTTGAAGGTACATAACAAAAAATAGAACCTTATTATTAGATTCCTTAACCCTTGAGCTGGTTCAATCACACTTGTGATTGATGGCCTCCACATCACTGGGGAGGTGAATTTTTTCTAGGTTTTAATCCAGACTATAAAACAACAACCAAGGTGTCCAATCTTGCCCTCCAAAGAGGGTCAGAACTTTGGATAGCTCCTTTAATATTTGGACTAAAACTCAGAACCTGTAGCATATTTAACATGAGTTATATGCATGCCTCTCTGCTTATCATTGTTACTATAACCAGATCTTATTTAACATCGTATGTCACTGTTGGTGACAGAAAAGGGAATTTGAACTTAATATATCATGAAAAAAGCACTACTTTTCTCAATTTCTAGCCAAAGTCTAGTAATATCTAAGTGAAAGTGTTGTTCAGAATACCAGAACCCATAGTCATCCAATGATATGAATGCTGGGAAAGATTAAAGAAAATGCTCATTCAGACAAAGCATAGTCAATACATAGACTAATCTAATCTAATCTAGCACAGTTCTTACTTCTCTGTGTGCCTGAAGATCAAGACTTTTAAAAATAAATTTTCAAGTTTTATTTTACAAAGTTCTGTTTGCGGTTATAAATGCCTTTCTGTTTAACTATTATTTCCTTTTCACTCTCCTGTGAGCTATCTCTTAGAGTCACCTACATCTGGAAATAATTTTTTCCAGTCCTTTACCTCATGTTCAGTATCTTGGTACTGAGGCAATTTTAAATAGATTAATAACTGGTTCACAGTCTAATACCTAGCACAGAAATTATGCTTGGCTTTAGAAACAAAACAGTATCTTGTCAAAGGCATTGTCTGGAGCTGTCAGCTTCATCTCCAACACTTGTTTTATCCCTTTTTGTTCTATAATCTGCCCTCAAAAACCGCGTATCTCAGTATTATGTAAGGTAGGTCCTTGTTTTCTTTGCCTTTTGTTGAAGAATGTGCATGCCAGTAGAAATGTGGGTAGTGTATTCATTGCAAAAGAACTTTTCAGCCAACTTTTATCCAGCTCACAAAAATATTCTGCTTATTTAAAGATCTTGGAGGATGCAATTTGGCAATGGAGGGAGAGTTAGATGCAACTCGCCTCCCTGCTCCAAAAAGAGGTTGTGATAGCCCATCTGTGAAAACTTTTTTTTTTCATGTCAGATGTTGGACTTGAAAGTTGGCACAGAGGATGAAAGCTTCATTACCTCCAGATGAAGCAGATGCTGGGTCTGTCTCAAACTATTATAAGAGTGCTTTGACTATGAAGCAATAACAAATTAACACTGAGAGGAAAGTGCTGAGGTACCAGCATTTCAGCTGCATTTAATAATACTTTAAAAACTCCAAGAAAGTCTTCAGTTGGTCTTCAGTTTACAAACAGATTCTTTTATAAAGGTAGATTGTGTAATACAGGAAGAATCACTGCGGTCATGCAGCTTTGGCAATTTCACAAGGTTCTTGGAATAGTTTAGAGAATATTGAAGTGGTTCATTTTTGTACTAAGCATCTAAAAATAAGGATTCCAGTTTTATTTAGTGATCATGCACATAGTTCTGTCCTTTTACATCAGTACTCTAAATTATCTTTCAAAATTTCTCTGTCTCTAAGGGCTTTTGCCCAGTTTTGCTGGTTGGTGTTACTTCTCTGTGCATTTGTTCTGTGTCAGTGTGCCCTTCTGTGGAGGCTGTTTGTGTAGTAATTTCTTGGAACTGCATTAGGGCTCTTCCAAAGTTTTTTTTTTTAAAAGGAAAAAAACAGGGAGTGGTGCAGTGAAGTGAATGGTCAAAAGGCAAATTTTCTCCTTTCTGAAATTTTTGATTTTTTTCTTAAGAGGTACAGTGCAAAAGTTCCTTTTCACTGATGTGTTGTAGCACTACAAATCTAAGGAAAAAAGGGAGCCGCATTGTATAGTGGTTTAAGTGCTCAACCAGGACTCTGGAAGAGTAGGGGTTGAATCCTTGCTTGGCCAAGGAAACCCAGTGGGTGATCTTGGGCAAGTCACACTCTCTCAGCCTCAGAGAAGGGCAGTGGCAAACCCCCTTTGAACAAATCTTGCCAAGAAAACCCAGTGATAGATTTGCCTTAGTTGGAAATGACTTGAAGGCACACAACAACAATAGTTCTAAGTTCTAAGTTCTAAGAAAAAAATTAAAAGGAAAATTCCAGGGTGGCTTCACTTGTGCCGTCCAAACTAGAAGTCCTCTGCTGTGTTGTTTTTAAAATTTGGTTAACTTGTTTGATAATCACTTTTTAAATGTTGTAGTATGTGACTTTTTAATTTTTTAAAAAGGACTTTTTTGTTCTGTCTCAGAATTAAAAAGAGACCCTGTTGAGAGTGGGAATAAAATATTACAGCTGGTGCCAGAAAATTGTACAGGACAAAAGAAAGACCATTTGGATATTTTAAAACATCTTGGGCAATACAACCATAGACACTACAACCTCACAAAGCATTTATACCAATTGGAAGGTTTTTTAAAAATGAAATCCATCAATTAAAAATGTGTATGTTAATGATAATATTACATTAGGAAAGCTGCTTATAAGGAAACATACAAAGATGTATGTGTCAGGAAAAATTTGCCTGGAAGTGAATACCTGTATTCATACTAACTTTTCAAAGCTTGTGATAAACTGAACTTTAGACTAGAAAAAAAGTCTCTAAGGATGAGATAAACTTTCAGTTTGACAAATGAAAAGGTGTGACAAACTAGAATTTACAGATTTTATTTTAGAATTTACTAGAATTTACAAACTAGACTTGTTCTACCCTACGGGCCATGTGCCTGAAAAGTCTCAGATGTAGCAGAGTGGTATTGTTTGCACTGATCATCACATATTTGTGTGTTGAACCAGTGAGCTGGTTAGAGATATAGGTATCCCCACATAGGAAACTTCAGCTGATCCAAAGAGCTTCAGCTAGATTGCTAACTGAGCCTGGCTACAGGAAGCAACCAACTCCCTTGTTGCCAGAGCAACACTGGTTTCTGGTGAAGGTTATTCAAAGGAGTATTTCTCCCTTATGAGAGCCAGCATAGTGTAGTGGTTTGAGCATTGGATTATAACCCTGGAGACCAAGGTTCAGTTTTTTTTTGACCTTGGAAACCCACTGAGTGACCTTTGGCATGTCATATACTCTCAGCCCCAGAAAACCGCAAGATAGGCTCACCGTAGGGTCACCATACATCCAAAATGACTTGAAGGCACACAACCACAAGAACAACAATTCTCCCTTATGAACCTGCCCATGTTTTGAAATCTTCTGGGATGGGGAGGCTTCTCTCTGTCCCCCTCCCTCAGGTACATCTGGTGGAAACACAGGGGAGGGCTTTCTTAGCTATTGTTCCCAGCCTCTAGAACTCCCTTCACAGAGGTTAGATTGGTACATTCTCTACTCTCTTTTCATGACAGGTAAAGACCTTTCTGTTTCAACAGGCCTTTGAGGAGTGATCATCCAAAATCCATCCCATCTAAACAATGGCCATTTCCACACGGAGTTTTTAAAATGGTGCAGAGTGTCCTCCAGGGAGGATGTCTGCACCTGGGAGCGGACTGGGTCGGACCTACTTAAAGTAGATCCGCACCCCAGCCCGCTCCGGAACGACCCCAAGTGGTCGTCCAGCGTGCTTTTGAAAGACCGCTAAAAACAGGTCTTTCAAAAGCATGGAGCACACCACTGCGAGCCTGCTCCCTTATGCAGATTCACAGGCTCGCATTGGTGCGAGTCTGCGATCTGCCGGGAGTGGGCTTTAGGCTGGCGAGCTTCAGCAGTTGGTCGAGACCCTCGACCACCTGGAAGCTGCCATTTTCGTCCCCGGAGCATTGCGGAGCGGTGGCCATGCACTGCTCCGGAGCAGCGTGGACCGGACCGGGGAGCCTTAAAGTCCGGTGAGTAGCGTCACGGGGCGATTCCCTCGCCCTGTGTGGAAATGGCCAATATGTCACGTTTTCCCCATGCGCTGGTGATCGCGACTGTCACTTCATGAACTTCTACGCAGCAGCTTCGGAGCCCACGACTGGCGCTATTGGGATGATTGGGGACTCCTCTCTCCAGAGTCCCCTTTGGGAGGTCTCAGATCACAATATCCCCCCCCAGAAACTGCTCACCTGTCACCTCGAAGCTCCGATTGAGATTCCGGGGTGGCTTCGCTTGTGCCGTCCAAACTAGTAGTCCTCTGCTGTGTTGTTTTTAAAATTTGGTTAACTTGTTTGATAATCACTTTTTAAATGTTGTAGTTTGTGACTTTTTAATTTTTTTAAAAAAATCTGTTTTAAGCCACCTTCAGTCCCAAACTGAAAAAAGACAGGACATAAATAAATACTATAGCTAACAATAATGATAATAATAACCATTCCCAATGAATAATCACATGAAGTTTACTTTAAATTTGAGACAATTGATTTGCAAATGACATCTACAGTATATAACGCATCGGATTTATCATTCGTAACCTTACTTCCACAGTTCATATGTAAAGAACATAGTAAATGAATGAATAAAACGAAATAATATTAGGTATGATTGTGGCTCCCACAGAAGTTTTGAAAATGCCTGTTTTGTGCATGAATATTTTCAAAAACGCTAAATGTTAATGTCAAGAAGGAGAAAAGTCAAAGAGGCATTCAAAAACCAAAGCGAAGTACACACACGTAATCATGTTTTCAAAATTTAAGCCTCTGCCCACTTTTGGGGAAAAAAAATATCATCTTGTTTCTCCATGGGAGCAAACAGGTTGCTATAGCAACTGAGTGGTGCAGAGGCAAAATACGGAGAGCGACTCTCCCCAGAGTAAAGACGTGAGCACGTGGCAAACGTCAACCATTCACACTATATAGAGAAATGAACCTTAGATGCCTTCTTTTAGATAGTTCTTGCCTCGACTATGTAAGACAGGATACTTTATGAGCAGCCATTATAAGATTTTCACTTTGTTTCTATAAATCCCACTTCTGGCAAGTGCGGATCAGTGATGCAGTAACAACACTGACTGAATATTGGATTGCGGTATTCTGCTGTTTTATAGTTTAATATTGGTCTGGTTTTATTGCTGGTGTTTTATTTTTAGCGATTGCATTCCATTCTCAGATCATTTGATTTAGGACAGGTGATAAATATTTTAATCCATAAATAACAGTAGTGGGATTTATTTATTTCCCAATGATCATGTCAACATTTGCAGCATACTTATTTTTATTATGTTGTTGTTGTTGCTATGTACCTTCAAATCATTTCTGACTTATGGTGACCTTAAGGCAAGCCTATCATGGAAGGTTTTTTGGCAAGATTTGTTCAGAGGGGATTTTGCCTTTGCCTTCCTCTGAGGCTGAGAGAATGTGACTTGCCCAAGGTCATCCAGCAGGTTTCAATAGCCAAGTGGCAATTTGAACCCTGGTCTCCCAGTATCTTCATCCAACACTCTATACCACTCTGGCTTCTTACATACACACTAGCTTATTACATACTAGTCAATAATTAACATTCTGTAATTATACGCATTTAACCTACCAGGGGTAATTTGCAATGAGAAGTAAACACTAAGGATAATCTTGACCTATATCTTTTTCACACATGCAGATGAAAAATTTTTAAAGTTTTCCCTCTGCTGGACAAGATTGCAATGGCTTTTTTTTTTTTCCACTTCAGGATACTTTTTCTTTTTTTGCAAAAATTTTGTTTTTGCCAAAACTTTGTGTGATGGAAAAGTCTTACCATGTTGCTCACATAGACACCAACCATAGGCTTTTCTCAGCGACCTTGAGTGTATTATTGGGTATCTCAAGCACCTAAAAACCAGGATTCTGGGAGACCAGAGTTCAAATCCCCATTTAGCCATGGAAATCCACTGGGTCAACTCGAAGAAGTCAGCTTTAAAACAACAAAGCTTGCCAAAAGAAGCAGAAGCAGAAGAGGAAATCATACAAAAAGGTGTCTATAATACTGGACCAATGAATGTGTTCTGGTTTGAGTCTGTACATGCATGACAGATTTGCACTCAAAATTCTCAACTGAATGGCACTCAGAGATGTAAACAATAAAAAAAAAGCGTTGTTGAATCATTGGCTGTTTTGAAACATCAAGCATGTAAGCTGGGTCTTCACTTATTTCTTTATATTTTTTAAAAAAGAATCTTATTCCTACTTTAAACTCCCCCTGAATTCTCCCCTCAGATGCTTTACTGCCTGCTTCTCCCCAAACTAACAGTTAAACAGCAAAGCCTCTCCTTTTATAAATATTCTTCCTTCTTAGCTGCCCTTCATAGCATTCCTGGGCCTGTGATTGGCTAGTTGTATATAGGCTCAGCAGGCAGTCTATCACATAGTCTATTTTGTACAAAGTGCAATTTCTTGTGTATTAAAACTATTTTTGCATTTTTTTAAATTGGAAAAATTATTGAAAAATGTGTAATTCCCCCTTGTAACATGCAGACATATAGAGTCATCCTGTCTTGTTGAGGAGAAGAAAATGTGAATATTTTTAAATCTCTGATAAGCATTTCTAGTGGATGCAGTGTCTTTGTCCCATGTCATAGAGGAACACCTTGAGATCATATAATAAGGCTCTTTTGGTGGTGCCACATACTTCTAAGATCTTCTCTACAGTTGCTTAGAATAGAACTTTTATTTTTGTGACACCCAAAGTATAAAGGGAGTACATTCCTTTCTGAAATCAAATAGGATCCTAGAGTTTTTCTTTTTAGATACATATTGAAAAGTATCTATTTTTGCAATCCTTCTCTTGAATAGTCCAAACTGCCAGCTATTTCAAGAACAACATAAATATTGCAACTATTGAGAAGATCCTAGAATTTTGTGCACTGTGTATATTGTACACTTTATTATTATTTTCCACTGCTTTGAAGTCTTTAGATCTAAGAGGTTTATAAATACTCATGATAAATATGTAAAACCATGTAAGATCTAACCACATTTTGGCATACATCAAATGTTTCTTTCAGATACTAAAATTTACAGCTGATGGTGCTGAATCATTCTAAGAACGCTACAATTACATGAGTACATAAAATTAGCCAGAGTAGATGTGAGGGAAGTAAATTTGAAAGATTCGGATGACTCAAGATATGAAAGAAGTTGTTGACTCCAGTTAAAAGCTTCTGTGATGACTAATGATTACCATGACAATGACATCTGATTATCTCCAAGATATACCAGTAAGGGCAAGGATGGGTAAGTCGCTGAATATGTGAAATTACTGTATAAGACGCTAATTCAGTAAGGCATGTCTGTCCTTCCTGAAGAGTCTTAAAGAAGCACTAAAATAGCTGGGTGACTGGATGAGATGGTGGGAAGTGGAGTACCAAATTGAGAACAGAGAAAATGTGAAGAAAAACTGAAGGAGGAGATGATCTTTGGAAACAGAAGAGTGGAATATGCATGGAACAGAGTTTCCTAACCTGATACAAGGCACAGAAGGAATATATTTATTGTCTGTTTACAGTTGGGAGTTGAAAAACTCCATTCATCAAAATGTTTACAAAGCAGAAAAAGCAACAACCAATCTTTAAAATGCACTTTTCAACTAAAAGCAGTAGCACAACAAAGCTGTACTTTGAATGACAACTTCACAACCTATTTTCAGTGGTGTACCTAGCATAAACAGTGCCTAGGACTTGCATGGAAGTTGCACCGCTACGTTCTTACCTGTACCTCGACCTCCCAACCCTACACACACAGCTTATTTGTGTCCCTCTGGCATTGGCGCCCAGGGCACATGCCCCACCGTAGATATGCCTCTGCCTATTTTTGTTCTTAGTGCTCAGAATTCAGCAAACGTGTCCACTTTCCTCCTTGCTGCTAAGTAGGGTTTCCAGGTCTTAGGGCCTGGACCAACTTCTTCCATTCTTAGAGTGAGAGGGAGGAATCTTAGGGTTATCACACTGCCTTGAAAAGTGTGTGTGTGTGTGTGTGCATGTGTTTTTTTCTGTGTTTGGCAGGCTTACTTTTTAAAAAGATCTGAATGTCTTTCTCCGAGCAACTTTGATTAATGCTTAATGACATCACTAGGGCCCACCTCTTCTACTGTGGGCCACTTTCTGCATCATCTCCAGGGAACATCTCTTGGTCACAAGTGTTGGCCCTAAAATTGCAAGTCCTGGGATGAAACCACCCTAGCAACCGTACTGCTAACTTCAATTAATAAACCAGTGATCCCAATGCAGATCCTCAATGGACTCCATTTCTTCCCTACTTCCATTGTGTGGAATGTCTAGCATTCCTTCCTTCTTCTTCCTGTTCTTTAGTTTGCCTATGATTACAAAAAGTATTCTAACATTGCAAGTATAGATACATGTCAAGACTGGCTGATATTTGGGACTAGAGTGTATGTCTATGTGTATGTCTGTGCAGTCCTAGCATGATGACAATGGAATTAGGGTTTGGTTTCCCTTTATAATATCTGAGAAATCTAGCACAGTGCTCAACACAGAGGATAAAATATTCCATCTATTAATTGTGAAACAGATTTTACTGCTCAGCTCAAAATATAACTGGAAAATAGCTATGTGCTTGCTAACCTGCCAGATGTAAAGTCTGATGTACAACTTTATCTTGATGAAACAAAAACACTTCAGTCTTCAGGATTCTATAGATAGTGATAAAGAGCTCTCACAGAAACCTACATTTTGCACTTGGAATTTCCCGTCTCGGTGTTGTAACAATTCTGTTTAAAAAAAAAAAGGTTAAATTATCACCGGACATATTGTTTTTAAACAATGAAAATGCTGAACCCGCAGTTTTACATTCTTGCTTTCATGTTAAGCTCTCAAAGTAAGCCAGTGGTAAGAAAAATATGTCTGTCTGCATAAGTGATAATTTATATTTCAATTTCATTTAATTTCACATCTGATTCCTTTAAAAATATTGTTGTTGTTGTTTTAGAGCTGGTTTAGCATAAATTTTAATAAATTGACTGTGAGATAACAACTAGGCCATGAAAATATCACTTTGCTTTTTAAGTTAACTCCTCTACAAACTGAAGATTAAAACAACATTAAAACCAGAGCTTGGAAAAGTTGCTATTTGTTAAGGGTCCTTAACTTGGTGGAAACAATTGCTTCTGAGCATCCCCTCTCACAAAGGGGGGGCCACACCAGTCCCCTGGTTATCGAGGGAGCTGGTGGTGATGAAGAAAGTGAGAAGAGACAAAGTGATGTTGGTGGAAGACTCCAAGTGAGTCCGACTAAGCATGGCCTGGATGGTTCATTTTAAGGCGGACAGAAATACATTGGAGTAAGTTCAGAGAAGGGCAATAAAAATGATGAGTTATGGAGAGCAAAACATATGAGAAGAGGTTGAAAGAACTGGGCATGCTCAGCTTAGTGAAGAGAACATTGGGGGATGACACAATCATACTTTTTAAATACTTCAAGGGCTGCCACAAAGAGAAGCCTTGTTCTTTGCTGCCTTAGAAGGTAGGACCAGGTCTAGTGGTTTTAAGTTACAAGAAGGTAGATTTTGACTGCAGATTAGAAAGAACTTCTTGACAGTGAGAGTGGTTGGGCAATGGAAACAATTGCCTAGAGAGTTGGTGGGGTCTTTCTTGGGATATCTTCAGAAAGAAGCTAGACAGCTACCTGCTGAGGGTGCTCTGGCTGGAGATTCAGCATTGAACAGCGCGTTGGACCTGATGGCCCATAGGGTCCCTTCCAACTCTATGATTCTATGAAAGAATGACAGAGCACATGCTTTTGCATATAGAAGCTAGGTATCCAAAATTTAAACCCATGTGCATCCCTGTTTCTCGGTCTTTCTTTTGCACCTGTCTCTCAAGAATTAGATGGGCCAAAGTGGGCAAAGACAGGAATATACCTTGGAATTCTAAAAAATTTTCTGTTGAATCCTCTGGAGAAATGAGCTTATTAAAGTAGATGGAGCAAATTTATACAGGCATAGGTTTAGCTAGTCTAACCTTTTGACTGCAAAATAATAGCTCCAAACTTAGTACTAAATACTTCAAATAATGTGATTCATTGGTGCTTCTCACACCAGCCAGTTGTTTTGGGTGGCTCCATTTGAAAACCTATGGTTCTTCCATACTAGGACCGGTAGTGGAATGACAATGCGCTCTTCTGCACAATCGCTGTATTTGCACTTCAGTGGCATTCCTGTGTTTGCTTTCTCACACTTGAACTATGACAATGCCACTTAAAACACACAGCTTGGTCCACTTTCTGCTCCAGGAAGGTTTTTCTATTTTTTTAAGGGAAGCTGTACTTGTGTGTGAGAAAGCAAACACAGGAATTCCATAGAAGTGTAATGCAATACTGTTGCAAAAGAGTGCATTGTCCAAGTCCATAAGGACTATGTGTTTTCAAATGGAATCACAACTGACTAGTATGCTAAGCACAATTACATAATGTTGTTATTGTGGAACCACTCCCACTAAATAACACATACTATACCACTTCCATAATTGTCTTCTATGCTTTTTCCCATGAGCCAACACTCACCCAGGCATGCTTTTGTATATTTTACTCTTTGTTTACTCCTTAATTTTTCCCTGAATCTCATGGTTTCTCTGGGCATTAATCCTTAATATGTTTGCATTTGTGCTGTTTCCCTATTTTTTTAAAAAAATGATTAAAATATGTAGAAAATCATGATGGAGAATGAAGAACATACATATAGTGGTTCTCTTGCAAACTCATGAGAATTCAGGTGTTCTCCCAGCCCAACCACAGGAAATATTTTGGGGTTTCCCTGCCAGAAATACCCAGGGAATCCCCAAAGGAGGAGCAATGAAACCACACTCACATCCCAATATCATAGTGAAGCAGTACAAGATATTTGTCTCCAGAGTGGTTGCTAAACCATAGCTGAATAGGGGATAATTAATGGATTATTTCAATTGGGAAAAGAATCAGTTTCCAAATGACCCAAGAGTGGTACAGCATTCTGCGTCATCAGGGAAGCCATGACACTGTATGATAATCTCCAGGCAAAGGCAGAACTAACACCATGCAATTGCAGTATAACAGTGTTGTGTGATATGCTCCATTGAAACAGAAAGTGGGTGGAAAGTAGAATGGGGGCAAAGAGAAATCAGGAGCGGAGGAAATGCAGGTGGGATGATAAAATCTTTCCATTTAATTATCCAAGTACACTGTGGAACCAATAAATACACTAAAGGAGTACAAAGGGGTTCATTGCAGCTCACTCCAGATAATAATATACAAAACCCAGAAAATCAATTAAAAAAATAGAGAAAAAGAATTGGCAATACTCATAAGGCCTCTCCCCAATCCCCACCCAGAAGTACTCCAACAAGATTGGTAAAGGCCTATAGGTAAGAAGGGGAGAAAACATTAGCCTTTGAGCCCATAGGATCTAATATTCTGCATGAGAGTCATTTGCTGAGCAAGCAAATCACACCTCCACACTCACATCCTATTCCTACATCCTAAGCAGGGCCTTGCCATGATTGATTGATTGTAGGGAGATTAGACCAAGCAGCCAGCACAGAGCCATGTGATACATTTTGTCCAATCTTAATCCTTCTGCTCCTGGTACTTTTCTGTTTTACTGAACCTAATAAAGGGAGAGCTACCCCACCCCTTCTAATGACCTATATTAATGCATTTGTTAAAATGTAGAATTGATTTCTGTATTAATCAGAAAATCTATGGAGTTTGGCCATGTTAATGGAAAACCCCTAACAGCCTGACATTTAATAAGTTAATTAGCTTGTGTTAGGTTGTTTTGTTAGCTCTGAGATGCCCTTGACTATTGCTACAATTCTGAATATAATATATGCTCCTTCTTACTTTTTCTATGTATATGTTTTATTCATCATTTCAGTTTGAGATTAAATTTTCAGCCCAAAAAGCAAGTAACATTTTTCTAAGTATAGAAGACTGTTAATGCAAATGAAATGATTGAACAAAATACATACATAAAACTTCCAGCAACACTGAAAACCAGAGAGAAGGTACTTTGTTATTTCTAGAGGGATGAGAAAGGCCAGAAATTGTGATCAAGAACATAGTATTGCTCCAAGATTGTGGAAACTACAGAAACTAATCTGGTAATGTTAAAGAAAAATAAAGTGTGTTAGAATATAAGAAGCAAAAAAATCCCTGAAAAAAATCTGGCAGTGGACAGAACAGGGACTCCAAACTCTAAACCTGTCTACTTAACTGAGCATTTTAATATTCCCAGTGGTATCCCTCAGACTGAAAAATCAGTTTCAGTCTCTCAACTCTACCTTGAAAAGGATTACCTGGAGCTGATCTGTAATTTAAACATGTATCAAGCCACTCCATATGAGAAGAATGTATTTATTATGGATGATGATAGACCCAAGCAGAGACATATACATAGTTCACAGTCTCAAAAGTACCACTGCCTTAAGTGGTTGAATCCAGATGGTCTTCTGAAGTTACTGTACACATTATGTATGTCAGAATTATTTATATATATGTATAAATCTACAAGGCTGATATATACTACTCTGCATATCATAATGTTAAGTTACAAAACACAGCCTCTACCATCTGTTGAAGATCTACAGCAGGCCCATACAACTGAGTCAGACAAAGCAAGTGTATTGCAGAGAATTCTGGCACAGTGATTTTCAGATAATTGATGTTGGACAATCTGAGGATCTTTGGTACAACAGAAATCATCATCCATGTATCTAAGTCAGTAATTTGCATTGTGAAGTCACAAAAAGCAATTTCCAGGGTTTGGGACACCCTGTGAGAGCTCTGACATATCCATCCAGCAGCACTTAAGTGGCACGTGCACAACTGTTTTTCATCATTATCTGAGAAAAGATTGCCAGTGTATCTTCCAATCCTCACCGTGCAGGAGTTTATGGAAGGCAGAGGGGAGGGGGAAATGTGGTTGATGTCATTAGATGGACCACTGTTATACTTTGTGGAGGCCCTGTTGCATGTCCGAACGCCTTCCAAAATTAGGTTGGTACATACACATAACAGGGCTTTCTTTGTAGCAGCACCTCGACAATGGAACTCCTTGCCAAAGTAAGGCTGGCTCCATTTCCTTTGAACTTCTGTCGGGCAGCTAAAACAGTTGTGTTTCACATGGTCTTTGATGTTTGAAATTGCTCTGTTTTAACTGTTTTAAATATGTATTTTAGGAGTGTTTTTAGACTTTTTTAAAAAAAAGGTTTTAAAAAGTATTTTAATCTGTTTTAAAAATATTTCCTATTCATACTGTTTTAATTGCTTTTATTGGTTCATCATCTCAGGAGCCGTTGTGGGATGCAGTACAGAAATATTTCAAATCAGTGGTTCTTAACCTTTTCTTTAGCTTTAAATATGTTTTGTTGCCATGGATCACCAAGACCTAACTCAAAGCAGCTTCTGGCTATCTGTGCAGTAGCCAGAAATTTCACGTGCTTTCTCTTAGCCACTCAGCGTCATTCACTTGTATGTTCTCACTGTATGCAGAAGTAGGAAATACTGGGTACATTTTTTGCCATCGAACAGTTAGTTTTATAACTTTGGAGCAGTTTGAGATATTGTAATGAAACTTTGCACAAATGATGTCTGTCACTGGGAAAAAGACTCCTGCTCTTAGAGATCAATGTATGACTTTCCATCGATCTGTTCCCCTTTCTTTCTTTCTTTCTTTCTTTCTTTCTTTCTTTCTTTCTTTCTTTCTTTCTTTCTTTCTCTTTCTCTTTCTCTCTCTCTCTCTCTCTCTCTTTCATTCATTCTTTTCTAATTTTAAAATTGCATAATGTTTCTTCAAACCTTCACAGACTCCCTGTGAAGACACTGTGGACCCCTATGAGTCCATGGACCACAGGTTAAGAATCACTTAAATAAAATATTGGACAGATAGATAGATAGATAGATAGATAGATGATAGATAGATAGATAGATAGATAGATAGATAGATAGATAGATAGATACTTCACTTATCCTTTACTTTCACAGCCCCTCCCCAATACATACTGTTAAGTGACTCAGCCATACTTCTAAGTAGACCCATGGATTTTAGAGGGGCTCACGATTATGATTGATTGATTGCAACGGCTGTGCTCTAACTAAATTTGGATCCAGTCTGTTCTATTTCCCCCCAAAAAATAATTCTTTCATCTTTCACTTGGCACTCTATCTCTGCCTGCAAATTAGCTCTTGACTAAATTTCAAGGTGTATTTTTAAAGCTGCTATATGGTTTACCTTCAGGAAAATGAGAGTAAGTGCTAATGGAGCTAGGAAAGAGAGAAGGGGGAAAACCTGTAAGTCTCCATTTCTAAAAACCAATCTGTAAAGTAGTTTTAAGGAAGGTGCCAAAATGTGTGTGTGAGAGAAAGTGTGTGTGGAAGACAGAGAGGCGGAAAGATGAAAGAGATATTCATCAGCAGAACCGCAGCCTGGAAAGAAGCTGGCATAATTTTCAAAGGTTAGATTTTCAACAGCAACAAACAACAAAAAACTTCAAATCCTGTATCTTGCTAGAGGTTTAATATATGCAATGTATAAGAAATGGTCTGTCTGCACTTCTGGCCCTGCAAAGTAGGGCTAAACTGAAAGACATTTATTTTCTTTGGAGTAACTGCTGCCACCCCTACTATGTATTAAAATCACATACTGGGAAAGTTACTTTTTGGATTAAAGCTCCAAAAATCTCCCAGCTAATGTGCCCATGTCCCTAAAATTAATGTTTTCAGGCTCAGGAACATTTTCTCCTAGCCTGCATCTTGGACAACACAAGCTTTTCCAATTCCATACATGTATTAAGGAATCAAGCAAAAAACAAATTCAGAAGTAGCCAATTGCTTTTAAAATGGAAAGATTACTGTATACATTAGCTAAATAAATATATCAGGCTTCTAGGAATATTTCAGGAAGGTGTGGGGATGTATGTATGTAAAAAAGAGGAGATACCTGGGGCTGTTTCACACTACACAATTATAACAGTATGATTCCGCTTCAACTGCCATAGGTGACATGGAATCCTGGGATATGTAGTTTGTCAAAGTACTAGAGCTCTTTGAATGTGAATTCTAAGTGCCCTTCCTTTAAGTGGAAATCCCAGGATTCTCAAAGGATGTTACCGTGGTAGTTAAAAGAGAGTCACAAGTGCTGTAATTGGCTGGCATGAAAAGGCTGCTGTAGAGTTTTAGTCCAGTCTTTCCTGTGTCTCATGAAAGACAAAAGAAGTTTGGGGGTGGGCTGAAGCACTCATAGAGGCAAATTCAAATTGACTGATCAACAGTCTGCAATTACTTCAGCTTGCATTCTCCTGGTGATTCTGGGATGCTCAGCTAGCCAGAATATGTAGAAATTTAAATGGTGGAGTCAGCAGTAATTTGACATACCTGGGCACATTCTTGTTCTTCTAAGAATGGAAAAGGAGGTTGGAAAGGAGATCGAATTTTTTTACACAAGGAAGACCAGCTTTTCAAAGAGAAAATAATGTTGAATTTCCCTGTGTACTGACAGCTGCTTAATTAACAGTTAATTCCATTTAATGTGTGCAGCGTATGGTTCAGAAAAATATTTTGGCTTCCAATTAACTTGAAGTATTTTAAATCTCATTTAAATAACTTTAAATTTGCCCTAGATTGTCAGAAATACCTTGACAGCCAAACAATCAAATTAACTTTGTACGTAGTGATATCATTGCTTAAAATAACCATTGCAGAAAATACGATTTAATATTCATGACCTATACTGTTTGTAATGAGGCTTTAGCATATTTATTTGAAAGTCAAATTCAAATAAACATTTACTTGGAAGTAAATCCAAGTTGACTTGGGAGTAAATTCCATTGTGTTCAATGAAGAACACTGTCAGGAAGCGTAAAGTTGCAGTCCTGTACATACTTACTTGGAAGCACAGCAAGCCTACACTGAGTGTGAGAGTTCCCATGTAGTTGGCTTAGCAAAGCAACAGATAAGCAAGCAATGCTATCATATTAACCGTAATATAAATGAACTTAATTTCTGGATCATAGAAAAGAATTTACTGGACAGCAATGATAAGAAGGCTTAATGAAAATGAGAACATTTTGAAAACATAGAAGAGTAAGCAATTTGGGAAGAAATATATAAAGCCTGGTATTGCTGAAAGAGATGGTAATGAATAAGAGCTGGAGGGGCACTTCTGAGAAACTGAGGAGTATACAGTACCACAGGATTGCAAGGATCACAAGGGAAATGAGGAGGCTCAAGCTTCAATGGAAGTTTTTGAGAAGGAAAGAGATGGCTCTATCCCCTTAAAGATGAAGAACTACCTGACCTGGAGGAACTGGCTGAGATGAAGAAATTTAATACTGGAGGAAAGAAGGCAGCTCTGGAAAATTTTACTGAGATTTTTTACTGAGCAGTGAGAAAATTTTTACTGAGCAGTGAGAAAACTTTACTGAGCAGTGATGGAGCTTGGAGTGTTTGGAGGGGGGGGGCAGAGGGGCAGGGTTATGGCACACAGGGCATGGCTACAGTAAATGGGGGTGTGGCTACAGTGCATGTGGGTATGGCTACGGTGCAGGGGGGGCATGGCTATGATGGATGGGATGGGGCCATCCCGGGGTGGGGCTACAGTGCATAGGGGAGGGCACACAAGGAACCATGACACCCCCAAAAAATTGCCACCAGGGGTACACCTTCTACACCACCCCCACCCCCACCCCGTCTTTATGTGACTGGATTAAAGGTATCCAGGCTAGAGAAGAGATGGGTATTTGGGAAGATAAAAGATCTAAGAGAGAAGAGATAAAGGGAGAAGGGGTTCCTTCTACACAGAGAGATGACACAAATGAAGAAGTAAACAAAGGATCCATGATCAACATGAAGTATGTGCATGAGATAATGTATTTGTTTCAGGTTTCGTGTGTTTGGATGATGTGACAAAGTTGCTGTGAGAGTCAGATATTTGGCACTCGAAAGCAACTTGATGGAGGGTTGCTAGGCAATAGGAGTAGTACTTTAAGAATGAAACCCAGCACGGTGATATGTGTGAGAGGGGCTAATGAATGAGAAGACTTTTATACATATATACATATACATATACATATACATATACATATACATATACATATATATATATATATGTATGTATGTATGTATGTCAAAGTTTCTGTTTGAAAGAGAGCCTTCAGTGAGATCTTGGCCAGAGAAGGTGGCTGAGTTATGTTTAAGCAGCTGAGAAAAAGACACAGAAAACAGGTATCCAAGGCTGAGAGTTATTGGCCTAGACTGTTAGAAACTGAAACTGGTTAACGTGACAATTCTACTTTAGATGAACCTTAACAAGATACTTTATTTCTAATGTCACTACAACAAAAGATCCAGTTTGTTTTATAACTACTGTGTTGGCCTGAATTGTCTGAATCACTGATAATAAATAAGAACACACTACTACAAATATACTATTTATAAATAAATCAAGGGAACACTTAAGACTCTAGCTCTTTTATACAAGGGTGGTGGTGAAAGGGTGGAATAAGGGCTAAGCAAAAGTGTCAGGGCACCTTATTAGGGTGAAACTGCAAAACCAGGAGTAATAAGGGAGGAGTAATAAGGGCCCGTCACAGATGAGTTATGCCCTGTTTCCACAAAGGTTGAGACTGGGTAGGAAACTTTGGGTTAGATGTAAACATCTGTAATTACATTAGAGATTATGTAACTGACAAGGGAGATTTGATTTACAAAAATGAAATACTGGTATAAGGATGCTTCTGGGCTATATTACAAACTATTTTTTTACAAGTTAGATATATGTAATAGGTTAAATATAAACCAAATACAATCTTGCCTTACTGTAAGGAGGTAAGAATCATTATTTGAAATGTCAATATTGCAATGGCAAAGGAGAAGAACTGGTTGTTGAAATTGCCTGTTTTAGTAGATACTGATAGGTTGCGTATGTCAATTAGATAAAAATCATTGGTGATATTTTTAAAGGACTGGAAATCTTTGAACATCTTTTGGTAAAAAAAAGAGATTAATATGTTAATTGTAGTTTTTGAGAATTACATAATTTTTTAATTGTCTTTTTGTAGAAACATGAAGATAATACATAAATTGCGGTTTTTTTTAGGTTATTAGCAGGGTTAGCTAAGATGACGAAGTATATGATATTTGTTTAAACTGGAGAAGTAAACATATATAAACACCATTAGGAGAATCAGAAGTTAATGTAACTCTCTCTCTCTCTCTCTCTCTCTCTCTCTCTCTCTCTCGCTTTTCAATTATTTCTTTCTTTTCTTTCTGTTTTTTTTCCTTTTTTATTTGTATCTTTCTCTTCTTTTAATGTATTGGAATGTATGAAGATTTATGAAGACATGAATCATTATAAAAAAAAATAATGCTTGGTAAGGTGGTAGGAACAGATAAAGACTACATTACAGATGGATAGACTCAATCAAGAAAGCCACAACTGTGAATTTGCAAGACATGAGCAGGGCTGTTCATCAAAAGGATGATCTGGAAGTCTCTCATTTATAGGGTCACCATAAGCTAGTAATTAACAAGAACAACCTGGAGATGCCTGGTATTCCCTTGTGGTCTTCCATCCAAGTATTGATCAAAATTGAGCCAGCTTCCAAAAACAGATGAGATCAAAATGACATGGATGAGTTCAAGATGGTAAGCTCATCCTCTTCCACTTTCCAACTCATCAGTGAATAGATATTTATGATACTGCATTTTGATGTTACTAAAAAGGCAGGAAGGCAGGCATTTAAGGTGACTAATAACATTAACATTGCTAAAAATGAGTCAACAAATGTCAAAAACATTTAAAAGGGCCATGTGAAATGATGTCTCTTAGTGAGTGCCTTTTCTAAAAGCAGAAAGAGTGGGAGCTGGTCTCATTTTTAAGAGGAATAATAATATTGTTTGTGCATGTATGTGCCTTCAAGTCACCTGTTGATGTATGGTGACTCCATTAATTTCACAGAGGTTTCTTAGGCAAGGAATACTCACAGATGGTTTTGCCAGTTCCTTCCTTTGAAACATAACCTACAGCTCCTGGTATTCATTGGCAGTCTTCCATCCAAGTACTAACAAAAGCTGACCCTACTAATTAGCTTCCAATATGAGATGGGATCTGGTACATTTAGGGTATTTTACAAGAAAAAAACCTCTTCCAGTCCCACTACCTGTCGAACAGACCTCCATCAGTGATAGTATCTTCAATATGGCCTCTCCTAAACTTTTAATTTCTAGATAAATTCATAGCAGTTATTTCAGTTATTTCTGGACAATCATTTCTGAAAACACATAATAGTTGAGTTTTGTACTGTGAAATATAATGTCTGTAACTAGTATATATAGCTAGTATAGCTATAACTAGATCAAATAGTACATATGAACAAATTTTGGAGACCAAATCCATATAGCTTATTATATAGTGGATTTTTTTCCTTTTAAAAAGAACTGAGGGCAGATATCAGTGTTCTCATGTTTGAACTTGTTCACGTATTTTACGTTTTACTTTGTCCAACTTCAAGCCAGTATGATTGTATTATATTATCAACACATGAATATTAACATGTTTGCACAATTTGTATCATACATTCAAAAATCGGGGAGGGGGAAGGAGACACAGGTTTTCCTTAAAAAGCTTTGATAATTGAGTGTCCCACAAGTCTCCTTTTAGAAGATTAACCATTTTCCAGAAAGGAAAAACAGAAACAGAGTTCTGTGTAACAGAAGCATTTCTAAGGAAATAAATCACAATAGTTCCAAGTGCAGTTGGAACTTCTGAGGCTTTTATTTTGCTTGCTTGAATCGCATATTTATTTCCTTTTGAAAATCCAATAAATATACTCTTGGTCAGGGCTTGAAGGTAATTAACACACACTGGCAAGTCTGGTGTAAAAATGGATATCTGCTTAATGACGTCACAGCTACTTTTTGCCTCTAGTTCTTCTGTCAAAACAAATACATCTTCCTTTCTCATTTTTTTTTCTGCAGGGTTTGCACTTTCTTCTTGAGCAACCATTTTTAAAAATGCCAAAGATAATTTTGCTCTATCTGTCAAGATATTAATTTTAGAGGCAAAAGAAGAAAAACATAGTCCACAGCCAATTCTCTGTTCATGTTTCTCAAAGAAAATACAATGAATCCAATCCTTTGTCTTGCCTACAAAACTCACAGAAATATATACACTTGGCCCTCCACATTCACTAGGGTTAGACCCTCGCAAAAGTGAAAAATTCACAAATTTGTGTGTCTGTGGGAAGGGGGCCGAGGCATGGGTGGGGAAAGTGGGCATCCAGGGTCTAAACCAGTTCAGAGAAAGGAGAGGCTGACATGGTGATCCTGTACTTCCTCTCTCTTGCCCATCTCCTTCCTTGGGTATGTGTGGGGCATGGGTACAGGGTTTGTGGTGCTGAGAATTTGGGCAGAGAGCCATCCTTAGCTGGCCAGGCACAGACTGGTAGAGGAAGAGGAGGACTGGTGGTGGATTTTTAAAGGGTTATGCGGCCTGACTGGAGCTGCCAAGAGGGAAGGTTCCCCCCAAAAAGAAGCACCTGAAGTGGGAGGGCAGGGGTTGGAGAAACTCACAAATAATCAAATCTGTGAATGTCAAACCCACAAACATGGAGGGCTGACTGTATATTGGAGGGGGGGGGCTTTCTACACCTTACCTTATCTCATCACCCCTACGGTCGCAATACCGGCAGCTCCTTTGGTGGGAAGGGAGCATGATAATGCTTTCCTCCGCACTGGACCAGCTCCCTGTGGAAGGGAGTGCAAGGGACATGCCTCTTCCTTCCACAGTGCAGCTGGGCTTTTTCCCATGCTGTGCTGGGACCGGAAATGCTTCCATTGTGCTTCTGGTCCTTCCACACGGCAGATAAGTGCAGGGGAGTCATGCAATTGGGGGTCATTGTCGGACAAAATCTGACAATGATTTACCCCACAATTGTACTGGCTGTCGACATGAGAAGGATGGGACCATGATGATATCTTGCGGAAGTGTCATCACAGTCTCACTCCTCTTGCATTCCCATGCCAGGATCCCATGTCCATACAGAAAGGGCCAGAGTATTCCCTAGATTATAGCAAAAATTTTAAAAAGGTAGAATCTCTCTTCGCAACTCGGATGCCTTTTTGCTGCCTGAGGTCTAAGATAGGATGGCACCTCTTAGCTTTTCATGTACAGAACCTGTGCATGGATGGTTAATTGAATCTTAATTCAACACTGGCTGTGGGACTGCTTACTCCACCACACCTGACAGCAGCTGGCTAACCAAGGCAAACCAGGGCAGAATACACAGCAGAGGCCTCAGTCTTCCAACACCTCCTGGTGCTTTCTAACTCCTCGCATCTGCTGCCTGGGTTAGCTATTCCACTATGATTAACAGTAGGGCTGTCTCTATTCCCAGGATTCTCAGATTTGCCATTTTCACAGAATTTGAGAAATCATTTCCTTCCCCATAATTAATAAGACCCTATATCACAGATAAAACAATGGCATTGTTACAGTTCTGGAAATATACTCTAGGCTTGTTGCCTGCTCATTAGCGATTATAAATCAATGTTGCTCCACTAAATTCATGACCTTGATGCAGATATACAGTTACTTCTGTTCTTAAATCACATCATCTTACATGAGATTTTAAGTACCATTGTAAATTCAGTTTAACTTAAGAAAAAAACAAGCGTATCAAGTTTAGTTAAAAAAATAGGATGAACTCATACTACAAATAGGGTGACAAATAGGCTTTTATGAAGACCCGTAATTTCTGTCACAACAAACAACCTTGGAACATAAACAAGAGGCCTGATGAAGCTATGCAGCTCCAAAATTTAGAAAAATGGCTGCTTGGTGTATAGCAGTCATGATGACTGGTGGGATTGGGGGTTTGCAATCCAAAATAACTAAAATGTAGCTTCTCCAAGTTCGGTGGTCATTGAGCAAATTCCCATAATTTTTTTAATATTTTATTAAAAATTTAAAAAACACAAAAGAAAATGAAAACAAATTACACAAATAGATAACCCAAACAACAACTCTCCCATGCATTCAATGTCTCAATTGTTCTTCTCAACCATACATGCTGACTTCCTCCCCTTGGGGGACAGTTTACATGTTCTTGATCAAGCAAGTTCCCATAATGAAAAAACTTGAGACCTCTAGCTTTACTTCCTTCATGGTAAGAAGCAGACATGCCCCAAAGATCAACATTTCTAGGCACCAACAATGACCTCTATTCAAAATTAATGTGCACATTTACTATCCCAGTTGCTACTCTTTGCGGAACCTGGGGCCTTTTGACAAACATCGCACTGAGATCCTACTTTAACTGCCATTGCTACATCTGATGGCATCCTGGAATTTGCAGTTTAAAGAGGGGTATTTCATTCTTTGCCACAATGCCTTATTAAATTACAAACCCCTGGATTCCATAGGATGCAACCATGGCAGTTAAAGTAGAATCACAGTTCTCTGTGTTAGTGTGAAAGCTTCCCTACTTTGGAAAATTGGAGATGGCATAGCTAAGATGATAGACTTATAGAATCAACCAATGAAACTTTTAGAACTTGTTTTCTTTTGCAGTTTCCAACTGTTTTGCAAGCTCTAGTTATTCTATTCCAAGATACAATATGTGTTCTTTTTGGAGATGGCATCCCAATTGTGGAACACTCTCCCAAGGGAATGTTACCTGGGACATACCTGAATTCCTCTTCAGTGCCAGATGAAGATATCTTTCACTATCCCCATTTTTTTCATCTTTCTTGAATTATCTTCGTGCACTACGTCTCATTCATTCATTCTCTCTTTCTCTCCCCCTGTCTTTTTTTGTGCGGCATACTTGAATTTAAAACAACAGGAACACATTTTTGTATCACAGCATTTTATGTTTTATCTTATACACTGTTCTGGAATACTTATATTTAAAAGAGGCAGTATGTGTAATTTTATTGCTATTGCTGTGTTATTAAATATTATTTTATATTTTTTAATATAGTAGTGTGTCTGTGTGTGTGTCTCTGTGTGTGTGTTTGACAAATTATTGTTTGGTTTTAAGATAGACCTTGTTTTAATCAACGTTTTGAGCCACCTTGAGTCCCAAGTCAGGAGAATGTTGGGATACGATTTAAGGAGAGAAAGAATTACAGCAGGAGCAGCATTGGCCATGCTGACTAGGGCTAATGAAAGTTGATGTCTAACATTGTTTGGAGAAACACAAAATCCTGCACTCTTGCTCTACTGTTTTCAGAGCTAAACAGTGAACCACATCATTCTTCAGCTTGTAATATACTCTTCTCAATGACATGGCTGCTATTTATGTGTTTCATTATTCACGCTTTTATCAAAGCAATCTTTTCCTGCCCACTATCACTGTCCATTTAGCACTGCATTTCCAAATGACCCAATTCAAGCTGAATAAAAAGTTTTGTCTTATATAATTGCTAACCCTGTTCAAAAACAAATACAGTCAAAAGTGATAAAATCCATTTTTTTTAAAAAAATTAAGGCTATTACTGGAAGACATTATAATTAATACAATCATTGCCATGATTAATATTAATAATTTGACACTAGGGAGAGATAATAATACATTTAAAGATGGAAATATATTGATTGAAGCACACTATATGACATCAAAGCATTCAACCCCGGCTTTGTTCTAAAATTTAACATTCATTTTGCATTTCAACATTTACTATCCCCCATATTTAACATTTTGCTTTTAACTAGATTGAGAATAGCTATGAAAGGCAACACCCAATTTCTTACTTTATGCTACATTAGTGTGTGTGTGTGTGTGTGTGTGTGTGTGTAAGAGAGAGAGAGAAAAGATTTAGTATTGCATAGTTAGGCATACATAAAAAATATAAAATGCTAGGTTTGAAAAAGAGCAAATTCTTTAAAATATAGAGACTGTCTACTTTAGTTGAGACTAACCAACAAGATCTGGGGCAGCATACCCCATTATTCTCTATTCCTGCAAGTTAAACAAACAAACAAAGACTACTCAAGAAAGCAATCAATTAACAAGTTGCTGCTTTTTAAATGATGTTCAAAATCTGCTGCCTCACTTTCTTGAATCTGCGCTGCTACTAAAATGCACTACAGAAGCTCTGAGGAGGTTGAATTGAAAATCTGTCCCAGGATTACTAATTTTTATTGTTTTGCTCCATCTCAACTGATTTATAATGGTGATTTTCATTTATTGCTTTTATTGTAAATTCTGTTTTTGTATGACTAGTTTTAGTCATATCTGCTGTGCGCTGCCATGGTGCCTGGAAGGATGGAAGGTAATTTTAATGTATTTAAAGAAACAAAACAAATACTGTTCTTGGAAACTGAATTCTTTTTACTGTCACCTGCAGTAGCCTTTGGAAGAAGACCAAAGACATCACTTGTAATCAGATGACTGAAGACTGCCATCTTACGTATACCTATCCAGACATACAACATACTAAAACTGTTAGAAATCCATCAGTGATCAAGATCTTCAGGAGACACACATATCACAGATGAGCTTCCTTGCTACAATAGCTCCAACTTGTGGCGTTCTTTTAAAACTGCAGAAGTGATCACATTTATCAAGGAAATGGGCAAATTCTTTCTTTCTTTTTTACAAAAGAGGGTAATGTTTCCATTGACTTATCTATTTTTGTCCCACACAGTTTTTCCCAGTCAGTCACCATCAGCACAGCTCCCAACATACATGAAGTCAGGATTTATGCCCCCATGGGAACCAGCTATTTACAATCAATTGTATTTGCATTTTCACCTTCTGGAGCTCTTTGTTATCTAGTTTTGCTGTCATCATCCTGAGTAACTGGATATCTTGAGTAAACCTGGCCACCATTTTGTCCATCCCAACTCCAGATCATTCACAAACAAGTTAAAAACGCTTAGTCGCAGTTTAGATCTATGTCCAACCTTCCATGGTGACAACTGTTCAGGTATTCCCACTGTCTACTCACAGTTCTTCACTATCAAGACAGGCAAAAACTCATTCTGTTATTCCATGATGATCAAGTTTAGCCAAGAGTCTTTCATGAGAGACTCTGTCAAACGGTTTCTTAAAGTTCATGGATACAACCAGCATATTTGGACATCATGACAAAAGCAGGGATCCACAAGAAATACGACTCAACATATTGGCTCCATTTTCTGACTCTGCCGCTTGCAGTGGGAACAGCTAAACAACCAGTGGATTTGAGTTCTTATTATTGTAGCAGCAACTGATGTTCCAACTTATGCTCCTTTCTCCATAAACCAGAGTAATGAGCCTTAGAAAGAAACCCAAGATAGTTTTTGGCTTCCTGAGCACTGATTGCTGCTGTATTTTGAGGTGACAAAATTTTTTAAAAAAATATTTAGCTCTTTCTGGTGCAAGAGGGAGTGATTAGGAGATGGAATGTGAGGTTCCTGCTCCTTATTCCACCTCTTTTCCCACCATTTGTAAGATTCTGCCTAAATCTCCACTGCCACTATATGTGAAGACTTACATAATCTCACCACTATCACCAAGAGTGAGGGCTTTCTCTTATCTCCACCTCTGCCACCAATGTAAGGAGCTCTTCTTGTCCCACTGCTGTGGCCACCACTCTGGGGACCTACTAAACTCCCTCCAAGGTTTCTGTGAAGAATATTATTCAACTTCTACCCCCATTGGACACCAACTGTCTTCATCCTCTGCTGCTGTCACAGACACAGTATTTGAACCCAATCCATAAATATATAGGGTTCTTGGAGGCCAAAACTATATGAAACACAAAAACAATACTTTATTAACAAAAGTTGAACAAAACAAAATGCATTAATAATCGAATACATTTAACGCAAGTACTTCACCCTCACTCACACTCTTCTCTCAAAACTACTAACTCAGGCCATTTCTGCACCACACTGTTTTAGTGTTATTATTCCACTTTCAACATCCTGGGGTTTGCAGTTTAGGGAGGGGCATTTAGAATTCTCAGCCAAGAAGCTCTCTGGCCTCAGTAAACTACAAACCCCAGAATTCCACAGGATGTTGAAAGTGGAATAACGGCACTATAACAGTGTAATGCAGAAATGACCTCAGACTCTTAAACCCCAGTCATGAATTCTGATAACTGCCTGCCTGACTTAACCCTAATTCTCATTTAACCCCCACACACCAAATTTTCCCAACTCCAAACCAAATCGACTGTCAACCACCATCCTTATTCAAGTCCTTTCAAACGTTCCACCAGTCGTGTCTCACTCTCAACGTTCCATTCACTCACCGCCTCCTACTAGCTCCTTACATGATTACAGTGCTGCTATTATACAATACATACAAAACCAAATTACTTTAATACATAAAATGGTATTTTATTCAAAAAGTCCACATCATCACAGGGAGAGCATTGTAAACAATCACAGAAGAGGTCAGACTAATCAGATTCCACTGTAGGACCTAACTGCAATAGGCATCACCACTCCTTCACCTTTTTGTATTGTAGTAGTAGCAGAAGTAGTATTTTGTATACCAAACATCAATTAGATTTATTCATTTATATATATTATTTTTATTATTCTAATTTTATTATTATTATTTATGAAAACTTTCTATAGGCATCATCTTTGATATTCTCAGCCAGTACTCTATTTAACCCCCTTTGGACTTCATCAAAGCATAGCATGTCCCCAGTGTCTAGGGAAAATTTTTTTGAGTCACAAGAACCCAAAGTGGTTCTGGAAACAAGTACTGTTTTTTCAAAATCTTTCCTCCCCTGGAAAATCTGACTTAATAGGCATGTTCAAAGGAGCAAGCTGAGGATGGAATTCAATATTAATCCTCCTTAGAGTATACCTGAGAGCCAGCCTGGTGTAGTGGTTTGAGGGCTGGCTGGTCTCTGGGAATCCCAGTTCAGCCATGGCCACTGGGTCAGCCTGAGGAAGTCACAAGCTTGCCACCTCAGATGAAGGCAATGGCAAACTCCCTCTGAACAAATCATGCCAAGAAACTTCTGTGATAGGTTTCCTTCGGTGTCACCATAAGTTGGAAATGACCTGAACGCACACAACAACAACAAGGAACATACCTATAAAAGTAAATGAGACTTCAGCACACTATTTCTGACCCCCACAAATAGAAATTAAAGGAAAATTATTTTTTAAAAAAAGGCAAAAGGAAAAATATACTCACCTTATGCCAATATTTTCAGGGGGCAAGGAAGCCATATTAAATCTATTGTAGCAAATCCAACAAAGGCTAGGAGACGTTTCATACTATATAATGATAGTGCTATGATTGTACTTTAACTGCCGTGGGTCCATTCTAGGGAATCATGAGACTTGCAGTTTAGGGAGGGGTATTTCAGATTCTTCGCCAAGGAGTTCTAGTCATCCCACAACTACAAACCCAAAGATTCCATAGGAGTTAATCGCAGCAGTTAGTGGAACCATACTGCTATAACTGTGTAGCCTGAAAGAGCCCTAGGAGTCTTATACCATTCAACTTTGTGATTTGTGTTTTTGCAGTTTAACCACATCAAAACATCAAAGGCCCTTTCACACTATACAGTTGTCACATTATAATTCCACTTTAACTGTATGCTGTATCTTATAAAATCCTGGACCTTGGAGTCTGGGCAAGCACTGGAAATCTCCGGCAGTGAATAAACTATCCCTAAATTTCAGATCCCAGGATTCCATGAGGTGCAGCTCCAGCACTTAAAGTAGAATCATAGCACCATAATTGTGTAGTGTGAAAGGGTCCTTAGAAAAATGCTTTAAGAGCCCGAATGCCATTGGATGTATAGAAGTAAATGTGACTAAACTACCTTTGGAATGAGCAATAGCTCAGTGGCGAAAACATCTGACTTTCCTGGTTCAGTCTCAGATTCAAACTGAAAAGAATCTCAAGTGGAAGGGCTGAAAGTACTGTTGCCACTTGAAATTGACTATCCTGGGCTAGACTGACAGTTTAACTTAGCATAGCATAGATTCATACACCCACATATGTGCCATTTATTGTTAACTGTGAATCTTGGACGCTAGTCAAAGCCTTTTTTTGTTTTGTTTTGTTTGCAGCTGAGACCTCACCTTTTTTGTCAAGGTGACTGCTTCTTTCTAATTGTTAAGTTCTGACCTCAAGCTGCCTAACCATAGTGAGGTAATAGCCACAATCAGTTCCATTGTCCTAACAACAGAAATGTAGAATCTTTCTAAATGAATCATCAGACTGCTGTGATTGCTTTGATCTGCCTATATGGCATGTGGATTCCTCTACATACAAATCCTCTGATTAAGCCATTAAAATACAAAATTGCTTATTAGCCATCACTGCAGCATTGACCATTTCCAAAAAACTCCCACAAATGCCAGTGATAAAATATGGGTATTTTGTGGGCTGGGGTTGGTAGTGGTTTCAGTCACTTTGAAAGCATATAATCAACTGGAATTCACAATAAAATTTGAATCCTCTCTCAGCTAGATCTGCATGTTGGCATTGTGTTTTGAACTAACCACAAAACTGAACTTACTGAAATGTGCATTATAATTTAAACTTGTGTTAGAGAAAAAGACTAGCATAATAAGTCCACCCTAGAAATCAGTTTAAAACTAATATAAGAAACTAATCCATATTTAATGCCTAGGGCAGCCTCTGGTCAGCTTGACCCTTTTCTAAAATCATTTCAACTGTTACATTCATCAGCTTTTAGAAAACAAGTCCTTGCAGGATCGCACCTAGGCAGAGCTTGGAAAAGTGATCTTTTGGGATTTGTTGCTGTTAACTACAGTCAAGCTGGCTTTGACTCATGGTGACCCATAAGATAGAATGAGAATGGGAGACCTCCACGTCACCCTATCAGCAACCATCCTGCTCAGGTCTTCTGTATCTGTAATGCAGTCTTCCTCTTCCTACTGCCTACTACCCCACCAACCATTATTGTCTCTTCTAGTGAGTCATCTCTTCTCATGGTATGCACAACGTACGACAGCCTCAGTTTAGCCATCTTGGTTTCTAAGGAGAATTCAGGCTTGATTTGCTCTGGGACCCATTCATTTATCTTTTTAGCAGTCTGGGGGATTCATAGAACTCTTCTCCAGCACCACACTTTGAATTGATTTTCTTCCTATCAGCTTTCTTCACTGTCCAGTTCTCACAACCATACATAAAAATCGGGAATACAACGGCATGGACAATCCTAATGTTAGTATTTAATGATATACCTTGACACTTCAGGATCTGGTCTAGTTCTTTCCTAGTTGCCCATCCAAGGCCTAGTCTTCTTCTCATTTCGTGACTGCAGTCTCCATTATGATGAATGACTGAACCAAGGTATGGAAAATCTCAAACTATTTCAGTGTCTTCACCATCTACTTTAAAGTTATGTAAATCATCTGTGGTCATTATTTTTGTTTTTTTTTTAATGTTCAGCTATTGATCTGCCTTTTGCACTTTCTGCCTTGACTTTCTTCAGTAATCATTCTAAGGCCATTTCTGCACTACACTGTTATAGTGCTATTATTCCACTTTCAACATCCTGTGGAATTCGGGGGTTTGTAGTTTACTGAGACCAAAGAGCTCTCTGGCTGAGAATTCTAAATGCCCCTCTCTAAACTGCAAACCCCAGGATTCCATAGGATGTTGAAAGTGGAATAATAGCACTATAACAGTGTAGTGCAGAAATGGCCTAAGTCTTTGCTGTTTTCTGCTAGAAGTATGGTGTCATCTCCATATCTTAAATCTTTGATGTTCCATCCTCCAATTTTCACATCTCCTTCCTTGGAGTCTAATCCTACTTTACATATGATATTTTCAGCACACAAGTGAAACAGATAGGACGATAAAACGCAGCCTTGCCTGACCCCTTGGCCAATTGGAAACCATTCCATTTCTCTGATTCACACTCTCTGAATCCTCAAGCTAGCATGGGGATTCTGGGAACTGGGGTCCAAACCTGACTTTTACAAACTCTGCATCTAGGGCGGAATCACAGCAGAGAGAAGCAATGACTGGGTTTACAGTGAACAGACTCAGATGACTAAAGAAAAATTGGCCAGGGGAAGCAAAGGGAATTCTTAGGCAAACAAAGATTGGTATGGTATATAAAATATTAGCATGCTGCAGCTGTAAACTGGTGTGTGTGTTAAATGGCATAGTGGGAATATTTAGGAGAAATACCCCTAGCATGGTACAGTGGTGGCTGAAGTGTTGGACTAGGACTCAAGGAGACCAGGATTTGAATTCGTACTGAGCCCTCAAAACCCACTGGGATTGGATCTACACTAGTAAAAAAAATCATTTTAGATTAGCTCCATTCTTACTAGTGCGCAGAACACAAGTCCTTTTCCAACCTAAACCTGCATTAACAATTGCTATAAATTGGTATTAGCTGCACATGCCTTTTATTCCATATGTTTCTGTGGTGTAACTCCAGTTTACTCCTTTTATTTCACTCGTGTGCCTCCGTTAACAAGAGTTGATTCTTTTGCAATTTTTTCCTGTGTTTTCTCCTTATTTGTTAATTGTTTCCTGCCACACCCTTTCTTCTACTGCCATTTTCCTGTTTGCGCCATTTTGTTCTGGTTCCATTCCTGCACTGCCCTCTGCAACCATCCCTCTGGTTCAGCCCAGTGCCAAAGAAAAAACAACAGCAATCCACAGAAACTGAAAGCTGTTTGGCAACACTGTTGAATTACAAAGCATGGTATGAGTCTCAATATCCTTCTGTCTCAAGAAAACATGCAAAAGATGAATTCTTCTTTGGTGGATCTTAGCCTGTTTCTCATCCACATAAATCAAAGAATGCCTGGTATTCTCATGGGACCCAAGGGGAAAATTGGAAGCAGGCATGAAAGTATCAAGGCTCTTCCATTACTTGAAATGCTAGCTAGAGGAACATGCAATAACTGTGGAAAATAGTGGTTGGAGAGGCAGACATTGGAAATTGGGCTGGATAGGCATCATTCTGTATCCATGTACATGTTCACATGTCCATGCCCTATTAAAAAAGAAAGAAAATAAAGCACATCCATAAGTCAAATTCACTCTGAAAGAGGACAGGTGTGCTCTGAAGGACCAAGCAAATGACAATGTGGCTGAAAAGATTCTTCCCCTTGTAATCCATAATCAGCATAGTGGGACAGCTGGTATGTTGCCATGAAGTGGATTAAAGAGTAGGGCTCATTTGGCTGAATCATTCTGGTGTGTTCTCAGAAGTGCTAATGCATTCCTGATAGCTCAATAATACATTCTTTGGACTTTTTGCTCCTAGGTGTAGATCAAACCTGGGCAACTCTGGGCAAAGAAGACTCTTTCAGCCTTAGAAGATGGCAACGATAAACGTCCTCTGAATAAATCGTGCCAAGAAATCCCTAAGATAAGATCACCATAAGTAAGAGACA
The DNA here is from genome assembly GCA_030412105.1 of Cyclura pinguis. Classification (NCBI taxonomy): domain Eukaryota; kingdom Metazoa; phylum Chordata; class Lepidosauria; order Squamata; family Iguanidae; genus Cyclura; species Cyclura pinguis. The sequence continues at coordinate 31,621,800 of CM059604.1, read as the reverse complement.
TATAATAGCAACACCCCTTGATTTCAACACGCTACTTGAAATCTACTGAATATGTGGGGCAAAAGGCAAATAAACAGGTTGGCCTCTGACCACCAGAACACACTGGGACCTTAAAGGGGACAACAGCAGGGCCCTCAACACCCTATCAGTGCCAAGCCCCCTAAACCCTCCTGAACATCCTGAGTACCTACTAGTGTTGCAAGATTTCAGGGCTTGCACCCAAGTTCCAATTTTTGTGGGTCTTTTTCCTTCTCTTCCTGTCACTGTGGTACCAGAGTTCACCCTGCACTCTACTCTGCATTCACCCTCTGGCTAGATGCAAGGATTAAATGTTGGAGAAGAAATATTTCCCTTATTTTACCTTGATCTGGGAATAGCCTCCTATCCTTACCACACTACACTGTTAGAGTACTATATTCCCCCTTACTGCCATGGCAACATCCTAGGAAATTCAGAGGCTTGTCCTTTAGTGAGGCTCTCTGGCTGGGAATTCAAAATGCCCCTCCATAAACAGCAGGATTCCATAGGATGTTGCCATGGCAGTTAAAATGGAACGTAGTGTTAGCACACTATGCTGTTATATGCATAACATTTCTGTCTTAATTTTCATACAGATTTCTTTGCACGTGTTAAATGACAAACTGCGAGCAACTGTGGTTGGTGCTGTATTGTTTTAATTTTAAATGTTATTTTTAATACCTTTTAAAGCTGTTTTAGTTTTCTAACAGTTTCATTTGCACTGTTTATATGTTTTTAAATTGTATCGTTTTAATGTGTGAGCCACTTTGAGGCTGATTTTGCGGGAAAAGTAGGATAACAGTAGTAGTAGTAATGAGGAGGAGGAGAAGTTGTGTACCTTCAAGTTATTTCCAACTTATGGTGACCATAAAGTAAACCTATCATGGGTTTTTCTGGGGCTGAGTGTGTGACATGCCCAAGCTCACCTAGTGGGTTTCCATGACCACTAGGGAACTCAACCCTGGTCTCTAGGATCCATAGTCCAACATTCAAACCATGCTGGCTCTCAATGATAATACTACACAATGCTTAATGGCATCACCAGGGGCTAACTCTAAGGCCATTTCTGCACTACACTGTTATAGTGCTATTATTCCACTTTCAACATGGAATCCTGGGGTTTGCAGTTTAGGGAGGGGCCTTTAGAATTCTCAGCCAGAGAGCTCATTAGCTGCAGTAAACTACAAACCCCAGGATACCACAGAATATTGAAAGTGGAATAATAGCACTATAACAGTGCAGTGTGGAAATGGCCTAAGGTCTCAGACTCTGATCAGGAAATCTTAGGCTTGGGACCACCCTGAACTGGCAATCGTGCCAGTTGGAGGGGGTGAATGGGTAGGAAGAATACTATTGTAAGCAGCAGCACCACTACCCCTGAGAAATCTCAGAGGTGGCATAGCTAGGGTTTTTTTCTCCCCTCTTCTTCCCTGCCCAGGCGGGTGGGGCGGAATTTTTTTTATCTATTTCCTCCACAACTAACCACTAAAACATTGGCGCCAACCCCAGACTCGTCCACCTGTTCACAGCTCACAGGTTTTTCACGCGCAGATTCCAGCCATTCCGGTTTATTACGATTTTAAATTCACTCACACAGCTCTGACATCAAGGCTCTGCGAAGCGCGACATCAGACAGAGAGCGTGCTTCGCCTTTGTTATGCGCTTCGACCTCTGCATAACTAACTGCTCATTCAGCTACAACTCGGCGTAGGCAAACAAAGGCGAGAAAAGGCAACAGGCAAAACTATTTCCCCAGCCGCCCCCTCTTTTCTCCGCTCCCCCGCCCTACGGCGAAACTTCAGCGCTCAGACTTGTTTTCCCAGTTTCAGGTGGAAGCCCAGGTGAGCGGAAGGGACCCATGGGTAATGTAGTTCTGTCTTTTGGAAGTGGCGGCTTCCGCGGGAGGTGTAGAATTGCAGCAGGACTCCGAGTCCCACAGAGCATTGCTGCCACCCGCCGACAGAAGGCGTGGGCTTCCAAGCAGGGAGCTAACCTGTTCACCGTTTTGGAAACCTGGACGGGATCATTAAGATCACATCAACGCGCCTACGTCTCCCAAGCGATGCCTTAATATAAGCGATCTGTGGCAGATTCAGGAGAGGGGGAAGGTATGTTTTCGTTTAAGGTATTTTTCAAACTTTTGCTAACTTAGAAAAAGGTGAGAGGCAGCTGGGGACTGAGGAGAAATATTTGGATATTCACGCTCTAAAATGGTGAATTGTGGATTGAGGTGCAAGCCTGGCTTTTTAAAAGCCTAGCTTCCGGCTCTCACTCTGATACAGATTTCTTCTTTGAATGGCTGAGGCACTTGTAGAGTTACAAGTCTCTTTTTTTTAGGAGTGCTCCTGAGAATTTTTTGGCAGGTGAGGAGTTCCTGAATAAGAAGGGTTGCGTTTTCACAGATTTAGAAATTCTTTCAGAGTCTGTAGGATCTCTTTTTGCCTCCATCGTGCTTATGAAATGAATTCTTCAAGGGTGTTTTTATATATTAAAAAAAGTTTTTCTGAAGAACAGTTTATTAAAAACTTAGGCCATTTGTGCACTACACTGTTATAGTGCTATTATTCCACTTTCAACATCCTGTGGAATTCTGGGGTTTGTAGTCTTCTGAGGCCAAAGAGCTCTCTGGCTGAGAATTCTAAAGGCCTCTCTGTAAACTACAGACCCCAGGATTCCATAGGATGTTGAAAGTGGAATAATAGCATAGTGCAGTGTGGAAGTGGCCTTAGTGTTTCTTTAGGCTATGATTTTAGGCTACTGTTTTCTGTATTTCCTCTTGGTATAGTTCTTCCCCATTCAGGAAACCTTTTCACATTACACATTTATAGCACTAGCATTCCACTTTAATTGTTGCAGTTCCATCCAATGGAACCCTGGAATTTGCAGTATAGGGAATGATATCTAGAATTCTCAGCCAGAGAGCTCTAGTGCCTCACCAAACTACAAATCATGGGATTCCATAGGATACTGTCATGACAGTTAAATTGGAATCACAGTGCTATAATTTTGTAATACAAAGAGACCCTAAGTGGTTTCAGACAGTCTGTGCTCATTCCAAGTCTAAGCAAGTGGTATATTGGGCTAATCTGCAAATACAATTAATAGCCTCAGTCTAAGAAGTATAAGTAGGATATCAAATGTGTATGTACGTGCCTTCATGGCGATCCCATGAATTTCATATGGTTTTCTTTATGACTTTATCCCTTAGTATTGCATGTGAAGAAATGGAAATGTATCCATGAAAGCTTGTGCAAAAATAAAGACCAGTTAGTTCTTAAAAGGGCCGATACATTCTTTTGCCTCCCCTTTCCTTCCTTCCTCCTTATGTTGCAAGAGATTAACATGGCTTCTGCTTTGAAAACTACTACCATATTTGCCCATGATGCTCATCAGATGGGTTTGGATCACTTGCCAACTCAAAGCCTAACCCTATCTCTAGGGTTTTTGTGAAGATAAAATGTGTGGTGAGAAAGGGAAGGATTATGAAAGATATAAAGGTGTAAAATAATAAAACAAACAAGGTTAGAAGAGAATAAAAAGTTGATTGGGGAAGTCAAAGTGAGACATTTTGTTTGTATGAGGTATGTCATGCTGTTTACCAGGGGCTGTATTCCGTTAGCTATGTCTTACTACTTTGTGGACACTAAAATTTTTCAAGGCAAATATACCCTATTCGTATTATAAAATTAGTACTCAGCCCTGAGCAAATAACAGTCTTAGATTTGCTGTCTTGCTCCTTGAATATTCCCTAAGGAAGAAAATAAGTATGCATCTTATTCGCTTCCATACTTTTCACTAGTGATGCTGGGGTTCTATTCACACTGGACAATTGCGGTTGGATGCCATTCTGACTGTTGTGGCTCCATCCAATGGAATCCTGGTGTCTGTGGTTGGGAGAGGGACTTAGAATTCTCTTCTAGAATGCTCTTTTGCAGTAGTTCAGGGGAGTATACTAGAACAAAGCTACTCAAAGTGCCCGTCCAGGGACTGGTGCCAGTCCATGAGTCATTAGTTTTTCACCCCTGTGAGTTTCTATGAAAGAAACAGTTGCAGCCAATGGGTGCAAATATGGCACTAGCCCCTGCAAATTAGGAAAAACCAAAATCCCTTACATCAAACATCCTGAGAAGTGCTAGACTAGAGCTTTCTAGCAGAGAATTCTGCATACCTCACCAAACTACAAATCCCTGGATTCAGTAATATGGAACCATGGGAGTTAAAGTGCTATCAGACTGCTGCAAGTGTGCAGTGTGAATACATCCTATATATCATGACAGTGCACTCTGGATGGCAGGGGTGAGTGGCAGCAGGTCTAGGGATGCAGTTTTCTCCCCTTGGCACTCTCTGGTGATTTTGTGGCTGCTCCAAAGGCCAAACCAAGCCCCAGATGTTATTCTGTCCAGAAAGCCAGCTATGGTTCACAGTCTATAGCGGCAGACACAGGCAAGGTTTACAAAAGCTGATCAGTCAGTTACTGTTTTTGTTTCAGCAGTCCAAGTCAGTAATACATTCAGAGTGTCTGTGCAAGAGAGTGTCTGTCAGCATAGTCAGCACACAAAGTGAGGGTCAAGGTTTTCTACAACCATGAGCCGAGGATCACAAGAAGAATATATTGCTTCCACTGGAAATGCCAGTTGTCTGCAATGGATGTCTCCATCCACTCCATCTCTTGTATCTATTAGCCAGCAGCATTCCCCAGCTGTTTGCCTAATTAATGCTTCTTCCTTGTATAATTGCTCTGAGACTTGTGGGCTCTCCCCTTCTCATCTATACTGGGATTCAGCAAGTATTACCCTGTTCATGTCTCTGTGTTGTGGCTGTTGGGGAGGATTCTGTCTATATCTGCACCAGACTGGGGCATGACAGATGGGGCCAGAAGTCAACATTTGAAACCTCTTCACATTACACAATTATGGTGATTCATTCCACTTTAACTGTCATGATTCAGTCCTATGGAATCCTGGTATTTGTAATTTAGGGAAGGTTATTTGGTTGAGAATTCTAGAGAGGTTTAGTGCCTCATCAAACTTCTGGCCAAGGATTCTATGGAAAGCAGCCATGGCAGTTAAAGTGGAATCATAGTGCCATAACTGTATATTGTGAAAGAACCCATAGTTTAGAAAAAAAAATCTTTTTTGTTGAACAGCGCATCAAGGTCTTGTATTTAAAACTTGGGTTGATGAACTTGATGGCCTTCAGAGGAAGTAATACACCACTTTTTTCTTTGAATGAAAAAAGAATGACCTGGCAAGTCTTGAGGGCTACAAAAAAAAATGTAGCCATACTTTGCCTGCCTGTTTTGTATGGCATGTAACATAAAAATACAGTGCAGTGCGAAACATTACTTAGTAATGTTAGTGTAAACCTGCAGTTTTGACTGAAGTATATAAATTAGTGAATTGGTTAGAAGGCAGATGAGTGATTCAGCAGATCAAAATAAATCTACATATTAACTCATGGGACTGTTGGAGGCAATCTGTAGTTTAAGAAATGAAAACTGCATTTTTTAAACATAATGACTTGGAGGTAAGTTCCATTGAACAAGAAGAGACTTGCTTAAGACTGTGCGGAAAAGCTACCACTGTATTTGAAGGAAAGCCTTTTTTTTTAATTTCTATGGTACTGGCACATAATAACAAAATAGATTTTAAAAGATTGTGTGTCTGTTTGATTTTAGGCACACTAAATAAGCCTTTCCTTAGCTGATTGATCAATCTACAACATGATTTTTTTTAACAAGTGGAACGTATTAGTGAATGTCACGTATATTAAGAAGCATCTAATTACGATGTTGCCTGAAACTATTTGTAATTTGGAGTTTAACTCCAAGAGCATTATGTGTATGAGAATATGTCACTATCATAGGTGTAATCTTTTGGGCAACCTTTTGTAAAGGATGTGGAGAAAAGATAAATAAATTGGCAATACATTGACTTGGATCTTAACAGCTGGAAAGGTTTGGAACCCATCATTCTCACCACTCTTTCCACCACTGCAATTCCATCTCCTCTCCCCTCCATGCCCTCTTGTTAGCTAGTTATATGACTTTGAAGGCCTGCATGAAGAGTTTCAAATGTGAGGAATGTCACTATAGATGATACATGGAAGTTGTGAACTCCCCCTTGTGTAAGTAGAAATGCCTTATACTTGAGTCATATCTCTTTCCATCCAACAAACTGAAATATAGGCCATTTCCGCCCGAGGCGAGGGAATCGCTCCGTGCCAGTACTTACCAGATCTTCTGGGCACGGACCAACACCGACTGTCCCTTAAGCCCTTCCACAGGGCTCCTCGTCTCATCCAGGGTGAACTGGAGCAGCGCGAGGTCTTAGATCTGCACCGCTCCGGCTTCCAAAATGGCAGCTTCCGGTTGTTCATGGGTCCTGACCAACCACGAAGCTTGCCACACCTAAATCCCACCCTCCGCAGATCACAGGCTCGCATTGGTGCGAGGCTGCGAATCTGCACAAGGGAGCAGGTACGCAATGGCGCGCTCCGAAAAATTAAAGAACAGTTTTCTACCGTTCTTTAAAAAGTGCGCTGGAGGACCAGTTGGGGGCGTTTCGGAGCAGACTGAGGTGCAGATCTGAGGTCCGCTCCAAGATGCAGACAACCTCCATGAGAGGACACACTGCGCCGTTTTAATTGCCTCGTGCGGAAATGGCCATAGAATCATACCATTGGAAGGAACCATTTAGTGCAACCCCTGCCCTGCAGGAATACATAACTAAAACATTCCCAAAAGATACCATCCCACGTCTATTTAAAGATCCCCAAAGAAGAAGACTCTACTACTTTCCATGAACCACAATTTACTTTTACTCTAAATGAAGAGACAGTGTTGTTTAGTGGTTTCAGTGCTGGACTAGGAGACTGGGAGACCTGGGTTTGAATCCCTGCTCAGCCATGGAAACTTACTGGGTGACCCTGGGCAAGTCACACTCTCTCAGCCTCAGAAGAAGGCAAAGGCAAACTCCCTTTATAGAAATCTTGCCAAGAAAACACTGTGGTAGGGTCACCATAAATCAGAAATGACTTGAAGGCACAAAACAACAACAACAACAACAACAACAACAAAATGATCCTTCAAGCTTACTTTAACAGTGATTTCAAAGTAGATTGAGGCCTCCAGTTAAATTAGCTAAATTCAAGCTGTGGCAATGTGTTCAAAAGTATAATTGCTGTGGTGGTCTTATTAGTTGTTTAAAGATATCCTTGATGCTATTAAGCCTCTGCAGGAAAGCTGTTGAGAAAAATGATGGGTAGAAAAATACGCTTAAGCCAGCATAGTTCTTTCTGAGGTTTTATGTGGAGCCCTGTCTTCTAATACAAATGGCTGTGTGTTCACTCATCATTCTTATACTGTTTCTGGTTAGCAGTCTGGAAAGCTTGCTCCTTTTTCCTCTAATGCTTTTATTTCTGCCTATTACTTGTAAAGTATTATTTCCTAATAAGCTAAATGAAAGAGATCAAATGGGATTATATTATCAATTTATAAAAGGTAATAGATACAAAAACTTCTCCATTTAAAAACCATTCTGCACTTTACGTCTCTGACTATCTGAATGTGCATTCAGTAGACATCCTCATTAAATTACCATTAAGCTGCTTGCATTTTCAGAGCTTTGGTTTAATTCCTAGCTGTTCAGTGTCCGTATAGCATTTGCGCTGGTTTCTTTCCAACATGCTTTATTTTGCATTTTACCTGTAATGAATTTAATTGCCTTTTATGGAATACTTCATTCTTTCTAAACCTTTTTCATCCTGTCAAACTTCTCATTAATGATACATTTTCAACCTTACGTGTAATCACGAAGCTATTTTAGAATGTTACCCAACCTCCACCAGTGAATTCTAGAACATAATCGGGTTTGCATCCTGTTGATGAATTTTTCTAGAGTAGATTCATTGAATCAGTACAATTTACCAACCTGATCAGTAGATATGCTCTAGCTGGGGCTACCAAGAGGTTCCAGGCCAGCTTACCATGCATTTGAGAGCAGGGTACAGAATCAAGTCAGTGCTGTTGTTGAACTCTGCCACAATGGATTATTTCTAGCCATAGTGCCACATTAAAAGTGTATTCACTGGTCTTGCTGGTCCACCTTCCATCAGCACAGATTTAACATTTTATGGTGGTAGTCTCGGTTTGAAGATGTCATCTAACTCACCTTTTTGAAAGTATAATAGTGATGTGAATTCTTTGAAACTATGTGGCAATTCTTAGGATTGCTGTCCTGATTAATTAATGGTTTTCTTTGCTCTTTGGTGGCTTCTCTTCTGTTCTAAAGCCATGCTTTACACCTAGGAGAATAAGGGCCAAATCTGACCTTGCTTGTTATATGGCATACTTACTGGAAGATCATGAATGGTCAAACTTTCTTATGAATACATCCACGTCTGATCCTTACCAACAGTATTTATCATCACCTTTTCTTAGGGAAAATGCTGTGAGCTAACAGGAACTTATTTTTTTTAAAGAAACTTTGTCAATACTTAAATCACAAACCTCTGTTGTATATTTTTCCAGTTCAATGTGATCAGTTCTTTCTTTATCTGAAGTTTGTATAGTGCTTTCATTGCAAAACTACACTCTTCTGAGTTTCAGAGTGATGCAATCCAATTAAAATTAGCTTCCAGGCAAATTGTCTGCCAGTTTTTCTCTCTCTATAAGGCAGATGGTACAAGTATGTACTGAACATGCAATCTGTGGCAGCAATTATTATCAAATTAGACATGGTTCTCACCTCGTGAACATTACTCCTCATTTTTCATTATTGTGACAGTTAATTAAAGCCAAAGTATTGCCTAAAAATAATTGCTTCTTTTTCTAGAGGGAAAGCACAGATATCTGTGCCACAGAGACATAACTAGTTCTTAAACGGCATTAGGTATGCTTGTTTCATTGTGACAGATAGAATGGAATTTTTTTCTTTTGACCTTAAAATCCCCGCAACTTGGCCCATGCTTGAAGTAAACCTTGGTTTCACTGGGTACCATCCTCAGGTAGCTGCAGTGCCTCAGCAACCCCATTGCTACTCTAGGCTGAAAAAAATATGTTGTTGTTGATGTATGCCTCAAAGTTGTTTCTGACTTATGGTGCCCCTATGGTGAATCTGTCACAGGGTTTTCTGGGGCTGCGGGTGTGTGACATGTCCAAGGTTACCCAGTGGGTTTGAAAAATATGTATCCCTCCAAAAAAAACCCCATCAACCCCAAATTATGTTCATATCAGTAATGGGGTGTGAGTGGTTGCCATCTTGGTTTCACATAGTGTTCTAGAACTTGAATAAAACCCAGGGTATTTAACAGGGGAGGAATGTTCCTGCTTTAGAAACATGGCACAATGTGTGGGTGGCCACCATGTTTGCGTGGTGGTAGGTCCATATACTCTGAAGGCACCAGATCCTATCTAATCTTGGAAGCTAAGCAGAGTTAGTCCTTTTTAGTACTTGAATAAGAGACCACCAATGACTACCAGCTGCTGTAGGTTATATTTCATTGGAAGGAACTGGCAAAACTGTCTCTAAGTATTCCTTGCCTAAGAAACCCTTATGAAATTCATGGGATCATCATAAGTCAACATGGGACTTGAAGGCACATGCACACACATTGAGTTATTTGTCCTGGAACAGAACACTTCCCCACTTTCTCTTACCCCCTTATGCCATACACACTAAATCAGTTTGGTTTTGTTCAACCAACTGATTACAGACCAGTTTCAGAGTAGCTTCCCCCTTCTCTCCCCCTTGGGCTATAATCCCCATTTCACAAACCAAAATTTCATGGCCGTTCATCTCCCCTCATTCAGTAGCTAATCTCTCCATTAGCAACACTTGAATTTATCTTTCCATATGATTTTCAGCCTCCTCCATGTCTGTATTGCTAACTTCTGTTATTTGCTCCACATTTTTCCCCCTCTGGTCTTATGTCTCTCCATATTTCTGCCATGATTTTGTTGATCTCATTCCTCAGGACCTCCATCATGTTCCTCTTCAAATTTTGGAGCTCCATTTCATCCAAAGAATGTAGGTCCTCCATCATCCATTGTAAAAAATCCCAATACAGTTCCTGAGAGTGTTCCATCTTACACCCAGTCCAGCAATTTCAGAGTTAACAACGCACTTCTTTTCTTCTCTGTCAAAAGCCACCAGCAAGTAATTCTTATCAAAGTCAAATAGGTAAAGTCTGTACTTAGATCCTTATTTATTCTCTTTTAAATATGTCAACCCCCAATCTTCTAGTTTATTTATCCTGATTTTTTTGGGATGTACATACTTAGTCAGCTCTCAACTGCAGAAAGAAGGTGGCTGGGTAGGCTCTTTTGTTTCATTTTAGTCAAAAGAATTCTTCACTTTTGTAATTCTAGACGTTTATTTAAGTTTTTTTTTCTTAAATAGAGGTTGCTGGTATGGGGCCATCAGACCCAAACAGCTGCATTTCATGGCAAGAACAGAAGATGCCATGGCCTTCTTCCCACAGATACACACACATTTTGATATTTGTAGTTTTTCCACTTTTGGTGGTGGTGGTGGGGTTCTGTGCCCTTAATCCTAGCCAATGTGGAGGGCCTTCTGGATAGAGTCCATTCTGTGTATTACGAGTAATAGGAGAGATGTGGTGTCTAGCCCTTAAGCTCTCTTCCCAGCATTGCCCCATCTTTGCTGCTGTGCTCCTTGTTCTTTCACTCTCACTCTATCACCTCCAAATGAAAATTCATGGCCCTGATTCTGGGTGGATGGGGGAATGCCACTGTCAGGTGAGGCACTGGAGAGGGATAGAATGAGTCAAGGTACAGAGAGGCAGAAGTGGTGTGGGTTCACACAGTGAAGGAATATTCCTCCTCTCGTGCTATCTTTTATGTAGGAATGTCTTGGCCTGATTTTGCCAGTAGGCAGTGGTAAAGAGGAAGAGGATCTAAGCATGGGAAGACAGAAATCGGGTGTGGAGGACTGTGGTAGGAAAGTGATACATGGCAAAGAAGTCAAACTCAAAAAGTAGGAGCACTGCTGGAACAAAACAATGCCAAAGTTGGATATCCTATATTTAACGAGTGGAGAAGATTGTGTCCAGTTCCTAGTGTCTCCTTCTCAAAATGAGAGGCTTCTTAGATTTTTATGAGTCTGGATACCTTTTTGGCATTCAGGTTCTTCACCTTTTCAAAGAGATACCTGCATTAGTCTGTATCCATATACAATGAGAAAAGAGAGGTGGAAACGAAGCAATCTAGCTGCACTTCTAAGATGAACTAGTTTATTTTATCATGAGTGCTTTTGTGAACTGCTAGATTTCTTCAGTCCCACCCCCTACACTGCTGTTTATGCCTTTTCCAAAAGATTCTATACAACCTTAAGTTGGAAGCACTAATGGGAAAGAGTCTGAGGACATAAAAGCGGAGCCAAATCATGCTGACTTGTCCATTTTTGTGACAATAAATTCACTCTATAAAGGCCTTGATGGATTACTGTGGACTGGCATTAAAGATACCAAGCTTCAGCACTCCTCTTCAATTTATTAAGAGGCCATGATTTCAGCTCCAATGAAAAACAATAAAGACTTCTAAAGCAGAATCAGGGAAGTGGTGGACTGCAGGAAGGTGATGTTTCTGGAACACTCTGAAATGGATCAGGGATGGGAAGGATCACAAGGATGGGTTGAGAATGAGGAAGCAGGGCTATTGTCTTTGTGTATGTATGAAGCTCCCTGTGCTTTAAAATAGTTGCAAGATAGGCACCTCCTTGCTGAAAAATCCCAGCAGGTTGAACTTCTCTTTTGCCTATGGAGCCATGCCAGGAAAAATTGTGCCTGTTATATTTTTACTTTTGTGTGACTGCTAAAGAAGCTCTGCCAGGGGAAAAAGAAAAAAGAAAGAGAAAATGTGGCATCCATTACAGAAAGAAGAGGAATGACTGTTCTCTTTTTGTTATGCTCATCTCTTTCCAAGCTGCATCATAGGATAGTTTGTATTTTTGAATCAAAAGGAAGGGAGAGGCAGAATGATGGTAAAGGAACAAATTCTCTTCTGTTCCATCTCCTGGAATCACAGAGGCGGAAGGGACAAAGAGTACCCTCTAGCCCTTCCATGCAGGAATACACAGCTAATGTGCTCCAGAAAGATGGCCATCCAGCCTCTTTTTGAGGACTTCCAAAGAAGGAGAATCCACCAAGGCAGTCTGTTCCACTGTTGAACAGCTCTTACCACCATGAAGTTTCTCCTCATGTTTAGATAGATTTTGTTTTGTGCAATTTGAATCTATTTATTCCTGTCCTTGTTTCTGGAACAGCAGAAAACAATCTTGCCCCACTTCCATGGATGCCCTCCCTCCTTTCCTTTGAGCGATAAACATGCAGTTGATTGGGAAGAGTGGGAAAAGGAAGAGAGAAGAATGCAAACCTTTCCCTGCTAGCCCACCTGCAGGGGCTGATGGTCTCAACAATAGACTGCCCTAGGCATGCCTCCATACCAGATCTCTCCAGAGGCTCCTGCTTCCCCATCAGAATGCCATTGCAGAAGAAAATGTGCAAGGTCAAGGTCTCCCTCTTTTGACACTCCCTTGAGTGGTAGACTTCACCTGCAATCATCAAGACGGCCCACTGCACACCACACCTTCCTCCAAAGCAAATGGAACCAGAAGGATCTAAAGCACGACATGAACTGGCTGTAGCTCGGGGTGGTCAGGCTAGCTCTGCTATTCATTGCAAGCATCACTGAGGATAAGGCAGTTCTAGTTAGGACAGACAACATGCCCATAAAAGCCCACCTAAATCACAAAGGAGGAACAAGGCCACACTCCCTAGTGAAATTGCACAGAAGCTCCTGAGCTGGGCGGAGGTTTACCTGCTCTCCATTGAGGTGGAACATCTACAAGGCACCCTGAACTCTCAAGCGGGACTGGCTGAGCTTGACTGACATCAATCAGGGAGAATGAAGTGTATTCTCAGAGGTCTTCCAGCTAATCATGAGAAGGTTTAGCCATCCAGAAGTGGAGCTGTTTGCCTCTCCAGCCAACTACAGGGTGGAGAGATTTGTATCCAGGTTCCAGATGGAGGAAGCTAAGGGCACGGATGCCCTTGCTGTCCCTTGGCTGCAGGGACACATTCCCACTCCAGAGTGATAAGGAAAGTATGAAAGGTAAAGGCCTCAGTGATCTTGGTTGCCCCAGCATGGCCAAGGAGGCCCTGGTTCTCTGAGATCATGCACATGGCCTTGGACTCCATGCCATTGCCAGTTCATTCAGACCTGCTCTGCCAAGGTCAGGTGTGACACCCTGACCCAGAATGGCTACAAGCTCCACAGGTGGAGATTGAACTTAGCCCACTGACTGCCTGTGGCTACTCTGAGAAGGTGGTGAAAACTGTTCTGACTTCCAAAAGGTCTTCTACAAACAAGATGTTTGAGTACACCTTCACAGCATTCCACAGATGGTACAGATGCAAGCACACAGAATTCCTGAACTTCTCCATCACCACCCTGCTGAAATTGTTTCAGAAGGGCACTGACCAGGGCTTGCTATCTAACAGAATCAAGGGGCAAGTCACAGCCATTAATTCCTTGCTCCCACATGCTCAGAGAGCTAGAGTAGTGTCAGACCCACATGTGAGGAGATTCCTCAGGGGATTGTCACTGCTCTCACCACCTACAGTATACCGGTTTCCATTGTAGGACCTCACACAATGCTTAAAGCACTGGTAGTTCCACCATTCAAGCCTCTGAAGAAAGCCTCCTTGAAGCACCTGTCCCAGAAGGTCCTCTTCCTCGCTGCCGTCACCTCAGTGACCAGTGAGTCTGAACGAAGTGCTCTGTCAGCATGCAAGTTAACTCTGTACCATCAAGCCAGACTCTTTGGTGCTTCGACTGGACCTGGCCTTTGTGCCTAAAGTGAACCCTGCATTCCATAGGTGATCCTCCCATCCTTTTGCCCTAATCCGACCAAAGAACTGGAGAAAATCTGGCACACTTTGGACTTTTGAAGGGCCATTCAAATATACCTCAAAAGGACAAACAAGTTTCGTTCTCCTGATGTTCTCTTCATCTCATTCTGGCCCTACTCCATGGGCATGAAGGTGTTGGCCTCCACCGTGCACAGGGAAATAAGGACTCATAAGATTGCTTATGAGACTTTGGAGATGATATCTCCAGAGAATATACTCACATACTCCACCAGGAACGTAACCATGTCATCAGCACTATCTATGAATGCCCCCATTCTTGCAGAAATCTGCAAGGTGACAATGTGTAAGTCATCCTTGATGCTCATCAGGCACTACAGGCTGGACAGCCTGGCCTCAGCAGAAGATGCCTGTGGCAGGAGGGCACTACAACAAATAGTGCAGACCTAGAGTAGAGGGGCACCAGTACTGCCTGCCCTAATCAGGGTAAGCTCTGGCATATCCCAATCAGGAGGATGTTCCTCTCTTCATAAGCGGGGAAAAGGAATGTTGATTCTTACCTTCTTACATTTCCAGGTGATTAGGGATGAACATCCTGCCTAGGGTGCTGGCATGGGCAGTACTGGTTGTATATAGTTTCTCCTGATAGGAGAGTGTGTTTTGTTACCTTTGTTCACTAAGTGAAACAGCAAGCAATAAATTGTATTTGGAAAGTTATTTCTCTCTCTGGAGCATCTTTCTCTCTTAGGCTGTAGTAGTGACTGACTTTCTAGGGGTTGCTTCCCCATGTGGGGATACCGGAGGGTCTTTCTAGTTCCTCATTGTTGGAGCAAATGGGGAGACTAATCCAGTCAGGAGGAAGTTTGTCCCTTATCAACTGGAAATGAACCTATCACAGGTGAGAACCAACATTGCTTTCTCATCACTATGCTATTTTCAGAATATGTTTTAAGTAGTTCCGTGGAGATTTCTGTTCATCCTCTCATAATTTTGATATCTCGTTCTGTCTGCTTAGCTCAGGAGATACCAGCTCCTTCTGGGTGCAACACTTCCGTACATTGAGCCTGTGTTTAGGATATAACCCTCCAATTTGTCAGCTGTAAAACCTAATCAATGTCTTTATTGAGAACATAATGATAAAAATAACATTTTGCCTTTGAAAACAATGCCATTATCTACCCTGTACAATATTTGTGCTGCGTGCTCGACCCTGTGCAGATCTAGCAGACAGTGCAACATTTTTTAAAATGGCACTCTCTTTGCTTCTCTGTCATTAGGAATGATTAGGGTGAATTAAATGAACCTTTTCTTCTTCAGTATCCTGCAATTTTATGTAGTTGGTGATCAGATCTTATCTCCCCTACTCAGCTCTCAGCCCACCATTAGCTTCCCTCCATTTCTGCTGAAGGCAAAACCTGTGTTTTCTAGACAACAACAAAAGACAGTGTTTGATCTTTTGTTGTGCTAAATCCAGATGAGAATTTGGAGAAATCCCTTTCCTGGACTACACCCCCACCCCAAATCCGTCTGCTAGCAAGGACAATAACTGGAGGTTATTGTCTGGCGAGTAACTTTTCTAAACTCTTGTCCAGACCATGAGATCCTGTTTTCAAAGCTATATTATTTGGCAATCAGATTTTCTATTCTTAGACATTCCTTCTTTTCGGCATGTTCTAGTTTCTTCAGGTAGCAGCCTCTAGGTGCATAGGTTTTTTGATTTTATTCTGAAATGCCTTGAGCAATTTGGCAGCAGTAGTGATGAAGCCTCTGGCAGTAACTAGCTGAACTGCGTTAATAATGCCACAGAGGGACAGGCAGTCAGAGGGTCTCTGGACTGCCATTAGCTGCATAGTTTAGAACTGAAGTATCTTCCACCATGAGGAAATATTTTTCTCTTCCCTGGGTTTGACAGCATCTTTTTGACCCCAGTAGTACCTATGAAATAGAAAGTTTAGGGCTTTCCTTTCAACAAAAAAGGAATGCTTCCAGGTTGCTGTTATGTCAGTTATTTTCTGTAAATCATTTGAGTTATTTATTTGGTCAGGACCAGGTGTTTTTATATGCCAGGCCTTCCCATATTAGAAAAATATGTGGAAACCATAAAGGTGGATCAAAAGATTTTTAAATTTGGATGACACAAAGAGCCTTTTAAAGAACGGCTGTCTATTTTTAAAGGTCCCTAAGTGATCACAACATAAATTGTGCCTTTTCTTCCTTCCTGAGGTATATGTTTTAAAATGTCAAACTAGCTTCTCCTGGAAATGGCTTTAAGAAGTGCACCACTTGCTTACTCAAATAATGTTAAACGTCTGTTTCATCTAAAGCAGTTTAAAGACCCATGCATTGCTCTTATAAGGCTTGTTGCTTGGCCTCCTATACAGGGATTGGCTAAGTGAGCTGGCTGCTTTCTCGTGTTAATAGAGATTAAAAAAAAAGCAATTGTGCCATAAAGTAATACGGAATGAACACATAAACAGAAAAACATGGAGGCTCTTGGTTGTTTTTGTTTTCAGTGCCACCCTGCAGAACCGTGTCGGTAAGTATACTTGTGCACCCATGTTGAAACATTTTGTGGCTAATTTATTTCATGTTTTTATAAGATCTCGTGCAAGCCACCATCAATTTAAGCAAATCACAGAACACAAAAATACAAAATCTTCGTAACAGTGAACCTACTAGTAAAATGCAGGTAATACAGTAAAAATCACTATTGTACCTCATCTACATCTACACTTTGAGGGTAATTAAAGAAAAATGCAGAAATACATTACATATTTCCTTTGACAACTTGCTGGTCAGATCCTTGCTAGGAGTTGCAGTCTACCAACATCTGGAGGAGTTTACCCACTCGTGGCTGAAGATTGAAAGTTTTATTGTGATGCTCTTGAGGATTCTGAAATTCAGTAATACTGTTTAGAAAACTCAAAAATTGGATTTCAAATGTGTGAGAAACTCATCTTGGTTTCACTTATGACTTGTATTTGAGGTACACTATTGAAAAAAATTCTTATTTATCCGTCTGTGCCACCATTCTTGTCTAGATTATAAACTACTCATCTTGCTTAAGTAGAACATAACAAGGCTGAAATCAAACACACCTTTTCTGACATGGAGATTGATCTCTCTGTGGGAAAAGCCAATGTATGAAATGGTCATGATCAAGTGTGTACCTTTTAGCTCCTTGACTAATAAGAGACATAAATGATAGGCCTGTCTCATTGGTGCCTTTGGGATATCTTTGAGCCTCTTTTGTAATAATCTACCTCCCACTGGGGAATCTTGAGTTTATTTGCCTAACTGGATATTTCAATGTGTAGCTGGGTATATATTGAAAAATTCTGAGAGTGAATTTGCACGGGGGTGGAGTGGGATGGGACAGTGTGCTCTGTTTATGTGCTGCCTGTATGCAAAAGAATAAACCCTTATCTCTATACTGTCATTATACTCCCACTCTACAAAATACAACCTTTTTGTTACTCTGCTCAGGCACTTTTATTTTGATGGGTGTAGAAACTGCATCATTTAGCAGCTGTTTGTCTGCTTTCTTTTGTGCTGTCCCATTTATTTTGTCTGCTCAGATTTTTTCTTTAATGTATCTGTTAGTCTGAATCACAGCAGCCTGACAGAGTACCACTTGAATAATACCACTGTTTAGTGGTGGTATTGAGAATATCTATATGCTGTTTGGTAACAATTGCATATCTAATGAAACTCCAAAGTTACTAGTATTTAATTTATTGTATGGATGACTTTTCTCCCTCTCTCTTCTCTCTCTCTCTCTCTCTCTCTCACTCATTCATTCACACACACACATAACACACCTTTTGGATGTGAATTCAGGAACAGATTGTAAAGCCCTTTACAATGGCACGTCCTTAGCCTAGCAATAAATCATTGGTATTTTTGTTCGCTATACTTTCTTTGCATTCCTGTTGTGTTATGCAGATTGTTTGCCATACTGAGCCATACAGAACAGTTTTTGTGTAGACTCTTAAATTATCCACTCTGGTTTCCTCCCATCTTTGTTTGAAGCAGATGTAATAGAAAATAGAACAAGATCAAATTCTAGAAGGTACCATATTTAAACAAGGGTCTGCTTCGCCTGTTCCATATCAGTTTGAGTCTGAAATATTTTTATTAGAACTCATAGAGCTTTAGTGGCAAAACTGATCAATCTAGACAACTAATATAGACCTGAAGATCTTTGCAGCAGTTTATTTTATGGTAAATTAAGCAATGTAACCTGATTGCTTCATGGTGTGACAATATCAAAAGACATTTAGTGATTAAATTGTAAAACCTGCAGTGCAGATTTGGAAATAATGTCATTGCAACAATATATGGTTATCTCAGCACCTACAGTAAGTTTGCACTGACATTCCTAAAGAGCACATCATATTCGTGCCAAAGTTATATAGCTGAAGGTGTGTGCATGTGTATGTATATATGTGTATACAGTAATATGTTCATCTTGGTTGTGCTAAGATACATAGGTTGGTTGCTATAGAAAAAAAATATTGACCAACTGAGAACCAGTATGGTGTAGGAGTGTTGGACTAGGACTCTGGGAGACCAGGGTTCAATCCCCACTGAGCCACTGAAGCCCAGCAGGTGACCTTTGGCAAGTCCATTCTTGACTTTGGAGGAAGAGGATGGCAACCTCCCATCCCCAAATAAATCTTGCCAGGAAAGCCCTGTAATAGATTCACTTTAAGGTTGCCACAAGCTGAAAATGACTTGAAGGCAAACAACAACAGTAACACTTAACGCAGGTAGAGGAGATGGTTTTTCATAGGCACTAGGTTTAGTCATTATAATTTAAAGAAGCAATTTGTGCAAGGATGAATGCATACTTGACGTAGATGTGTGAGCTGTTTGCGTAAGTAATGTGTCCTTCAAGGTCTTGACCCTTAACTTCTGCAAATAGTATTGCAACATTTTGGAGCTTAAGTGAGCATGGAAGACTCTTAATGTGACACATTAAATAAAAATGCTATTTAATTGAATAAAGAAACACACTTTTTGTCATGTATAGTTCCCCAGATGTACTGGAAGGCTAATTGGTTATTGACCAAACTGCTTGGTAATTTCTTCTGTACCTCTCTTTATCGTGCAATGCAAACTTGAATATGTGTGCTCAGAAGTAAGTCTAAGTGCAAAGGGACTTATTCCCCAATAAACTGATTTTTTTTCTAGTCCTCACTTCCTACAAGAGAACTTCTTCACTTAAAGTTCTATAAAAAACTACTGTATGCTTTCTTCTTGATATTATATTTTCTTCTTTTTTTCCTATTATTAACAATAGATTTCTTAATATTTGTTCCATTAATTTGTGCAGGACATTAAAACTGAATTGCAAATTAAGTTCCTGGCTTTTTTTTTTTTCCCCCTATGAGGCAACAAATCTCACCAATTCTTGGAAGGATTTCTGAGAACTAGGTACTTGAAGAGGAGTGTCATCATATTGACTTCTCCTTTCTTGCTTAAAGAAGTAAATTGATAGCAAGCTGGGGGTGTGACAATGAGTGACAGTGTCTTCTTTGAACAGACCGCTTGCCTTAAGTCAGGAAAATCTCCCCCATGAATCTGTTGAGCATATTTTATAAGGAATCCTTTGGGCTGTGGAACTTGTGGGCCTCCAGATGTTGTTGGACTCTAGTTCCCATCTGCCCCACCCAGTAAGGCAAACAGTCTGGCATGATGGGAATTTTACCTTGCTAATATCAGAGAGGCCAAGATTCCGTACCTTTGCTTTAAATATTTATTTCTATACTGCCTTGTTTTGAATGATGATTTGTAGTTTTAACTATTTCTCAGCTTGTAAACCAATGTATCTTATCTTTACTAGGAAAGGGGAAATGTCTGCTTCCTGTTACATGAAGGAGGTTTCATGGAGTAAGTCAGAGGGTTCTCTGATGGACTTGGACAATGGAAATCCCGCAAGGAAAGATTGGACAGGTATGTTGCCAATAGCCTGTGTTCTCAAGCAGAATTTTAACCACTGTTGATATTTGTATCCGAAGGGTTGTATTCATAATGTGGACAAGGGGCTCATGAAGTTATAAGCAAATTGCATTCCTCTCAGTATGCTGGATCCTGTTGGCTGAAGAACTCTACTGCTTAAAGGTACCTTGAGTCAATTTTAGGGTTCCCTTGGTACTTACCTCACTCCATTCAGCAGGCTCTCCTGACTCTGTGTACCATTTTCAGGGAGATAGTGAGGAAGTCTGGTTTTGTCAGCTGAATTGCCCAGTACTAAATCCAGATCCAAACCAGTATATCTGATACATATAAAGTTCCATATAGAAGGTCATTGTCATAATTGTAGAGAGGTCTTTGCAAATTGTTAAAAAAATAAAACAACACAAAGAACAAGAAAAGATGCAGCTATTTAACATGAGCTTTTGAGTATGACCAAACAGAGAAAAATGCTGTCCAAACCAGATGTTTATTTTAATGTCCTTTTTCTGTAAAATATACATTCAATTCCTCAAGGATCTTTCAGAGGATAGAGTGAAATATAAAAGCATGGTTTCATAGATCTTGAATCTAAATCTACTTCATTAATGGTAATTTTTTGTACATACTTATTTAGCAGTCAGTCCCACTGAGTCCAGTGGGGCTTAACTCTCTGGTAACTAGGTATGGGGTTGCAAAATAACAGAACAGTCCCAGTCTGAATCAGGTCCCACTGTGTTCAGGGGGGCTTATTCCCATGACAGTGTACATTGGACTGCAACCTAAGCTAGGCCAGCTGGTAGTACACAGTTGCCTTTTAAGAACAGTAACAAATCCTTCCCAAAATAAAACCCGCATGATGTCAGTATTAGCCCTCTTTAGGTTTTATCAATGTAAAGAAAGTAAACACGCAAGGACAAGGAATATACCAGCCTCATCTCAGTCACTAGTTTCTGCCATTTTCCTTGAGTGACGACTGACTTACTGAAAAGAATACCCTTTTCTATGCAGTTGAGTACATGCTTCTGAATGTGGACTTTATAGAGTTCTGGAATGTGTGAAGAGCTCCATATACAAAAAATCTATTAGAAAATCACACTTCCTAAAGGAGAGTGATAAAAGCAAGAGAAAGAGAAGTCAAGGCCAGCAAATTCCTCCTCCTTGTGTTTCCCTGCCCTAGATTGATAAGAACTAGTAGGTTTTGCATATTTCTGTTTAAATGTTACAGTCTGATTCCAATGTAAAAGCTGAAGGTGTAAATTTAAGAACAGAGCAAGTGAATGTGGACAAAAAAAATAATGTTATAATCTTATACCTACATGTAAGGCTGTAAACTGATAAACATTTACCTGGGAATAAACACTCAGTGGAATTCACATGTAGGATTGCACTGTGAATGGTGTTTTTTACCCCCCCTTCACTTTGTACCTTGCATCTTTAAACGAATGCAAGGGAAACATATCTTGGCACACACAGTTTACCTGTTAGAAGAAGACAAATACACAGTAGGAATACTCACTCTCTCCTCTCTTTTTTAAAAAACTAGATGAAAAGGAAAATGAATTCGACCTGAAGTTCCATTGGTCTGAAGAATTTAAGCAAAGTGCTCCCAGTGTGTTTAAGACAAATCCATTCTGGAATGAGCTGTCAGCATCTAACCCATTTTTAGACGATGTAGCTCAGTCAAGCAACAAAGAAAAACATAACAAGCGTCAATCAATTTTGAAAGAAGATCCTTATTTATTTTTTAGAGATTCAAATATCAGGCATTCTGCTGCTTCATCTGGAGATGAATTAAATATTGATTATCTTTTTCAACGTAAAGCATCAAGGAGATCTACAAAATCGCGGAGTGTTTCAGATCTTTTGGATATCGTAAGCACCAAGACTTTTGAACCTCCCAGCACAGCACCATCTAAGCATGTTCTGGGTCCAGATGATGAATCACTTCAGAACGATCGTGAAGCTTATAAGACAGCGTGGCTGAATCAAAGGCAGCTGGCCCGATCTTGCTTGGATTTGAATGTGATAAATCAGAGCCCAGGATGGGCACAGACCCAGTCTATAGAAACCCATATAGTGTGCAAAGTCAATCATGAGGGCAGTTCAGTGCAGCTTCCTGACTCAGACATTACTGTTCATTTCCCTGAAGGTCATGTAGCTTTTGGTGAATTCCAAGAGGTTGGATTACAGGCTATCCTTGACTCTCCATCATCACTTAACCATGAGTTTTCAACCACTGTCAGCCCACTGATTGAACTGACATTAAGTAACCTCAATACCACTGAAGCCATTTTACTAGAAATGAAAATTGCAGCTGAGGTAAAGAAGGATCCTTTTAGTCAGGTTATGACTGAAATTGTTTGTCTGTGCAGTTCCAGTAAAGAAGGTCCTTTTGAAAAAATACACAACTGTTATATTTATAAAGATACTATCCAAGTGAAGCTGACAAACCTGAGTCACTTGATGTATATTGTAGCCGTAGCCCAAGCGAATGCAGTGAATTCCCCTGCAAGCACTTGGGAATATATCCACAGAAAACTTTCAGTGGGAATATATGGACCCAAACACATTCATCCCTCTTTCACTGTTGTTTTTGCGCTCTTTGGCCATAGCTATGTTCCAGAGAAGCTTACGGTATGTGGCATTAAAAAAGGTGGGAAGAGTATGCCCCCAGTTGTTTTCCAATTATGGGGAAAGCACACATTTGTGCTTGAGAAGCCACAAGACCTGAGCATTTTTGTGTCTTCCTGTGACCCTGATTTCAAAGTTAAGGAAGAAGATCAAAGGAAAGAAATTAAAGAAGACACACTGAAAGGTAGTGGCCACGTGATTCAGCAACACTTCCCATTTTCCATAATTAACACAAGAAAAATACATCTTTTTGTCTTCCGTGTCCAGGTTAAAGTCCCAAACAACAACTTGGTGTGTCAGTTCTACATTACAACTCCTGAACCAGCTCCAAAACCATTAACAGGAATATTCAGCCAGCCAAACCGATTGGGAAAACGCAAAGAGATCAGGTCTGCACCATTGTTGTCGGCGCCAACCATAAAATATCCCACATTTCAAAATAAGGATTTAAATATTAAGAGCTATGGCATAGCTTTGAAAACTGTGTTACGTCAAAGTAAAATTGACTATTTGCTAGAATATTTTAAAGGGGATACGATAGCACTTCTTGGTGAAGATAAGGTAAAAGCCATTGGGCAAGCTAAAATAAAAGAGTGGTATGTAGGAGTTCTCAGAAAAAAGGTTGGCCTTGTGCACTGCAAAAATATTAAAGTGATACCCAAGGACCAAGCTATGGATATTGAGGATAGTGCAATCACGACGAACTGCCTTGTTGAACAAATTGCATTGCCTTTTAAAAAACTGACATATATCTATTCAGCAATCCTATCCACAGTATCAGAGAGAATGTATGACTGGAAAGCTTTGGCTAATGCTCTTAAGTTTTCACACATGTCCCTGGATGATTTCAGTGAGATACAAGCTGAGAAAGAATCGGAAAAAGTTGCCTATGTTGTGAAAAAACTCAAGGAAGTTTGCCATGCTAACAGGAGTACGAGGCGTTTCTTGTATGAGCTCTCTGTTGTAAGTATTGCTTGGATGGACTATGTTAGTTCATGTGTGATGAAATTTGGCAGGAATTATTTGAGATAATTTGTCATGATTATAGTTATCCTACTGTAACTCAAGGCCAACAAAGCTGTTACAAAATGGAAAGCTTGCCTCGTAAGCCATGTGGGCTGCAGCTCCAGTGGAAACTTTTTAAAAACTCTGGACCCTTACGTAGTTTTCCCATGTTCCCATTAATAGGGTTTTTTTTTTTTACCAAGATGTTCAAACAAAGCCGAATGTAGAAATATTCAGTATTTTTTAATTACAGTTGGCCCTCCATATTCGCGGGTTTAACTTTCATGGATCTGATTATTTGTCAGTTTCTCCAACCCCCCCACCTCAAGAACTTCTTTTCTGGGGTTCCGCCCCTCTTGGCAGCTCCAGTCAGGCTGCTCAGCCTTTTAAAAACCCTCCATTGATCCTCCTCTTCCTCTTCCACCTCCAGCCACTGCCTGGTCAGCTTAGGACAGCTCACACCCTGATCTCTCAGCACCATGAACCCTCTCCTGATGCCCCACATATCCAAGGAAGGAGATGGATATGAAAGAGGAAGTATAAGGCCACCGTGCCAAGCCACCCCTTTTCCCTCTCCTTTTCCTGACCTGGTTCGGACCCTGGATGTCTGCGCTCTCCATCATGCCTTGGCCTTCTCCCCACCCAACATTTTGATATTTGCAGTTTTTCCACTTTCGAAGAGGTCCTGAGACCTTAACTTCAGTGAATGACTGTATGTATAAATGTGGAAGGATCAAACTGTATTTTTGGCCAGAGTCAGAGATCACTATGGATTCTAGGGCCCTCTAGTTCTCTGTCAAATACAGTAGCTGCTCCACATTCGCGAAAGTTAGGGGCACAGAATCCTCACAAAAGTGGAAAAATTGTGAATAACTCCCACCCCCACGATTCCCTTCCAAAGCTCTTCCTTCCCAATCCTTTGCCTCTGGTCCCAGTGTGGGGAACGGAGAGAGAAAGACACAGGCCCTTTCCACACGGGGCAATTAAAACGGCGCAGAGCGACCTCCAACAGAGGTCGTCTGCACTGTGGAGTGGACTGGGTTGGACTACTTTTCGTAGTTCCGCACCTCAGTCTGCTCCGAAGCGACCGGAAGTGGTCGCACTGCATGCTTTTTAAAAACCTCTTTTAAGAGGTTTTTCAAAAGCACGGAGCGCGCAACTCCGTGTCGTTCCGTCGCTGCGCTCTGGTGCAGATTTGCAGGCGTGCACTAGTGCATGCCTGCAGATCTGGCGGGGGCGGGCTTTAGGCTGGCAAGCTTCTGCGGTTGGTGGAGAGCCTCCACCAACCGGAAGCCGCCATTTTGGACGCCGGAGCAGTGCAGAGCGACGAGCTCGCACTGCTCCTCATCCCGATGGACCCGATCGGACCCACAAAAAAGCCAGTAAGTAGCGTTTTTACGCATTTCCTTCCCCACGTGTGGAAAGGGCCACAGTACAGGGCTTACTGGTACTTTCTCCTCAGAAGCAAAAGAACACAGTTCTTCCCTTCTAGTTACTTTCAGTGGCCATCTTGAAAGAGAGGGGTAGGAGCAAAGAGAGCACCTGACCAATCACCAGCCATTACACAGTAGAAAGTGCAGCTACATGGGAGAGAGGACATGCCTACAGCAATGAGAGGGCTTTGCTCACCCAAAAAGAAAAAAAACACACCTGTTTTAAACACAGACCTGGCAAGCCTGGGGTGAGGAATTCAAGGGAATGGGGGGGGGGAGGCCAAACACATGGCTCGTGAATAATCAAATTTGCACAAGTCAAACCTGCAAATGTAGAGGGAGGACTGTATACCAAAGGCTGATAAAGCCTTAAGATAGCTTAGCAAGGGAAGATATTACACCTTCTTCCAGAAGAATCCAAAAAACATTCTGGAAAATATAGTTGCCTAAATCCCAACTATTATAGAGTCACCAAAACCTGGAATTTATATAAGGTTTGTTTTACCATCAGCAGTTGATTCAATGTGTCTACTGCAGTTGGAACTAACAGTTTGATTTAGTTCAATCCTGACAAATTCATTTATTCTTAATTCAGCTTTACCTCCCTACCCTAAAGACTTAGATAGGTCTGGACAACTATGGCTCCCAGAAGTTGGGGACTTTAACCCCCAAACATCTCAGTTCTGGACTGCAGAGTTGAAGAGCATGTGTTTTCTGGATGAAATGGGATCAATTTCCATTGCTCCCTGACAACACAGTATTAGGCTGATGTGGTGGTGGCTGTTGTAGTCCAAGAATATTTGGAAGCCACAGGTTCTGCATGGTTGATCTAGAACTATTCAATTGGTTTCCACAGTCTTTTTTCTGTCTTTTATCAGTAGTTCTGCTGTCACCTGTTAGGTCACAGATTCTGCTTTTCAACCGTTTTTTTTTTAAAGTGGAAAATGGGGCTCTGTTTCTACTATTCCCAAGTTGGACTATGACCTTTCTTCCCTTGCCTGATCAATCTGCAGCTTGTTCCCATGTTGGGAATCCACGTTAGATGAATTTCAGTCTGTTCACTGTGTTCTGTTCTCTTTGACAGTTCACAAACAGTTCTACTGCTCTTTTCCCATCTCTTCTGTCCCATGAAGTCAGGGTGTTTATCCTCTATAAAATGGGAGAATATCGTGATACCAGATTATATAATTTAGTAGACTATTTTTACTCAGTTCTAATAAATCCTCTCCATAAATCACTTACAGAGGTTCAGGTGCCTCTTTTTTCATTCTCATCTAATAACTCCTCTCCTTAAATGCTGCCCCTTGCCTTCTACTCAGCAGGCCACTCGCAAACCAAAAAAACAAGAGTTCCTCCATTCCCAAATGTATCTCTTGACTGCAGGTACTCTAACCTCATTATCAAACATGCCTGGCCCACTGAAAAGTGATGACACGTTGATCAGCTAAATTCATTACTTTTTTGTGGGAATTGTGACAACTAGAGAGAGAATTCAGTTCTCTCTACAGTAGTTCCTGCATATCTGTGAGGCATACATCCCCGGACTTAACTCGAGTGGCAAAAAACATGAATAATACCACTGTATTTTGACCCACAGGCAGGACAAGGAAGCGAGGGAGCGAGGCAGCTCTATTGCCTGGCTTCTCCTTCTGTCCTGTCTTCTTTCCTTAGCAAGCAGTCCCTTCCCTGAGAACCAAATCCAGGGGGAAACCTGGCTGTTTGGAGCCATGTGCCTCCCTCAATGAAGGAAGGAGGGTCTCTCTCTTTCCTCAGCCAAGAGAGGCATGGGGAGCTGTGCCAATCTTCCCATGCCTCTCTCAGTGAGGAAGGAGTGTCTGTCTCCTTCTTCAGGCAAGAGGAGCACTGGAGTGTGCGCCAGGCTTCCCATACCTGTCTTGGCTGAGGAAGGAGTGTCTGTCTCCTTCCTTGGCCAAGAGAAGCACTGGAGGAGGTGTGCTAGGCTTCCTGTGCTTCTCTTAGCTGAGAAAGGAGACAGAAACTTCTTCCTCAGCTGACAGAGGTGTGGGAAGCCCAGCTGTGCCTCACTGTGTACTTTATTGGGCCTGGCTTTGCAGAACAAGGACCCCACCCAGCAGCAGCAGCCCTGGAGTGGGTTGCAGTTTGGGGGCGGGGGGACAGTATTATTAACAGAAAATGAATGGGCATCAAATAATACAATTTTTGAGATGGACTAGTTTCTCTTAACCTACTAAATCCAGGGTAGACATCTGTGTATGAGTTGCAGATCCATTTTCCCCTGCTCCTCTCATGGGTCATACCCCTCTCTGACAACAAACTGAAATACTTCCTTTTTTGGCTGTATACCAGCTGCATGGTGACCAGAAATAATGTTGCACTTCCAGTTGCCATTTGGCCTGGAGTATGGCTGGAAAAGGACGTATTTGAGGATTGGGACAATATTGTACATTTTGGGGGTGGGGTTCAATCAAAAAAGATCCCCAGTTGTCCCAATTTTTTTAAAAAAATTGGTGTCAGATGGCTC
This sequence comes from Cyclura pinguis, assembly GCA_030412105.1. Classification (NCBI taxonomy): domain Eukaryota; kingdom Metazoa; phylum Chordata; class Lepidosauria; order Squamata; family Iguanidae; genus Cyclura; species Cyclura pinguis. Next base: position 31,594,359 of record CM059604.1, on the reverse strand, counting down.
TGAGGACTACAAAAATGAAGTTAGAGCTGCATGCAGGCCATAGTTTTCAGTTGTCCTACCTCTGCACTAAATCGGGCTTCTTTGTTCCTCCTTTCTCACTTGGTAGTTCTCCATATCACACTTGATATGATTGTGATTGGAAAGTGATAGTTCCTTACCATAGTATGGGATATATGACTTTTTATGAACTGTGAAGGCTTATCTTGCTCCTGCCTTTCGTTCTTAGTACGTCTACATTGCGTGCAGTTTCCTTTAAGCCTCTGGATTACATTTAATTCATTCCATTAGAGCAAGCATATAAGCAACCATGTAAACAACCATATAAACAGCCAGTTGGAACGAGGAGGAGATTGTCTCTCTTTAACAAAGCACTATGAATGTTACAAATCTTGGCTGTTTTCTCCTTCTTAGGCTACACTGACTGATACAGAAAGAAGGAGGAAGTCTAGCAAAAAATGTATGTGGGCTAGTAATTTTCATTGGCTGATTGTAAAGCCTTTATTCTACTTATATGAACATTGATGGGAATTCTATTTAAGAATGTTGAGTTGCCAGATCAGTGTAATTCAGAAGCTGAAATGATTTATTCTGAAAAATTTCTACCTTTTTTTAATCTATGTTGAGCTCATAAAGTAACAACATGAAATATTCAGTAAATCATTAAAATACAGTAGACTAAGGAGTGTCTACACAAAACAGTAGCACTGGAAGTACCAGCAGATCACAAGTCAGCTAAACTGCAACGTGCATTTTGAAACAAATTACTCCTTGATTGCCCTGCAGAAAGTGAACAGTCAGGAGGATCCCACAGTTTGGTTGCTGTGACAGAAAAAGGCCTATCTCTTAGGCTGCCTTTTTTCAAATAAGTGGAATAAAAGGTATCACAGTATCTAATTTGGAAAGTCATCTCTATGGATTGATTGATGCATCTGCTTTCTGAATTTTACTGATTCAGATAGTCTCAAATAGAACTCAAATACTGTGGCAGACTCCTAGTTTTTAAATTACGTATAAACCCTAGATGAGAGCCAGTGGGGTGGGGTGTTTAGAAGACTGATAGTGCAGGCATTTGGGTTCAAACTGCCCATAACTGACCAAGTTTTGCTAGATGATTTAGAGCAATTTAAGCATCTCTTAGCCTTAACCTTAAAATGGTTAGCCATTTTGCCAAATAGTTATGACAGTACTGTGTGTGTGTGTGTGTGTGCGCGCGCGCGCGTGTGCGCAGGGCAAAACCCAATAGTCAGTTCCAAGTAGATTAGAATTATTGAAGTAGTGGAATTTGAATGAGTGTAGGTTTATCAAATTTTGAGTGATTCAGTGGGCCTTCCTTAATTCAAAATAGTGATTGGATTTAGCCTTTTGTATCCTACCCTTAGCAACTGGGAGGGAGAGCTAAACAAAAAAGTTTACAACTGCCCTTCTAGTGGCAGAGTTCCTAAGAGATATCTTATGAGGACTCAACAGGCACAGACACCTTCCTTCCAAAACATCTAAAAAGTTACATGTGTATAAAACTGTATTTCTTGCTTTTAATATAAAGCCATCTTAAGCTCTGTGCCTTCAAGTTATTTCTGACATGCCAACCGCCAAGCAAGCCTATTACATCGTTTTCTTGATGAAATTTGTTAAGAGAGGCTTGCTATGTCCTTCCTTTGAGGCTGAAAGAGTGTGACTTGCCCAAGGTCACTCACTGGATTTTGTTGATGGAAATGTCTCCCAGAGTCTCCCAGTATCCAGTGCTAACACCACTATGCCATGCTAGTGCTATTCCTGCCCATGGAAAATATCCATGTGCCCTGTAATATTTTCCATAGTGTGATACAGCTATACTGGTACAAAAGTAAGGATGATTTGGCATAATGCATATTTTTAAAACAAGATCTTGTAGGATTGTCAAATTAATAAATAATGTCACTTTGGTAATAACTTGAAAGGAAAAAGAAAAGAGTGAAACCTGTCATGTCTGTGGATATGGAAAATACACTTCCATGATCTCACTTTGGTGTTACCTTGCTCATTAGCATCCTGCTAAGAAGGACAAAAGCCTTAAAAATAGCAAATACGTGTTTTCTCACTCATTATCACTTAGGGAATTCTCATTACTTCTCTGCAGTTGTAATTTAAAGCAAGTGAAAATCCTCTCTCCCATTTTCAGCTTGTGTTCCCTTAAGGCTTTTCCTTTTCAGCATCATCCAGATGGGTTTTTGGTACAGCTAACAATATTGTTTATGTTCCTTTTTAAACAAATACAGCTTTCTGCCTAAAAGTGACAGTATCTTTAAGATATGAATGTATAAATAATGGGCATAACTATATGTAACCTGTAATGGCAATTGTGTGTACCATTTCTACATCATTGGAGATGATGTGGAGATGTGTTAAATTGGATTTTTAAAATATAATTCAAGGCATCAAAAAAAAAAAGTGGGAGAATGAAGGACATAAGATAGGAAATAGGCAAATGCATGCTGACCATATCTCTCAAATTACATTTTTAGTCTTCTTTAGAATAAAATATGTTGGCAAGGTAGTATAGGTAATGCTTTCATGTAGCATATGATATGGGCTTGCTTGCATGCTATATGCTACAAGGTTGCACAGATTACAGGTATTAATTTTGTATTGGAAAAATCTTTGAGATTTGTGGATACACATGTAATTTTAAATTATATTCCTGAAGCATAGGATTTCACTGATAGTTGGATTCTGCATGCTTTCATTGTTGCTAAAAGATTTGAACTTGATGGTTGCAAAGATAAATATCCACTGTTCAGCAGTCAGATCTGTCTGCTTTGATGTTGTGTATAAGGACAGGAGATTCCGCTCAGAGGCTGGAAAAGTTGCTTTTTGACTAGCAGCTCGCAGAATCCCCCAAACAGTATGGCTACTACCTCTGCTGCTTGGAGGCACTCTGGGAACTGAAGTCTCCAAAATTAAACTTTCTGACTGATTCTGCTCTACTTCTATAATGAATGGAACATACTGTCAGCTGAGGTTGGGTGGTCTAAGAACCTTGACTCTTATTGGGAAATAAATCAAGTATTTAGGCCTACCGATTCCAAATCTCTTGGTTGCTTCTGTTGGAGGTCTGTGGTCTAATCCATCTCATGTTTACCTAGTAATATATCCCAGTGAGTTCAGTGTGGCATATTTCCAAAGCAAGCATGCATAAAATGAAAGCTATGGTAAATTAACAACATGCTTACCAAACTGTACATCTAGCGGCTGTTTACTTCTCAGTGACAGTGATGTTGCCTTTATGAATTCCTAGTTGTCAGTATAACTTGACAAGAGTCAGCATGGTGACATAATTATGGCACGGAACCAAAAAATAACACCTAATCCCTATACTTTAATCTTTCTCTTTATCACCGCTGTTCTAAAGGAGACAAACATCTGGAGAGAAACCAAAAGACCCTACTATGGGTGAGGGTTCTCCATCTATTTGGGTTTCTATTGTTATCTGGCACAGCATTAATTAATTACATTGGCCACCGGAATTTTATTTGTTGAATATACTAGATAAGAATCGAGAGATTAGAAGACATAAAAAGACAATATTGTATTACTGAAATTATATTGAAATTAATTTAGAAGAATGGAAACTAAAAGTGTTGGATATGGTTGAGACTGAAAAATCAGCATATTCTCTAAGAAACAAATCTGTTCAGAACTTTGAAAGAGAATGGAAAGGGGTAATGGATTGGTTAAACATGTAAATACATGTGATGATTAGGTAAAAATGTATTTGTGTAAAAATGGAGGATTCATTATGGAAAAGATAGTAATGACTGAACTGAGGAAGAATAATATAGGGAAGTGTGGAGGGGGGAGGGACATACCAAACATGGTGATGTATGTCTCTATTTTTTTATGTGTTGTGGAAAACTAATAAGAAATTTTTATAAAAAAAAATTAATTACATTGGCTCTGTTCACACCCAAGGCTAAAACATTATCTAGTGGCACAAGGGTACATGTTCTCTCTCCTCTCCCTAGTAGATTGAAAAATTCCTCCTCCACTTTAGATTAACCACAGTTTATGGTATGGATATAATGCTGAATTGTAGTTAATCTTAACTATGGCTTGTTGAAACAAACCAGCTTGAACTATGCTTTTATGTTGAGTTATGTCAGCAAACCACAGTATGTTGGCCTTGAGAAGCTGCTGTTATTTGAAACAGAATGATACCCTTCCAACTTTTAATATAACCTAGTTAGCGATGGAGTTGTAGTGGACAGAGTGTATGTCCACTGGAGATACTGTTTCTTTAAACTCTATTTTCTTCCTGTTTCTATCATTCAGTCAGTCCATTTATATGCCATCTTTCTCCTGAAGTGGAAGCCAAGGTAACTCTCAAAAAGAATTACCTAAAATCTAACAATGAAATTTAAACACAATTTAAAATCATTACGTGAAACTATAGCTTATAAACAGTATAAGATCATTATGAAGCATAAAAAAGTTAAAAAATAAAGAAACTTCTTGGCCTACAAAAATGCTCCCTTCAAGCAGTTAAAAGCTTGCTTGAAAAAAAAAAAGTCTTTGCTTCCCAGCCAAAGGAGATTAGGAAGGGGGCAAGCCTATCCTCCCAGTACCCACTGAAAAGGCTCGTTCCTGTGTACTCACCAAACAGACTGAAGCTTGGGGTGAAACACTTTCTTGAGAATACAGGCTTCTGCCACTTATCTGACAGGTTAAGGAGCAAAGTACTCTCAAAAAGCAGAATTGAAAAGCAGATCACATGCAGGGAACATGAGGGAATTCTGGAAGCTTGCTCAGGACTGACAACATGTATGCTGCTTGTAAAGTCTCCCAGCCAGCTTGGCACCTTTTTTCTCCCCCTCTCAGCTTGCGTTACTAGCAGTGCATGTGCAAACCTTTGCAGGCAAGAAGAATTGACCAAAATCCACTGTTTCAATGGTTGCAAATTATGCACAGGTTCCATTAATTTGGGAAGTGGTTTGCTCTTTCCATTGGCAAGACTTAGCAAGCCTTTGTAGACAAGAAGAACTGACAAAAGAGTGGACCCTTTGTTGAATTAATGGAAATTGTCTGTACTTTGCAAGCATCAAAACAATAGAATATCAAAAAATGAGTTGATTAAAAAGTTGGGGACATCTCTGTATGAAGCCATCCTGCTTCATGCAATGTCATGGTTGTTGCATTTAGCATAATATCATTTAGAGCAAGGATGGGCAATCATTCAGGTTTCAGAAGCTGCTCCCACCCCATTTCGTACTCTTGTACAACCTGTAACATCACTGTGGTTTCATTATAACAGGTTTGGGGGCTAAAACGAAAGTGGAGCATGCTTTTTTTAAAGCCAAGAATGGCCTTGGGAAACCACTGGTGGCTTGCAGGGCTCACCATTCCCAATCCAAACTAGATCATGAGCTATAGTGAAGCCTTACCTAATACAGTCCTCCCTACACATTCGCAGGTTTGGCCTGCGCAAATCTGATTATTCATGAGGCATGCAGATGCCTTCCCGCACCACCTTCTTCTTTTTCCGTTGCGTTGCATTTTGCTGGGTGGAGAGAAGGAAGGCAAGTACCCAGACAAAAGGCAAGAGAGTTCCTCCTCCCATTCCCTTGCCTCTGGCTCCAATGCTGAGAACTTGCACTGAAGCAAAAGGCAAGGGAATGGAGGGGAAGGTTCACGTGAGCCTTCCTTCTCTCCTCCCAAGTTCCTTCCTCCCATTCCCTTGCCTCTATCCCCAGAATGCAAAAGGCAAGAGAATGGGAGGAGGGAGGCCTGGAAGGGAATGTGAAGGGGATCCCGGGAGTGGGGGAGTTATTCATGGTTTTTCGACTTTTGTGACAATTCTGCACCCTAAACCCTTGCAAAAGTGAAGGGGCCACTGTAAATACAGCTTCCTATAGCGTGCATGTTACTTTTGTATGATTCAAGGTTTGGCTGTTTGTATGTAAAATATGTCAGTTATTTGGGGGTCAAAAAACGTAGAAGTTTGATTGTTTTCCTTTAGATAGAATGCTCTTAGTTCCATTAGGTTTTGGATTACCAGAACAAAAATTGTATTTAAATATAAATTCAATATGTTGGGGAGATTCACCATGAGTATCTGAGAATGAACAGACACCACTTATATAATCATGCCATGAATTATGATATAAACAAACCCTTCACGGACCCTTTTTCAAAGCGAAGTGCAGCCTGTGGCAGTATAGTAAAGTCACTTTCAGAGAGCAAAGTTCCCTGTGATTTCAACTGGATTTTTTGTTCATTGATGACTGTAAAGTAAACATTATTGATTAGGTAGCCTCAAAACTTAAGATTTACATAAAACTACATTTCTTTTTCTGGGAACATCATCCCATTTTGGCCATATGGGAGGAAAACTAGAAAAGCTTATTAGATTATTTTTCATATCTAACTTCCAGACTAGAAGTAGGCAAGAAAGAAAACCTCAGAAGCAACATCAAAAGTGCCATAGCAGTATAAGTAGAAGTTATGTTATTTAAGCAAAATCCTGAAGAAATGGTACAGCTCAGCTGTAGATTTTGTCTTTGTTTGTTTACACCAGTTGTGGTCCTATAAGGCATTTAGCAAATTTTATATTGCTTATATACCCAGGTCAAATATAAGATTCAGAATTAATATTTATTAGAAATAAAAGACATTTACTTTGTTAGCCTCTTTTTGTCTACACTGAATGAAGATAAACACCCATTCAGCATGTCTTGAGTTAACCCTATACTCAGGTAAATAAAGAGGTGTTTGTATTGCCCTACTTTGTTCTGTCTTAGGATTGCAGGATGTTTTTGTCTCCAAGAATAACTTTTTTGTTTCAGGATTCACACAGAACTAGACCTACAATGTAGGCATTTGTGTGATATTGTCACCCAAAGAGCTATGTTCAATGTTCTAGAGTCTAGCTATCTGTCATGTACAATTTTGTTTAAACAAATAAACCAGGATGACAATTGTCACAACAAATCTATTGCACTTGTGTTGGTTTCATGGGGGGGGGGCTGACAACTCAGTTTGACAAGTGGTTGCATGGACATTGTGGTAGGTACCCACTTAGTAAATAGTCATTTTCTTAATTGTCACTAGTTGCCCTGTGTAACCCTCCTCATTACCCTTCATCTCTGCTGTTCCGCGTGTGGAGTTTCACACCACCAGCCTACGCTTCCTAATGACAGCACTACCACAGGGAAGAGATTTCCACCCACATCTGATTGTGACTGTACTTGTATGTATGAGAGAGTGGCCTACAGTTGTAGTCTAGAGCCTAAAGTAGCCCAGAAACAGTTATTAATATATACTGGTTGATTCTCTTTTCATTGGTCATTCATGCTGCCATCTTAATATAAAGTCTAGATTTCTTTCTCTGTTGTATCTTGTACAATCCATAATTAGTTATAATTATAATTAGTTATTACATATTTAGTTATTTGATGGAACCTGAATAGTCAAGTTCGATGAGCTTTCTGTATGACCTGACCAAAGTCTGTTTTCTTCCTTATAATCTACCCCATATATATATTTTGTGCCTAGGCATCCAGCAATTATACATGGAGGTTGTAGACATTTTCTTTCATCTTTATATAAAGAAAAAAAATCATGAATATGTTTTAAAATATGTACATCTGGATCATCTGAGATCCAGTTCACTTGAACTTAAAAGAATATGGGTACTTCTGTAAACTCATTGGGTTGCCAGAGTCAAAGCTTAGCAAAGTTACTTTTTTTTTTTTTTGGACTGCAGCATCTGGGGAACACTGGACATTGTACTTCAGAAAAGTAACCCTTCTAAGCTGTGGCTGGGAACCTATGCGTTGTTTGCCTTATAGCTAAAAAAACAGAAAAGGTCTTTTTCACTGTTAATCTTCCAAATTGTTACATGAGCACTTGGTAATTATTTGCTTGAAAAGATAAGCATCAAATCTGTGGTTGCAGGCTCTTCTGAAACTGGATTGCCAAGGATTGCTAGCACGCATTACCCAGGATACAGTCATTTTTACTTCAGCTGTGAAACTTGGAAAAGGCTGGAGGGAGCTGGCTGAAAAATTAGCCCGACTCACAAAGCAACAGATTGAAGCTTATGAAGCTCCCCACCGGGGAAAAAGTGGAGATGTTCCTCCAGAGGTGAGGTTTAATTGATGTATATTATATATTGTATATTATTTTGCTACAAGGGTTGCAATATATTTTTAGACTCAAGACAGACAGATCAGTGGCTTGAGAGAGAGAGTCCTATGTGCAGATTTCTTTGATTCTGGTCTTGTTTCTGGTGTAAGAATTGGGCAGGTTTTTGAAATCATATAAAATTATATTAAACCTATGAAAGTGGGAAAAGTGCGCACACATCCTGACCTTTCTAGTTGTCTTTTAAAAAATTTGTAACATAGACAAGATTTTTCTTTCCTGCTGCTGTGTTTTCGGTTCCTCTCTCCAGGAGGTACAGAGTTCAGGGGTTGCTTGTTAGTAATATGCATCAATATGCATCAATATGCATATGTTTAAATAATATTTCCCTAAACTTGCTCATGGCCCATCGAGGAGTTGATTTAGGGCTGGTAGTCAGCCCTAGGCACAAGAACATCATTGTCATCTTCTTGTATCCAAAGTGTTGAGCTCCTCCTCTTTCTTAATATAACTTGCTGTTCAAAACACAGCACTCTTTTCCCCCTGTAACTGGTCCTAAGATTTCTGTAGTTTCTTGAGTCCTTCAGATTGGTTTGCAATTTCTTCACTCACCATTCATGTATACCTCTTCTGCTTTGCTCTATAGCAATGGTTTTCAAACTTTTTACTCCTGTGACCCCCTTTACATCTTCATGCAGATGTTGCTCTCCCCCCTGCTCAGCTTCATGCCCCATGTCCTTTCTTATTCCTCTTTCTCCCTCCCTCCCTTCCTCCCTCCCTCTCTCAAAGGCCCCTTGTGCCACATGTGCCCTCCATCTTATAGCTGAGTTCTTGCACTCTCCTCTTGTTACTTCCCTCCCTGCTGTCCAGCCAAGAAATAATCTTGTGGTTGCTCAGGGACATACACCTGCTGTGCCAATGGCAGAATGTTTGGAGAAGCTGTGTGGGAAAGCATGAAAAAGGGAAGCTAATTTTTGCTATGTCTGAGGTTGGAGGAAGGCATAACAGGGGAAACACACTGTGTTGCTCTTTTTCAGGGACCCATCGATCCTGAACAGTGCGTGCACACACACATGCACACATACACACAGGCTTACCCTTTTTTTTCCACATTTGCAGGTTGACTTTTGTTGTGCCCCCTTTGACCAACTATTGTGCCTCCTCTTAGGGTCCTGCCCCAGGAGAAGGGAGGAATACAAAATATGGAAAATATAGGAATGCGAACATGAAAGAAACAAAGTTATTTTACATTTTATGGAAAAATTTCTCTCTTTTTGCAATACTTTGAATGTTATTGTAATATTTGTTTGTCTGCTATATAAAAATTAATTAAAAAGGCCAATTATTTTCTTCTGTTTAGTTCTAGTTTAATATAGTGCTGGAAATACACACTCATATTGAGGTATCTATTAACAAGAAATTTTAGTTATATATTACTCTTCAGATATCACAAACCAAATACAGACTAGAACAGACAATCACAAGTAAAAATTAATACATTCATAACTTGGCATCACCAAAATAACGTGCACCATTGTCTTTGAACTCTAATAATAATGGATACAGACAAAAATGGGCCAGTTTTTATAGTTACAGTCTTATCTAATTCTTTTAGCAGAACAGATCAAGATTTCATGGGGCTGGTACCTTGCTCTTTGGGCAGGGATTTGTCCCAAATATCATTTGATTATATTCAAATAAAGTAGGGGATTTAATACAATTTGTTGCAGATCGTCAACTTCATGTAAAGCACAGTGACTTTGTGGTTGCTAAGACAAAGAACCACTGACAAGTTAAGCTAAGCTTGTGTGGAGTCATACCTATCATTCAAATTATAAATATATTTGAAATGAACAGGTAAATTAAAAGGCAAAGAAAGAAAATCTTGATAGGTTATGGCCGTTTTTCAAGCAGAGATAGTGCTGTTATCCACACGGCTGCTAAGCTATATCTGGGGCCCTCTGTTTTGTCTGTCCTTTTAGCCAACTCCCACCCTATAATCTTTAGGGAGATTTGGGCTATAAAGAAAGGAACAAACCTTGCCTGGGAAGAGTTGCTCATTTGCAAACAAAAGAAAAGGCTTGTGGGTCTGCTAAACAATCTTTGAAATTGCACTCTCCATTAAGCATAACCAAGCTTTCATTACTGATTGAGTGGAATCCAGAATGATTTTATATGAATATTTTATTTTCTTATTTTCTACCTTTCTCCTGCCATGGGCAGCTTACAAATGGTAAAACAAGAAAAAAAGCTAAAAGCTTGATAGTGTAAAAGTTAAAACATAAATAAGCTGGCATATTAAAATGCTATTACATTTTAAAAAGTGCAAAATTGTTTGAGAAGGTAAAAATAAAGTCAAAAATACAGTGCACACACACCATAAAAATGATTCTGTGCAACCAATTAACCATTATTTCGATAGAAAGGTTTTTGCAGCAAAGAAGAGACTAGCTTAGGCTCCACAGAAGGGAATTTCAGAGGCTGGGAGAAGGTTCTCTCTTGTGTCCTCAGGCCTGAGATGGTGGTGGGGCTAAGAAAAGGCCCTCCTCTGAAGATCTTAATCTTTATTTTTTTTATTATTTTATTTATTTAGTTTATATTCTACATTTCTCTTTGGACAGGATCCAAGTTGGCTTACAATCAGTTAAAAACAGCGTACAGCTACAAAAATTATTTGTACAAAAAGTTGATAACAATTAAGCATTAGTTTGGTTGAAAGTTAAAACAAAACAAAAAAACACACAATGAAAATGTAGCCAAAAAGATGAAAACACAACTCAAAGCCCCTTTGTTGCATGAATTATAAACCAAAGGCCTGCCTGAATAAAAGGAGTCTTAGGATCTGGCAGGTTCATATAGGGAGAGACAATCTTTTAGTCAGGACCTAGGCTATATAGACATTTATAGATCATAACCAGCACTTTGAATTGTGCTCAGAAGTGAACTGGTAGCCAATGAAGCTGTTTCAACAAGGGAGTTATAACTGGTATTCTAGCCTCAGCATTTTGGACCTATTGAAGTTTCTGAACAGTTTCCAAAGGCAACCTGAAACAAACTGTGTTGCAGTAATCTAAATGGGATGTGATCAAGGCATGTGTCACCTAAATCAGATCTGACTTCGCTAGGAATAGGCACAAACTGGTGCACTAGTCTTAACTGTCCAAATATACTTCTGGGCATCGAGGCTTATGGTAGAGTCCAGAAATACACCCAAGCGGCCCTGAGATTTCAGGGGAGTGAGATTTCAAGGGAATGCAACCCCAGTCAGCACAGGCTGGCCATGAGCACCTCTGTCTTGACTTGATTAAGCTTTAGCTTCTTCACTCTCATCCAGTCCATTACTGACAGTAGACTCTGGTTCAGTACCAAAACAGCTTCCTTCAAATTATATGGAAAGGATAGATGGAGTTGGGTATCACTACTCTGTTAGTGACACCTAATTCCTAAATTCCAGATAACCTCTTCCAGCAGTTTCTTGTATATGTTGAACCCCAAGGGGGACAACACCAAGCCCCGAGGGACCTCACAGGCCAATGGCCAAGGTGTTGAAAAGGAATAAATACCCAGCACCACCTTCTGAGGGACCAGGACCACTACAAAATAATGCCCTGAAGGTGGCCAGAAAGATACCATGGTTTCTGGTACTGAAAGCTTCTGAGGAGAACCAACAGAGACACACTCCAGTTCTAGTCCAATTCCTGGCATAGATCATCCACCAAGGAGGTCTTTTTTTTTTTTTAAATCCCATGTGGTATTGTGTGCCTTCAAGTCATTTTCAACTTATGGTGACCCTGAAGCAAACCTCTCACAGGGTTTTCTGGAGCTGAGAGTGTGTGACCTGCCTAAGGTCAGCCAGTGGGTTTCCATGACTGAGTGGGGAATCAAAGGGATATTGAAGACTGCTTTGTAATTCTCTTGGGGTTTTTTTTTCAGTAACAGCTTCCCCACAGCTTCTTTTAGGCAAGATAGAATGCTGTGACTGCAGAAAGGCATTCACTACTCCCCTTGCACTAGGGTGTGGACTCCAGGAAGGACAAGGGTCCAGTACACTTGTAGTGACTCTGATCTTTCTAGCAATCCTGTCAATTTCCTCAGACTGCATAAACTGAAATGTATCTAATTCTGGAGTCAATGTTACATCCACCAGACCTGCATAAACCACAGCATTCAAGACAGAGTGAATCGGAGTGACTTTTATGTACAAAGTCTCATTCTGTACAGCAGGCTGTCAGGTGGTCTACATGCTGCTGTTATGGGGCAGAGCATGAAGGATCCTGACATGAGATAGCTCTGCTGCTATTGATGGTTCTAGTCTCTGTACCACTCATTTCCTTACTGCTAACTTCCTAATAAACCAGGGAGTTCCCTTGACTCCACTCCACTTAGAAGCAATTGAACCACCCTTAGAACCACTCTGGGTGTTTCCCTGTTCCAGAGATCATCATAGCTTCATGAGTATCACCCGTGAAGACAACCAGAAACTCCCCAAGGGCCATCAGGAATCCATCTGGTTCCATAAGCCTGGTAGGGTGGACCATCTTAATCATCCCCCAACCCCTGCAGAGGCTCCAAGTCCCAGTGAGTCTAAACCTCTGGCAGGGAATCTTGTTGGCTGTCCGTGCTGTTTCTCTGTAAATTGTCTTAGTCATTCACATTCAGATTAGAAGTTTAAACACCATGAGGAGCAGGTATATGGGTTACTTTTTTAAAAGAATACCAGTAGCAGTAGTCATGATGCTGGCAGTTACTGGGAGTACTGAAGTGTGAAAAGTGGACAATTTATGTGCAGTATATAAATAAAAGTGCAATATTACATATCTACTCCAAAGTAAGTGCTACTTACTCTCAGTTAAATGCAGGACTGGAGCCCAGAAAAGGGATTTGTTTCAAAATTCAATTTTAAAACCATACTTTGACCAAAGGAAAATCTAATAATCATCTTGTTCTTTTCACTAGCTTGAAAATGTCTTTAAGGTACCCAGAGATAGGAAGCATTTTTCTGATGTGTCACTGGACTGGCACTTAAATATTGGCTGAATGTGACTTTTAAATAAGACAGATTTAGAATCCTGCAGGAAAAATTGCACTGAGCTGGAACCTTATATTCTGCATAGATGTCCTTTTTGTCACGCAAAAAAATGGATTTTACAGGTCTCAGCCTTCTCCTTTGGACTGTGGTGACATTTTTATTTGGAGTCATTTGTCACAAACAGCCTTGGAATTTGTGTTTCAGTGGGCCCTTGGATATTAAGCTGTCACAATGAAACATTAAACAAAGTATTTGCAAGAACTGGATAGTTGCCTTTTTGTCCATCAGCTTGCAATGCTTACAGCCTAGGATTTGATGGTACAGTGGGTTCATTTTTCCCCTTTGTTTCTTATTTATAGCTTGGACTTTTCCAAGGAAGGCTCAGGGTCTTTAAAACATTCTTATATCAGCCTCAGTGATACCACTGGGCAGATTAATCTTCACCCTGACCAGAGTTTGGAAAGCTTCCTTTGGATGGCTGTTTTTAGAATTCCCACGTGATTGGCCATGCTAACTGGGAAGTTTGGGGAGTTGTGCTCCAAGAAAGAATCTTCCAGGCTCAAACCCTGAAGCCATGTGAGACATTGTCCTTTCATTCCCCCATGCACATATTGTGACTATCCACAGGTAGCAAGTTTACACTCAAACATGTGTGGGCTTCCAGAATACCTATAATTCTTTTGTTGTCCTGCATTGTAAGCAGCCAGCTTTAGGGATGGCCGTTCAGGATTGTCTCAGCCAAAACCTGACACCTAGGGATAGCCCCTGGTGATGTCATTAAGTATTAAGGCCCAATCACAGTTGTTCACAGTTTGTCATTCAAGAGCACACACATACACAGATGGAGAGAGACATATTTTCCTGTTTGGGAATAAGGGCAGCAGTCATAACTAAAGAGCCAGATTAAGGTGAAATGATGGGATCATTCCTTAGGAAGGTGAGGTAAGGAACATTGAACCCTGCCTACTTCCTTCTATGCAGAAGGTGGATGCAGAACAGAAGGAAACTGCCCTGGCACCAGAATGACTGAGAGGGAATGAGGAAGCTATGTAAATACATCAGCCTCCTGGAGAGTCTTTGCAAGTTGAAGCAAGAAATCAGTTCAGTCGTGCATACTGTATTAAGGTGCTGCTCTCTTAGCTGAGTTAGAGATTTGTAGACAGCCCTCTCCTGGTGCTTGGATGTGGACCTACCAAAGCTGGAGAATTTACACCCTCCTCTTCTGCCTAGAGATCATCCAAGAAAACTGGAGACTCAGGTGCTGAGATCTTGCAACCTTAGCATGGTGTAGTGGTTTGAGTGCTTGACTAGGACTCTAGGAGAAAAGGGTTTGAATCCCTGCCCAGCCTTGGAAATCCATTGGGTAAGCTCGGGCAAGTCACACTCTCTCAGCCTTAGAGAAAGACAGTGGCAAACCTCCTCTGAATAAATTTTGCCAAGATAATCCCTGGATAAGTTGTGGTATACTCAAGTTGACTTGATGGCACCTAAGAACAACAACAAACTCCTACATTAATCTGTGTACTTTTAAGACCAATGCTTTCCTAATACCTATTAAAAGGTATATTTAAGAAGACTTTAAATGTGAATTTTCTCTGTGTGACTTAAAAGTTGCTGAGCAATGCAAAATGCTTTGGATTGCTACATTCTGATCAGCACTTTAGTCTGCAAGGTACAGTCCTGTTTACGTGGACAAAGATCTGTGTTTTGATTTTACCAGTTTAATCTGAATTTCTAGCGTTCCCTTTCATTTTAATTCAGGTTATTTATACTGATTTTTTTCAAATGTCATTAGGTTTCCTGAAAGTGCCTTCAGTTAACATTTGTCAGAAGAACTCATGAGTCTTTAAAAATAGTATTTGCTTATTCAGTCTATCTGTTTGTACAGAGGCAGCTCCTCTTGAATTACTTTCTGCCATTCTGCAAAAAGCTTCTGATTGCTGCAATGCACTTATTCCACCCTGCCTCCAACTCTCATTGTAAAATAAATGAGAAGGAACAAGATGCCACAAACACAGCTTTACTTCCACAGCACAGGCTGTGTTTGCACAACTAACCTCTACCAAGCCCACTTTTATTTGCAAATCAAGCTTAATTGAGCACATATGATCCAGGAAGCTCAAGACCTGCAAGTTCAAGGTTATTCTTACAGTAGCTGTCTATGTATAAGAGTTACTTTGATAGCCTTCTGGCTTCTTTGCTCTCAGTGCTATTCTTTTTCCATGGCAAATTTGGATGAATTTTAAAGGTGATGTATTTTATTTTCAAAGAGATGGGGTAGTTTTTAAAAATGGTGCCTTTAAACATCCGTTGTTAAATAGTTCTCATTTGCTGTTTGTTTTGCTTTTCCGTACATACGCTAGAAATACCATATACTGTATATTGAAATACAATTAGTTTAATGTTTTCTTTCATTTTGAAATTGGGACCTGAGGAAAATAATGTCCCATTGTATCCTCCTTCCTGGACTTTATCTGCTGACTCCCGTCCCAGCTTTCTAGCTGATGCACCATCTTGGAGACCACTACAGTTAGTTTCCAGGCAAAATATAAAGTGTTGGCTGCTACTTTTAAAGTCCTACACGGTTTGGGTCCAAGTTACCTGCAGGGTCACCTCCTCCCATACAGTCTGCCCTTTACACTCAGGTCCTCTGGGTGCCATTTACTTAAACTGGCCAGCACTAGTCTGGCAACAGTCACTCAGAGGACTTCTCGCCGGCCACCCCTAGACTGTGGAATGACCTGCAAAATATGCTGTCCGAATTCAAAAAAGTACTAAAGATATATCTCTTCCAGCAGGCCTGCCCAGTCTATTTTTAATTGTACTTTTAACTGTACTTTTTAATTGCACTTTTAATTATGATATATTTTACTCGTAGTGTATTTGTATTTTAAATAGTCTTTGGTTTAATGTATTTCAACTATGATTTTTTTAGTTCTATGCTGTACCCTGCCTCAAGCCTTGGAGAGAGGCAGGTAACAAATAAAATTATGTTTTCATCATCATCATCATCATCATCATCATCATCATCATCATCTAATCTCTGAATCTGGAATCTTATTCTCATCCCTTTCATCCCTCCCTTCCCTGTAGATTTCTACAAGTTTTATCAACACTACTGTGTGCCCATCTCTAGGGACAAGTGTTAGTTGTCTCTAAAGATAAGTACCAATTCTTAGAACTGCTCCTCCTCCTATCAAGATAATTTCAGGATTGTCAGTACTTAGTGTGTGAACTCTGTGTCGTAGCCATCTATTATGTGACTGTTGTTTTTTGTCTTCTGTAAAAGGAGACTTGAGAAAAATGCATAGACGCAGAACCTGAATTGCCATTTTGTGCCATGGCAATCTTACTTTGCTCTCAACAGAAATCTTAGTGGCGAGAATTCACATTGCAAAAACATGGGACTAATAAGACCTAGGAGTTTTATTTAATTTGTTGAAGAATATAGTTCCCTCAAATGAACTTTGTGCCTCATTAAGATTTTGCCTTGTGTGAGTCATTAAGCCTAGTTCTCTCTTTTTGACTGACACTTGTTCTGTTATGAAAAAAGTATCTGGAAATGGCTTGATCTCATTCTCTGCTGTTTTCCTATTAAACTTCTTGTATTCCATCCATGAGGAGCATCACACTTTGGGGAAGTGCATTAAAACCTAGGCTTTCCTTAATGATTTTAAGATATACTGATCAATGGTCATATTTGGGATTGAGAAGTTACCTTTGCCTAATTGTGCCCCTGACTTTGATTGAGTCTATCTGCCTGTGATGTGATCTTCCTCTTTTCTTGCTGTTTTCCACTCTGCTGGGCATTATCTTTTATAATGAGTTTCATGTCATTTCATGATGTGTTCAAAGTATGATAGCCTCAATTTCGTCATTTTGGCTTCTAGGGAGAGTTTAGATTTGATTTGATCTCAGTTAGGCACTTCAAATGTAGGGTTGCCATCTGGTAGATCTTCAGACAGAAGATTGTCCTTTGTAAAGTAGAACATATGCGATTATTCTAGGAACTAATTCTGATACATAGAAACACAGGGATAAATGGAGGGTGGATGGCTGGATCTGGTGACTAAATTGTACAGTAGATCCTTCTGGATGGACTCGCTTTTAGGGGGGAAAAAGCCCAATCAGGTGTGAAAGCTGTAAATATTTCAAATAAAAAAAACTTTTCAAGCTGACAATGTTCACCTAAGAAAGATTTTTCATATGGTTTCTAATTTCATTAGGAATCTAAACTTAATTTGTGTTTGGGCAGTTTGTATTTGACAATACTTTGATGATGGTTTCAGTGCTTCTAACAAATGTTACACCCAAAATTTCCCACTTGCTGTTGGATTTTTGTGAATCTAAACATATCATGACTGATATTTATTTAACTGCAGATGATGTGGAAACCAGCATATGATTTTCTGTACACCTGGGGAGCTCACTATGGAGACAGCTACAGAGATATGTTGCAAGACCTGCAATCTGCATTAGATAAAATGAAAAATCCTGTAACCAAACAGTGGCGAGAACTAACTGGAGCTCTGATTCTTGTCAACTGCATGGAGGTTCTCCGGGCAAATGCTTTCTCTAAAATGGATGAAGAATAAGGT
Source organism: Cyclura pinguis (assembly GCA_030412105.1). NCBI lineage: Eukaryota > Metazoa > Chordata > Lepidosauria > Squamata > Iguanidae > Cyclura > Cyclura pinguis. The sequence continues at coordinate 31,576,614 of CM059604.1, read as the reverse complement.
TTTCTTCTAATTTGGAAAAATGACCTAGAATTCATATCTGTCAGCAAAGGCATGAAATAGGGGAATTTCTATTGAGAACCATTTAGTGCCTTTTATCAACATTATGCCTCCTGGGTATAGCTTTAATGACCTTACTTTTTAAAAAACTGAGCCATTTCATTTTCAAACACAACCAATTTTACCTGTTTCGTTCCTGTTTGTATACTTAGTGTAGCATTTCTCAGTATTTTTGATGTGCAACAGTTGTAATTGAAATAACTTGTGTTGAACTGTAGAATAATGTTTTGGAAATGCAGTTCTAGCAAAATGAGAGTTGGGCAGCAGAGGTAAGAGGGCTTTCTTAAAAAAGAGAGGTTTTCCTAGAAATTGCTTTATATGGCTGCTGGTATTATTCCTGACAAAGTCAGTTAGAAAATCCTCATGAATGTGTATGGTTGCTCTCAAAAAAGAATCAGGAACATTATTTCATTGCATGTTTTGCTTGATTTTCTGTTGGAGGACTTCTCTGGATATTTAATTCCAGTAGAAACTGGCTGTTTTTGAAGACTTCTGTGCTGGGTATTATTTTTGGGCCACGTTTATCCATTATGTAGTGTTGCTATTGGCAACAAAAGAACCTAGATGTGAGGTCCAGGGAAGATAATTCTCACCCAAAGCTTTTGAACTAAAGCTCCCAAAATCTCCCAGTGAGCATGACCAATGGTAATTTTATTCCAAAATATTTACTGTCCCAATTTCTGGCCTCCTCAAGTTCTGTGGAAATTTTGGCTATATGCCTTTCCTATTTGGCTGCAGGACAAAAATCTTCTTCCATATCTAGAGCCACATAACAATCTCTCACTTTTGTGACCACATTGTGGCACTTGTCTCTTTCCTTTTTGTCCAGCGCAATGCATTTTTCCTCCCCATCTTTCATTCCTAGCTAATCAGCATCCCATCGTCATCACCCAGTAGCTGCTTTACTGCCTTGAAACTGAGGGATTTGGGAAGCTGTTGTCCAAAACAGAGCTGTTGTCCTAGCTCTGGTTAAATAGTTGATGATGGCTTCAGAATCTGCTTGTCACTGTCAAATTCTGCTTAATTCCTCTTACATGAAAAGAAAAGAAAAAAAGATTGTCCAGTAGACCCAGATTCTTCCAAAAGTGGAAATTTTTCTAGGACCACTGCATGTGTAGAAACATTATGTACAGTTACAATTTGCTCCATGTTTTCTGCTTGCTGTGTATTCCATGCATGCGGAAGGCAAGCTGAATTGAAAAGGTCAATAGAAACTATTGATCAAAGGCTATTGTGTTTGCCGTTATTTCTTCTGTGGTTCATTTTTCAGGAAACAGAGAGCAAGGTCGTCTTTCCCAAGCAAATACCCTCTAGATGTGCTGACTACAACTCCCATCATACTCATGACCAGTGTACATCCTGATTGAGGATGATGGAAGTTATACTTGAACACATTTAGGATGCCAGCTCAGGGAAGCCTGAAGTAGAGCATTGGTTAAAGACCAAATGTATTTGCCATTATTATGTTCAGTTCATTGTTTGTACCAGTTCTGCTTTCTCTTTCACTGTAATTTAATGTATTTGGCCAAACTCTTGGAGAAAGAAAAGACTTTTAGATACGTGTATTGATTCTGTGCCACAGCCATTTATTGTGTGCCTGTTGTTTACTGACTTCTGTAAAGGGAGACTTGAGAAAAATAGACTCTAATCCTGAAGTGCCATTTTGTACTCTTGGAATCTTACCTTGCTCTCGCCAGAAAACTTAGTGGTGAGAATTAATGTTGCAAGGAATGAAGTACTAATAAGAACTTGTAGTTCTATTTAAATTAATAGTTTACTTAGGGGGGATAAATTCGCTCTTTATAGTCTATTTCATACATAATAATCTCATGTCAGTAGAGCTGCCCGAGAATGAGACTACTGTTTCTTTTCATCCATCCTAAGTGTCTCATCCCTTTGCATTCTAGGATTTGCTGCTGAGATCATGGCTTGTTTAAACTAACATTTCCCATTATATGTGAACCAGTAAATACTTGTTTAATTCCTGTTCATCCTGGTTTCCTGTCCTGGTTAGTCAAAAGAGCTTATATCATCCTGCCTTGGTTCACATGTAATTGAGAACTGTGGATTAAACAAGCAAGCATTGCAACACCAAAGCAGGAATGGAGAGATAAGGAAAGCCTATGGCTCACTCTTGGGTTGATAAACTGTAGTTTAATTGGCCCATGATTATTACGAGTGAACTAGCACACAAGGGAACGGTTCAGTGCTTGTGAAGGTTACTACTTTAATTTTTGTGTGGATATTAGTTGCCAAATTACTTACAGTTAGTGTCTCATGTTTATGAAATTATCATGATCTAGATAGCTGGGCTTTTGTCAATAAAACAGCAAGCTTTTTTTGAACTGAATGTCTACATCTACCTGTGGGAACTGCACATATTTCCCATAAAGGAATGAAGTCATAGGAATTAGATAATCTATAAAATGGACATCAGCAATAGCAGTCTTGTATCTTCAGCTGACATTTGAAGCAGTCCTGAAATTACCAGAAGAGAAGTTATAACTTAGATAAACTAAATGGTGGGTAGCATTTCAAGACCTACTTCCAGCAAAAATGTTGATAAATAGAATGGAAGATTTGGAAAGTATCAGAGAAAAACATGATACCAGGTATTTTCATTTTCTGTCTGCATTTACTGTGCATCTCTGTTCCTGTTTCTTCTGAACTAAGTGTCCAGTGGGCCTTATTTCCAGATAAATATTACAGCTTTAATCAAGATACAGTTTGTTGCCTTAGTCTCCCCAGCCTAAATATCATAAAAGATAGTCCACTTTCATTAAATGCAAGCTTATTTTGTCTGATTTGCTCACTGAAGAACAACGTATATGCATTGTTTTCAGTTTGCTTGACCAAAATGATAAGAACACAATGACTGAGAAGTTTTGAGGTTCTTTGCATGAGGGAAGTAAATGTATCGTTATTTGTCTCCTGGAAATGTATGATTTTCCAAGAATACTATCAATTCATGTTAAATTGTGTTAAACTAGGGTGGGCAACTGTAGAAGACTAGGAAGTAGCAGATATTGGAGGACCACATGCCTATCTGCACCTGCTCCCATTTAAAAAAAGTGCCCTAAATGCCCTCTTGGGGATATGGGGGCATTCTCACCATGTTTGGGGGGCATTTTAGGTCAATTTGAGGGAGAATTTTTTTTGGAAAATTTTGCATTTTTTGCCTCGAGGGGTCAAAGAGAGCGCCAAACACCATGAAAATGCCTCCTACAGACTGTATAGGCCATATTGGAGGCCATTTTTTTTTGCAAATAGTTTTTTTTTTAAATTGATTCTCCAGGGTGCCCTGAGGGACACAAATATAGCCCTGAAGGACACATGAGGCCTGTGGTCTGCATTTTGCCCACCCCTATGTTAAATAATCACTACTAGTCTTACATGCAAGTGTACATACTATATATTTTAAAATATCATAAGCCCTATTCAGTTGTGATGTTATTGTAATTTAAAGAAACATGCGGGGAGAGGAGAGAGATAGCCCTGTCTCCCCTCTCCTTGCTCTTCTCACATGGAAATAATATTCAGAAGAGAAGAAACTCTGTACATGGGTTCTATCTGCTAGGTTAGAAATCCTGAGAAAAGCAGGATTCTTGATTGTATGGAGAGAAGTAACAGAGTAGGCAGAACATTCCCCACTTATGTTGTTATTTAAGCTACATAAAACATTTGCTGAGTGAAACTATAATTATCTACCATTTATAAATACCACACACTCTGCTGCTGGTTATAGTTCTAGATTATAACCATTACAGCAAGTAAGTTTAATAAATATTTTTAAAAAATCCAGCCAGTCTTGCTCTACGTCGTAGAGTTAACAAAATTTATTAAGATCCAATATACATTGATTTAAAATAATTGAAGGATTCTTAAGAGATTATCTTCTCTTAGGAATGTTTACCCATTATGGATTAAAAAGTAAATTCCTTAGCAATCTTGCAGCAAGGCTGTCTAAACCCTATGCTTATTGCTAAATAGTTTGTTCCAGTTATAGATTTTCCAGCAATAGTATCTTGAGACTGCATAGGAATGTTTGAGTTTGAGTTTGAGACTGCATAGGAAAAGAAACTATCTTGTTTCTGTGTCAGGGATTCCAGGTACAACATTAGCGATCCTAGGTGGGTTTTGTTTACCAAAGGTCAATTTAAGAGAGGAGAGGTGAGCAGTCCTTTACAAAGGCAGCTTTCATTAACCTGTATATCATACACTATGGTTTTCTCTCTTTTTCTTGAAGCACTATTTGAAACTGGTGTTATTTCTTTTTTTCTGGTTTTTTTTTTATGTTATCAATTTGAAAATAAATTTTGTATATTTGAATTAAATGGACTCATTCAACTCTTGATTTGGGAGCTGCGAAATACCGAAACCAGAATAGCAGTCATTGGACCTATGTTTTTATACTTCTTTGTACTTCTATTGCTGCTGAAATATAACTTTAGGTAGCAATCCCATGCTCATGAAGGTTTATTGAACAGATTGACGACTTACTGAATAAATATGTGCAGCAGACTCTGAAATTTTTTATCATCTAAAATGAATATAAGATACAGTATTGAAGGGAGCCTACAGGTGGAAATGTAGCACAGGCTTCCCCACTTATCTGATAGGTTAGGAGCAGGAGCACTGTCAGCAAACAGAACTGGTTGAAAAGTGGAACCCGTGTACTGTACTGTAGGGAGCACGAAGGGCCTGCAGAGGCTCACTTGGGGCTGAATGCTCTGCTTGCAAAGTCTCTCTGCTGGCTTAGCACTGTTTTTTCCCTCTCAGCTTGCTTTGTGAGCCTCTGTAGGCAAGAAGAACTGATGAAGAGTGTAACCCCCATAGAATTAATGGAACTTATTCTTAATTTGGAAGCATCAAAAGTGTGAATCATCAGATAACGGGGCATCAAAAAGTGGGGGCTTCCTGTAATGGATTTACAAATTTCTCTCAAAGTCACAAGATTATTTACAAACTGTAAAGCAAGCAAATTGGTTGGGGAAGAGGTGATTTAATGCATTCCTGATTAAATAAACAGTATTCTAAAACAGGAAGAGAAAGGAAATGGGGATGAATCTGCAGTATTCTTTAGGAATTATTAATAGTTTCATTTGTATGAAGCTAGAAATTGATATTGACTTTCCTTTTACTCCTGTTTCTCTTGTGAAAATGAATTAGAAGATTTTAAAAAAATAGTGGGGATCTCTTTATCATTAACGAAACATAGATTTCCCCCTAGGTCTCAGTAATATTAAGCTGCTAATTCACTATGAAGTCAGCATACTCAGTGATGAGGGATGATAGGATTGATACTCTGGAAAAAGGGGAACTATCTCCTAATACCAAAAACCAACAAACCTAGAAGTTAGGAATGGAAAGTATTGTGTATCTTTTGAGGAAGTGGAATTATATATAATGAATTCTTGTCTGAAATAAAATTTTATGTATTTAACTGTTCACTTAGTGGACCATGTCAAAAGTCATTTATAACAATGTTTAAAACCATAATAAACATACAAAATATACAATAAAACCTTAGCGATATGAAAAGGCAAGGCTAATATGATACTTCATCAAATAATTACTTGCCAACTTCCAGTAGGAGGAAAAACAATGTTGGCTACCTGGCTGGGTAGTCCATCAGCATAATTAAACAGCCATAGTCCTGTAGATAGTCCAATGTTTGTAAAACTCTAGTAAGATAGCTTTTGGTGAGGAGGAAAAAGACTTGGTGGTTCCTGTTAGTTGATATTCCCCCTTGTGGTCCAAACAGCCAACTGCCAGGCATGTTTTGACATTACCATCTTCTTCAGTGGCGGGATTTTTCAGAGTGTAAGAGGATTCCTTCTCTTTTCAACAACTGGACAATGTATTTCTGGGAGGCGAAGAAATTTGAAGAAAAACCCTGCCACTGAAGAAGACGGTAACGTCCAAATGTGTCTGGCAGTTGGCTGTTTGGACCACAAGGTGCAATACCAACTAACAGGAACCACTAAGTCTTTTTCCTTCTCACCAAAAGCTATCTTACTAGAGCTTTAGAAACATTGGACTATCTACAGGACTATGGCTGTTTAATTATGGTGTTAGACTACCCACCCAAGTAGCCAACATTGTTTTTCCTCCTACTGGAAGTTGGCAAGTAATTATTTGATGAAGTATCATATTAGCCTTGCCTTTTTATATCGCTAAGGTTTTATTGTAAATTTTGTATGTTTGCTATGGTTTTAAACATTTTGTTATAAATGACTTTTGACATGGTTCACTAAGTGACCAGTTAAATACATAAAAATTTATTTCAGACAATAATTCATTATATATAATTCCGCTTCCTCAAAAGATACACAATACTTTCCGTTCTTGACTTCTAGGTTTGTTTGTTAGGATTGATGCTTTGACAATACGAGGTAGGGTGGGAAGGGACACATATTTCCCATCTCTATTGTAGGAAATAGTTGCGTTTAAGAAACAGTTCCTTTATTTCTGATCTGTCAGAATTTCAATTGACACTACACATATTACGTACTTTACATGCATCTAAATGAGTCAATAAATCTATAAATAAATAAACCGTAAGTGGAAGTAAGCATGACTGAAATCATGCTGAAGTTTAGGATTTATATAATGGTGTTTGTAAAGCTCATGCATAGATAAAAATGGTATACATCCTGGAATATTGCCACTATTTTGGCTTCACCAGAAAAGTAATGTTTGATGCCTACACATTAATCAGGTAAGTGGACGTGCAAGACTCTTCTTCTACCCCCCCCCCCAGATTACAGCAATATACCAAATCATTAGAACTATTAAGGTTCTTTTTCTACCCACCCAAAATTACAGCAATATACCCTTTGAGCTGGTGAAATACACAACATCCTTGCACTGAACAAACATAACCTGGAGGTATAGCTCCTCCAGCTTTCTGTTTCCTCAGAAGTTAAGGAATTTGCATTCTGGACTGAGATACTTTTACATGGGTTAATTTTTCCTGGAATGCAAATGTTAAAACTAAATGCAGACCAACAGTTGTCTTCAAATAACTTATTGATATTTGGTCATGTCTGCGTGGCCAGTTAGTTGGCGTCTGTAGACAACTACAGCTACCTGATCTTGAAATTGCAGAGTTGTGGTTTCTGGAATAATGCCTCATGCTGCGTCAGTTGACAGTCAGTCTGGAGAAAAGTTTCAGTTGAATACTCCAGTGCCCCAGAACAAGGCTGCTCTAGTTGCTAAAGGATTATAACCCCCACACTTGTTAATCTATTCTTGACACATGGAGAAAGCAGTGTGGTTAGAACTTCACATCTGAAGAATTTATGCCTTTCCACAGAGCTTGAGTTTCATTTAAAATATTTTGGCTAGTCCACATGATTTTCTTCAAGTATCATGAAATGATCATTATGACAAGGGCTGCCTGAATTGAACTTCTGGTCTCAGCATGATTTTTGCTAAGGCTAAAAAAAAAAAAAAAAAAAAAAAAAAAAAAAAAAATGGGGGGGAAAATGGGCTTGCTATGTTTCTGATGTCCAAACATCAGTTTAGTTATGAAAAGCATACAGCATAAGAAACTTTTTTTCCCAAAGTTGTCTTAGATGTTGTTTTCTTGCTTACTGGCGTAAGAGATATTGCCTCTTTATCACTTCCTACATAGCTTTACATTGTAATCCCAAAGGTCCTCTGAATCAAAAGACTTTAGTGATCTATTACTAAACAGTTATATCAACCTGATACCATTACAACTGTCATGGCTCCATTCTAAACAATCCTGTGATGTGCAGTTTGGTGTGATACTTAGAATTCTCAACTAGGGAGCTCTAGTGGATACTGCCTTGAACTCCAGAAGTAGAAAATTAGTGGAAATTCTAAAAGTCTCAACAAAATATAAGGTCCAGGATTCTGTCAGATGGAGTGATGACAGTTAAAGGGGTGTCAAGCTGATATAGCTGTGTAATGTAGACAGACCTCAACTATTTTCTTGACTTCACATCCCATCATGATCTCTATGGAGAAAAGAATAATATCATCATGGTTGGCATCTTGTTAGTGAACTACAATGGTATAAGTCAAACTTAGAATTCATTTGCTTCCATGGTTCTGAGGTTGGAGTTCTACACTAACCATGCAATGACCAAAATCCCCCTACCCGAAACCTCAATGTGGTGAACCCCTCAAAAGAGCCATTTTCATTTCAGTTGAGAGCAGGTGAGGCAACTGAGATACACCCTGCTATTTGGCTTCAGCTGAGTGCCCAGCACCAATGTAATGTCCAGCGACCTCCAGAAGACCCTTGGGAGGTCTCTGAGGATTCTTGTTACAGGGCATCCAGCTAAAAGAAAACAGCTGGATGCATCTCTGCTGCTTCCTTCCACTCTCCACCAACATGGAAATGGCCATCTGGGGGAAGATGCTGCTAAACTTGGAAAGGAAGGTTAGGGGGGAATACTCCAGGAGACGTATCTCAGCTACTTGTCTGGGATATGGCTCACTATGCAGGATCCTGGCCCATGCCTGTATCACAGCAAAGTGGCAGTCTGTATTCTAGGGTACCAGCTTACAGCTAGGTACTGCTCTGCTAACCTTCCCAACAATAGGGAGCTGAGGCTACTAGGTACTTATTTCTTCAGTTTTCCTTGTTCAGGCCTATATTTAAGGGCATTTCCAGTATGGTGTAGTGGTTTGAGCACTGGACAATGATGCTGGAGACCAGAAGTCAATTCTTCGCTGGGCCATGGACCAGAAAACCTTATAATAGATTCACCTTAGGGTCTCCATAAGGCAGAACTGACTTGAAGGCGCACACAACAACCACAACCACAATATGACTTTTTATGTAAAAGAGCCCTACCTGTAAACAAACAAACCAAACAGCTTCTGAATGCACTGAATTTACATTGAACTAATTTGAAATGAGAGCTTGGGGAGAGTTGCCTTTTGGGCTATGGTTCCCAGACTCCCCGAGCTAAAAGCTGACTAGGAATTCTAGGAGTTATAATAATAAAAAAAAACTTATCCAAAGTCTGATTGGAATTGTATTCAGACAGAGTCTGGATCAAAAACCATTTATAAGAAATTGTACCCCTTACAGTACTCTAACTAAAAACCTTTTTGCTTTGCAATACCTCAGAGTTTTAGAAATATATCAGAAGACCTCTTGCACAGCTCTGACTCATCTTAAGTGTGTTGACATCAGTAGAAGTAAGAGTGTCTGCACCACAGTTAGTGATGTGGCACAATACATATCTATATGGTTTTCCTGCTGCATGGAATTTTTTAAAAATGTATAGAATCTACAATGCTACACAGTTTTAGGCACACATTCACGGAAAGGAGTACCATTATTGTGACACATTAGCCCAACCTTCATATAAATTGCAATTACTGAATGCAGAAAATTATCAGGAACTTTGTAGCAGCCACAGGATCATAAAGGATGTAAATGGGACTTCACTGCAGAAGTGAGCAAGGAATTCTTTGTTCCATGACAGACATCTTTGTGGTTTTGCTGACTTAATTTTCTCATGGTTAGGCTGTTTTGGGACACCAGCAACTTTTGACAGAGGCTAGATTCCTTGCCACCAAATATTTCTTTCAAGTCAATAGCTGAATGTCATCCTTTTGTCAGGGATTCCAGGCAGGGAACCCTGGGAAGATGATCAGCCCACTGCAAAGATGTTGCATCATGCCCCGGCTGTGGGTAATTGCAAGGTTGCATAAGAAACTGGGGTCGTGTGCAGATGGTAGAGGGAGGTGTGCAAACCTCTACCTGATTGGTTGTCGATATGTATATAACAAAGCAACGCCAGTATGTATTTGTCTGTTGACCAAACCTGGCGCCTGGCGCAAGCTTTTGTCCGTCTGTCCTACGTTTTGTATATAACGGAACTTTGCTGCAAGATAAAGTGCCTCCTGTTTTAGAAGAAACTCCTCTGTGTGTGAGTATCCTTACTGGGGAACAAGGCTGCTGCTGTTGGCTCGCTGAACTCTGGCTTTTCCGCTGCTTTTCCGTGGGGCTGAAACTCCTATCATCCCCCAACACCTTTCAACTTGACATGACAAACTGTGGGCACAAAATTTTCACCAATCAGTCATGTGCTCAGAAATACTCCCTCTGTTATTTCAAAAGGGAAAGTCATGCTGGTCTTTTGCAGCCAGAAGAACAGAGTCCCATAGCATTTTAAAGACTAACACATTTTTATGGCTGATGCTTCTGCAGGCTACAGACCACTTCACCAGAGACATGAAGTATTGTCCAAATGAAACTCTTAGTGTTGATAATATCATCCCAGCATTGGGAGGGAAATTTCTCCTTGCTGTTGAGGTAGTGTGCATCTTGAATATAAATGTCAAACTGACCATAAAGAAAGATAGAGCAATACTGCAGGAAAAAAAAAATAATGAACCAAAGTAAATTATTGGGCTCTTAGGAATCTTGAGGAAAAACAAACAAACAAATTGAACATTTCCAGAATACTCTGACTCTACCATTTGTTCATTGGCATTTTCAGCTAATAGCAACAAC